>VBSM01001562.1:32054790-32138235 GCA_008086735.1 Cheirogaleus medius
CTCCCATTCTGTAGGTTGTCTGTTTGCTTTCATGACTGTTTCCTTGGCTGTGCATAAGCTTTATAGTTTGATCAGGTCCCATTTATTTATTTTTGTTGCTGCTGTGATTGCCTTTCTTAAGCATTGATTTCCCTTATTTCTACACTCATAGGCTTGCTGCAGTAGTTGCTGGGAGTTCTGTTGGAATTTGGTTTAACACTTAGAGGTAATTTGAAGTTTGAAGAATTTTGTGTCTCCTAGTAATGCAAAAGGGATCAGCTGTGTGTGATGTTACAGAGGGCACATAGGGCGATTCAAATTAGGAAAAAAAAACAGAAGGATTGTATCCTTGAATCCAAGGCAGCATGGTTGAGTAGAGCTCACATCACTCTGCCAACTCTGCACCTGGGAATCTCCACATACGCCTACCTCCACTTCCCTCACAAACTCACCATCTCCAATTAAAGGAAATGACTGAATGTCACTGCATTAATATCATTGCAACATTTTAAAATTCCTTCTAAATAAGTATGTGAAATCCACCACTTCTTCTAGCCCAGTACTCATTCAGACTATGTAAAGTGAAAACATTGAAGCATATATAATTTGACAGCGGCTCAATTATGACCCAAAGAGAATACAAATATTTTTTATTGCACATCTCTAAGACAAATAATAAAAATTTATTTTAGTTACTTTTTTACATTGCCTAAAATATTTAATACTGACTTTAACCTTCATTCATCTACCACAAAATAAGTTGGCAATTACTTAGGGATTTCTAACATTCTAGTTAGCTGTGCTCTTAAGGAAACATTTTATTAAAACTTATTAATGAGCAAAAAGTTTTTCATAATTACTATTAAAGATATTTATATGAAGTATTTGCTATAACTTATTTGGCCTTAATACATATAATTGATTAAAAACAAGTTATCACCCCAAATATTAGATTGAAAAAGATTTTTGAAATGTAAATCTCAAGAAAATATAAGCACTATATGTATTAATTAGAACAAGAACTGAGAATAGATATATACCAAGGCCCTTTACTCTGAAGGCAATATTTCTCTCTAGAGTATGCTAGCATATTTTAGAGTACATATGTATATATATACTCTTTTATATATATATATATAAATTTCTTAAAGACTATTATGGTAGGTCATGGCTATCAAAATTATCATCATGTCAGATTTAGGTATCAAAATGCCTAAATCATGTAGGCATTTACTGTGTATACATGTTTTTGAAAGTTGAGAAATGGTTAGAGATAAAATGGAAGACCTTGCACCTATTGATTTCAAGGAACCATATACAAATCTAGCAAGGGAACTAACATACCTGTTGTACCTAATTCTCTGTGACCCTGAGCAGGTAACTAGATCCCACCAAGCCTCAAAATCTCATATGTAAATTGGATTATTATAAGAATTAAATGAATTAATATAGAGTGGTATACATAGAAGGCACTTAATACTTATGTGCTGATCCTTCTGTTCTGCGCCGTATCAAACATCAATTGTTAGATAAAAAAACAGTTGTACATACAAAATGTAATTCTCCTAATCCTATGAGTATCTATGTTTTGCATAATATTCTACTAAATGTATGGGAAGTTGTATTAATTTTGATATTGATTCTTTCATAAAATGATCATGAAATCTAACAGAGAGATAAGATAAACAAAGCAATTCATAATGCAAATTAATTTAAAATAGTAAAAGAAAATGATATGAATGACTTTAAATTCAATAGATTAAAATTGATGCTTTTCTTTTTTTGTTGAGTTTTTTCCTAACTTTGATATCAAGGTGATACTGGCTTCATAGAATGAGTTAGGGAGGATTCCCTCCTTTTCAATGTGATGGAACAGTTTCAGTAGAATGGGTGGCAGTTCTTTGAATTTGGCTGTGAATCCAACTTCTGGGGCTTTTTTCATTGGGAAATTTTTTGTTACTGTTTAAGTCTCACTACTCTTTATTTGCTTGTTCAGAATTTCTGTTTCTTCCTGACTCAAGCTTGGGAGACTGTGTGTTTCCAAAATTGTATTCATTTCCTGTAGATTTTCTAGTTTGTTTGTGTAGAGATTTCCATAGCAGTCATGTATGATATTTTGTATTTCTGTGGTATCAGTTGTGATCCCTCCTTTTTCCTTTCTGATTGAGCTTCTTTGATTCCTTTCTTTCTATTTCTGGTCCATCAAGCTAGTGGTCTATCTATTTTGTTTATCTTTATAAAGATGATCCAGTGTATTTTTTTTCTGCTCCATTTCATTTAGTTCTACTCTGAGATTTGTTATTTCTTTTCTTCTTCTAGCTTTGGCTTTGGTTTGTTCTTCTTTTTCCAGTTCCTTGAGGCGTGACATTAGGTTGTTAATTTGTAATCTTTCTGTCTTTTGGATATAAGCATTTCAGGCTATGGACTTCCCTATTAGCATAGCTTTTGTTTTATCCCATGGAATTTTTGAAGGTTTCCTCCTCTTTGTCATTTCATTCAAAAGTATTTTGATTTTCATCTTAATTTCATTGTTGACTCAAATATCAATCAGTAGCAGGTTGTTTAATTTCCATGACTTTGTGTAGATTTAAGAATTCTTTTTGAAATGGATTTCTATGTTTATACCACTATTGTCTGAAAAGATATATGAAATAATTTTGATTTTTCTGAATTTGTTAAGACTTTCTCTGTGGCCTAATATATGGTCTTAGAAGATGTCCCACGAGCTGATGAGAAGAATGTATATTCTGTACTTTTTCAGTAAAATATGCTGTGTTTGTTAGGTCCATCTGTTCTAGAGGATTGATTAAGTAGAGTCTTTTTTATTGATTTACTGCTTCGATGATCTAATTCTGCAGTAGAGTGTTGAAGTCTCCAGCATTATAATGCTGTTGTCTATTTCTTTGCTTAGATCTAGTTGAGTTTGTTTTATAAATCTGGGAGCTTTTGTGTTAGGTGCATATATATTTAGGATTGCTGAATTGCTCCCTTTATCATTATGTAATGATCACCCTTGTCTTTTTTAACCATTGTTGATTGAACTTATATTTTATCTGATATGAGAATAGCTATTTCTGCTTGCTTTAGGTTTTATTTTCATGGAATTTTTCCTCATCCCTTTATCTTGAGTCTATGAGAGCCCTTGCAAGTTAGATGGGTTTCTTGAAGATAGCATATTCTTGAGTTGTGTTTTTTCATCCATTCAGCCAATGTATATCTTTTTAGTGAAGTATTAAGACCGTTTACGTTTAATATTAGTATTGATATGTGAGAAACTGTTCTGTTCATCATGTTGAATGATAACTTGTTTTGTTTTCCCCCTTGTCCTACTGTTTTATAAGAGCTATAAGCTTTAACTTTCAGATGTATTTACATTGGTTGGTATAAATTGTCCTGCTCGATGTATAGAGCACTTTTAGCATTTCCTGTTTTGCCAGTCTAGTGATGACAAATTGCCTTAGTGTTTGCTTGTCTGGGAAATACTTCATTTCTCCTTTATTTATGAAACTTAGCTTTGCAGTATACAAAATTCTTGGCTGGTGGTTATTTTGTTTAAAGTGACTAAAAATGGGAACCTAATGCTTCTGGCTTGTAAGATCTCTGCTGAGAAGGCTGCTGTTAGTCTGATGAGTTTTCCTTTGTAAGTCAGTTGTTGCTTTCATCTTACAGCATGTAGGATTTTCTGCTTCTTGCTGACTTTGGCCAGACTGATGACTAGGTATCTTAGTGATGTCCTATTTGCTATGAATCTTCTAGGTGTTCAATGACCACCTTGTATCTGAATATCTATATTTCCAGTGATACCAGGGAAATTTTTCTCAATTCTCTCAAATAAGTTTCCCATGCTTTTTTGCTTTTTGTTCTTCTCCCTTATGGATACCTATGATTCTTTATATTAGCTCACTTTACAAAGTCCCATATTTCTCTGAATGATTGTTTATTTTTCTTTATTCTTTTTTCTACATTTTTGAGTGATTGGGTTAATTTGAAAGCCTTGTCTTCATGCTCTGAAATTCTTTCTTCTCCTTGTTCTAGACTGTTGTTAAAGCTTTTGCCCTATTTTGAAATTCCCTAAATGACTCTTTCACTTCTTTAGGTTCTGTTATATCTTTTCTTATCTCTCTCTTTAGAGAACTTTTCTTTTATGTCCTGAATTTTGTTTGTTTGTTTCTTTGTGTTGGTTTTCAACTTTCTAATCAATTCTATTTACCTTATTTGCCATCAATATTCTGAATTACATATCAGACCTTTCGACAATTTCCTTAGGCTAATGGCCTTATTGTAATCCTGTAGAGGGTGTTGAAACAGCTTGTTTTTTCATGTCGCCAAAGTTCTGATGTTGGCTCCTTCTCATCTGAAACCACTTATCTCAGCCAAAGGCAGATAAGTTTTTGGTGCACCTGTTCTCCTCTGCTGGGAGCTCTCCTACTTAGTGAAAAGAAAGAGAGGTCCCTGGATGGTGCACTTGTGTCCTACTCTAGAAGATTGACCTGGTGGGAGAGAGGAGGATGCATGGAAAGCCTATAACACAGGTGTTCTTCTGCATCATCCTGTTCCCCTACGGTTGTCACAGTCTGAGCTGATGCTTGGGGATTTCTTGCAGAGTACTTGTTTGGTCCCCGGACCACTGTTGGAAGCTTGGGCATGGGGCTGGGTGGGTCCCTCTCCATGGAGGTGAGTGGCATGGGAGTTTGTTCTGCCCAAGCCTCCCCAAGGCTGTAGCAGTAGTGGCTGGGTGAAACTATTAGATGGTACCTGTGAGTGTCAGGGCTGTGCATGTTCACTCTGCCCAAATCCAAATGGAGGAACTTGAAGAGAAAAGGAAGCTGAGCTCAGTGCCCAAAGCATCAGTAATTGTTAGGAGTTCCCAGGTGGTTATAAGTTGCCTCACACAAGGAAAGAAAATGTCTTGTATTTCTAGATTTACCTAGTCTCAAAACAAGGAGGTTGCACAAGAGCAGAGGAATTTAGAAGCACAAGTATATAGTGGAATTTCTGTGTAAGATTTTCTTCCACATTTCATCCTTTACCAAGGGTATTGCCTATAATAATTCATTATAGTGTTTGTAGTAAAAATGTAGACATATATCCTTCCCCCAGTTCTAATTAAGGATATCGGCCATACTGTTAGATTAATCAAACACAACTAAGTCTTAGTTTTTATGACAAATCTTTAATAAAATAAAAGTTTGTCATGTTCCTGTATCTGGACACTTCAATTTATTTTTCTTTTCCCAATATACACGTTGATATCATGTAGACACGATTCAACATGAGAAAGTACACATGGCTATTACAATTAATGAGCTTTCAGTTACAATATAATCTTATATCCTATTTCTCTAAAAGCTCCTGGGAGTTTTCATGATATAAACCACTAACAAGAATGAAATTAGCTACATTTGGCATTTTTTCTCTAAGAATAATTGGCAAAATGAGTTTATGGTTAAAGCTACAAAGAAAGTAAGAAGGTAACAACAACTCACCTGCTGACTGCTTGAATGAAATGCTTACAGGTCTCTGATTTATAATAGCAAGACAATTAAGATAGATTGTGTGCCTAAAAACATCTCTGCTTTCTCCAGCTGCTTGATTTGAGTCATTAAATTTGAGAGAATCCATTTGGTGGCTAGGGATAAATTGGCTGTGTTCACTATGTGTTTTGTGTGGAAGCCAAAGTATATTTTCCTTCTCAATGTAGCAGTCATGGAATCAATTTTAGTGTATTTTTACCACAGAACATATTTTCAGTATGTCTAGCATTAGTAGACCAAATCGGCCTCTAGGCTACTGTTTGCTTTCCTGAGAAATCAATAAAGTCAGGTAGTCATGAAAATCCCATCTGTACAAATTTTTCAACAAAAGTTTCAAAATAGCATTGAAAGAAGCAGAAAGTGACTTAATTTCAGCTCTGAAAGTTATAAAGTAACAGGTATTTGGGTGCAACAAACAAGGATTTGGAATAGGTAAACTTATGGAAAATCATAGTTAGATCCTAGCTAATCATTGAGTGGTAAGATCTGGAAAATTATTTTATAAGACTACAGATGATTGGAATCAGCAAGAGAAAATCTGTGATAATTCAAATTTTAGATTCTTTTAGGATTAAAAGAAAACACTTCTTTAGAAAACACAACTGCAAACCTAATCAATGATTTAGCAAAAAAGGAAAAATATATTTTTATTAAAAATCTAATGTTTATTTTTGGAGTTTTCAATAACTGTCATGTAATAAAATCTTATTTGGAGAACACCCCGATTTAAATTTGAATATAAGCAAGACTGTATTACTATGAAGCATTTCTTTTAAGTATATTTTTACAATGCATTTGTAAACAGATACATCAGTCACAGAATAGGTGTTAGATGTATATTTATTTTCTACTAATTAGAAATACTCAGCTTTCCCCCGGCCACAATTATTAGCCATTTTAGCTATTATTAGGTTAAAAACATCTTTTCACTGACAAGCTTGTATCTGAAATGCCCATCATTAGAGTTATTTTTTGAGTTAACATGCAGTCTAAAAATGGAAAGTGTGAAAATACAGAATTTCAGGAAAGAAGGGCAGCAATGCTTTTATTCATCTCTTATTTCTGATGTATTAATATGAATCAATATGGCAAATGTTATTGAAAAACATTGGTTTATATATAACTTGTAGCAATATTTAATAAATTTGACTTAATAAAAATATAGAAAGCTGTATCAAAAAATTACAAAAAATAAACATTCTTTTCAAATGAAAATAAAATGTTGATCAAATGACTTTTTTTCCATAAAGCAAGTCTCAACAAATTTTGAAGGCCTAATCTCATACAGAGTATGTCCTCTGACCACTGTTGCATTAATCTGCAACTAAATGTTAGAAAGAAACTAGAAGAAACACAAATATTTGAAAATTAAACAATATAACTATAAAAACTAATGAACCATTTCACAATGAAAATTAGAAAATATCTGATACTAAATGTGTATGAAAAAAATATGATATGTTATAACCTGTGGAATGTAGTAAACTGTGTTTAGAGGAAAAATTGTAGCTTTAAATGAATATATTAGAAAAGAACAGAAACTAAAAAATAATTTTATTGTTGACCCTCAAGAAGTATAAGAGAGGGGAAATAATAAAGAGAATTTAATGAAATTAAGAAAAAAATAGACATAGAATAGGAAAGAAAACAAAACTAAAAGTTGATAGCTTTGAATAAATAACTGTCATAAGAATGACAAAGAATAAATTAGTAATATAAGTAACAGAAAAAAGATATCATTATAAATGCCATGTTCTCCCTCTTATTTATTTTTAAGTCAGCAGCATCTATAATGATATAACTTTCATTCTGCAGAAATGTCATAGCAAGGTCCAGCTAAAGAAATTATTTGTCAATGCAGAAAATATTGTTCTCCAAAGTAGTTTCTAATTAAACTGATTCATACCACTAAAAACAAAAAATAGGATATTATTTTTAAAACACCATTTAATTTGAACATTTAGATCAATGCTAACCTATAGAAACTTCCACAAAGAAGAAATGTTCTATAATCTTCACTATTGAGTATGGTAACCACTGACCACCTGTGGCTGATGAACACTTGATTCACTTGAAATGTTACTAACATGACTGCAAAACACAAATTTTAAAATTATTAATCTTAATTAACTTAAATTTAAATAGCTAATCTCTTCCAAATTGGGCAGTGAAGATTTAGATGAATTGCATAAATTTCTAGAAAGAAAAAAATAAGAAGAAAATAGAAAATTTGAATAGTTTATAATTAATATAGAAATTGAATCTGTAATTAAAAATCTTCCTTAAATAGATTTCCAAACCCCATTGGTAAATTATTTATTAAAATTAAGGAAGAAATTGTACCAGTCTGGCACAAACCCAGCATAATCTTAATATAAAAACTTTATAAGGGTACCCCCAAAATGGAAAATTAAGACCAATCTCTATTATAAGCAAACATACAACATAAAAACAAAAAAACTATGGTGATACATTAAAATAATAATATATCATGGCCAGATAGTTTTCATTATAGAAATAAGAGAGATTTAACTTTTAAAAATCAATTGTTATAATCTGACATATTAAAAGAAAACCACAATCATCTCAATAATACAGAAAATTATTTATACCTATTCAAATCCCTACCAAAAATTAATTCAAAAAAATGAAAAATTTCTAGACAGAAAACCATAAAATACTATTACAACAAATTAAAGAAGACCTAAATAGATTAAGACATTTCCTATTCATGGACCAGAATCAACCTTCTCCTTAACATTATTTATGACTTCATTTTAATCCCATTTAAAGTACCAATAGGATTAAAAGTGGTCTAGACAAAGGTTGTACAGACCACAATTTGTGAGCCAAATTTGGGCCTGCTGCTTGTTTTGTAAATATATTTTTATTAGAACACAATCACATGCATGATATATTGTCTATGGCTGCTTTTAAGCTACAACAAAGTTAAATAATTATGACATGTGCCATGTGGCTCAGAAAGTCTCAAATATTTACTCTTTTTCTCCCTTGATAGAAAAGCTTGAGCAACTCTGGATCTAGACAATCTTAAAGGAGAATAAAATTGGGGGACTTATACTACAGAATATCAAAACATTATAAAGTAGTTAAGTAGTTAACTACCTTTTTTATAAGAGTAGTTGACATCACATGCTAGACAAACAAAAGTAGACAAATCAACATAACAGATTATAGAGTTCAGAAACATGCCAACACTTACATAGACACTTGACTTAAGATTAGAGAAGTGGGGACAAATTAGTGCTTTCAAGGAAGGTGCTGAGACAATGATATATCCTGTGAAAAAAAGTTCTTGACCCTATCTCATGTTATACACAATTATCAATTCTAAGGGTGTCATAAACCTAAGTATGAAAAGTCAAACAATAAAGCTTATAGATAAAATCATAGAAGAATATCTTCATAACTTTTATCCATATTAGAAAAAGTGCAAAATACTAACAAAGAAAAGATTAACTGTATGACATTAAAATTAGAAAGTTCTCTTCATCCCAAACACCATTTAAAAAGTAAAGTGCTTAGCAATAATGAAAGAAAATATTTTTAATATATATAATCAACAAATGATACATATCTATACTATATAAACACACATTGAACTTCCACTTTTAGCTCTGACATGCAAAAAGCCTCAGAGCAACAGACCCCAACTTAGTGGGAGAACTGCAACCATTGATGCCTTGGAGAGTACACTTGCACATTATTTCACAGGTGCTACAGTAATTTTGCAAGGCCCTGAGCCCAAGTATCCATTCCACAGCTGCTCCAAGTACCAGTGCCTTGGATCCCAGTGCCACTGTGGCTATCAGGGAGCTGTGTCAGACCCAACACCAAGACAGATAACCTCAGCTAAGACTCCACACTGTGATATAGAGAAGAACAGGAGGATCTCCAAAGCCCTTGCCCTAATAACCTAGGCAGCCACTGTCACTGTAACAAACTCCCATAGTCTAACAATGTCCTACAGTCATTGTTCATATTGATCACAACTAAAGAATGTGTACAATATTCTCACAGGGAACCAGCCAACCACACCCTGCCCAACTGGTACCCAGAGGGCCAACTAGAGGTGAAAATCTTCCCCTGTGAAAGCTACTCTGTAAAGTTTGGAAGTAGTGACTGCACCACCAGGTGTGTGACATCAACACAGAGACAGAAGAAACATGAAAAAGCAAAGAAACATGACACTACCAAAGACACAATAATTCTACAATAACCTACCCCAAAGAAATAGAAATCTACAAGTTGCCTAAAAAGAAATTGAAAATAATGATCTTAAGGAAGCCCAGTGAGATACAAGAGAATAGAAATAGACAATTTGATAAAATAAAAAAAACAAAGCAATTCATCATCTGAATGAGAAATTGAACAAAGAGATATATGTTATTACAAAAAATAAAACAGAAATATCAGAGCTAAAGATTAAATTTCCAACATATAAGCCTTGGGGGACACATTGAATTCATACCACAGTCATATGCAGCACTTTCCATCCAACATCAACAGAATGCACATTTTTCTCCAACATACATGTAACATTATTCAGGATAAATCAAATGTTAGGCTACAAAACAAGTCTTGACAATTTAATGAAGTTTCAAATCATATCTAGTATCATTTCAGACCACAATGGTATGAAATAAGAAATCAATAACAGGAGGAATCTTGGAAAACTCACAAATATATGATGATTAAACATTGTGTTCCTGAAAAATCAATGTATCAAAGAAGAAATCAGAAGAGAAATTAAACAAATTTCTTGAAACAAATGAGAATAGAATCAAACATACCCAAACTACAATGTGCACGAAAAGAAGATCTAAGAAGGAAGTTTATAGCGATAAATGCTTGTGTTTAAAAAGAAGGATCCAATTATATAGTCTAACATTACACCTCAAGAAACTAGAAAATTAATAATAAAGTAAATCCCAAATTAGCTATTGAAATAATAAAAGTCAAAAAAGAAATAAATCAGAGAACATAAACACCATAGAAAGAAGCAATACAACTAAGAAGTTTTTTTAAAAAATTAACAAAATTGACAAACTCTTAGCTAATCCAAGAAAAAATAGTGAAGTCTCAAATAAAATAAAAAATGAAATAAAGAAATTACAACAGATGCCTCAGAAATAAGGATTATAAGAAACTATTATATTAATTATATGACAACAAATTGGAAAACATGAAGAGAGAAATTCCTAGAAAAATACAACATACCAAAATCAAACCAGAAAGAAATAGAAATTCTGAAAAGACCAATAACAAATATAGAGATTGAAGAAATAATAAAAAGCCTCCCAACAAAGAAAAGACCCAGACCAGATGGTTTTGCAACTGAATTCTAACAGAACATCTATAAAAGTTAGTACCAGTACTTCTTAAACTCTTCCAAAAAATAGAGCTAGGAGGAATACTTCCAAACACATTTTATGAGATCAGCTTCACTTTGATACCTAAGCCAAAGACATCACAGGAAAAAAAAAAAGAACTGCAGGCCAATTTCTCTGATGAATATTGATACAAAAATCCACAATAATAAAAGAGGAAAAAAATTAAAATAAAATATTAGCAAACCAAATCCAAAAACACATCAAAAAGATTATACATCATGACCAAGTGGGATTTAATTCTGGCATGCAAGGTTGGTTTAACACAAGCAAATCAATTAATGTGATATGTCACATCAACAGAATAAAAAGTAAAATCTACATGATCATCTCAATTGACACAGGAAAAGTTTTTGACAATGTTCAACATTCTTTCTTGATAAAAACTGTCAAATGTTTAGGTATAGAAGGAAAGTTCTTCAACATAATAAAAGTCACTCTTAAAAAACCCATAGCCAACATTGTAATCAATAGGGAAAAAATGGAATCTTTTCCACAAAGATTCAGTACAAGGTAAGGATGTCCACTCTTGCCTCTTCTATTCAACATGCTACTAGAAATACTATCAAGGGTACCCAGAGAAGACAAAGAAATAAAAGGCATCCAAATCAGAAAGGAAGAAGTCAAATTAACCCTATTTGTATATGGCATTATTTTAGATGTAAAAAATCCCAAAGATTACACAAAAAACAGTTAGAAATAATAAATGAATTTAGTAAAATTATAAGATACAAACCCAATATGAATGAATAGCACTTTTATACAGAACTAACAACCCAATTGAAAAAGAAATGAAGAGAACACTCCAATTTGCAACAGCATCAAAAACAAATAAAATATCTAGGAATGAATTTAACCAAGGAAGTGAAATATCTACACTGAAAACTATAAAACATTGATGAAAGAAACTGAAGAAGACACAAACAACTGGAAAAATATTCTATTCTCATGGATCAGAAGAATTAATATTGATAACATGTTCATACTACTCAAAGAAATCTACAGATTCAGTGCAATCCCTATAAAAATTCCAGTGACATTCTTCAAATAAATAGAAAAAACAACCCTAACATTTGTGTGGAACCATGAAAGACCCTGAACAGCCAAACCAAGTCTGAGAAAGAAAAATTTGAAAAGATCACATTTCCTGATTTAAAATTATATTACAAGGCTATAGTAATAAAAACTATATGGTATTGGCATAAAAATAGACATATAGACTAATGAAACAGATTAGGGAGCACAGAAATAAATTCAAACATATATGATCAACTAATTTTTGACAAGGGCACCAAGAGGACACAATGGGGATGGGATAGTATTTTCAATAAATGGTACTGGAAAAATTAGATTTCCACATGCAAAAGAATGAAAGTGGACTCTTATCCTGCACTATGCACAAAAATCAACACAAAATGGATAAAAGACCTAAATATAAGACCTAGAACTATAGAACTCCTAGAAAATATCACAGGAGAAAAGCTTCTGGACATTGGCCATGGCAATGATTTTTGGGACATCACATTGAAAGTTTATGCCACAAAACAAAAAACTAAAATAAATTAATGGCACAAAAAGCTTCTGCACAGCAAATAAAACAATGAACAAAATGAAACAATGAAATGGCAGCTTACAGATTGGGAAAAAAATGTTTGCAAACCATATATCTGATAAACAGTTAATATCCAAAATTTATAAAAAAAAAAAAAAACTCATACGATTAAACAGTAGAAAAACTAATTGTCTTAAAAAATAGTCAAAAGACTTGAATTGACATTTTTCCAAAGAAGACATAGAAATAGCAAATGCTAACAAGGATGTGGAAAAAGGTGAACTATTATACACTATTGGTGGGAATGTAAATTAGTATAGCCATTATGAAAAACAGTATGAAGATTCCTCAAAAAATTAAAATTAGAACTAATATATGATCCTGTAATCCCACTAATTGGTATATATCCAAAGGAGTTGAATACTGTATGTCAAAGCGGTATCTGCACTCCCATGTTTATTACAGCATTATTCACAGTAGCATGAATATCAGATCAACCTAAGTGTCCATCAAGGGATGAATGGATGAAGAGTGTCTGGTGTATATATACCCAGTGGAATACCATTGAGCCATAAAAAGAAGAAAATCCTGTCATTTCCAACAACATGGATGAACCTGGAGGACATTATGTTAAGTGAAATAAGACAGGCACAGAAAGACAAATGTCCAATATTCTGACTCATATGTGAAAGCCGAAACTGTTGATCTCATAGTGGTAGAGAGTAGAACAATAGATACCAGAGGCTAGAGATGATGTGGAGGTAGGGAGGAGGGATAAAGAGAGGTTAGTTAGTGGATACAAACATGAAATTAGATAGAAGGAATAACTTCTGATGTTTGATAGCAGAGTAGGGTTACTATGTTTAACAAGTTTATTGAGTATTTCATAGTAGCTAGAAGAGAGAACTTGAAATGTTCTCAACACATAGAAATGATAAGCACTTGAGGTTATATATACCCCCAAAGCCCTGACTTTATCAGTGCACATTCTATGCAGGTAACAAATTATCACATGTACCCCATAAATATGTGCAAATATTATGTACCAGTAAAAAATTTTAAAATAAAGATAAACAAAAAATTTTTTAAATTTGGCAAAGACATGAATAGACATTTTTCTGAAGACTTAAAAATGTCCAACAGGTATATGAAAAGGTGCTCAGTGTCATTAATCATCAGGAAAATGCAAATCAACACTACTATGAAATATCACCTCACACTCATTAAGATTGTTATAATCAAAAAGTCAAAATACAACAAATGTTGGCCAGGGTGTGAAGGAAAGGTTACTTTTGTATACTGTTGGTGGGAATGTAGATTGGCACAGCAATTATGAAAAACAGTATGGGACTTTCTAAAGAAATATAAAATAGAACTAAAATATGACCAAGCAATCCCTCTTCTGGGCATACACCAAAGGAAATAAAATCACTACCTGGTAAAGATATCTGCACTTCCATAGTCTTTGAAGCATTATCCATAATATCCAAGATATGGAAACAGCCTAAGCATATGTTGATGGATGAATGAATAAAGAAACCATGGTATTAATATATACACAATGGAACAGTATTCAGCTCTAAGAAAGAACAAAATCTTGCCGTTTTGAGATAGGAAACTGGCAGGTACTGCTTTAGGGACTGCCTTGGGCATTGGTGTGGGTAGTTCTGCAGCATTGTCTGAGTTAGGAAGTCTCAAAACAAAGTTTCAAATTACCCTGATCAAAACTGGATGGAGGCAGGTCAAGTTCCAACCAGTTAGAAACAAGATGGTGGGAAAATGGAGGGTGACACACTGATTCCATGAAACCATGGAATCCCCTTCCATGAATATTCCTCCCTGTTTAGCCTATAATTAGCTGTTGCTTAAATAGAAAGGCAACAGGAACCAGGGGCTGGTTCTCTTCTACAGGGATAACTTGCCTTTGCTCTGTTTGTGGAATAGACTTTCTGCAGTTTCTGAATAAATTTTGTCTTCACTTTATACTGTCAGCTCACTCTTGATTCTTTCTTGTGCAAAACCAAGGATCCTCTTGGACTTTCAGTGGCTCCCAACATTGGGAGTCATTTTCCTGTGTCAATTTGGCACAATGTGAGTAAGCCTGGAGGATATTATGCTAAGTGAAATAAGCCAGAAACAGAAAAAAAAAATATTGCATAGTCTCACTTATATATGGACTTTAAAAAAAAATTCAAGCATATAGAGATAGAGAACAAAATAGTAGTTATCAGGGGTGGGGGTGGGAGAAAATGAGGAGATGTAGTTAAGAGGATACAAAGTAGCAGATATGTAGGAGGAAAATGTTTAGGAGTCCAATAATGTACAATATGAGGAATGTAGGTAATAAAATTGTACTATATGTGAGATTTATGCCATATGACTGATTTTAGCTGTTCTTGCCACAAAAACAAAAAAGAAAATGGGCAACTATGTGAAATGGTAGATATGTTAATTTGTTTCATTGTAGTAATTCTTTTACTATCTATATGTACCCCATAAATCACATTGTATATCTTAAATATACATGATAAAATTTGTTTAAAAAAATAAAATAAATGACTATTTTAAAAATCTCCATTAAGAAATAAAAAAGAAAGACAAATTAAATTAAGTGGGAAGAAAGTGGGAGAAGTGGGAAGTGGGAGAGAAAAGAGTTGACCAGGCAGTTCATGAGAAAGGATTTTCAAATAGCTTATAAATATGTGAAAAAAATTGCTTAACATAATTAGTCATCAAAAAAATATAAATTAAAACCACAAAATTTAAAAAGGAGGAATTCTAGGTGTTGGCAAGAATGTGGGCAACTAGCATGCTGATGAGAACATAAACTCCTAAAATAACTTTGGAAAACTCACAGTATCTGAACATGTGCATATGCTATGACCCAAGACTTCTCTCTTGGGAATATACCAAGCAGCAATACAGAAAAAATGTACAAGAATGTTCACAGCATTATTCATAATGCATAAGCCAGGACATGATCTAAATGGTCTTCAATAATAAAACGCATAACTGAGTTGTAGCATAATAATATAATGAATACAATAAGCACAGAGAATGAACAAACACACTGCATGCAACATGAATGAATCTCACAATCAGACCTGAATGAAAGACTCAGTCCCCAAATAATCCAAACTCTATACTATTATCCCTTTTATACAAAATTCAGAAAAAGGCAAATATAATTGCTAGTGTTAAAAGGCAGAATAGTGGCTACCTGTAGGGAGGAAGAATGGAGAGTGATGGGGGTGGGTGCATAAAGAGCAGTTCTGGTGGTGCTTTATTTCTTGCCTCTGTTAGTGGTTATATGAATATGTTCTTCTTGTGACAATTTACCAATCTGTACACTTCGGCTTTATGTACTTTTTTATAAACATGCTTCATTTCAACAAAAATATTTATTTATAAAATTGAAGATAAAACATCAAATTCATAGTGTGGAATACAGTCCTTCTTGTTCCATGCCTTACAACTTTATACCACCCATGTGCTCTTAATCTCTGCATTTAAGACATTAATATAGTCTTAAAATATTTAAAAAGCTGCCAGGCACAGAGAGACAAAACATGAATATGATCTTATATGAGGAATCCAAAAAAGTCAAATTCATAGAAGTAAGGAGGAGAAAGGTAGTTAGCAGAGGCTGGGGGCAGGAGAGGAGGTGAGAGGTGAATGGGGAAATGGAAGATTTTGGTTAGGGGGTCCAACATCATAGTTATAGGAAGAATAAGTTCTGGTGTTCTGTTGTGCATCAGGGTGACTACAACTAATAATGTATATTTAAAAATAGCTAAAATAGAGGATTTTAAATGTTCTCATCACCAAAAAATGATAAATATTTCAGGTGATGGATATGCTAATTATCCTGACTTGATCATTTCATAATATATACATGTATCAAAATATCATACTGTACACCATAAATACATACAATTACTATTTGCCAATTAAAATGAAACTTAGAAAAATATTCAAAGAGCTGTTTTAGCAGACTCCTACTTTTTAGCAGGAAAAAATAAAGTTCATTTTGAATGTTTGGTTTACATTCCAAGGAGTTATGTAATTTCCTGTCTGAAAGAGGAAAGTTCCTTGTTTCAATAATAAATGACCTCTCTATGTCCTCTACAGTATTAGAAAAACATCCTTCTGTAAAAGTCTTTTTAGGTTTTGAGTTTCTTTTCAGGGTTATTGAAGATCCCTTCAAAGTAAGGGAAGGGAGCAATTCCCGTTCTTGGATTCATGTTTGACTGCAAGCTCGGGACCATAGCCCTCACGGTTGCTGGAATAATGCTTTTGTTTATGTTTCTGCTTACAGGTGTACCTCAGACACCTTAATGCATTAGTAGAGATTGCCTAGTTTTTAACTTTAAAATACAGTTCTTTTTCCATCCACAAAGCAAATACGAAAGTATAGAAGTTTAAGTCAGGTGGCGATTTGATAGACGTACCTGATCTTTCCTGGTTGTGATAAAGGGAAGTGACTCCCAATGCTGGAAGCCACTTGACGTCCAAGTGGGTCCTTGGCTTCACACAAAAAAGAAGCTTACAGTGTAAAGCGAAGGCAAGATTTATACAGCAACTATAGAAAGTTAGAAAGTCTGTTCCACAGAGCACAGGCAAGTTCTCCTTGCAGAAAAGAACTGGCCCCTGCAGAAACCATAGAAAGTCTACTCCCCAGACAGAGTAGAGGCTGGCCCTCCCTGCAGAAAAGAACCAGCCCCCTGGTTCTTGTTGCCTTTCTATTTAAGCAAAGGGCTAAACAAGGGGAGGAATATTCATGAAAGAGGCAGTGTTCCTCCACCATCTTGGTTCTAACCAGTTGGAACTTGCCCTGCCCTTATCTTGTTTTGATCAAGGCAATTAGAAACTTTGTTTTGAGACTTCTTGACACAGGAAGGCAATGTTGCAGCAATGCCCAAAACTGGTGTCCTCAAACTACGGCCCTCAGGCCACATGCAGCCCGCCGAGGACATTTATCTGGCCTGCCGGGTGTTTTTGCTGCCACTGCCTGTCCTGCTTAGCAGCCTACCGGTCCGGGGCCCACAGTGCGCATGTGTGGAATGTGCGCCACACTCTCCAACGGCCCTCCAAGGGTTTGAGGGACAGTGAACTGGCCCCCTGTTTAAAAAGTTTGAGGCCCCCTGGCCCAAAACAAAGCTTAACTCATGGCCTGCAGCAATGCCGTACCCAAAACAGTAGCTACCAGTTTCCTGTCTCAGTTGGATGATTAAAGAGGCAAGTTTACTAATTTATTGTAATTAAAGGATTTTCTTTAGGTAGCCACACAACAAATTGCATTCTGGCATTATTGTATAGTTACTTGAATTCTAATTCAAATTTTGAATTCTAATAAGAATATTTTCCATTGTTTTTGGAACAAAATGATCCAAGATATTTTTAAATGTCTCTTTTAGTTAAATGATAACTGCCAAGTCCATCTTTAAAATATAAAGATGAAATAACAGTTGTACATTAAATGCACTGATTTACCAATATATTTTATGACACTAGGAAAAAATATCAGTCAATAAAAAATAAATAATCTGAAAAACACCAATCTTGTATCTTGTATTTTGAAACTAGTATGAGAAGTGGAAACTGTGTTTTATGATTAAGGGATATAGATGGCTATTAGAAATGTCTCATATAATTTTATGGCATCAGAACATATGATTATTTTCAGCAAAGGATGAATTACTGCAGTCCCTTGGGCTGCAGATTGTATATCAGAGTGTGTTAATTATGTCAGTCTTTGCAAGATGTCCTCTACTCAATCAGTCCCAAGCATCACATAGTATACATATTCATGCACCAAGTAGTAGTTCATTACATAATGGCTTGTACTAGTTTTGCTTTTTCAATTTTTTGCAATGTTAAAGCTATTTCTTAAATATCTATCTTCTCATCCTCCTTTCAAATTAAAAATGAGTCTAGATGACTCCTGTAAGATGGAGAAAGAGGCAGTATTGAGTAATGGAAAAAAGAATAAACTTGGAATTTGGAGCTCGGCTTCCAGTTCTGGCATTTGCTCTCAGCATGTCTTTGGGCACATCAGTCTTTCTGAGTCTCAGTTTCCTCATTTGTAAAATGTTCCCTTCAAAGTAAGGCAAGGGAATGTGGATAACAACTCTTGTTCCACTTACCTCACTGGTTGTTGTGAACCAGTGAGGTAAATCTAAAAGCTCTCTGAAACCTATTATGTAAATGTAAAGTGTTAGTTACTAAATACCTCTACTATTTTAAAAACACTTGTTGAGACTACATTTCTAAGATGGTATACCTGTTCCTGACCCAGTCACTGAATTTATGTTTTGTTGGACCTGGAAACATCTAGAATCTATCCAATTTTGTAACCTGTAGGAAATATTTAAAACTTTAGAAACTAACAAAAGTACTTGCCTTATTTTGTTGAAAGCAACCTGCAAAGGCTATCAAATTATTTGTTTTAAGTAGTTGTAGAATTAAAGAGGAAAAAAAAAAAGGCAGGAGAGGCATTTCCTACAAAGTTGGAATTACTGGTAATCTGTGTGTGTTTAGACATATTGGGCTAGAGCAGAGGGGCTATCCCTTGCAAATGTACTACCAAAGGGGCACCCAAGGCCATTTGCTAAAAAACATTGGCTCTCGTACAGTTATTTCTAAGTAACTTCCAGCTCTTTTCCCCATGACCTTACAATTTGGCTCCCACTTCTGTGGTCACCACTCTTCCAGGCTCTGCCTTTTCCAGACTGTAGAATGTTCCCCACCCTTTTTGCTTGCCTTTAACTGCCAAAGCTTTGAGGTTTCCAAAAGGCAAATACAGCCTGATCCTTCCTCTAGTGGTTACTTTTGAGCACCTCAAACCATGTGTCCCATTTATTGGACCTGGAGACACAAGGATAAAGAAAGTTATGGGAAGGCTCCTGGCGTGTTTAAAGTGGGCTGACTCATGTACCCTGGGTCACACTGACATTTTGGAGTCCTCAGAACTTTTCAGTATACCTCAAGATCTCTCTGACCAGTTGCCAGCCACATTATCAGATAAGCAGCAGTCCATACTTTTCAGTAAATTGGTCTAGTCCACAGTTCTGAAATGCAGCCTGAGTGGAACACACTAGCCTCTTTTCTCAATTATTTACAGCATGCATTTATTATTATGATAGATTTCATATTTTATATACCTCTAAATTATGTTTTCAATGCTAACATCAGGCGATTCCTGATGTTCAGAGAATAGTGGTGAAACTTGTGTGTGGTGTCTTGGCAATAAAGAGCGAGGAGGAGTGCAGAATAGTTGCCCAGAACATCACCTGTAACATATTGGGCATGATTATCCCTTTCCTTCTCAAGAGGGTGTGATAATATACCAAGCCAATAGAGAAATAGCTTAATAAATACTGTAGCCAGGGATCACTGAGATATGCTTTCAATTCCCTTGTTGGTCTTAGCAGCAGTATTTCTGCATTAACATCAATTTCCATTAGTTCACTGGTGGAGAAAAACAAAAATCTGTGAAGTTGTTCATTTCAATCAGCACATAGTTTTATCTGACTACTAAATGTTTTATACAATGTTATCTATATATTAATCATATAATTCCTCAAAATAGTTTGTATACTTTGTCTTGTTCCAATTTCAACATTTCATGTTATTTCATAATATATTCCACTTGTATATGTTTGTGCCATTGCATATGGTAAGGATTCCCAAAATGCATTTTTTCTAAGCAGTATTTTGGCCTTCAAAATTTTTTGTTTGGATGTGACAATCTGAGAAAAATAACTTCCCCTACAACCAAAGTCAGTGCTTGAGCCAAATACCTTCTAGCTTCCTATTCTGGCCCCTCCTTGTCTTGCTGATTTTTATTTGTCTTTCAGATCTTAAGTGAAATAAATATCCCTTCCTTAGGGAAATTGTCTGTCAATCCTAGAAGTAGTTTAGTTCCTCCACAAATACATTCACAAAGCTCCCAATATTACAGATCCATGTCACCTTGTATCATTCTTATTGAACACCAATTTGTATAGCTGTTTGTTTAGGTTTAATGGCTTCACCTCTGGACTGTAAGCTCCAGGAAAGGAGTTACGGTGCTTGTCGTGAACTCTGTTGAATTTTCTTTGTCTAACAGAGTAGCAGGCACTTAGTAGTAACTCAAAAATATTTTTATATGAGTCAAGAGAGAATAAGCAAATTCATATATTTTTATATGAGTCAAAAGAGAATAAGCAAAGCTCTCTTGGGCCCACAATTCCTAATGAACTTAAGACCTGTAATCCCAAAGAAACCTGGAACAAATTTAGGAAATCTATGGCCACTGGTTGACCAGGTATAAAAGACAAGCCCTCTGATTCTTGCTTCAGTTGACAAAGTTTTCATGACATATTCATTCTCCCAATCTTTTCAACCTATTGCAGAATTAGAAGCTGGGGGGGGGGGGTTCATATTTTGGAATTCTGATACCTTTTGATGGGCCACCTGCCAGCTTTACATCAAATAACATCAGAATCTAGTCCTAAAACCTGGGTGGCATTCTCAATGCTCAGTCATTTCAACCATTATAAATTCAAGTTGACTCATTGTTTCTTATCAACAGATGCAAAAGCAGAGATCCAAAAATACTGCTCCCATTGCTCCTAGAAGCCGACAATAAATGTCTGCAAATATAAGGGATGGAGCATTTTTAAAATTCTCCCTTTTACCATTTCTAGAGAGACTACCAACAACCATGCTTCTTTTAGGTCCCACAGTGCATATTAAGAATTTAATGTTCTTTTGGATTACTCAACTACACTGAGGCAGCCACCAACCATGTCTACTTGCTTGCCAAATAGGAAATGACTGAAAAGAAAACAGCAAAGACAAGGACAGCAAATCTTCTGAGCCATTGTATTAGGCACTAAAGAGCCATTTTGATGGCAATCTTCTTTTGCTTTACTGGAAGCAGACTAAAACTAAACTCTTAGTTGATTTCTCAATTAAGAAGCTACTGCCTGTCCTATCCCACAAAGTGTTGTTCTTATGCACCCCTTCTAAAGGACATGATACAAGAGGCTTAAAGACCCCAATTATTATCATGCGATCTTCCAATTCTAGGTAAAACTAAAACTTTGACCTTTAGTTTTTCCCAAACAAATTAGATAATATAAGGTTGGTTTGTTTATTCCAAGGGTCATTGTATTTGTTTGGAATATATATTTTGAAAGCTATACACTGAACACAAAAGAGACATTTGACTAATGTTATCAACAAATAATTGTAATCATCATAGTCTTTATATTTATTTGATTTAAAAAAATGGAGCTTAGATATTGATTTTAAGTGTTTGATAATCTTTTGTTTCCCCTCACCATAGTGCTTGTGCTATCAAAATGAACATGTGGCAGAACTTTAAGAATTGATGCCAAACATATGGTATCCACAACCAGTCAGCATAACCTTTGGAATGCTAATTGCAGAGAAGATCCAAATGAAAATGCTTAATAGCACACATATGGCTGGTTGAGATTTCCTAATAAAGTGACTGCTTTAAGGCATATAAATATCTCTGTCATGTAGAACAGACAAATTTTAATGTTGTAATAAATACCATGATTAAACACAGTCTTTTAAAAGTTTTATGTATGTTTTTAAAATATGAAAGTAAAATGTAATTTTTACATCTTTACGAAACCTATAAAATGCCCTTTACAAAACTGTATGCCATTGAAGGAGGTCAGGAAATTTCACCCCAAAATATGACTCCTTCGTATAAAGAATATTTTGAATTAAAGGCCACTTGAGATCAACTATAGAAGCTTTCCCTCTATCTGCATAAACCAGACTAAACTGA
The DNA here is from genome assembly GCA_008086735.1 of Cheirogaleus medius. Classification (NCBI taxonomy): domain Eukaryota; kingdom Metazoa; phylum Chordata; class Mammalia; order Primates; family Cheirogaleidae; genus Cheirogaleus; species Cheirogaleus medius. The sequence goes on from VBSM01001562.1 coordinate 32,077,078, forward strand.
CCTGATCAAAAGATCAAAGGGGGAATTGACTTCCCTTCCTCTCCCTGTTATCTCAGTATATTGCATAATGCAACCAGTCCTGGCCCAAATCATTTAAAACATAATACCTGTCTCTCAGGTTAATTTACCAGTCAATCTGTTTCCCCTATCCATCCATCCTCCCTAGTAATCCTTTATCTGCTATAAACAGAATTACCTATACTCCTCATTTTCCCCCTACCCTATAAAAGGCACATATAAAAATATCTGAACTCCATTGGGATATTAAGTAATCACTCTGTGATTCCCCCCATGCACATGGTAAATAAACCTTTCTCTTACTAATCTGCCTTCATTGTGAGTTGATCTTTCAGGACCTTTGAGGGAAAAGGCAAGTTTCCCCTCACTCCTACAGTTTGGTATAGTTGGCAGGATCTCAAAGCCATTCTTGAGGAAAATCAGAACTCTGACCAGCTGGCAACATGGAAAGATACCTTAACTGACCAGCCAGACTTCCGGTTTTCCTCTCTCTGTGGGCTACAGTTGAGCAGACGGTAAAAGATCATTGTCCTTTCAAATTTAAGACCGATAAGAGGAAAGCTTTTTGTGAATGACTAGTCTTGTGAGCAACTCTGGTGTTGGCATATTTTTTGGTACTTTGTGGTATAAATATTCATGTTGTTTGATTCCCCCTCCTCTCAGAAATAGCCTTTTCGTTTTTGTTGCTGCTTTCTGTTGTCATTGTCTTCCTGTGTTGTTTTTGTCATAAAGAGGGTTACCATAGGGTAGAACTTGGGCCCAGTACCCCATAAGCCTGACACTCGAGCCAGCCCTGCAGACGAGACAGTTACACATTTCTGTCTAGAAATGATATCAATTAACACAAACTTTGCTGCAGGTCCCCAGAAACAAAAACCGTATGAGGTTTCCCTTTGTCCTATTTCACGTCCCTGAGCTTCTCTTGTGACTAAGTAGGAACTCTCCCCTCAGTCTCTGCCATCTGAGGGGCGTGTTTTTCTGGGAACACATCAGGTGGCCAATCTGAAAAGACTGGGAGTCTGAAACATGAAACATACAAGATTCTAAGCAGCACACTCTTTACACTGAACATGTCAAGCTCTGGGGAAGTGAGTCTTTGTTTTAAAAGTTCTTTGTCTATCATAAATTTATTTCTGAGGGTGAATTTTTGGGAATCTTGGAAAATGCCTTCTCTGGTTCCTCACCAGACTAGCCCTGGAAAATTATCACCTGAGTTTTCTATGAAGAGGACTTGTATTGGGTCACTTTTAGAATAAATATGCCATTGAGATTCATGGCCAAAAGACAGATGTTTTAAATTAAATGACTTCTAAATTTTTAAAATAAGTTTTAGACACCTCTTATTTGAAACAATTGCCTTATTTGTATTAATAGAGAAATTAGATTAAAAGAAAGACACAAAATTTTGTGGTTAGCCTTAAAAATTCTCTTGACAAAATTGAAGAGCAAATATATAATCTAAAACAAAGATAAAAAAATCCTTTGAACACTGCTTCTGTGGGAATAATGACAGAGACCAATTTACACTGTGGCCTAATGGTTAAAGTTCTGTGCATTCACCTCAGCAGCCTGGGTTTGATTTCCAGGCAGTTCTGGTTTTGACATTGTTATAACTTTCTCCACTCATTGATTCTCTTCCTTCCTCTACACAGCTTTTGCTTTACTGTATTCTATAGAGACATACGGGGCTTTTAGATCTTTATGTATGAAAGGTCAGCTGAAAAGCTGGGACCCTAGAAAATATGACAGAACAAAATTGTGGGTTATACCTCATTTATGGATATTGAGGCTTTTTTTTTTCTTTAAGATGTTTTTGTGTGACTTTACTAGATGTTGTAAAAACAGTTCTTCATATCTTTAAACACATCTCTTGCTTCTTTGACTAAGTTGTAACCTTGGTTAAGGGTTATTGGTTTCACTTAAAAAGGTATTTTAGTTTAAAAGTTCAAAAGCAAAATTTCAAATGTTTGTCCCAGCTAAAGTTTGCTCTATTCATCTTTGCTCCTTTCTACTCCTTCCTCTTTGCCAATCATAGAGTTTTTGGCCAATCAAAGGTGGCCAACTGTTCAAACTATATTTAAGTAAGACAAATGATGAACTGATCCAGCATTTCTCCCAATGCTGGAATCAACCCAGTTGTTTCTATGCTCTGTATGTCACTTTGTTTTTTTCTGTCCATGAATCTTCTCAGTATTAGACTGTCTCTGAGCCCATTCTAGGTAAGCTGCCCAATTTGTGAATCACTCTTTGCTCAATTAAACTCTGCTAAATTTAATTTTTTATTAAAGTTGGTTCCAAGATAGAGCTCCCAGACACCCCCAGGAGCACTGAGAGTCCAGGCGAGGTACCTGCTGGACCTGTTGTCCTTTGCTGTCTCATTTCAACTGAGGTTGGTGGGTAAGTTCTCTCTCAGATTCGAAAGTGCCACAGATTTGTGTTTTGAGCTCTGAGTTTATTTGAGCAAATTTTGATCCTAACTGAGTTCAGAAGTCATGACAGAAACTAAATTAGGTCTGGGATCAGATTGGATCTGATAATTAATTAGTTTAGATCCATTTAGAGGCCTCAAATGTCTAACTGGGTAAGTCAGAAACTGCCAGTAAATGGCAACTCTACAAGGGATGCAAATTCCAACTTTTAGGAATTCTCAGAGATTTTGTGTTCTATCCCTTTGTTTCTTTTTCTGGTGCTCTTGTGTAAGGAAAAATCATCGCCTAAGTTGATCATGGAGATCTGAGAGCAAAAGCCAACATTTAAAGTAAAAATAGGATCCTTAATTTCTGAAAAACTGAGTACTCTACTTTCTGGCTATGTCTACCTACACATGTATAAGTATTAGGCCCTGAAAGTGACAAATACTTACAGAAATGACAAAATCTTACTAACGGCAAATTGTTTCCTAACTAGTAATTGCTTAAAAAAACAAAATAGGTGATTAAAAGATTGATAGTCTGAATAAAATATAATAATATTAAAGAACCAACAAATAAATTTTTAAAAGAGCTATCCAAACTGCTTCTGTCTGTATGTCGATATGTCTATATGTCTATATATGTCATTTGTATATAATATTTTACTACCAAATTATATAAAAAGAACTCTAATTAATTAGCTCAAAATATTAAACATTTAAATCAAATATTTTATCAAGAAGATAAGAACTAACTCAAATGATTTTTAGTTCACATGACTTTAAGAACACAGTTATTGACCTCTACTCAATTTCTTTTCGATTCTGTTACACTCTGATTCACAATTTCACTTTATATTTACCCTCAGAGGGAAATAGTTAACGTGGACCTGAATACCTCAGAGATACTGTGAGTCTCTCAAATTCTCTAAGCTGATTTAGATTCTATAACCTTTACCCAGAGATTCCACTCTTGCTCAGTACTTGTTCAGTATGTGGATGATCTTTTGTCCTGTAAACAGGGTGCTCTCTTACACTCATTCTTATACAGACTCTTGCCGAATGAGGCCATAAAGCCTCTAAGTCTGGACTCCAGGGGTACAGATAACTGTTACTTAGAACAAAATATCTCAGGGCACTCAAGCTTACCCCAAAATAAGTCAATTATGTTATAGCATCACTAAAACTTACACATTGGCGAAAGGAAAAGCTGCCACTTTTGACACAAGACTCCAGGCCCCTGAAGCAGGCATCTTTACAAATTAGACAGCTTTTTCCCAAGATAGCTGACCAAGAAACCCCATTTTTCATCCAAAAATTCCTTTTGTCTTTTAACCCCCCCCACCACCACAAATGGTCCTTTTTAAACACTTGTTCTTTTAAGACTCCCCCTTCGAGGATTGCGCATTGGAAGCTGAGTGGATTTTTCCTCAACCCGTCCCATTCTCCCTTTTATCTTCTTCTATGATTTTTCTTTCAAGTTATGCCTTGCTTTCACTAACCCTTAGTGTTTTTCTAGCAGGCCAGGCACAGATACAGCATCCTTTTGTACCAGTCTTTCAAACCCCTGCCACACTGACTAAACAATCTAATTGCTGGTTGTGCCAACATCTAGACCATGCAAAGAAACTTGAACTCATTTTGTTTCTGCCAATGTGAGTGGCTGGTGGAACCAGTCTGGAAGATGGACAGATGACAAGATGTGCCATCCATAACCAGAAAAGAAACATCAGGCTGCTTCTCCTGTTGGTGAGTCAACTGGGCACAGTAAAACCTCTGGAAGCTTAAGAACTATCTTTTGTTCAGGTAAAGTCACTAGAAAGAAAATTTTTCTCTCTGCATTGAAAACAGGGTTAATGCTGGATCTTTTCTGAGTGACATACTAGGGCAATATTGTGATCACACCCCACGGTTTGATTTCATAGATGGCATTCTTGCACCCTTAGATGGTGCTGACACTAACCCTCATGATGTCAGTGCTTGTCAAATCAACAGATGTTATGGAAGGCTCACAAGCCAGGCCTATGCAACTTGGGGTAGTTCACTTGCTCCACTTGTTCACTTGCCAGACACTAAAGATTATATCTGGACAGGCCAAAAGTCTGGACTGACTTGGTTAAGTGGCAAAACTAAGCCCTATAACTGTCAGAACAAGACCAAAGGCCTTTTATATCAAATATTTTGTAGCCTGTTCTGTTCCTACAGACTGGCAGGGACACATGGACACTGGAGGTATGGAAGTACCAATGAGAAAGAAGAGGCACAAGCAAACTCCAGACTGAGAGGTCACAGGTTCCAACCTGACCTTATCTGTAAATTGCACTGGTTTTTTTTATCTTGTGTGGCGATAAAGTATATAAGTGGTTCCCACCTAGATAGGCAGGATGCTATGGACTTATCATTTCCCACCTCTCCTCTAAAAGGCATGCATAAAAATATCTGAACTTCATTGGGATGTTGAGTAATCACTCTCTGATTCTCCCCATGAGCATGGTGAATAAACCTTTCTTTTATTGATCTGCCTTCATTATGAGTTGATCTCTCAGTGAACTTTTGGAGGAAAGGGCAAGTTTCCCCTCACCCTTACACCATCTGGAAGGGACTGCTATTACCCTATTCATTTTTAGCCTGGAATTAACAGAATTACAGATGCAATGGTTTTCCTTGAACTAAATACATAATAATACCATGAAAGCAACTGCCATAGCAGCATAAATCTAATATCTAGGTACTGCTGCATTTACTTTAAGCCTTAATCATGGAATCAAAACTCTTCAGCTCAAAGGATAGCAGAGATCACCTAGTTTAAACCCATAATTTGATATATAAGGAAATTGTGATTCATAGAAATTATATGACTTGCCCAATGCATACAGCTTGACAGTGGCTGAGCCCAATTTGAACCTGTGATTTTATTAATATATTCCAGTATTTGTTTTATTAATTTACTCCATCATACAAAATATATTATCTTACAACAAGAATTTGAGTGGCCCATCAAACTTTGTTGAAATGATTATTTGCTCATGAACAAAATGAATGTAATTTTGGTTAAGTAATAAGGCCACCCATATTCAAGGATTGGGTGCAGGCTTTATATCTTGAGGGAAAAAGTGGCATATGTATTTAAGTTTGGGAGCAATTGTTAGTGACTATTTTGTAGATAATCACTTGTGTGAATTATGGTTTATATTTAAGTTAAACAAATAAGAATGCAAGTGTGGTTCTATCTTGAACCAATCCTCTTTCTTTAGAGCATTGATAAAAATCCCAATCACTGACCAAAGATTTTAATGATTATTTTGTTCTATCTAGGTCTTTCTTTTTTGCCAAATGATTGTGTTATGTTCTGCTCTACTTCTGCATTTCATATTGGTTCAGACAGGTACTTGTGAAACTCTTAGATTGGGGCTAACATATTAACTATTTCCATAGATAAAATTGCTCAAAATATGAGCTTTAATATAGAAAATATATCTTCTTTTTAAATCACAGTTTAGTCACCTAAACCTTTATTGCTGTAATATTTCTCTACCTAATATCTATGACATAAGTTCATTATATATAAGAAATGTAGAAATACAATGCAAATCTGCTCTACTATTTTCTTTTGCAAAATGATGATAAATCTTGACTGCATAATGTCTTTGAATGATAGGTGCCTTGTGTACAGGGACTGTAAAGTGTAAGGCTTCACATAGCTGTCTGAATTTAATTTGAGAGAAAAAAATACAAAGAAATAGGTATGAATTTTAATCTGGAAGGCTATACCTTATTTTCAAATTTTATTTACTCTATGATTTCTTTGCTCATTTCTTTCATCAACCTCCCTGTACTGTTCACACACTTCCCAAGCTATAAGCATCTTTCCTTGCTGAAAGTTTCCTATTCATGCTTACTTGTGCATATGAATTTCTTTAATTTGTATACCAAGTAAATTTAATAATATGCCAAATATATTCAATTTTTATACCAAGTAAAGCCTTAATGATTCATGCTAACTAAAACATCAGGGATATTTTCCTGAAGAAAGAGATGAGGAAGGACATTCCGGGCCTTGGGACAGTGTGAATAAATGTATAAGCCAGGAAAATGTAGGGAATGTTCAGGAAATGGTGAGTGATCCTCTATGACTAAAGCGGGTTTAAATATACAGCTTGAAAATTAGTTTTTAGTTGACAAACTAGTTGCTTAGACTGAATAGTGTTTTTTTTTTAAATATTTGAATTTCTTGTCAATATCTAATAACTGGGAAATTTCATATTACACATCACATTCTTGGTTTGTCTTGAAAAACTAAGATGGAAACTGAGCTTTCCTTTCAACATGGTGATATACATTTATATGAATTAATGGCCAGGCTACAATTTATAATAACTGCACATTTTTAGTGGTTTAACACAATAAATATTTATTTTCTTCCCAAAGCAATGGTTCAACAAAGATATTCCTGATTTGGTACATTTTCTGGATAGCTGTCGACCAAGTGACATATCACAAGCATAAGCTCATTTTATCTTATGATTGCATCTTACTCTGAAACTTGGAGTTCTCTATTCAGCAGGGGAAAGAAGAAAGAGAATAGAAAATTATGCTTTGCCAGATTTTATGGTCTAGGCCTAGATATGGTGTTTGTCAGTCCCATGAGTCAGAAATCAACCACTTGCCTCACCTAATAGCAATGAAGGCTGGGAAATATGTTGTGGCTGTGTGCTCAGGAGGAAGAGAATTGGCTTGTGAACAGTTAGCCAATTTCTGCCACATGATGGCCACTGTATCCTCCACTCCCTTTATCAGGGCGTGTCGGCTCTTTAACCACAGTATGTACCCAGTTTGCTGAACTCATCTGGCTTGCTTGCCTGGTAGCTATACACATTTGAGCATGCAACCGTCAGAATAGAAAATGGAAAAGTGCATGTCTGGAAGAGGTAAAAAAGTTGGTTTTTTTTTTTTTTTTTTTTTGGAGAGGGAAAGGATTTAGTAAACCTTGTATTTAATTGAAATTTTGTTCTTTTTTTTTTTTTTTTCTTTCAAGGAAGAGCACAATTCTCCTTTTAGGTCAACAGGCCATATAAAGATGTATGAGGAGAAACAATTATATAGTATTTCAGTGAATCATTGAGTATTTAAATATTTCATAAGTTTCAGCATTGCTTTTGCTGTACTTCGAAATGAAATTAAATATTTGTGACATTTTTATGTTGCCAATATTTTCCTCATAGAAAGAGAACTCTGATTTATGAACTGTTATTTTGAATGACAGAGAAAGATTTAATACATAGCCTAGTTGTGTGACATTTTTCTCTGTAAACCTGTCAATCCCTTGATTGCTCAGACCTAGTTTACAAATGTCAGAACATAGCTAGAATTTTTTGAAAACCTTTGCTTTCTTGGGCATAAGTCTTTTAAAAGTTGTGTCTCTCAAGCCTGGGAACATCTTACGAATTTCTGTTGTGATCTTCCTTTGTGCATTTGCTAAAGTGAAGTGAATGTATAGTAAATATTCAGATGAAATTTTAGTAATGGAAAGGAACTTTAGACCATTGAATTTAATGTCATTTCACAATCAAGTCTTTGAGACTGCAGGAGGTAAACCACTTTGTCTAAGTACTCAGAGCCATTTAACTTTCAGGAATTCCTATTTTGTTCCACGGCATAGCCCCTACATTTATCTCCACACGGTCAGTAAATTCTACTACAAACACCTCTGAGTTGATAAGTTAGGAGACATCATGGTGGTGTTAGCAAAGAGAGAATGGCTTAAGGTCGGCCACAGACAGACATAGATGAGGAAGTGTAGCATGGACCTATATTAGAGTGGATATGATAGTATACCCTTTTCAAATACACTACAGGTAGATGATCCCTGAAGAGGCTTTTTAAGTTGACAGAACTTTCAAATACGTGTAAAACAAATAATATTGTCTCCCGCTACTATCCCTTAATTTATTGAGCAGTGCATTACCTATCCAGCCATTGTTATCCCCCAGTTTGGTCTAAGCTCATCCACACTCTGCTACCACCCTGGCCCAGGACAGAGAGAATACAAGTAGGGAACTTTCAGTGCTAAATCAGAAACAAGCTTACCTTATGCTACTTTTGATATTTTTCTATGAAAGAAAACACCTTTCCTGGATTCTGGTTTCTTTTTTGTTGATCTGGTATCCTGACTCTTTGTTGCCTACATCATGTCTGTTTTCCCACTTTCCCTCACTGAGTAGCAACTCTATCCTAGGTTTCTTTATTCTCCCTATTGTAAAGCCCACTGCCCAGCCCTGGGTGCTCTTTGTGTAAGCTGTTCTGACCATCCTAATCTCACGATTGACTTTCTTTTCCATTGACCTGGTCTTACTTGTCATTATGTGTCTCCAGACTACATTAAGCAGCCTAAGCTTGCACCACACATGTAAAATGAAAATTATGTGGCCACTAAATATGTGACTTACAGTGACCTTGCATGTAAGGTTACTTCATTCTAGAAAAATGTATAGCCAATTACTTTTTTATTTTGTTATTGTAACAGAGATATGTAATGACTTTGATTTTTAGACAGCTAACCCTTCCTAACTATATATTCAGTTGAGTTCCTCCATAAACCTACAAAACGTTTTTTACCGTACGTCAAGTATATTGAGAAGAGGGATTAGTACTGAGCTATAAATTGGGTGGGGCAACACAGCAATATAATGAGAGGTCTAGAATTGGCCAAATTGCCTCTGGGTTCCATTTAACTTCCAAGGATGTTCAGAGTCTAGTTCAAAGTTTAATTGCATATGTGCTTAAAGTTTTAACAAACTCATTCTGACAAAAACAAATATACATTTCAGCAGGAGAGTTAGATAAGGTTATGAAGTTTCAGAGATCTAAAATTTGCTTTAAGAAAACATCAAACAATTTAAGATAAACTTTAGACAAACAAATATGCTTAGGAAAGGTATGAAGTTACTCTCCAAAAAATAAAAAATAAAGTTTTACTAAGAAGATTCATCATGAACCATATTCTAGGTCTTAACATACCATAAAATCTCTCTTCCAACCCCTAAATTTGGTCTCACTTATAGCTCATTGTTATCTTTAAGTCTCTGAATGATCATTCCAGTATCTGGGCAGCCTCCATTATCTTTCTTAAATATTTTCTTACTTGACTCTTTCCTTTGTTTACCATAGGTCACATTTTCTTCCATTTTAATGTCTCTTATGATATTTTATGGTGGATTAGATATTTCATATAAAAATAAAGTACAAAATAAAAGAGGAGGGAACACTTCCCAACTCTTTTTATGAGGCTAGTATTACCTTAACACCAAAACATCATAAAAAAAGAAAACTACAGACCAACATCAGCAATCAATATTGATAAAAAAATACTCAACAAAATATTCTCAAACTGGACTAACCAACACATAAAAAGAATTATACACTATGATTCTGTGGAACTGATCCCAGGAATGCAAGGTTGGTTTAACATCCAAAAATCAATTAATATAACTGTAACTATAGAATAAAAACCAAAAATCACATGATTATCTCAATAGATACAGAAAAAGAATTTGACAAAGTGCAGCATCTTTTTAAGATAAAAGCATTCAACAACTAATGAATAAAAAGAAACTTCCTCAACCTGAAAATGGGCATGTATGAAAAACCCACAGCTAATATCATACCTAATGATGAAAGACTAAATGTTGTCATTCCAAGATCAAGATCTAGGATTCCTGGTCTTATCACTTCTATTTAACATTGTACTGGAGATTCTAGCCAGGGCAATTCAGCAAGAGAAAGAAATAAAAGGCATCCAGATTGTAAAAGCAGAAGTCAAACTTTCTCTATTCACAGATGACATTATCTCTTACATAAAATATCCTAAATAATAAACCAAAAAAAATTATAACTAATAAACAAGTAAAACAAGTTTACAGGATACAAGACAAATATTTTAAAAATCAGTTATATTTCTATATACCTGTCATGACCAATTCAAAAATGAAATTAAGAAATAATTCCAAAAAAAAGAGAAAGAATTCCATTTATACTAGCATCAAAAAGAGTAAAACACTTAGGAATAAAAATTTTTATAGTAAAAATCTTACAGCCTCGAAATTGCGAAACTTTGTTGAAAGAAATTAAAGATCTACATTATTGGGAAAAAATCCATGTTTATGTATTAGAAGTTATAACATTGTTAGGATGGCCAATATTCCCCAAAATTGATATACAGATTTGATGCAACCCTTATGAGACTATCAGCTAAATTCTTTGTAGAAATTGATAAGGTGATTCTGAATTTCCTACAGAATTTTAGGAGACTCATAATAGTCAAACAATCTTGACAAAGAACAAAGTAGGAAGACCCACACTTCTTGATTTTAAAACAGACTATTAATATAAAACAACACTCTTCAGGACTGAGTGGTACTAGCTTAAGGATAGAACCAATGGAATAGAATTGAAAGTTCAGAAATAAACCCATATAACTATGGTCAATTAATTTTTGACATGGCTGCCAGGACTAAACAACAGGGAAAGAATTACCAAAATAGGTGCTGAGACAACTACATAGCTAAATTCAGACCCTTACCTCATATCTTGTATAAAAATTAACTCAAAATGAATCAAAGACCTTAATGTAAGAGCTAAACCAAAAACTCTCAGAAGAAAACATAAAAGTAAATCTTCATGAATCTTAGATTTGGTGAAGATTTCTTGACTATGACACCAAAGCATGAGCAACAACAAGAAAAAGCAGATAATTTGAACTTCATCAAAATGCTTCAAAGGATCCTAGTCAGAAAGTGAATAAATAACTCTTAGAATAGGGGAAAGTATTTTTAAATCATGTATCTAATAAGAGACTTGTATCTAGAATATATAAAGAAGTATTTCAACTCAATAATAAAAAAGACAAACCAATTTTAAAGATGGGCAAAGGATCTCAATATATATTTCTGCAAAGAAAATATACAAATGGTCAAGAAGCACATGAAAAAAAAGCTCAACAGTTAGTTAACAGGGAAATCAAAATCAAAATCACAATAGGTATCTTTCACATCCACTAGAATGGCTAGAATCAAAAGGGCAGGTAATAACAAGCATTGGGAGCATATTAAGATATTATACATATAGGCACTGCTGGTGGGATTGTAAAATGGTGCAGATACTTTGGAAAATAGTCTGGCAATTCCTCAAATAATTAAATATAGCGTTATCATGTAACATGGAAATTCTACTTCTAGGCATATACCCAAGAGAAATGAAAATATATCTCCAAACAAAAATGTGTACATAAATGCTTACAACAGCATTTTTCACAATAGCCAACCATGCCAAATGTCCATCTAAGTGAAAAAATTCAGTCACAAAAGATGTATAATTCCAATCTTATCAAATATCTGTAACAAGGAAATCTATGGCGACAGAAAGTAGATTAATAGTTGCTTAGGGCTGGGAGAGAGTGGGGCAGGGAGAGGGTGATAGCTAAACAGTCCTGAGTCTCATATCTTTTTCTTTTCTTTTTTCTTTTTCTTTTTCTTTTTTTTTTTTTTTTTTTTTTTTTTTTTTTTTTTTGAGACAGTCTTGCTCTGTCACCCTGGCTAGAGAGCAGTGATGTATAGCTCACTGCAATCTCAAACTCTGGGGTCAAGTGATCCTCCTGCCTCAGCCTCCTGAGCAGCTGGGACTATAGGTATGCACCACAATGCCTGGCTAATTTTTCCTATTTCTGGTAGAAACTAGGGTCTTGCTCTTGCCCAGGCTGGTCTCAAATTCCTGATCTCAAGTGATCCTCCCACCTCGGCCTCCCAGAGTTCTAGTATTACAGGCGTGAGGCACTGTTCCAGCCCCCTGAGTTTCTTTTTAAGGTGATGAAAATATTCTCAAACCGACTGTGGTGATGGTTGTACAGTTCTGTGAACATACTATAAAACATTGAATGGTACACTTTAAATAGGTCATTTGTGTGGTATAAAAATTAAGGCTCAATAAAGCTGTTAAAAATGCACTAGAGACTGAAGTAAATCATGTTTATCTCCATAAAGGAGCCTGCCCCTTGTTGTCAGGCCTCTAGAGTGAAAGATGAGTTGGTATGCTCTTAGCTGAGCCGGATCTTGGTTTTAGCTGTAGCTTTAGTTTTATTTATTTCACTATGGATTCAGATGTTAGCTGAGCAGTACTGGGACTTTGTCTTCACCAGGTTCTTCAATCTAAGCATTTGATATTCCAAAACTCTGCTTGTTCCTCGTGCCTAGGCAGTTTACTTTCTAAACTGAGCAATCTCTCCTTGCTTTACACCCTGCTGCAACTTTTTTGTTTTGCTAAGGAATTCTCTTGACTCTCCAGTCCTGTCTCTGGTGTTAGGAAATCTCCCTTCACTCTTCTGCTCTCCCCCTGCCCTTTGGAAGTCAGCCAAAAACTCTCTCTGAAGGCAGAGCTTGTCTCCAAGGGGTTTCACTCAGTTCTCCTGGCCCATCCCCAAAAGTCTCAGTGGTTAGTGTGGTTCTCTCAGCTCTCTTATCCTTTCTCAAATATTCCTTTGCCAACACACTGCCATCTCTGGAAGTTTCTCTGAATTTTGTTTTGTTTTCAGCACTCAGTAAAGATCAGAGAGAAAGAATTGGTGGTGGTTCAGCTTCATACTGTGTCTCAGACTCCAGTGGAATGTTCAGCGTCATGCCAGCTCACACGCAGTCATCAGAAATGTCAAATGAGGCTGGTTTCCTCTCACCCCCATCTTTGGAGGATTCCTTCTTCTCTTCCCATGTCAGTGATAAGAGATCTTCCTTGGTTCCTTTTTCTTTTGAAGGGTTTATCACTTTTGGGATTTTTATTTATTTAGGTTGTCTTGTATTCTCTGCTCCCTGATAGGTTTTTAAAAATCTATGATTATGTAGCTTTTCCAATGTTTTGGGTGAAAAATGACAATATCTTGCAACTTCTAACATCTAATGTGGAAGTAAGACAACTAGTAAAAGTTGAGAGGAGAAAAACAAGTTACATAAATAAATAAACAAACATTTTCCAAGCTTTCGGTCCTATAAATTGTCCCTAAATGCTCAAGGAAACAAGCAAGCAACAAAGTATTCAGGCATTGCATTTTTTCAAAAGATTAAATGATAATTGTGTGTTTACATGCTTTACATTAAAACAAAATGTTCGGTGTACATATAGAGCATCGTTAATGATTTTTCTGCTTTAGCTCACTTGTTTCAATAGAGCAACCAACCGAGAGTTATGATCACATTAGATAAGAGGATTCTACTATATATTTTTCTCCCATATTCTTCCGTTGTAGATGGAAATTCTTGGTGACAAGACCCCTTCCTTATACCTTTTGGGTCCTGAGAATAAGACTGCTTTTGTCATCTGAGAGATACTGTGTAACAGCTAACATCTTAGCTTAATTATGCCTCTTCAAAGTGGCCTGCCCTCATCACCATGTTTTGGGGGATGTGTTGCCCACACCCTGCTTACTGCTAAACCTTCTTTATTTTTCTTTATTAACACTGTGTCAGAATGTGTAATTCTATAATTTGTAGTAATAGCTTTGGGTATAGAGTAAAATAATAATCTAAAATATAGTTTTCACTTTTTTCTCTTACAAATTAAATCCACAATAAATCCTTTAAAGTATTTCCATTCTTGAATTTGGTAAGTCTCTCATGAAGCATTCAATTACATAAAGTAAATACCATATAGTAAAACAATATATCAATGGGTTATTAATTCAGTCAATTAGCACAAATTCATTAAGCATATCTACATGTGGAGTACTCTGCAAGCCAATTTTTTCACTGGGCCTTCAATTGAATGAGACTTATTTTCCCCACTTGTTTTTCATGCCATTTGAAAAACTATACAATACAATTATGTGTAATTTTTATTAATCTGTTTCTGGGATTTTAAAAATTCTATTATATTAATATTCTCAGAGAAGGTGGACTCAAGATGAGTACCATAAAGTATAGACATTTTCTTTTCAGAGGTACAAAGAATAGAATTCGACTTGGGAAAGGAACTGACTCTAAGTGCAGTCAGATCTTTTCCAGAATTCTGTTTCTAGAAAGGAATGAGCTACTATATGGGATTTGCTTATGGGTAAACTGACAAATTTCTACATGTAAGCTTTCCAATGCAAGAGATAATATTTTAAAAAATATTAATGTTCTTTTCTCTTTTGTATTTTTGTGTGCAAAACTTTATCTTTTGAAATAGTTAGGATTTTTAGAGCAAGAATGCTTTAAGATAGTGTTAATATGTCATTTCTTACATTCAAAGTAGGAATTTTGCTGCAAATCATTGTTGACATAGAAAGGATTTTCTAAATTCCTTTTTCCTCTATGCCTCCCCCACCTCATACCTCTGAAAAGTGAAACTTGATTGATTATATCATAGAGTTGTAGGCAAGTTAGGTTCAGAAAAGAAGAGAAATGAGGAAAATCCATTTCCTACCTGCCCTAAGGAATCCTGGGGAAAGAATGAGAACAGGAAGAAAGAGAATAGATGAGAAGGTCTTATTTTGTTTCTCTTTTCTAGGTGATCCCAGGATTGATAGTGGGTAAGATGTTTAGAATATCAAGACGAAGTTGGGGATATTAAAGGCAGAATGCTTTTGCTGTTTTCCAACTCTGGAGTAGAATTGCTTTCTGCACAGCTGATGCTGGGTCAAAATTAAACTTAGTGGTGATCTGTGTGGTCAAAGAGAAAAGTCTCTAAAATTTAGCCTTCCTGAAAGGAGTGGATGGGAGCAAGACGCAGATGACCATCTGGAAGGAGAGATTGCCAGAGGAGGCCCTCAGCAGCGAGAGACAGAAATCAAGAAGGAGATCATCTGAACCAAAGTCAAATGGGAGTCGCAGCCAGGCTTAACACGTGCTGCAGCCTGGAAAAATGCGATCAGCGGGGGAGGACTATGTGTCCCTGGAGGAGACAAGAGAGACCAAGGCACAATTACGGCAGACATTGACTCGTTCAAGTAAATGTGAGGCAGGCCAGAGCCATTTAGAAACCAGGAGATTTAGAGGATACGATGCAGGTCTGAGGACCCTGCTTGGTCAATGTCAAAAGGTTACAAAGTCTACTGTCCCCATACCAAAATTCTGTCTTGAGGAAGAGCAGGGTTGGGGATAGGGGTATGAAGGAAATGGTTTAAAATAACTATAAGAACTGAGTTTGCCAATAAAACTAAAACATAGTTTTGTTTATTTATCTCTTGCCTACCAACAGGTATAGACACATGGTGAAGACAATATCTATTATAGGCCAAAGAAAAATGCTAAAGCTTTTTTGTATATCTGAGTGGTATTGTATACAAATTACATCCTCAGGATATTAATTTGAGGAAATGTATAATATATCTTTAACTAAATTTGGATCTACTGCTAATTACATTTGTTATTTCTTTGTCTGTACATGAAGAAAAGAAAAATGATAATAATAATAACACATAGCCAACGTTACCATCTGTTGGGTATGGTCTCAAATTAATTACATAAATTATTTTCATTTATGCTTTACAATAATCTGCTGAGGGTACTCATATTATTGCCACTTTTACAGATGAAAAAGCAAAGCAGAGAATAGTTAAATCATTTGTGAAAGGTGTAGAGCCAGGATTCCAACCCAGGCATACTGACTTCAAAGCTTTCTTTTTAAGTCACTGGCTATGGAACTCTATCATTTCATTACACTGCTCACTTTTATTTAAATTTGTGGCTAGTAGGTTGCTTTACACCAAGTAGGGAAAAATGTCTGGATAAATAAAACTAATTTTTACTGAGTTGATCGTTTCTACATTTTAACATAGCAAATAGATTTCAGGTTATTTCTACATGACATGAAAGAAATATTTTGCTTGTTCAAACAATATGAGTTAAAAATTACTCTGTTGAAATTTCAGTGCCCTTGTTGGCCTGTGGATTATTCTGTGTTTTAACTTGGAAATCCAATCAAATCATGAAGTATCTTAATATAGTGATTAAGTTCAGATAGCCTACTTTTTAAAATTATTTCCCTTCATCTATGCACTTACTACTACATTTTCTTTTTCCTTTTCTACACTCTATCAAGTCATTCTTTTCTTTTTCTTTTTAAAAAATTCTTTAGTTTTAATTATTTTGGGTATATAATAGCATATATTTATAGGGTACATGTAATGTTTTGATATAAGCATACAATGTGAATTAATCAAATTAGTGTAATAGGTTAAAACATCTGATTAGTTAGATAGAATGAACAATATTTAATAGCACATCAAAGTGACTATAATCAATAAGTTAGGATATACTTTAAAATAATTATAAGAGTGAAATTGGAATGTTCCTATCACAAAGAAATGATAAATTCCTGAGTAATAGAAACCCCGACTCATTCATTTTCATCTTCTCTATTCTCTCCATGTTTATCTCATTCTTTTCACTCAAATTCTTTAATCAGTGTTTTTGGGGGGAGGACTATTTTTCTTTATTAATCCTCTGCCCTTTTCTATTAATGTTATCACCACAACTACAGCAGTATAAGCAGCAGAGATTCCAAAATGTCATTTGATATTGGCTAAGTCATTTAATTTTTCTAGGTCTCAGTTTCCACACCTGTAAAATAAAGAGAATAAACTAGAAAGTTTCTAAAATTTACTCCAATTCAGTAATTCTTGATTAGGCTTATTGAGGTGCTATTTACGTTTTACATAGAACTTGATTACTTTAAACTATGTCTATACAATGCCAAATATTAAATTGATATAATAAAAAACATTTAGCCCTTCATCCAGATGTTTTGTCAAAACATCAAACATCTGGAGGAGCTGGAATGTGGACTGATTTGACCCCACATTTTAAGCACCACTGTGTAGGCCCAGCCAATCAATATATTAGTCACACTCATTTTATCTAGTGCCCAATAAGCATTTCTATATGCCATTCATGTTCCCATGTCTAATATCTATGCTTGATTTGCAATTATTTTCTAACTTCTCAAGGGTTGATTAAAATTTGAATAAAACACCAGAAGCTTGGTGAACCTGGTTTACAAAAAGGTTCATTTTGCTACATGATCCTATGAATATCCTATCTTGAACATGAAAAGAAGATAGCCAATGTGGCTTCCTACAAGAGTCTTGATTTGGATTTTGGAATACTTGAAAAAATCTATTCCAATGCTACCAATAATTTTATTTGGTATTTAGTAATTCATAGTGCTTATCTTCCCTGTGTATGCACATCTACCCTTATCTTTACAGACAGAGTTTGTTCATTCTTCTTGATCATTCCTTAGTGGTGATGAAGCACATTTGGTTCCCATACTCCCTATAAAAATAATTGAAGTGCTTGAAAATGCTCCCCTGTAGGATATCATCTTCCATATGTGTTATGTAGAGGATCTGCTTTAGTTTTCAACTTAAAAGTTATTTTGCCATTGTCAAATTTTGGAGTATTTAGAGTATTTTAGAGTATTTTTGGTGGTATAAACAATAAAAAATGAGTAATTATGATTGTGTGGTCATAGGATTGCTTTAGGATTGTTGGAGGAAACTTGGCTGCAAATAATAAAAAATTTGAGATTTTGTAAATGGGAAGAAAGTTTAGTTACAGCTAGTCATAATAATGAAAACTGCTATTTATTGATTAGCTACTTATAGGCATTTAGAATCTTCATTTCAAACATTAAGACAAAAGGTTTCAGAAGGGATAAAGCAATTGCCCAACCATACGAGAAACAACCAAAATGCAAACCTTGGTCTTTCACTCTTTAAAACCCATGTGTTTTCCAATACGCAATGTTGTTTCTACACCAAAAAGGGGCAATTATCTCACATAAAACTGACAGGTTTATTTGAACTGTTTTGCAAAGTTATAAAAGATTATTTTAACATTAGGATATTTCACATAATATTCAGTTTCTCACTTCTCTAGAAAAAGTCAGACTAGCAACACTGACACCACAATTAATGAGTTAAAAATAAGTTGTGGTGCCTCCTTATAAAATAGGCATATATTATCACATTTGCCCCAATCCCCACTATTCTCTACTAATACCTATTCATATGTATGAATTTCTATTATTGTATGAAAATATTAAATATTACATCATTAGATTACCAGAGTAATGCTCAGTCTAAATAACTTAAGTTGCACGTATAGCCTCATTTATATGTATGTACAAACAACTAAATATTAAAAAAATAGGAGAGGAAGCCAGAGTTGAAAAATAGGCAAATTTAAATGAATTTTCATTTATTTACTATCAAGTTAATGAATGCGGTGAGAATCTCCTTTTAGTCCTGAATAGAGATTTACGTATGATTTTTAATCTTCTGGAAGGGTAGGTGTGCCCAAATTCAGGTTTATATAAATGGTGAGCCAAGTGTATCAAAGACATTGCATAATTTACACAAAAAATTTGACATGTAGGCAGTGTTGGTTTGCCACAATATCCAGATGGAACACATGACACTACCTAAAATATGAGAATCTTTCCACTCAAAAACTTGATCACTGAACTAACATGCTCTTGCTCCCCTATAAGTCTATGACATACATACATCTGTCTCCCAGCTGTGTAATTCAGATTTGCTAAAAATAAGAGATGCTATTTCAAATTTAAAAAGTCTTAGCAATGCTAATTTTTGGATAAATGTTTTGATAAATGTTTGATAAATGTTTGGATAAATTCCATATCAGATGCCAAGTTTTATCCTTTCAGTTCATTATGATTTTGCCATGAATCTCGAAGGTTAAATGCCACCATAAATCAAGAAATGTTGTTTTTCAATCTTTCCCTAATAGTCCTTGTAAAAAGATAACTTAGTTTTATAAATATTTGGCAGAAAAGTCCAGTTGCAGGAGAGAGTAGCACCATACATTTTGAATTTTTGTAGTTCAAAGAAGCAAAATTGTTGACTGGAAAACCCATGAAAGAGGGATAATAAATGGTGTTTGATATTTTATTTATTTGTTTGTTTAATAAATATTTACTATGTGCTTACTTTGTGCTGGACACTGGGCCAGGCCTCCTAGATACCATATTAAAGAAAACCAGATACAGTCCTTGCTCTCATGCACCTTGCACTTGAATGGAAGGGAAAAGCATTAATTATAGAATCACATGTAAAAGCGTTCTCTGACAAATGCTAGGAAGCAGATTTGACTTGAAGGAAGGTGGCCTCCTTGAGGAAATGAGGTTTTGAAATCCGAAAGAAGAGTAAGTATTTGCTAGGTGGACAAAAGAGAGATGAACATATTAGGCAGAGAAAATAGCATATTTAAAGGGTTTGTAGTGGGACGCAGCATGGTGAGTACAAAGGGACTGAAATCATTTCATTATGGCTGGGCAGAGAGCAGAGCTCAGTGTGAGATGAGGCCCAGGAAGTGGAGATGAGCCGGGCTATGCAGGGCTTTGTTTACAAGTACTTGATCTGAAATAAATGGGAAGTTATTGAAGAGTTTAAATGGAAAATAGGCTGATTTGTGTTGCAGAAAGATCACTCTGTATGCCATATGAAGAAGTGACTTGAAGGAAGCCAACACTGATACAGGTCAATAATGTAGTAGACTACTCTAGTAACTACATTATTAATTATTTATGGCCATGTACCAAATGACCCCCAAATTTAATGGCTATAAAGAACAAACATTTATTATCTTACAGATTCTGTGGGTCAGGAATCTGGACACAGCTTAATTGGGTTCACTGGCTCTCTCACAAGTTTGCAATCAAGGTGTCATTCAGTGCTGCTGTCGTCTCAAGGATTGCAGTAGAAGAGGATCTACTTCCAAGCTCACTCAAGTGGTTGTTGGCAGTTCCTTAGTTAACTGAGGAAATGAGATCCTCAGTTTCCTCGCAGAACTTGGGCAAAAGCCTCCCTCAGCTCCTTGCCACTTGAGCCTCTCCATAGGCTAGCTCACACTGTGACAACTGGCTGTCATCAGAAAGAACAAGTGAGAAAGCAAGAGAATGACAGCATGGCAGAGACCTAAGTCTTTTTATAACCTAATCTCAAAAGTGATATTCCATCACTTTGGCCTAATTCTGTTTGTTAGTAACTAAGTCCAGCTGGTACTAAAGGGTAGAAGATTAGACAAATATTTGAATAACAGGAGTCAGAGACCCTTTGGAGATCTCAGAAGCTGCCTATCACATTGGGAAGGGGTAGCTTGGGTTAAGATGGGATGTAGAGAAGTATGTGTATTCAAGAAGTATTTATTTAGAAAAAAACAAACTTATTTAGAAAAACTAAAACTTATTTAGATAGCTGTGGGCCAAATTGTGTCCCCCCCTAAATTCATATGTTGAAGCCCTAACCCCCGGTACCTCAGAATATGACTGTATTTGGGGATAGGACCCTTAAAGAGGTGATTAAGTTAAAATCAAGGTGTTAGACTGGACCCTAATTCCCTCTGACTGATGTCTTTACAAAAAGAGGAAATTTCGAAACCCAAGACACACCAGGGATGTGCACACATAGGAGAAAGATCATATGAAGACACAGTGAGATGGTGATCTGAAAGCCAAGGAGAGAGGGCTCAGCAGAAACCAAACCTGTAGACACCTCACCTTTGCCTTCTACCCTCCATAACTGTGATAAAATAAATTTCTGTTGTTTAAGCTACTCATTCTGTGGTGCTTTATTATAGCAGTCCTACCAAACTATTATATAATACAATTGTCAACTCAGAAAAATGAGGGAAATGGAAATATCAATGATTTTTGGTAGGCTATTTAACTAAATAAATAGTGATGCCTTGCAATAATTGGAAATATTTTAAAGGGATCAAGGTTGGGCAGGTCATTTTTTCTTTAACTAAAAACAAAATTATTGTTCCCCTACTAGGTACTAGACACTATTCCAAGCACCAAGCATAGAACAGAGGCAAAGGAAGCAGCCACTGACCTCATGGAGCTCATATCCCATGTAATGCATGGGTCTTCAGTTCAAAAGCGAGATATGAGGTAGAGATAGACATCGGAGAAACAGAACCAGTAGTAGATAGGTAGATAGATATAAATTTGTTTCATGTAATCCAAGGGAAGACAGGGTTTCAAAGAAGGAAGTGGTCAACAGAGTGGAACACTGATGATAACTTGAGTGAAATGAAGGATGAAAACGTGTGTAGGATTTAGTATCATGAGTCAGTTGTAAGCTTGGTGAAAGCTGGATGGGTGGAGGGTCAAGACTCCACAGTGTGCTGAGCAAAGAGTAGGAAATGAGGAAATGTGGATAGGAAGAACAGTCATCTTTTCCAAGAAATGTGTGTGTGGATGGAAGATAGGAAGAAGGAGTTGAGTGAATGAGAAGACAGTGAATCTACCCAGAAAAAGAAGTAACAAATCCTGTGTGGTTGCTGAGAATTACAGCATAAAACCCAAATGACAAGTGATGGGATGGATTAGCCCCAGATAACATGGGAAGTTTCATCATTATGAGATGTAGGCAGCTTATAAGTTTGGTGTCAGGAGGAGGCAATACGTATAGTGGTCAAAGATATAGACTCAATTTAGAATTCTGACCCCCTGCATGAAAGACTCTACCATTTGCTAGCTGTGTGACTATGGGAAAATTATTTAAACTCTCTGAACCTCAGTTGTCTCATCTGTAAGATTATTATGGAAATAGAACGTGTTTCCTAGGGTAGTGGATATATGTAAAGTTTTAAAGACTAGTGGCTGGCATATAGTAAACATTATGTCCATACTGTTATGGACATGTATTATGTCCAAACAGTATGTCATTACTACTATTATTATCTCTCTGAACTATAGGTTAGATAATCTGCTCAGAGTGAGGAAGAAGGGGAAGAGTTAGAGCTTTGATGAAAGTAGAGAGGATTAGAGAAAGGCACCACTAAGAGTAGGAAAGTAGTCTAGCAATGAAGTAGGAGTGTCTGGCTATATGGAGAGTCCCGTTAAGGTTGGGATTGTGAATTTGTAGTAGACTCAAGCTGTTCTATTATATGATTTTTCCAGGAGTATTTAGCCACTTGGGAACAGAAGCAGAGAAAGTAGATATTTGGGTACAATTAGATTGGGTTTTGCCAGATAGACTGTTAAGATCAAGAGAGAGTAGGGCAAGGAAATTTGTAAATAGTGGAAGAAAACTGTGTCCTGGACTTTATGCTGTATAAAGAAAGACATTAAGGAACAAGATGGATATTGGATTTGGTCACAGTTAAGGACTTTCATTACAATGGCCACAGATAACAATTCCAGTGGAACATCTTACTTTTCAAAGAGAGTATCTTTTAGTCTGATTTAAACCAAATTTGTGTCAGTAAAAATAGGATTTGGTGTGATTCAAACAAACAATAATGGTGCAAGATAGAATAATTTAGTGTGTTTTAATCTACTGAGAAATATTAAGTAAAAGTCTATCAGTTGAGTACTTGAAAGCACATTAGGAGATATCCTTGGAACAGGATCCCTCCTTCAAGATGTTATAGGAAAGAAAAGAAGAGAAAATTCTAAATTAGCATTACTACCCACAGAAAGTATAACTTGCTGGATGGAAAAGAGTATAATAATTGAGAAAGACTTTTAGAAAGGGAAGAGGTAGAAGAACATCTCTATCTGCATTGTTTCTTAGTGAAAGATTAAGTTTTAGAATGGCCCTCAATATTGCTACTCAAAAGTAAAAAGTCATACCTTGTCTTGAAATGCTGAGATCCTTCTGGTAAATAATGTAGTTAAGCTAATGTGATCGTAATCTTCTAACTTCTGAAACCCTTGAGAAATTCCTTGTGTGATCGCAAATCAGTTAATCCATTGGATCACAGGGATTTAAAAAAAGAAGAGGAAGAACAGTTATTTTCTTCTTGGAAGAAGAAAGTTTTATATACACAGCCTGGAGTAGTTTAGATATGAGGTTAAAATCTGGGCCAGATTTGAGACTGCTTTATGGAACACTAAACTTTAAAGTGTTGCAACCTTAAATTCAGAAAATCAGAAAATTCCCAGTGCCATTAACTGTTCAAGATTTTTCATAATTATATTGAGTATAGAAACTCACAATTATTCTGTAGAGATAACTAAAATGTATGTTTATGTTCAGAAGATACATGTATCCTCTCTTGGCCTCAGTTTCCTCATCTGTAAGGATTTTAATAGATTTTTTTTAATTTAATTTAATTTTTATTTCAGAATACTACGGGGATACAAACGTTTAGTTTACATATATTGCCTTTGCACAGTGCACGTCACAGCTACAAGCATGTCCATCACCCACCCAGTGCACACTACACCCATTAGGTGTAAATATACTCATTCTCTCTTCCCTCCTCGTGCTTGCCTGACACCCAATGAACGTTACTTCCATATGTGCATATAAGTGTTGATCAATTAGTACCAACTTGATGGCGACTATATGTGGTGCTTGATTTTCTATTCTTGTGATAACTTCACAGAGGAGAATGGGCTCCAGCTCCATCAGGATAATCCAAGAGGTGCTAGATCACCATTGCTTTTTGTGGCTGAGTAGTATTCCATGGTATACATATTCTACATTTTATTAATCCACTCATGTATTGATAGTCACTTTAGTTGTTTCCATATCTTTGCAATTGTGCTGCTATAAACATTCTAGATCAAATGTTTTTATTATAGAATGTCTTTTTTTCCCTTAGGGTAGATGCCCAGCAGTGGGATTGCTGAGTCAAATGGTAGTTCTACTTTTAGTTATTTGAGGTATCTCTATACTACTTTCCAGAGAGGTTGTACTACTTTGCAGTCCCACCAACAGTGTATGATTTTAATAGATTTTTATGACTCTTTTCAACCCTGAGTTCTGTGATTGTGTCAGCTACAACATTCCCTGGAACATGCTTAATAACTTAGATGTATTCACAAGCAGAAGATTAGCTGTTGCTTGTTGGAAATAGAATCCAAGAAAGGCTTATTTTCATGATTTTAAAGAGGCCCAAGTAAGTGTATTTCCTCAATGTGGTTTTGGTTTAGGAAAATGTAAAGTACAACTCTGACTCAACTTGTGGGTGGTCAAATGGAGGGAAAGTAAACAAAGGCTAGTTCTGTAACATGTTAACTCATTGCAATTTTGTGTTTGTAGAAGCTGCCTGAGAAAAGATAAACAAACAAATTCTTAATCAAGTGAAAAAAGAAAACTTTTTGTTAGACCCAGCAATAAACACATAGAATGTACTCCTTCATGAAAGGGGTAAATCTTAAAGATGTCAGTCTTTGATTAGCTTTAGCATTTTAATAGCATTCTCCACTCCTATCCAGACACAAATACACAAAGAACCTACCTTTAAAAAAATAAAAATAAATTTAAAGTTAAAAAGAATTATCTTTGCAGAATTAATAACCTGCAATTTAATGTCAAGTAAACCAAAATTCCATTTTATAAGTTTTCTTGGTCATAGTTTTTAATATAAATTTTATTATGAAATTTGGAAAATATATGTTATTTTATTGTGGCAGAATATAATAGAGATTGATAGAAGCTTGCACAGAAACTATATGTTTCTTTAAAAAGAGTCACAACATCATGGAGTTTAAGCTTGTCTGAAGAAAATGTAATTGAAAAATATATTATGGAAGTTTTCCCATGGATTTGATTATTATAGAATATTTACTATACACCACTAAAAGATGAAGATAAAAATTCAGTTTCACATAGATTATACTATTTAAAATCTTACAAATTTTATTCATTGTGTATCTGAATATGAATAATATATTAAAAATCAATTTAATGCTATTTTGCTAAAATCAATCTGTAAAAGAGTAACTCTCTTAGAAAATGACTTCATTCACATGATCTGTGCTCATCTCATGGATGGATATGTAGTATTTTCCTGTTATAATTATTTCAATTAATTCAAAGAACTTTTGAAAGGAAATTATTAGTACAATTTTGGGATTATTCATCAAATCCTGCACTTTTAAGTGTTGGAAGTATCTCTTTTATTAGAAGGATAGTTTCTATATTTTTTATAAGCACCCATTCTCATTATCGATGTTGTTTCCAAAAAAAAGGACGTTGAAATCTTAAATGAAGAACACATACAAACATTTGAAACATTTTATTTGAATCAATTTACCTATTTTCCATTTGCTCTTTGTATAGTGTAATCATGTTCATATGTGTGCATAGATGAGTGCTAAAGCTAAGACAGGAGCTAAAATAACAATACTCAAACCATAGCTGTTGGCCCATATTTAGTTCCTTTCTATGCTGAGATTACTTAAAACGTTTAATTTCTCTTTTACTTAAAAGTTGAGAATTCGCAACTTATTTTATTTATAAATATAAATACTTATAAGTAAGGGGGCAATTCCATCAACTTTCAACTTTTAATTAGCTAATAATGTTTTATTTTTGTTTCCATGTTAAAGGAGAAAGTGATTTCTCCTTAATTTCAAAGACATTTCTTTGAAGTTAAGAAATTTTGACAAGTTTTTTAAACCATTGGCCAGTCAATCCCTTCCCTTGCCAAAGAGCAGGAGGTAGGATCTAAGGAGTGGATGTCCTATATGTCTCTGACATGTAGGAAGAATCTAAATTATTTTCAAAATAATCCGTTGCAATCTGCTTCTCGCTTTGTGTGTCTGTGTGTCTGTGTGTGGTGTGTATTGCATCAGTGCTGAACGTGGTGTTTGTATTAGTTACTATTTTAAATTGAGACTCTAAATAGTTCTCAGCTTTTAAAAGCTCTGAAAATGTAATATCAATTATTTTAAAGATTTGTTTGCTTGCTATTCTTTCTTCTTCAAGTAAACAGATAAAATGTGGAATGAAGGATTCATTTTTTCTTTTATGACTTAAAAGTACATGTGATCTGCCTGTGTGTGACTAGGAATCATGAAGTTTTACAAATGGAAGGGTAATGAGTCAAACTCCAAATTCTATAATGGGAAGTTTAATTTTTCATCTAAAAACCTTGTTACTATAAGGAAATTCTCTATATTGGAAAAAAAGTTCCCTATAATCATTGAATATATGTGTGGGTTGCATTTAATTTCTACTTATACTTGAAGCAAACAGAATAATCTCGGAGATTTTTTGGCTATGGGGGAATATGCACTCATTTCACTCACAATTATTCACTGAGTGTCCATTATCTGCTAGTAATTATTAATATATTAGCAAAACAGGGATAGAAAAATAAAACAGCTCTCTGTACCAGGGAACCATAAGGCAGCATGTGTTATTTGAAGCCATGGAAGTGGTTGAGATAATCTAGGGAGGGATTAGAAGTTGAGAATAGTGTAAAGATAAGGACGAAACCCTGGTGACATCAGCATTCAGTGAATTAGTAGAGTATTACCCCATAAAAGACTGGGAATGAGTGGCCACAGGAGAAAAATAGGAAAGAGTGGTGTTGCAGAAAAGATGGAACAAGAGACATTTATGAGGCTAAATTTCACCAAGATGTCATTTACTTTTCTTCTTTGTGTAACAAGAGTAGTACTTTTTAAATAATCCCCAATTTACTTTATTTTACTGGAAGTGAGTTGCTCTCTCTCCATCTGACACCAGTTTCAGGGAAGTAGAGGAGATATCAACTCAAGGGATCAGAGAAAACCATGGGAGGACAGCCAACCACTTCTCAACTCTGGAATCACGGCAAAAAACAAAGCAAAACAAAATGAGAGAGTGGAAGGATAGCCGGCAGGTGAGCACTGTGGATCCAAGCCTCCTCATTCTGAACATTGGCCTAGAAGGCGACAAATGTGTTAGAGAAATTGAGGAGAATGCCAAAGGCATGAGCTTTCAGAGAAGTAACTGATCTTCAAGGTGATTTTATGCCAACAAAGAGTCCTTGCCAAGCAAAGGAAAACTCTAGTCCTCATTTTATAAGAATCATGGACGCCAAATTTAGAGCCAGTGGATTTGTCCTGAGGCTCGGCATGGTGTGGCGAAGACTGAGAGGTGTACAGCACTAGCAAGAATCCAAGGAGGAACAAATCAGCAAAAAAGTGAATCCCAGGTTTCAGCAAGCCAAGAATGAATAGGCCACAACTTAATCAGATGGGCATCGACAATCTCAAACAAAATGACCTGGGGAAGGGTAAATAATCCACGTCTCAAGAGAGAGCCTCAGCACACACCCAAGTCAGTGTAAAACTAGGGGAGTCCTTTTTCCCTGTAACCACAAGGTCATAAATGTCTCTCTCCCTCACCTCAAGTATCTAAGAGAAGAGCGAGAGACAAAGGGGAGAGATCTTAAAGTTCTGAGATATTATTCCAAAGTGATTGAATTAAATCAAAAGAGGTTCTTCAAATTATTATATACTCTAAGTTTTAAATTTAAATTGGTCTGTATTTAATTCTCCCAAACTTCTGCCCTGCAACTACTCAGGGGATGAGAATGATAAAAGAGATCATAGCAGCTCAAAAATAAGGAAATTGTATGTTTTTTCTGCACAGCTGAGTATAATGTGAGTGATTTTTTCAACCAAGCAATTATGCATCATCTGTTTTTGTTTCTCATCACTCAATAGAATTCTTTTTGCAAGGCTGACCCTTTATTTGAAAAGAAGATGCAAATTGGGTGAGAAAATGAAGTCTGATCTCTCCACTGCCCTTCCTGTCCTTAAGCATACACATTTTTAATTTTTTTTTACACTTCGCAAGAGAAGTGCAATTAGTAACTGTTGGCCATTTAGCTTGTGTTGATAACTGGGTACTTGGTTTAGTTTGAGATAAAACTTGGGAGGCATAGTATATAGAAAAGTTTTGTCAGAGGTGGAAATAAGAAAGGAGGTCTGATGTATGGCTATTTCTAGGAAAACTGAATATAGACAGAACATTGAGATAAGAGCACCCAGTTGTAGCATAGGGCATTCAGATGGGGAGAAACTTCAAAATATAGAATATACTTAAATTAAATAAATGTGCACCCTCACACCAACCTCAAGATGTAATTACTATCTCTATTTACTGAGTCAAATCACATTAAGTGGCAGGATCAGGCCTGGAATCCAAGTCATGTTCCTTCACATCCATTTCTCTTCCTGTTACAATCATAGGAGCAACTTTTCAAACATCATAATTTTGCACATGCCTATCTCTATGTTTTTGAACAATCCCAAAAGAGTAAGCACAAAATCTTCTTAAAAAAAAATAAATGGCCTACCAACTTCCAAGATTATAAACATTTCAGCTCATGCAGTCCAATCTAATCTGTCCAGCTGTTTGTTA
Organism: Cheirogaleus medius; assembly: GCA_008086735.1. Classification (NCBI taxonomy): domain Eukaryota; kingdom Metazoa; phylum Chordata; class Mammalia; order Primates; family Cheirogaleidae; genus Cheirogaleus; species Cheirogaleus medius. The sequence continues at coordinate 32,105,652 of VBSM01001562.1, forward strand.
TTAATATTTATACTTGCTAACATATGCCTAAATTCTAGGATTAGTGTCTTTGAAATGTTTTTAGTAAAAATGATTTAAGTTTTTCCAAAGTAAGGAGAAAGATGATATGCATATGAAAGTTGCTTACATTCTAGATTTGTCAGAATGAACAGGACAAATTAAGTATAGTAAAGTCTATCAGTTAATAATGGCTCCTGGGGAAGAGTCACTTGTATTTTACTCTGTAAAAATGTAAAATATACTGCTGTATTATAATTAGTAATAGCTATTGTTCAGTAGAGATGAAAAAGAAAGGCAAAGATGCATTTTTCTAATTGTGAAAAGTGATACTTTTGTCTTCATAGTTCAAGAAAAAGAGGATTTTTATTATTGTGAAATGGGCATTTAATGGGAAACACATTTGGAAAAAATCCCAGATAATTATTAAATAGAAGAAAGATCTGTTCCAAGGAAGAATAAAACGCAGAATTAAGAAAGAAAGATAAAACATGACAACTATTCTCACATGACTAGTCAATGTGCTCATTATCATTTATAAAAATCTGTTTTATGAAGAGAAATATCAAGCTGGATAGCTTTCTTTTACTACTGTTTTTATCATATATATTTTTTCATCTTCCAACTTTCAATCTTTTCTGTTTCTTCTATTATAAATGTATCTCTTGTAAATAGTTTATAGTTAGATTTTGTTTTTTACCTAATCTGACACATCCTTGTCTTTTAAGTGAACACTTTTAGTTCACTTCCATTGCAAAGAATTACTGTTGGTGTTATTGCTTGAAAAGTCAGAAGACTGTCCAGTTGTCACTTCTTTGAAGGGACTATGTATTCTTTGGCTACACTTACGTTGTCGCTTTGCTTTTGGTTTTCTACCATTTGTTTATTGATTATTTATTTATTTTTCTAGGATTTACTGAAACTTTTGAAATTGTGGATGCATGTGTTGGCATGTTTTGTTATATACTCACAGTTCTTCCTTCCCTACCTTGGTTTATAATGAACAGAGTATGTGTCTCCACTTCACTGATAACAAGCTTGTCTATAGAACGTGCTTTGGTCACTGAGCAAAGGGGTTTTGCTCCCTTTTGCTCCTTTGTTCACTGGATATGGGAGTTGTTTGTTATACGGTATTACTGATGAAGTTTTTCCGTCTACATCTAATAATTTCATAACCTGAAGTCTTTACAGCTGTTTTTTTTAATTATTCTTTTGTTTCAGCTGCTTTACATTATTTCCTTTGGGATGGATTATCTCTTATTTCTGGTTAATTTTTTTCAAATTAAACCTGTGAAAAAGGTTACTTTGTTCAGACAGAATTTATGTGCTCTTCTGACAGATAACTGAGAGCACTGGCCATCTTAAACTATGCCAAAACATTAAATTCCTCGAACCACTCAAGGGGTAGAAACCTATGTTGTAATTCCATGTAAGAGCTGGTTCTCTTCTGGTTTATGTTCACTGGAGGGTGTAACCCTTAAAGTCCCAGGTAATGTGAAGGTGTCCTATTAAACTCCCCATCCACATGGGCCCTCAGCTTTGAGTTCTGTCTCCATCATAGGAAGCTTTTTATATTCTAAGTTAACAAATACCTATAGGACAAAGGTAGCTTCTATGCTTGCTTGCTTCCTTGGTTTCAAGTATTCCCTTTGTCATTTGTAATGTTTACAATCTTGTCATTTTCTTTGTGTTTTAAGGAGGAGATTTTCTATTTTAAATATTATATCCAGGTTTTCAATTGTTTTCAGGAGGATGACTGAGCTGAATAAACTATTCCATCATTATCAGAAACAGGAAGTCTCCTGGAGTTTTTCTAGGCCTTTTCATTGCACTGCTAGGTTTCACTGCTTAATTTTCTTTTCTTCCATCTGTTCTTTCCACTATCTTACATGTTTGTGCTGGAATCAATTTTGCCCTGAATAAAAATACATTTGAAAAATCTAGAACAGCATAAAGTCAGTGTTGCCGTTAGACTGGCTCTCCTGTTTTGCTTTTATGGGATTGGGAACCAACCCTAACTTTGAGCCCCAATTTAGTAGAGCCTTTTTTTTTCTTCCTGTATAAGAGATCACATCTAGAAAACCTGGAAAGTTTTCTAGCATGGTAGCATTGCCCTACTCTTCCAGTTCCTCTTTTCCATCACTGAAATCCTATTTCTGCTCTTGAAACCTCATGGCCAATATCATGATTCTTAAGGAAAGACTATCTTGATATATATGTCTGACCTTTATCCCTATATGTTATTTTCTACAGAAATCTTGGTTACAATATTATATTTGACTGAGAGAAAGCTCAGTGCCACTTTTTGAACCTCTTTGATACTAATTATTAATGGAATCACCATTTTGTCCTACTCTCTAGATGACAAGTTCTCCACTAATGCTACCCCGTATCCTACAGCTGGATATATGGTATATCCATAGCTTTCACCCTTTTTGCAGACTGGAAGTATTTCCACATTCTGGTCCCTCTTTGATGATGCTGTTAGGTTCATGAACCTTTTTTTTTTTTTTTATAAACTTCCATGTCCCAAGACATAACTTTTCACCATTTACCATTGAAAGGTAAAGAAAATAGTATGGAAAGTAATTAATTAATTAATTTAATTATTTGTGTACATGTTTTATCAAAGGTATGATAGTCAAGGGTAAATAAACCAATTGAATCATCAGAATTTTTTAAAATAAATATTATATGTTTCATATCTATTCCAAAAGTTCTTGTTAGCTTGCTAACAGTAGAAACACCCCTTCTTTCAATCTTGGAAGGTTGATTGCATTGACAGATTCTCCCACTATCAGTGACATTTATTAATTGTATTTTTCTCCAGTTTTTAACTTATTTTTGCAGCCTAACTCATGGAGGAAAGGTATCAGGCAAAAAATCTGAATTACAGCTGTGTTGTTTCAAAATGAATAATGTCTACTGGGTGAGACACTGAGTCAAGGGTTTAGTTTGCCGCATGAGGAAAATATTTGTGAGTGTTTCTGGAAAAGCTGGCAGCCTAGCATATGCAGCCTCCCTTTTAGATAGAGAAACATGGGAATGAGAGGAAAATGCTAATTTGGCTAGAAAAGCAAATGAGACTTTTGTAACCAAGTCAGCAGTATCTATGAGAATTTCTATTTGATTACAAGTAACCCTATGCTGTTCTTCCTTGTTTTAGAAAATAGAGTTATGAACTTTAAAAAAATTAAAACAAACCTCTGATCTTAAATTCAGGGGGAATAGATTTCCTAGAAAAAGGCAGCAAAAGCATTCCTATTGCTCAACACAGAATGTTATCTAGAAGAGATAATAGACTTAAAATTAACAAGTTCACTAGCCATTGCTTCCACAAGGATAAGAAAGTATAATAAAATGATCCTTGCATTGACCTAGGTGAAATAGAGATTAATTGAGGCTCTCTTTTCTAATTGTTGATGCATTATGAAGATTATATTTAAAAATCTCTTTATTGCAAATGTGGGTTTTTCCATTGAGGTCAGCTCTCCACATTGAATGTTTCACTAGACAATTAATACTAAATCTCTGAATAAAGAGCAAACCCCTTTTTTCATGTTAAAGCTCTATGTGAAAGCACTAAAATTGTAATAGCATGATTAATAGGTCATCAAAAGGGCAGAGCAAAATTTTCTGTAAATCCAAGTATTCTTCAGGGTTAATCCCCAAGTAGTAGGGTTACATGACATGACCTTGTTTTAAGGAGGTCTTTATCTCCTTGTGGAGACAACACTGATACAAAGCCAATGTCCAGGACAGATAATCTATAAGGCCATTTCAGTCTTAACATTCTATGAAAATTGAAGACTAAACTGTGTGCTCTGCCTGCATGTAAAATAGGACTTCAGAATCAGAAAAGTGAGGAATGCAGTGCACACAGAGTTAATTGGAGGAAAATGAGCTAATGAACTCTAGGGAGGCAACCATATTGCAGTATAAAACATTTTCTTGGCTTGAAGTAAGTATTGATTTAATAATGCAATAAATGAAGTAATATGAAAACAGAAAGCCAATATCAGTCAGTCAAAGTCTGCAAGCATGCCCACGAACATGACCTTTTTAAAAAAGCCATTTCAGTGAGCAAATAAGCACCATGATTAACAAAGTCGATATAACACAGAGATGTTTAAACTTAAAAGGGAAATTTCAGGAATGAATTGTAATCATTATTAAGGATGTTGGGGCTTCAGCTAACTTGAAAAAATCCATGGTCGATCATGGAATCCATGGAAGGCTTTTATATGAAAAGTGTTCATGATCAATTTTGATTATTGCGGTCAACTAGATTCTTTGACATATCATCATTTGTTAATAGTGTCTCAAGATCATGTTCAAAATAAGTCATGACTTTTAGATGTGTTCTGAGAAAGTTTTTAAGTAAATGCATTTGGCACAATATGAGAGACCTAAACAAAAAAAAAGAAAAAAAGAAAAACAAAATAGAGGAGGGCTGGTCAGAGAAAGGAAAGGAAATATAGTCTCTGATGATTCAACTGAAACTAGTTAAATTCTTAGGGATTACCAACAAAAAGTCCTTTCATTTTCCTTAAAATGGATGCTTTTTTAATTTGTCAGACATATGTGAATTAAATTAAAACAATAATGAAATCAGATACTACTGCCAGTAAACTTCCCCACTGCCTCTTCCAGTTCCTCCAAGGAAAAAGTCAAATATTCTACAGTTGAGAAAGAACTGTACCAGTACTGTAGATTGACTAAGAAATTAGAAATACATATATAAATACATTCTTCCTTCTTTCCTTCACCCTGGCAAAAGAGAAAATTGTTTTATGATGTAAATGTCAACATTAATATAATTGCTTTGCAACACTATAAATTCAAAATACTAAGTTTAATTAGAATCCTTTGCTAGTATATAATTATTTTGTTAGGCATCGTTATTACAAAACATTCTTGATTACTTTTGAGTCACTAACCTTACTATTTAAAACAAAATTTCTCAGATATTTGAGAGTTTATTAAATTAGTTGTTACATATATAGTCTAATGCTAACATGACTGATTTTCTTCTACACTGGATTATTTCAGAATTAAGTTGTCTGAGAAAGCAAAAATGTCATGTATTTGTAAGGTAGAATATTACTGATGCTATTATCTAAAACAGACTTGAAACCATTATTTAATTCATCAGTACCTGAAATTGTCAACTAATTTTTTTAATTAGGAAGACAATTAATTTCAATGTTAAAAAAAAAGGAAAATATGGGTTCTTTACAAAACAACAAGTCATTTTAACCAGTAAAAAGAGAAAGAAAGAAAAGAAAGAGAGAAGGAGGGAGAAAGGAAGAAAACTACTACTATTAATATTCTCTACACTTTCTACCAAATAATATATGGTAATATATGGTTTGTTGCTATGAGGAAAATATTTGAGAACTAGTCAATATTTGCTAAAGTATTATAACAATAGCATATTGTATGTAGTGGTTTGAGTTTTCTTTAATTAAAAAAATTAAGCTAAAAATATTTTTACCTGTTCTATCAGCTATAAGAAATTTTTTAAAATGGTGAAAGAAATAAGGAAGAGGGAGGGGAAGAAAGAAATAAAGAATGCAGTGAAGGAAAGAAGAAAAGGTGAAAAGAAATTCAAATCTATATTAATTTTTCAGCAGAGATGTTATCTTTTCTTCTACCTACTCAATGTGTTTCCACCTTTAAATGATCTTATCTCTGAAAACTATGTACTAGATACAAGAATTAAATAGAAAATAAATTAATTTTCTTAGTCCGATTATTTTAAAATGCTGTTGGCCTAATGAATTAACTAAATATTTATCATCTCTCATAAGCACATGGAAGCCCCCAACCACAACAGGAAAACCTACAAAGGGATGTCTTTCCCTTTTTATGGGTAAAGAATCAAATTCATAATGACACATGAGTCCAAATAATAACAAACATTTTGTAGTTCTTTGTATGTGGGTCACTACTGAACATTGCCAATCTTACCATCACCATATTTTGGTATGCTTTTGTCCTTTATTTTATTCTGATATTGAGCATCTTCTTTGTAACACATCAGTAAAGTTAATACACATATTTAAATTATAGATGTGAGTACCAATTCTGTATTCCTCCTGCTTCAGTAGGGCCAGTGGCCAATCACATATTCTTGTTCAAGATTTCAAATAAAGAGTCCTAGAGAAAACATGCTCTGAGTCCCATTAGCAGTGGGGAATTGTAGAAAAGGCCCTTCAAATAAAATTGCTCACTCCTCTGGCTGAAATCACTACTGCTTATGTTCCCAGACGTTCCTGCCTTTCTTCCTGGTTGTTCAACCTTTTTGTTCAAATTCTATAAAACATCTAAATACATTTTCAATAAATTCTGTTTTATGCCTAAGCTAGGTTGAGTGGACTTTTGTTACTTGCAACACTAGGAGAAGGTTATAGCACAGAGTTGTGTGCATGTGAATGTACTATTCTATATATAATTTATATTAATAAAAACCAGTTTTCTTGATTTGAAAGAGGGGAGTTATATAGCATGAAGAAAAGTGGAAACTACATTTGGTGAAACCTAGAATAGACTCTTGGAAACTCTGATATATTTTCTATTATAATCTGAGCTTGGCTATGTATTCAGAGCAAAGTCTATTGTCATTCATTTTTTCTGTAAAAATCTTTAGTCTATATACATATTGCCAAAAATCTCATAAGTCTGAGACAAGAAAGTACAATTAAAACCACAACATTCATAAGATCTTTTATTCTGCTTGTTATTTTGAGAGTCAAATACTTGCCACCACCAAAAAAAGTTTCTTATTGCTCTCTAAAACACATGTATCCCTCTCTCTTACCAATATGATTATTGAATCAAGAAACTAAATATTTATATTATGTTTTGACTAATAATTATTATAAATATAAATTTTCAAGTCTAATGATATAATAGAATTCTAACTTCTAGAAAATAAGACTTGGAAATATACAGAAAAAAAAAAGAACTTAAATTGTTGCAGGACAGAATCATTCTCTGTGAGTACACTACTTCCCACAGGGTCTACCAGTCAGGCAGGGAAAATGGTTTTACACAAAGATCATGCTTAAATAAATACATTCTCAGCCACCCAAGCATCTGCTGATTTCTAAAGGTCCAGAAACATTGGTGAATGTTTTGTATTTCTGGTTTCTGACCTGGATTGAACTGGACACACTGAAATAATGTGAGAAAGACTGGTTTTTGGCTAGAACTGGAAATCAATCTGCCAACATTCCCATGAGCACGCCTTTCTCTGTCCAGCTTTGACTGAGAAGTCAAGTTATGTTCGACCCAGCCCTTATTCTGAACTATAGCTAGAGTATAAAACTTTTTTGAGAATGATAGACATTTTTAACCCAAATTTGAGAAGGCAGAGCTTTTAGGAAGAATGAGATTTCCGAAAGTCTTAGACAATTTTTTTTAAAAAATTGATAAGTGAAGAAATAAATTGTTACAACGTGTCAGTGGACATGTTATCACAGCCAGGTAATATGGCTTGAAAATAGCTTCTCACCTCGTATGTAAACAAAACCACTCTGGACAGAAGTCCCTAGCAGAGGTTTTGAGACATGTTAGGGATAACCCATCACCCATGTACAGTGGGAAGAGGAGAGCATGTTAATAGCTAAATCTCCACTTAATTCATACCAAGTTCATATTACATTTGAGATAGCCAAATTTGGTAATTTATAAGAAATCTTAAACTTTATTATTCTTCAAATTGATCTCCACCCACCAAGTATTACTTTTCACTTTTTAGAGTCATATATTTTCTAATGGGAAACAGAGCATAATGACTAATCTGAGATTGTGTGTTGTTAACATTCCGAAAGTTGGGTTTTTTCCTACTTTTTTTTTTATCTTATTCAAACATAACTTCATTCTTTTTGGAATCACGGAATAGTTGAAAGTTTTCTTCAAAGGTCAAACATCCTAGAGTATCCTTTGAGGAAAGGAGTGGCACATTATCCCCATGTTACACAAACATTAGATTTTGCCTAGGTCTATGTCCGCAAGATCATCACAAATTGAGCCCATTTTTGCCTTTTCAGTCACCAGACAAGAAGGAGAGCAGCTGGCTCCTCTCCTTTGTATATTCATCTTTTATATACTTAGAGATCAGGCTCATCTCAGAGTGCTTAACCAAGACTAAACAAGTAAAGATCCTTTGGGCTTTACTCATCACTTTTATTCCCAGCTCATTAATAATCATGTGGATGTCCCCTGAAACTTTCCTATCTTCTTTTTCCTCTTAAATTTTAGGATTGGAAGTGGACACAGTAGTCTTAAAAAGACAGCCATCCCTGAAGAACTTATGTTTAAAGTCCTTCTTTGAGGTTCTTAAAGTTTTTTGCACATTACTTTTATTCTAAAATAAAAATAACACACAGTTGACCTATGTGCTCAAACTGGGTTTGTTATTTCATCCATCTCCAACAATTCCCCAAGAGTGTGCTGATGGCATATATTTTCTTCCCTGTGTCTGCTATTTTCAGCCTCAGTCCAAATCAAGAAGTTAAATATTTACATTAGATTTTGACTAATAACCAATCTGATGTCCACAACCACCTCATGTCTACATGCCCGTCTATAGATGAGGGGTATTAAAACATAACCACTACCCATTGAAAAAATCCCCAAATTACCTAAATTCCCTTCAATTAAAGAGACAGAAGAATTTTTTAAATGAGAAAGCAGGTTTGAAAATCAAATATGCAAGGATTAATTACCCCATGATTATTGTTTCAAACCAAGTCGGAATTACACCTAATGAGCTTTACTGCTAGACAAATATCTGTAACGAATATCCAGAACCAAACTTCTTCAAGAGTTACTGTTATTTCATATAACCTCTGTGCTTTATAGCTAAATTGAAAAAATCAGGGTGTCTAAAAATACTCATTAATGAAGAAATAGTTATCATCTACCTTGATCTTTACCAGGGTGGTCTTAAAAATATTTAGTATGCCAGTACACCTATCAAATACTATTTTCTAAATCTGTGGTCCCCAATCCCCAGACTGCAGACTGGTACTGGTCCCTAGGAACTGGGCTGCACAGCAGGAGGCCAGTGAGCAAAGCTTCATCTGTATTTACAGCCATTCCCCATTGCTGGCATCACCACCTGAGTGTCGCCTCCACCCCCCACCCCCTAATGATTTGGCTGCAGTTAACAAAATACCTGACTGACAGTAGCTTAAACCATAAAACATATATTGTTTACTTAATAAAAACTCAATCATTGTTGGTCAAGCACAGGCAGCTCAAGGATATGAGGAAGGAGCCAGGCTTATTATTCCTATTCCACCATATTTTCATTTTTTTCATCCTCTAATACATAGATGTCTGGCACAGCTCAAGATATAGTATGTCCATCTTCAAAGTAAGCAAGAGGGGAAAGAGAAGGCTCATCTAACATTAGTGTTATATCTATCTCCTTTACTGAGAAATAATTTTCGTTTCAGAACCACCTCAATCCAGCAGAATATTTCTATAATCACTTGGTTACTCCCATCTGCAAGAAGTCTGAAAAAATGAATTTCTATCAGGTAAGAGCAAAATTATTATGGCTGGCATAAACTAATCACAACCCATTTCCTGGGTATGGCAGGTTGCCTTATTTTCTGGGGATCAAGGACTCTCAGCACACTAGTTAAACAAAATAAGCTCAGTTCGCAGGAAAATAAGATTTTGGAAGTGGCTGTGGGTAGGCAGCCAAAAGTATCTAGAGTAGTAGCCATCTCTCTTGAGCTCTTATTGTGTGCTTATACAGGCATCATTTGTAACCAAACATTTTGGGGGACATATGTTTCAGGAAATAACAAAAGATAGTTTTATCTAAAAAGTATGGAGCCATGTAGAAGAGGCACAACTGTCCTGAGCTGAAGAAAGGCTTGGAATGGAGATCACAAGGGCTCACTTTATATTCAGGCCCCACTTCTATGTTTCACCTGAGGTGAGAGCTACTGGCATCTTTGGAGGGCTGGGCTTATGCTGAGAAAGCCCTGGACCTACCTGTCTCCCTTCTGATGTCCCATTCCCCACAATGATCAGACTGTCCCACAGTTAGGCATGGCCTCCCTCCCTCTGAAACCCCTCTTCTCAATCCAGCAAGTTTCACATATGAACAAGACCTTCCAACTCAGCCTGAGGGAGACTCAAATAGCAGATAGAGATATCAGGTACACAGAGCACTGTGTTGAGAGCTGCAACAAAGGCATGGATCTCTTTAAGCTTCATTCATCTTGTCTATAAAATGGAGATAATAACAGTAGATGCTTCACTGAGTTGTGATGGTTAAATTAAATAGTTACACATGATAAGAGCTAAATAAATGGTGTAGTATTATAAAAAGTGTGGAATGTTTATAAATTAAAATTAATAGTGAATAGCCACTGCTTTGATATCTCTGGGAAATATGTGAGTTTCAAAGGTAAACAATATTAGAGATTTCTCTTCAAAAATAAAATAGATTTTATCCACACAAAATGAATAATAATAATCATCTCTTACTCCTCTTCTACCACATTAAATGCTGGAAGACACTAGAACAATATCTACTGAGTTTTCAAAGGAAAAGCTTAGAAGCCAAAACATTTTTACTCAAGCAATTGAAACAATAGGACAGCCTCAAATACTCAAGGAGTCAGATTATAACACACATAGTCTTCATGGAAAAAAAGTTATTCAAAACATACTTTAACCAAGAATAGCAGTCAGCGTCATCCTTTTAAAAACTAGGTCAGATCATGTCATTCTCTTTGCTCAGAATCCTCCAATCACTCCCCATTTACCTAAAGGTGAGTCAACAATGGTAAACAAGGACAAAAAAAATCTGGCTCCTGTGACTTCTCTTACCTCTTTTCCAACTACCCTCACTGTTGGCCACTGGGATCTTGTCACAGTGACTTCCTTGCTGTTTTTTAGAAAAGCTGGGCACATTTCCACCTCTGGGCTTTGCAGAGACAGTCCTCTCTGCCTAGAATGCTTTTCCCACAGTTATCTGAAAGATACTCTGTCATGGTATTGCTCAAATATAGGTTCTCTGTATATCCCCCCTGACCAATTGTCTCTTTGATTATCCTCATCCCCAATTCCATTTTCTTCTGAACATCTGCAATACATGTTAGGATATGGGTTCTCTATGTCTTCCATATCTATTAACTCCTTTCATCTTTTTTTCCCTTTCTGCTGTGGTCTGGTCACTTTGATCAACTTTACTTCCATCTTGCTAACTCTTTTTAAAATAGCTCTCTATTATTTTTTAAAATTTTTTTGCTGTATATTTTTAATTTTAAGAGCTCTTTTAGCCTATAATTACTCCTATTCTCTAATAACCTATTTTTTACTTATGGATGATATGATCTTTCAAATATCTCTAAGGATTCATGTTCAAAATTTTTAATTTTCTACTATTTCTTGTTTCATTTCCATGTCTTAAATATGCAATTGTGTTTGTCCATCTTGTTCTTTCCATCCTATGCTATTAGCATTTGTCAAATGCCTAACAATCCTAGGTTAACAATTCATATTCATTAACAGAATTTGATTTTACTCAGCATAAATTGCCCTCACACTTTTCCTTCTCAGTTGTGTATGTCTAACTACCTAAATAGGAAGGGTTGACTGAGATGCCCATGTAAGTTGATGGAGTTTGGTTAAAATCAAACTTTTCTTTACAATACATAACCTGGGAGCAGGAGGGCTAGCTCAAGAACTCCACAAAGGTCAAAATAAGGCATGTGTTACTTTGGAAGTAGAATACTTCTCCATGGTACACTTCTAGCAGGCACTAACTATTCCTGGACCACTGTGGAGATACAGTGCCCTTTAAGGTTCTACATTACCTCTTTCGCCTCTCTACATTATGATCAACTCCTTCTCAAGTCTGTCACTCTCTCATTACAGAGGTAAATCTTGGGTTTCTATCTGTGAACTACTATTGAAGAATACTCTTTAAACATGCAAGAGAGAATGAGGAGCCACCTTAGACCACATACATTCCTGCAGCATTGCTCAGTTCTACTCTTTGTCTTCCAGCTCCAAATTTGGAATTTCTATGCAGCTCATTAGGAAGAGCATCTTCCTCATGTGCAGCTTCTCACTTCTGCACTTTTTCCAAGCTGAGACTTTTTTCACTCTTCTACTTTATCTATCAGTATAACCCCTCCCACTTTCGGAGTTCTAAGAGTTTGCTAAATCTCTGGTTTGCTGGGAGAATCCTCTCTCATTTACAGTATTCTCAGGGACTCATTCTGTTTGACACCTTTACTGCTATTCAGTGGAATCTATAGATGGAGGAGAGGTACATGTGCATGCTATTTGCCTTTCTGACTAGGAGACAAGGTGAAAGTGTAGGAATGTCAATTAGGAAATTTCCTAAGAGAGACCATCGTAGTATTCCTGATTATTCAGTTTTTAACCACTGGTGAAAGGAACATTACTGTTTTTATGTTCTTAGGACTAGCTCTCATTGCTACTCACGGCTTCTTATGAAATGCAATATAACGTTTTTCTGGAGCCAATACTTATCTGTGTAGTATAATTCTAGAAATTTCAGAAAAGATAAAAGTAAATGCCAGCCAGGAAGTCCAAGCTCTGGACTAGGGTTTCATGGCAAAGATGACAATAAACCACTGAAGAAAAGAATGGCTCTGGTTCCAAAAAAGTTATATATATAAACATGACTTTAACCTTATGGAAAGCAATCTATAAAATTTCATGGCCCAAACTTCTCCCAACCTTATTTTAAAATATGTTTTATTCTGACTCTTCTATCTTTGTTAATTTTTTTTTATTTGGCTCTTTGAATCATTCTTTATTCTTTCCATTCCTCTTATCCTGCAAAGTCCTACAAGAAAATAATTCAAGATGATAGAGAAGGGAACATCTTAACTTCATTATGCTTTTCCATCCCTTAACAATTATCATGACTAGAGAATGACAGATGCAATTGGCCCAGGAGTCTAATATTAAAACAGAATTTTTGAGAATAAAAGTCAAAATATCAAAGCCAGCAGGACAAATGAGGGAGGCACAAACACACTGCATTTTCTAATTTAAAACAAAGAAATAAAATCATTTTTCATTCTAAATTGATGACAAATAAACTTAGAGCAAAAGAAAGTAGAATATAAGAGGATTGTCTATTTTTATGGAAATGTTAACCTATTAAGTACCATTGTTTTTGTACTCGCTTTAATAGCTACTGAAAGGTACATATGTTTATAATGGCTTATAGTCTGAAGTTTCTTTAGATGGTGGAAAATCTTCCTTGGGAGGCTTTATAATTAGCATAGACAACCATCATCTGTTTTGGATGATTTTGGAGACAGGATTTTTAGGTCTCTTCCAGCTCTGATCCGGTGTTTGAGTCTAAACAAAATGAATCATTTTCAAACAATGTTCTCAAATGCACACATCAGCACTTCTCAAATGCTGCCTTGTCTTAGAGGTTCAACTACAACTACAAATTTGGAAATAGCCCTTCACCACCCCATATCCTAATACTATTTACCCCAAAAGGCACTTCTCATTGTTGCCTTCATAGTATGCTCCATTCACACCTTCTCACACTTGCCTTTCCTCTATGTCTCCATCCTTACCCACTCACCATGCTCAAGTACACATATCTGCTGACTCCTCTAGCTCATCAAGTAATCTTTCATTGCCCTCCAAGTCAGACTTCCCAGCTGCAAGGAACACAGCTGAATAATAGTTTATACATTCTCCTTCCTGCTCTAATGAGAAGTAAATCATTGTTCCAAGAACTGTTTTTATCTGGAAAATTCCTTACTGCTTTTAAAGTCCCAAGTTTTTAAACAAATATAACAGAATTGAAAGTTTTGGCCACAGTAAGTAGACAGGTGCTCACACCTGTATATAATAATCCACCATTGAGAAAAACTATTTATCAAGCTCAACATAATCTATCATATGTAAATCCTAATCCCCAATGTGGTGGTATTAGGAGGTGAGGATTTGGGGAGGCAGCTAGGTCATGAGGATGAAGCCCTCATCAATGGAATCAAAGTGATTAGTGACCTTATAAAAGAGGCTTTAGAGACTCCTTTCCCCTTCCACCATGTCAGGACACAGTGAAAAGGCACCACTTATGAATCAAAAAGTAGGTCCTCACCAGACACTGAATCTGACAGTGCCTTAATCCTGGACTTCCCAGTCCCTAGTACTGTGATAGATAAATTTCTGTTGTTTATAAGCTACCCAGTTTGTTGTCTTTTTTATAACAGCACAAATGGACTAAGACTGCATATGCTATATACAAAAGTTTCCCAGAGCTATCATAGAATGATAGTGTGTGTGTTACATATATATATGACTATATATATGAGAACAGTTCTAGCACATGGTAAGAGCTCAAGAAACATTAGCTATTGCCATTATTATTTCCATTTTTTCCTGCTCATTTTATAATGGAAGTTAATAGAAAGATAGAATTTATAAACCTATATTATCTCTGAAGTATTTTATTAGACATATTAATTTTAGCTAGAATTTTTTGCAATCATATATGTATATGTATCCCAAATACTCCAAAATATGGTTTTAAAAAAGTGATGAACCACATGCCATTTAAACGCAAAAGAAACACACCCGAAAACATCAAAATTAAACTGATTTTAAAATAAAGATAAAAAGAAAATCTTAAAAGTAGCTAGAAGAAAATGATACATTAGATTCAGGGGGAAAATGTATGAATAAAAATTGACTTCTTCTTAGAAAGAAATGAGCCTTATCCTAGTTGAATTATATCCTTAAAGTCTGAAACAAAAAACAATAACAACAAAAATATCAAATGACCCAAATACCATATTCATTGAAAATATCCTTCACAAATGAAAGAAAAAGTGAAGACATTTTAGATCAAAATTGAGAAAATGTACTTCCAGTAGTTCTGCAATAAAAGAAAAGCTAAAGAAAATTCATCTGGCTGAAGGGAACAGAAACCAGATGAACATCTGGATCTACAGGTAAGAATATAGGAAACTAGGAATGTTAAATATGTTGATAAATATGAAAGAATATAAAACCCCAATTTAGCATAATTTTTAAAAGATATATGGCTGAATAATAATAACACTATTGTAGGACTTACAATACAAATGAGTAGTTGTATTATATATGCCAACAATAGCAGTGGCCAGATGAAAGGTCACATTAAAGGACTTTCATACAGCTAGCAGCAGACTTCTCAGCAGAAACCTTACAAGTCAGGAGAGAGTGGAATGATATATTCCAAGGGCTGAAGTAAAAAGCCCTGCTAATCAAGAATACTGTACCCAGCAAATTTGTCCTTCAGAAATTATGGAGAGATAAAGACTTTCCCAGACAAACAAAAGCTGAGGAGATTAATCTCCACCAGAACTATCTTTCAAGAAAGGCTAAAAGGAGTTCTTCAAGCTAAAGAAAAGAATGCTAGTGAGTAATACAAAAACATTTGAACATATAAAACTCATTGGTAAAAGTGAATATATAATCAAATTCAGAATACTCTAATACTGTAATTATGGTACATAAATCACTTACAGCTTTAGAATGAGGGTTAAAAGACAAAACTATTAAAAATAATAATAGCTATAATGATTTGTTAAGGATATGCAACATAAAAATATGTAAATTGTGACATCGAAAATTCAAAACATGGGGAGGGGTGTGAAGGAAAAGTAGAGAGTTTTCATTTTATTTTGTTTTTTGAGGTCAAAGTTAAGTTGTCCTGTTATATAACCTGTTATAACTATAATATGGTTTCTGTAAGCCTCATGGTAACCACAAAGCAAAAGCCTATAGTAGATACACAACAAATAAAAAGCAAGAAATTATAACATAGCACTAGAGAAAATCACTTAGCAACAAAGGAAAATAGCAAGAGAGGAAGAAAGGAGCAAGGGATCTACAGAACAACAGAAAAAAATTAACAGAATGGTAGTACTAAGTCTACAACTTTCAACAATTACCTTGAATGTAAATGAATTAAATTGTCCCATAAAAACACATAGAGTGACTGAATAGATTTATAAAAACAAGACCCAACTATATATTGCTACAAGAAATTCACTTTACCTATAAAGACACACACAGACTGAAAATGAAGGGTTAGAAAAAGATAGTTCATTCAAATGGAAATGAATAGAGGGCAGGAATAGCTGTACTTATACCAGATAAAATAGACTTTACGTCAAAAACTCTAAAAAGAGACAAAGAATGTCATACATATTGATAAAGAGGTCAATTCAGAAAGCAGATATAACAAGTGTAAATAGATATATATGCATCCAACATCAGAGCACCTAAAATACATGAAGCAAATATTAGTAGATCTGAAGGGAGAGATAGACTGCAATACAATAACAGCAAGTAACTTTTAATACCCCACTTTTAGCAATAGACAGATCATCCAGATAGAAAATCATTAAGGAAACATTGGCCTTAAACTACAGTCCAGATCAAATAGACCTAACAGACATATATAGAAAATTCCACTCAACAGCTGCAGAATACACCTTCTTCTCAACTGCATATGGAGCATTATCCAGTATAGATTATATGTTAGGCCACAAATCAAGTCTTAATAAATTTAAGTTTGAAATAATATCAAATACCTTTACTGATCACAATGTTATAAAATTAGAAATCAATAATCCTAGTTATAAAATCTAGTTATAAAACTAGAAATCAGTAATCCTGAATTTTAGAAAATTCAAAAATACTTGAACATTAAACAACATGCTCCTGAATAACCAAAGGGTTAATAAATACATAAGAAGGAAAATTTTAAAATTTGAGACAAACTAAAATGGAAACACAACATATAAAAACCTGTGGGACAAAAGCCAATGTAACAGGAAGTTTATAGAAATAAAAACCTACATCAATATAAAGAAAATATCTCAAATAAACAATAAACAATGTAACATTGCACCTCAAGAAACTAGAAAAACAAAGGACATCAATGTATCAAAGAAATACCTGCATTCTCATGTGTATTGCAGCACTATTCACAATAGCCAAGATATGGAATCAACTTAAGTTTCCATCAATGGATAATGGATAAAGAAAATGTGAGATATATATATATATATATATAATGGAATATTATTCAAGCCATCCAAAATGAAATTCTCTCATTTGTAACAATATGAATGGAATTAGAGAACATTATATTAGGTGAAATAAGCCAGGCACAGAAAGACAGACATCACATGTTCTCACTCATATGTGGCAACTAAAAAAATTGAACTCATGGGAAGAGAGGGATAAGTAGAGAATTGTTAATGGGTACAAAAATACAGTTAGATAGAAAGAATCAGACCTACTGTTTTGGTAGCACAGCAGGGTTACTATAGTTAATAATTTATTGTATATCTCAAAATAACTGAAAGAGTGGAATTGACAGTTCCTAATACAAAGAAATGATGCTTGAAGTGACTGATATCCCAATTACCCTGATTTGATCATTACACATTATATGCTTGTGTCAAAATAGCACATGTACCTCATAAATATGTAACAACTATTATGTCACAATAATATTAAGTAATAAAATAAAGTTCTAAAAGAAAAAATGAACCAGACAAACAAGAACAAACTAAGCCCAAAGTTAGTAGAAGGAAGGAAATGATAAAGGTCAGAGTAGAAATAAATAAAATAGAGACTAGAAAAACAATAGATAAGATCAATGAAACTAATAGTTGGTTTTGGTTTTTTGAAAAGAAAAAAAAATTGACAAACCTTTAGTTAGACTAAATAAGAAAAAAGAGAAGACTCAAATAAATAAAAAAAACTTGAAATTGAGAAAGGAGACATTACAAATGATACCACAGAAACACAAAGGATCATAAGAGACTATTGTGAAAAAATTATTAACAAATTGGATAACTTAGGTGAAATGGATAAATTCCTTGATACATACAACCTATCAGATTTTCTACTAAAAATAGAAAATATGAACAACCAAGAATGAGTAAGGAGATTGAATCAGTAAAAAAAAAAGTCTCCCATCAAAGAAAATCCCAGGACCCAATGACTTTACTGCTGAATTCTAATGCTGAATTCCCACATATGTATAAAAACACATAGAGATGTAATGTCAAGATTTTAATATAATATACATACCTATATGCACATATGTATTCTACATAAAAATATATAAAACCAATATTCTTCAGAAAAATGAATAACATACATATTAGTTTTAACATATTTTCAACTAAGTATACACTTTCTATCATTTTTAAGAGATGCATATTCTTATACAAAGAAATTTTACTATAATGAGTCAATCATTCTCCTATTGATGATATTTTGAATGTATCCTATGTTACTTTAGAAACTCCATTCTACAAAGAATTTTTTTATTTTATGTATTGATATTATTGATTCCATTCTTGTGAGATCTTTTTTATTTTGATTTAATACTCATTATTGTTAGTATAAAAGAAAACTATTAAGCTTTGTTTATTTGTATTGTAACTTATGATATTTATCTTTTTAGATTTAATGGATTTTTGTTGAACTTTCTTGGAGTACATTGATACCATCTGGGAATACTTATATTAACTCTTCATTTGTGATATTTATGTAATTAATTTTGCTTGATATATCGTATGTGGTAGAAATTCCAAAAATTATTTGAATAATAGTGGCAATAGAAATTGCCTCAACTTCTTTCTAGACTAAAACTCATGGAATATAACCATCCAAGTATGAACAATGAAGTTATTAATTTTTAATTATGGTTAGGAAGTTTCCTTATATTATTGTTTTTTATCAAGAATGGATGCTGTTAATGTTTATCAAATGCATTTTTAGAAGCATTTCCTAATGCAATTGCTTGCTTTCTCTGCTTTAATTTGTTAATAAAGTAAATGAATATGGTGAATTACCTAATACTGAATTACCCTTTCATTCCTGAAATAAAGCTGCTTGGACATTGAGTATTATGTGTTGATTTATTCACTTTGTTATACACCTGTATTTTATTTAAGGACTGTAAAGATACAATTCTGTGTCCATTTGGTCAATGTGGCATAACGGGATAGTCATGAAATTCTGATTCCCAGTGAATTGGAATCAAATTCTTACTTCATGATTTTGTAACTGTGTAACTTTGGGAAATTAGAATCTCTGAGTCTCAGGTCTCTCATCTCTATGCAGAACTTTTATAAGTTGCTGAAAAAAAATTTTTGAGCATAAAATGTAAGACATATAAAACCATAGTAAGGACCCTGCTCTCAGTAAATGTTAATTTATCTGTTTTGTGAGCTAAAGAATAAGGGTACCAGATTAACACGTAGCTATACTTTCAAAGTGGACCAGGGTAGTTTTTCTCTTGAGTTACTGTGGAAACGTCCAACTGTGTATATATAAATAGCAAAGGTGGTATAAATATTACACTAAATAAAATATTTTTTGATATTACTACTTTAATAATAGCAGCTGCTGGGAAGCGAATCTCCTGGCTTCAGTACCTTTACAGCAATCTGTCTTTTTCATAACAGAACTGTTTGATCCAAACATGTGCTCTTGTCAAACATTTCCCAGGATTCCTTATTTATAACTACAGTTATAAATGTGTCTAGTGTAGTTCTCCTTACATATAATCTCTAAAACATATTTGCAGTTGAACAGTTACTGCTGTTTCCTTCTCTGAATTTCTTTCTAGGACACATGGGAAGGCAGAAGGCCACTCTTTGCACAGCCAAACATTGTCTGTGTCTAGAAATTTCCTTTGGCAATCTATGCAGTAGGTTTCTAAGTATGATCAGCATACATACTACATTGGATATTGTGAAAGCATTTACCAGTGCTATCCCTGGCACAGACCTGGTTTTAAATAAATATATGAATTTTTTCATAAATTCTTTTACTCTCTTGTTCTCATAATGACAGGGAAAAACCCCCACCCCGGGGCCCCATGGCTGAACTCACTATTGATTAGATACTTTTTGAATCCCACTGCTGATTGGATGTTAAAGCTTGTTGCTGATTGGATGTTAAAGCTTGTTGCTGATTGGACGCTTTTTGAATCCCACCAAGGGTATAAAAACTGGAGGAGAACAAGGAAGCAGTGCTCAGAATTTGGTGGCATGCCCCTCTGAGCCCGCCGGCAGAATAAAGGCTGATTCTCCGACTCTCCGTGTGCTGCTCGGTTCTTTCCCCAGTCAATCGCTGTAACACTACCTGTAACACTTGCTGGAACAATAACCTTCTGGCAATATAAGACCTTGAAGATCTATCAGCTTTTACCCACACAAATTCTAATACGACTACATGAGGAATTCTTGATAAGATTTCTAAAAAAAAACATATATCAGCTATATTAGCCTATTTTACCCTCCCCCACTCTAATACATTATAGAGACTCCTCCCACCACTTTCCACCCCTATAAAATAATCCTCTCATGAAGCTCAGGCTTCATGGAAAACAAGATTCTGAAAGGCAGCATCAACCATCCCTTAAAATGATTGGCAAGACTTGGCTTCTCTCCTTAGAAAGGGAAATATAAAAGTACAGTGAATGTAAAATACATATCAATATCTCAACATTTTCAGCAAAATCTCCCTTTCATTGGATCCATGTCATCAGAATTTTAAATCCTTAAGTATCTCCTGTCAACCTAAAAACAAAAGTAAAAACAAAAACTTTCCTTACCCAATGACATCTGTGTTGTCAAATTCATGTCAGACCTTTTTTTTTCAGCCCTTTGAGTCGTTGACCTAACTTTGTATAGGAATGAACTTCTATAAAAAAAATTATTGCGAACCTGTCTTCTCAGCTGTTTTTTTTTTTTTTTTTAAATTGTGGTGAGCTCTTCCTTCACCAAACATTCCCTTTCCTTTGCCTCTGTAATGAACAACCTGTTGGTTATACTAACTCTTTGATCAGCTGTCAGCCTTCTCAACTCAACTGTTGGAGTTTGTCAAGATAGACTCTAAGCCCTCTTCTCATTCTATTCTCTCATCCAAGTCTATAACTTCAATTACGAACTACCAGTGTCTTCCAAATTTACACTTTTTAGCCCCAGATAATTTCACTGGGTTCCAAACCTGTATAGAGAATTACTCACTGAACAGCTCCACTAAGATATCTCATGTGCACCACAAACTCAACATGGCCAAAACCAAATTCTGATTTCTCCCCATCAAAACAAGATAATATGATGAATAAATGAGCAAAGAAAATCAATCTCCACAAAACAATTTCCTGGTTTTCTTGCAGTGTTTCCTAGCTCAATAAAATAATAATCCATATTCTAGTTATAAATTAGAAACTTGAAATAATGCTTTACCTTACTCCATATTCAGTCACTTCTTTAAACTCCAATTCCTAAATATCTCTGAAATATGACCATTCTTTTTTAGCCTGTCACATCTCTAGTATAGGCATTCATTTTCCCAAGGCTTAATTTCTGAATTTCATGATTTGTCTCTTTATGTTCACTCTTACTCCACTCGAATCCTTTCTTCATGCTACCATCAAAGTAATGTTTTAAAAGCTGAAATTTCATTATGCTTTTCTCACTTGCTTAGAAAGCCTTCAATGACTTTTTGGCCTGTGGAGAATAAAGTCTTGTACATCCACATGGTTTTACTCCTGCTTACATCTTCTGCTTTGTCTTATACATGAACCTTTGCGACCTGCTCCTAGAATACTGTTATTTTCCCAACTTTGAGGAAAATTATCATTCAGGTGAACTTTCATTTCCTGAGAGAATTCCTAAATACCACAGAGCAGATCAAGAACTTTTGTTATATACCCTGGTAGCACAATGTACTAGTTCTTCATAACACTTAGCATTGCTATGTATCAAATAATTTGTATAATAATTTGATTAATGTCTTTCTTTTCCAATCCCTCTCCATGATAGCAGGCACTGTGACTGTTTTTGTTACAGTTACATACCTAGGATCTAGCACAGGACCTGCCATATAATTAATGTTTAATAAATTTTTGTGGTATGAAAACCCAAATGAACTAATTCTATGAAGATGGAAATTACTTAATTTGATATAGGAGAACAAGTAACTGCCTTTTATCAATTTGTTATCTTTGATTTGCATGAACATATCTTGATCAAGTGATATTGGCTATAAAAATTGCCCATTTTCTTACATGTGTATATCTTAATGTTTCTGAATGACTGGATAGTAGCAGAGCAGGAAAAAGTAATGTAAGACTTTGTACTTACTCCACTTTTCCATTTCCATAATGCAAAGTTCTTGCTCTTATTACGTATCTACAACTTGAAACATATTGCTGGTATAAATATAGATATAGATATATTATACATACTATAAATACGATGACAAAATATTTAAGGGAGATGTGCCCTCCCGATTGCCAATTATGGGATTTTGAGTGGTCTTTTTAAATTTTGCAAGAGATATTTTTGACATCTTCTTGACACCAATATATTCAAAAGTGATAATGGCAATTCTCTGGGAAATGTTTGACCATACCTTTAAGAAAGCTTCTTCTGATTTTAATTTCAAAAAGTAAAACATTTCGAACTCCTGACCTCAAGCGATCCACCCGCCTCGGCCTCCCAGAGTGCTAGGATTACAGGAGTGAGCCACCATGCCTGGCCGTCAAAAAGTAAAACGTGAACATAGCTAGTTGATCTACCAGTTGGAAGGAGAAAAATAGGGGAGGCATTATTTTAAGTGATTTATATAATTTATGGTGATTGTTACCAACTTTGAGCCACTTTCAAGCCCTGAAAAATACTAGAGGCCACTGATCAAGAATATATATCCACAAGGCTGTAGAGCTAATATACTACCATAATCAATTCTTTGAGATCTGATGTATAAATTCAATACATATGTAATATCTACTGAGGCATAGTTTTAAAATATCACACAAGATAACAAAATTGATTTTACACTTTTATTTTAAAATGTTTATTAGGTGTTCATTGACTGTGAAATTGAATGTCTACTAGTCATAAAATTCTCAGCTGAATGTGTCTTAAAATATAATAAAGGAATTATTATGTGCCACTTTCCTGCTAACATGATCAAATCAAAGTTTGTGTAAGACACTGTCCAGCTTCTTTTAAAAAGCTATAAAACTATTACACAGAAAGAAACACTAAGACCAGATTCTGAATACTTTCAAATGAGAAAAATGACAAATGCAAATTTGGCTCACAAACTGAAGACCTCTCTTCATTCATCCAACAAATAAATCTTCCAGATACTATACTGTTAGCTAAGAATGTTCCCAACTTCACAGAACTTAATCTAGTTCTCTCTCCAAAAATTTTAATCAAAATTTTGGTAAATCTCATTATATAGACATTTATTTTTTACCTTCAATCATTAAGTTTGCATTATGATTCTTATTATTAATATAACCAAATAGTATTTGAGGTTGATATTTCATTGTTCATATTATATAGAAAAATAGACAAAATAAATATTTTTATTTCTCACAAGTTGTGTCATTATTTTCAAATATTTTTAAAAATTTACCTCCTATGTATATGAATTAAAAAAAAAAAGAAGTACTGTCCTTAGAAGAGAAATGGGTTTTTCAATTTATTTCATTGCCAAAAACTTCATATTTTAAATTATTCTAGGTCATTTTAAAAACAAATTGTCTCATCTGTTCCTCAGTACTATTTATACACCTCCTAGATTCCACCCCATAGGTTGGCAGGAATCTGCATGGTTATGTTGTTGGAGGGAAGTATTAATGCTGCTAGAACACAGCATGAATGAAAGGGCGTGTTCAGGGATCTGAAGTGTTTTTCTTGAACTGTATTGACTGTTCTTTAATGCCAGTTGACTCATGTACGATCACACACTTCCAGCACAATGAAGGAAATAGTGTCTGTTCTCCATCTATGTTATATGAGTGAATTTGGAAAACCAGCTGTTCTCTCTAAAAACTGTTTTACTTTATCTCTTAATCACAAAATACCTTGCAATCAGATTAAGTATACCTGAATGTAAATAGACATGCTTTGTATAAAACTATTACTATTGCTAGATGATGTCAGTGGGCAAAATCAACAATGCATGCCTTGTTTTAACATTCCTCCTTTTGTCTTATTATTGTCAATGACATGAATGTCTCCTAATCTGACCCTACCATGGTAAGAAGTTCCTTAAGGACAGGGAATATATGTTACCTGTATTTTTATTACCAGTGTTTAGCAAATATTTGGACATTTAGTAGGCACTTAACATGTTTATAAGAGTAGGAACAAAATATGCCAATTCTCCATTTTAATGGTCTGATAAATTAATAAAGAACTCACAATGTACAGAAGAAAGACACAAGAACTGTATCACTGACAGGTTAGATTCCTGCTAACATCTCTGTCTACTTTGTTTACCTTGCTGTGGTTTCCAATTTTGCCTGCACAGTGGAATCACTCTTAGAGTTTTTAAAA
The DNA here is from genome assembly GCA_008086735.1 of Cheirogaleus medius. Classification (NCBI taxonomy): domain Eukaryota; kingdom Metazoa; phylum Chordata; class Mammalia; order Primates; family Cheirogaleidae; genus Cheirogaleus; species Cheirogaleus medius. The sequence continues at coordinate 32,130,077 of VBSM01001562.1, forward strand.
TATCCCACCCAAATCACATCTCTGGTGAAATAAATCTAAGTCTCTAGAAGTGAGGTGCAAACATCTGTATTTCTTAGATTCCAATGTGAAAATAAGTTTGAAAAGCACGTTTGTAGAGGAACCTAAAGAATGCAGTTATTTCACTGATACTTTCTTACTTAAAAGTGCTTGCTTCGGCAAGCACTCTCAGGTAAGACATTATCATATATCTTACTTAAAAGCAAGAGCTAAGCAGATTTCAGGAACTGATAATAATGAAGATAATCAATTTGAACAGATTCAGGATTTCTTAGAGAATGATTAATATTTTAGTTTCTCAATCCTGATAAGTTGGAGGATATTTTCAGATCAAAAGACGAAAGTATATGTGCTTGATTTGAGATCACACACAGAATTTCTCCAGGGTGTCATAAGTTAGAGAGATTATATTAAACCCAGAGGAGATTTCCTGGGTCTTAGAGATCCTCATCCATAAATTAAACTGTACATCTCAGTTTCCTCGCCTGTAAAATGACCAGGTTGGGGTGGTTGATCTCTATGATCTATCCTGCCCCACAATTCTATAATTGGTTTAACGAGCATCCCAAATCATTATTTTAAACAGTTTCTAAAATGTACAATTTTTATTTGAGGGAGTATCCTTTATAATTATGATGAAATAAGTCTTTGGTGGCAGTCAAAATTCTTTGTTTTATACTTAAGAGCTATATTAAATAAGAAAAATAAAGCTAGAGTCTTTTGGTTTTGGTGAAGGGTTTTTCTTGGCTCAAATATTTTGAGGTTGAGTCCAGATACCAAGAATGCCGCCCATAGTTCACATGAGTAATTCCAACGCTGTTGGCTACCATACACTGTAAGTCAGAATTAATGGAATAAGGTTGATTCTGACTGGAAAAGGACTTTGCCAACTAAAGAAAACTGTAAGAATTACTTCTATTTATCACTAAGCTGTGGTCAATGATATGGAACATATTTATGGTTCAAAGTTAGTACAAGGAGCCTAAAATTAAGTCTACTTTTAAAAGATCTCTCTCTGAACTTTAACATCATGTTTAATCTTCTTTCTCCCACACTTTCATAATTGTTCATGGGGCTAATTGTCTAGTATCACTGTTAATCCCAATCTAACACTCTACTTTGTTTCATAGTACCTTCCCATATATCTCAATTAATTCTCAGAAAAATTCTGTGAGTCAGATAATATTATAATTTTCATAAATGAGAAAACTAAGATTATAAGAAATTCAATAACTTACCCAAAGTCAGTTAGCATTAGAGTCAAGGCTTATATCCTGTATTCTTTTAACAAGTGAAAGTAGTTTATTTTTCATTATTAATTGAAAATCATAATTATATACATTTATGGGGCACATTGTGATGTTTTGATGTAGGTGTATAATGTAGAATGATTAAATTAAGCTAACTAACATACCACCTAGCTTACCTATCACGTTTATGGTGAGACATCTGAAATTTACTCGGTTATATTGAAATATATAATGCACTATTATTAACTACAGCTATGCAATAGATCTCAAAATCTATTCCTCCTGGCCATTGAAAACTTCATATCCTTTGCTCAGCAATTCCCCCTTCTCCCTCTCCCTACACTGCTAGCCTCTGGTACGCATCATTCTGCTCTCTACTTCTATGAGTTCAACATTTTCAAATTCCACATGTATGTGGAATCACATGGCATTTGTCTTTTTGTGCCTGGCTAATTTCACTTAACATGATATCCTCCAGATTCATCCATATCATTTCAAATGGGAGGATTTCCCCCCTTTTAAAGGTCAATAGTATTTCATTGTGCACTTATACCACATTTTCTTTATTCATTCATCCATTGATGAACACTTAGGTTGATTCCATATTTTAGTTATTGTAAATAATGCTGCAATGAACATGAGAGTACAGGTATCTCTTTCACATATTGATTTCAGTTTCTTTCTATATATATCCAGAAGTAGGATTATTGAATCATATGGAAGTTTTATTTTTAGTTTTTTGAGGGACATCCCACACTATTTTTCATAATTACTATACTAATTCACATTCCCACCAACAATGAACAAGAGTTCTCTTCTCTCCATATCCTAGTCAACATCTGTTAACATTTATCCTTTTGATAAATGCCATTTTAACAGATGTGAAGTGACATCTCATTGTGATTTTAATTTGTATTTCCCTAAAGATTAGTGATACCGAGCATGTTTTCATGTACCTATTGGTTAGCTGTGTTTTCTTTTGAAAAATGTTTGCTCAGGTCCTTTGCCTATTTGTTAATAGGATTATTTGTTTTCTTGCTATTGAGTTGTTTGACCTCCTTATATATTTTGGATATTAACCCCTTATAAGATATATAATGCATAAATATTTCTTCCTATTCTGTGGGCTGTCTCTTCACTTTGTTAATTTTTGCTAATTGTTTCCTTTGCTACACAGAAGCTCTTTAGTTTGAATGTTATACCATTTGTCTAGCTCTGCTACCTTTCCATTTATTTGTGTTCTCTTCAATTTCTTTTATCATCATTTTATAGTTTTCAGTATACAAGTTATTTACCTTCTTGGTTAAATTTACACCTAAGTGTTTAATTTTTGTTGCTATTGTGATTGTGTTGCTATTACAATTGTGATTGTTTTCTTAATTTCCTTTTCAGACAGTTTATTATTAGTATACAGAAACACTAAAAATTTCTGTGTTGATTTTGTATCCTGCGACTTTACTGAATTTGTTTATCAGTTCTAACGGTTTTTTGGTAGAATCTTTTAGGATTTTCTATATAAAATATTATGTCATCAGTAAATTGGGACAATTTAACTTCTTCCTTTCCCATTAGAATACCCTTTACTTCTTCCTCTTTCCTAGTTGCTCTGGCTAGGACTTCTAGTGCCATATTGAAAAGCGGTGAGCTGGGGTATCTATGCCTTGTCCCTGACTTAGAGAAAAAGCATTCAACTTTTCACCTTTGAGAATGATGTTAGCTATGGATTTGTCATATATGGCCTATATGGTGTTGAGGTACATTTCTTCTACAGCTAATCTGTTGAGAGTTTTTATAATGAAATAATGTTGAAATATTTTTTCTATATCTATTAAGATAATCATATGATTTTTATCCTTTTATTTGTTAACCTTGTGTATCACATTTATTTATTTGCATATGTTAAACCATCCTTGCATCCCAGGAATAAATCCCATTAATCATGGTGAATGCTTTTTTTTGTGTTGTTGAATTTGGATTGCTAGTATTTTGTTTAAGATTTTTGCCTCTATGTTCATCAGGAATATTGGTCTGTAATTTTCTTTATTTGTGGGTGTCCTTTTCTGACTTTGGTATCAGGGTAATGCTGGCTGGTAAAACTAGTTTGGAAGGATTTCCTCTACTTTGATATTTCCTCTACTTTGGAAGAGTTTGAGAAAAATTGGTATTAGTTCTGTAAATGTTTGGTAGAATTCAGCAGTGACGCTGCCCAATCCTGGGCTTTTCTTTGATGGGAGACTTTTCATTATTCATTCAATCTCATTACTTATTGTTTGTTTGTTCATATTTTCTATTTATTCATTATTCAACCTTGGTAGCTATATGTGTCTAGGAATTTATCCAGTTCTTCTAAAGTATCCAATTTCTTGGTATATAATTGCTCATAGTAGCATTTTATTATTCTTTGTATTTCTGTGGTGTCAGTTGTAGTGTTTCTGCTTTCATTTCTGATCTTATTTTTTTTGAGTCTTATCTCTTTTTATTTAGTTAATCTTGATAAGGATTTATTGATTTTGTTAGTCTTTTCAAAAAATCCAACTCTTAGTTTTGTTGATATTTTATTTTTCAGTGTTTATTTTATTTATTTCTTCTCTAATATTTGTTATTGCCTTCCTTTTGCTAACTTTGGGCTTAATTTATTTTTCTTCTTCTATTTTTTTTGATGTACCATTAGATTATTTATTTGAGATCTTTCTTCTTTTTTGATATAGGAATTTATCATTATAAATTTCCCTATTAGAATGGCTTTTGCTGCATTCTATTAGTTTTGGTATTTTGAGTTTCAATTTTCATTTTACTCAAGGTATTTTTGTTTCCTTTTTTATTTCTTCTGTAACCCATTTGTTGTTCAGGAGCATGTTGTTTAGCTTCCACATATTTGTGTATTTTCCATGATTTTTCCTGTTATTATTGTCTAGTTTCATGCCATTGTGATCCAAAAAAATACTTAGAATGATGTAAGTCATCTTATATTTGTTAAGCTTTATTTTGTAGCCTAACATATTATCTATTCTGGAGACTATTTTGTGTGCACTTGAGCAGAACATGTATTTTGCTCCTGTTGGATGGAATGTTTTGTATATGTCTGTTAGATCCGATTGGTCTAAACTATAATTTAAAGTGTGATTTAAACCCAGTGTTTCCTTATGAATTTTCTGCATAGATAATTTGTCCATTATTAATGTGGGAGGGATATTAAGGTACCCGCTATTATAGTATTGTAGTCTATCTCTTCCTTCTGATCATTTAATAATTGTCTGATGTATTTATGTGTTTTGATATTGAGTGTATATTTGTTTACAATTGCTATGTCATATTAGTGAATTAACTCCTTTATCATTATGTAATCATTGTCTTTGTCTCTTTTTTGTAGTTTTTTTACTTGAAGTCTATTTTGTCTAAGGTAAGTATAGCTATCCCTGCTCTTTTGTTTCATGTTTACATAGAATATCTTTTTCCATCCCTTCACTTTCAGTCTATGTTTGTCTATGCTAAAAAGAGTGAGTCTTTTGTAGGAAGCATATGGTTGGATTTTGTGTTTTTATACATTCAGCCACTCTATGAACTTTTTTCAAGAATTCAATCCATGTATATTTAAGGCAATTATTAACAGGTAAATACTTGCTACTGCCATTTTGTTATTTGTGTTTTGATTTTTCTGTAGGTTCTTTGTTTCTTCCTCTCTTGCTGTCTTCCTGTGTGATTTGATGGTTTTCTGTAGTAGTAAGCTTTGAATCCTTTTTATTATTATTATTATTAATTGTGCAACTACTGTAGGTTTTCATTTTGTGGTTACCATGAGGCTTACATAAAGCATCTTATTCTTATACAAGGCTACTTTAAGCTATAAAAATCTCAACTTTCATTGCACTAAAAAAAAAATCTACACTTTTTCTCTCTCCTCCCCCCACATTTATGACTTTGATGTCAAAGTTTTACATTTCTATTGTAATTTTTATTTCTTAATAATTTATTTTTATTTTTTAAATTTATATTTCATGGGTTTTTAACAATAATTTTGCAATAAAGGTGTAACTATGACTATTTTTTATGATAATCTTATAAAAGTCATTTTCATAAAATAAATATTGGTATTTAAAATTTCTTTTAAGGTATCTTTTTAAAGTTTTTCACATTTAAGAAGTTTACATTTATAAAAGGTTTTAGATGCCTAGTCGAAACTTGAAATCTTAATAATTTACTGTGGCTACAGTTGTTTTAAAAAGTTTTGTCTTTTAATCCTAATAGTATTGATAAAATTGTTTACATATCATTCTTACAAGATTAGAGAATTTTTTCCAAGTCTGACCAGTTGGAAAAGAAAAAAAATTTTAAAAGAGAGAGAATTCTGAGTATGCCTATATATCACTTATACCATTGAGTTTTAACTTTCATATGTTTTTAGTTATTAACAGGTTTTTATTTTAATTTAAAGAACTCTCTTTAGAAATTCCTGTAAAGCAGGCTTAGTGATGATGAACTCACTTAGCTTTTGTTTGTCTGGGAAAGTTTTTATTTCTCCCTCATTTCTGAAGGACAGCTGTTTTCTTCTGGCTGCTTTTTTCCTTAAGCACTTTGAATATATCATTCCACTCTCTTGATCTGAAGGGCCTCTGCTGAGAAATCCACTGAAAGCTGTATTGGGATTCCCTTGAATAAAATACATTTCTTATCTCTTACTACTTTCAGTGTACTTTCCTTATCTTTGATTTTTGGTAATTTGATTATGATATATCTTGGCAAACTCCTTTTTGAGTTGAATTTTATTGGTGACCTGTGAGTTTCCTCCACCCGGAAGTTGTCATCTTTCCACAGATCTGGGAAATTTTCTGTCATTATTTCCTTAAATATTCTTTCTAGGGCTTTAAAAAAAAATCTCCTCTTCTTCTGGAACTCCTGTTATGTGGCTATTCACTGTATGGTATCCCATAATTTCTATAGTTCTTCTTTATTCTTTAATCTTTTTGCTTCTCTTATTAGATAATTTCAAATGTCCTTATTTCTTCTACTTAATCAAGTCTGCTGTTGAAGCTTTCTACTGAATATTTTAGTTTGGTTATTATATATTCTTTATCAGCATGACTGCTTTTTTTTATTGTTTCTATTTCTTCACCAAACTTCTCATTTTGTTCATGCATTCATTGTTTTTCAAATTTCATTTAATTTTCTATATTAATTTTCTTGGAGTTCCCTAAATTTCTTTAAGAGGACTATATTAAATTCTTTGTCAATCATTTCATAGATCTACATTTCTTCCACGTCCATTATTTGACCTTTCTTAGTTTCTTTTGGTAGTATCATATTTCCCTGATTTTTCATAATCTTTGTGTCTTTATCTTGATGGCTGCACATTTGAGGAGATGGACACTTCTTCTGGCCTTTGCAGGTATTCTTTGACGGTAATAGACGTATACTATTTAGTCTAGGCTGGAAAATCTGGATGGGCCATCTGGTGCAACACCAGACAGGAAGACTTTGGTATCATGTTTTCTTGCTGAGCTGGATCATTTCCTGTGCTCTGAGGTCAAATAGTTCCTCTGTCTGTACTCTATGGTCTAGTGAGACCACTAGAGGGATTCTGCTATCAGGCAGAGCTGCTAGCTGGGCTCTGAGATAACCTGCGATCAGACAGGGTTGCAGATTTTCTTCCCTGGGTGGATGATACTGTTGTTTGGAATCTGTAAATGGCCAGGGTCATGTCTTGGGCTTTGAGGCTGAGTGAGGTATCTCAGGTTGCTACTCAGCCACATGGGGTAGGCGGGGCCAGAGGCTATGCTTCATAGATACTCATGGTCGTGGGCTTCTCTCTCTGTCTAGGGTAGGCTTAAGTAGAATACAGAGGCTTGGTGGAGTTGCTGCTCAGCAGCTGGGGATGATGGGATGGGAATAGATGAACCATCTGTAGATAATCACTAACCTGTAGGTGCTGCTAGGTCTGGAGCAGACTCAACAAGAACATAACGGTTTACTTGGATCACCTCTCAGCTGCTGGAGTTGAGCGGGCCCAGATGCTCTATCATAGGTAATCACTGACCTGCAATTGCCCCCGGGTCTGAAGAAGATTTAACTGGAGCACAGAGGCTGTGTGAGAACTGGTTAGGGACTCTAATGGAAGACCTGAAGACTGTGCTTCCTGCAATGTGATATTGCTGGCTAGCCTGATTTGGTACTTCTGTTGGTCAGAATGCAGAGCAATGAATTCTAAGATGATTCCCCAAATTTCCTATCCTAATATCTGGGACTATGAATAAAATAGATATTCCCATGATTAGATTATGTTATATGGCAAAGTTGACTCTAAAAAAGAGAGATTATTCAAGTGGACCTCCCCTAATCATAGGAGCCATGAAGCCAAGAGTTTTCTTTGTATAATTACAGAAGAGAAAGTCAGAAATTTGAAACACAAGAAGGATCTTATATGCCGTTGCTAGTTTAAAGATGGCAGAGATCACTTAACAAAGAGTGTCAGTGACCTTAGGAGCTGAAAGTAGGTCTCAGTTGACTGAGAGCAAGAAAATGAAGACCTCAGTCCTGAAATTATAGGAAACAACAATTGAGAAATTATAATGCATCTGGTCTTTACATAGAATATTTTATGCAAAATAGCTGGCTGGAATATTATGATGGTTGTATTATAACTATAGATCTATAATGCAAATGGAAAATGAAACTAAAACAAACCTACTTTTTTTATTTCAGCATATTATGGGGGTACAAATGTTTAGGTTACGTGTGTTGCCTTTTACCCCCTGTCCCCCTGGAGTCAGAGCTTCAAGCTTGTCCATCCCCCAGATGGTGCGCGTTGCATTCATTATGTATGTATATACCCATCCTCTCCTTCCCCCTCCAACCTGCCCGACACCCGATAAATGTTATTCCTATATGTCCACTTAG
>VBSM01001562.1:32138335-32454226 GCA_008086735.1 Cheirogaleus medius
AGGAAAATACAAGAGGTGCTATATCACCATTGTTTCTTATAGCTAAATAGTACTTCATGCTATACACATACCACATTTTATTAATCCATTCATGTATTGATGGGCACTTGGGTTGTTTCCACATCTTTGCAATTGTGAATTGTGCTGCTATAAACATTCAAGTCCAGGTGTCTTTTTTATAGTGTCTTTTGTTCTTTTGGATAGATGCCCAGTAATGGGATTGCTGGATCAAATGGTAGATCTAACAACAACAAACCTAATTTTGAAAGCATCAGATAACCAGAACTGAACCAGGAACAAAATTATTAAATTGTGTTCCTCAATTCTTCAAAAAATATATGCCAACAAATACGAATTTGGGGTTTGACATAGCTTTTAAGATGAGCATTCTGGTCCAAATTAGCCAACAGTGACAGATGCTCCAATCAGACTGTTCTCTATTTCAATAATATAGTAAATTCTATATGAACTCAAAGGAAATGATGTCATCTGCTTCTAGAATAACTAAAAACAACTTGTGAATTTAATCATGCTTTGGATATCAAAAATTCTTAGAAACAGAATAGGTGAGAAAAACACAGCTGAAGAGGAGAATAGTGTAAGTTAGAGCACAGCAATGGTGGAAATGAACAATGTCAGTTGAGATAATACAAATGCATGGAACAAAGCATTTACAGAATGTTTTAGAAGTAGGTTTATAGTCGATTATCCCTCAATATACAGGAAGTCTGAATAAAAAGATCTAAAAGACACTGGTCATAACAATATAATAAATATAAGACAATACATTTAATAATTATGGCTAATATTTTATCATATTTTATGCCAGGAACTGTTCTTTACATATATTAACTTATGTAGTTCTCACAATAATTATTTAATATAAATGTTATTGCTTTTCCATTTTATAGATGAAGTATCTCAAGCAAAAGTGGTTAAATGAGTTACCTGAGGTCAAAGAGAAAGCTGAAACCAAAAATGTCGTATATGCTAACACCTACTTTTTATCACTCCATGTACTATTTCTAGCCTATGTTTGCTTCTCTTTTTTGTGTGTTTATAGAAAATTGGTTACAGTGTGTAAAGTCCATTATATTGCATGTGAATGTGTGGAGATGTAGATGGTATGTTTCTGTGTTGTTTCTTCAAGAGGTAATAGGAGAGGAACTGGCAATATACAACCCAAGTTTGGCTTGGATTGGACCAAGCACAAACTTGTTGAACCTAAAAAGAATATTCATTTTAAAAAATTCATTGGGAAAACTATTAAGCAAAAATTCTTTTGTGGGTAAATTTGCTTACAGGCCATTTTAAACCCTGAAATGTTTTGAATATCCAAACAACATTCAATATGCTATTTATTTCAGAGAGCATATAGTTTTCAACTCTGAGCTACCCTTGATCTTTAGTCCTCACATTTTATCACTCAGAAAGTACACACTTGAGTTCCCTTTTCAGAATTTAGCTGCTTTTTCTTTCATCTGTTTTTTATTTTTTTTCCTTTTATTTCATCATATAATGGGGGTACAAATATTGTTAGGGTTACATACATTGCCCCTACCACCCCTCCCCCCCCACATGCCAGAGCTTCAAGCGAGTCCAATCCCCAGGTGGCGTGCATCGTCTGTTTTTTAAATAGAGATCTGTAGAAGCTTTTTGTCAATTTTTTTCAGACAGTCTGTGGTAATACTAATTTTAAAAGCAAAATTAAGAAGGTGATTTTTGTAAGAAAAATGCTAGCATTTTATATGGTGCTTGTCTATGATTCTTGAATGAACTAACATAGAAAAGAAAGCATCAACTTGATTAGCAATTAGTGATTTTTTTCTCTAAATTTGCACTTAGATGCTAATATTCATTGAAGTTTGTGGGTCAAGTCCAGGGAGCTGACGAAGCATACTTTCTGACCACTCCATTTTGCCACTTCGGGCACTGGACTTTGATGTACTGTTGATGTGCTTTATTGCAATGATAGGCTTACACTTTTGGTTGAAAAACTGCTTGTGCACTAAATTTAACTAGGGGTTAGAAGAACCAAGATCCCAAAGAAATAGGAGCACCATAAACTTGCATAAAAATGTAAAGGCACTGACCTATTTAAAGGATAGGGGTTTGTGCAAATTAATTTTATTTTAAAACAATCTGTGAATGTGTGCAGAATTTGAGAAATTGTTTTGCATTTCCCAAATGAAAGTTTTTTAAACACAAAACTTTCTACAACTTAGTGAAATGTAATGGTTTTCCTTTGACTCGGGAAACTCCTCATGTAGTCTTTTCATGTTTTCATTGTCTCTAAGTTCACTCTAGAGGCCTAGCTGAATCAAAGAATTCAGCAACTTTGGAAGAAATCACTGAGGTTTGCATAGTTTTATTAGACATTCTTCTAAAGTCACTTTATTTCTAACTATTTTAGCTGTATCCAGTCACTTTCAAAGGCATATTTGTTTTCTTTTATCTTCCTTTGTCTTGTCAAAAGTCTCAATGATTTTCTGAGATGGATATCTAATGATTAAATTACAATCTAACATTTAAAATGAAAGTTGAAGACTTTGTGGCTTTAGACTTTGTAATCTCCTGCAAAGATAAAAAGTAGTTAGGTTCCTTACCATGAAATATCTGATTTTACATATGTCGTGTTTAATAAATATCATCTGAATGGCCTCTCAGCTGTCTGTGCATATATAAATAACCTAATATGGAACACTTACTATTGCTCCTCAAAATTTCCAGTCTCATTCTAGAAATTTTCTCCTGGAATTTTCTTCCGAGAGCATACTTCAGGTCATATTATTTTCTTTAGCCCATGAAATGTGATCAGAGGTAGCATGACAATTACTAGTGAGAAGAATTAAGAATTGTCCCATTCTTGATATTCTCATCACCTAACATAGAGAACCCTAAAGCCTCGTGTCGATATGACAACAGAGCCTCTATCAGTCTGATTCCCTGAGTGACCACAATGAGCAAGGCCCCTACTGATCTGCAGGGACATATAGCAAAGATACAAAATAAATCTCTGTTATTCTAAGAGTTCTTGGTATATTCTGTATACAAATCTTTTATCAGATATGTAGTTTCCATATATTTTCTCCTGGTCTGCAACCTGTCTTTTCACTCTGTTAACAGTGTCTCTTACAGAGAAAACATTCTTAATTTTAATAACATGCAACATATTTTTTCTTTCATTGATTGTGCCTTTGGCGTTGTATTAAAAACTAATAATCAAACACAAGGTCCTACAGACTTTCTCATATTTTTCTTCTAGAAGTTTTATAGCTTTGCATTTTATATTTATATCTTTAATCATTTTGCTTCATTTCATATCAGGTATGAGATTTGTGTGCAAGTTTATATTAATATTTTTGCATTAGATTATCCAATTATTTCAATGCCATTTGTTGAAAAGACTATCCTATCTCCCTGAATAACCTTTGCACCTTTGTCAAAACCAGAGAACTATATTTGTGTGGGTCTATCTTTGGGCTTTCCGTTTTGTTCCATTAATCAATGTCTATTCCTTTGTCAATACCAGACTATTGTGATTATGGTAGGTTTATAATAAGTCTTAAAATCTGGTAATGAAAATACTCCAACTGTTCTTGTTCAGAATTATTTTCTTTTTAGTCCCTCTGCATTTCTATACAAATTTTAGAACATTTTTTAAAATATATACAAAAAAACTTGTCGAGATTTTGATTGGGATTATATTTAATCTATAGATGTAATCTATATAAATAATATAATATAATTATATATATATTATATAATATAATTTAAATATAATCTATATCAGATTGGGAAGAACTGACATCTTAACACTAGTGAGTCTTCTGATCCATGGACATATCTTTTTCCCCATTTATTTAGATATTATTTGATTACTTTCATTAATAATTTACAGTTTTCCACATATAGATTCTGTATACATTTTGTTAGATTTATAACTAATTATTTCATTTTTGTACTATTGCATTTTTTGTTAACTTCAAATTCCGATTGTTCATTGCTGTTACACTGGAAAACAATTGGCTTGTGCCTCTTGCTTTATAGCATTGAAATTTTGGGGTTTTTAGCAACTGGCTATCTTAATGATTGTGAAAACTAGACCTAAAAACACAGTGGAAATTCCTAAATGTGTCATGCTGTCTTAGGGATCCTATAGCTAATGGTGGGAAAACTGATCTTGGAAACTGAAAAGATAGAGATCTGTGTTCTACAGCACTGCAATAAAACTTTTGTGGAAGCCTATGATAACACGGGTGATAGCTCATGTTCCCAGTGCTCTTGTATCTCTAGAGGAACATGTTGGAAAGCAAATGTTGGTTGTAAGTATTGGTTGCCACTGGATAGTTTTGCAATGGATTGCAAGAAACAGATGAACTCAGGAAAAAAATAGCCAGTTTCCAAAGAAGAGGAGAAAGGAAATAGAGTCCAGAAACTACTTTTTCATCCCAAACAACAAAAGATTGAGAAATACTTTCTGGGACCAAAATCCACTAAAAACTTTGAATTGATTAAATTACCTCTGTGCATGGAGCAAATTAGGGGTGTAAAACTCAGTAAGTCTGTTCAGTTAGCTAAAAAGAAAAATTCATTGTTATATCCTAGGTATCAAAGTGCTTAACATGAAGGAAAGAGTGAGAATGAGAGAGAGAGAGAACATGAAAGAGAAAACAAAGAAATGTAGCAGTTCTGGGAACTATGACTCAAAAAATTGTGTCATTCTGGTTACAGGCCCAAGGAGCTGACTAAAATCAGATAGATAATAATTTTACTGAGTTTCCGAGAGAGTGGTATTTCCAAAAGAACCAGGAGTCTGTTCTTTCAGACTTTAAATGATCTTTGGGCACCCAACCATATATAGGCAGAAAATGAGTTAAGAAAGCAACACTGAACATTCCTCAGTGTCCACTTAAGATGTGGCCAAGAAATATATTGGAAAAGGCATATTCTCCCAGAGTGTGTAGCTAGTGACTTGAAAAATAATGAACAAAGGACTTCTTCCCAAGGAATATAATCAGAGCATAACCAAGGAACATTCCACACATCCAGGGTAGAGAACCTCATAATATATTCCCAGTGGAACTTTAGAACTGCTGTGAACCAGGGCCTGTAGAAAGTAAGTGCTCCATCCTTCCCCTTTCTGAAGGAGAGTGTTTATTATCGTCCTTTCCTGTCATTGCATATTGTGTATGTGTCTGGGTGGGTGGGTGGTAGATTTTAGCACTTTTTAGCTCACTGTTTTCCAGATCAAAGCAAGCCAAATTCAGACCCGATGAAGAGACCAGTGTGCATCACTCAGACATCCTGGATGTTAAGTTCCATACCATGACAGGAATGACTTTTGGGTTGTCTCTTTGTAAGCAGTGTTGAGCCTATGAGAGGGTGAGTGATCAGAATATTTGGTGATCAAAAAAACAAACTATAAAGATATAATTATTGTTTCCTGGGATTTCTACATCTCTTCTCCTTCCATGAACATTCAATTTTTTATGTTTAACCATAGTCATAAAATTTGCTTTGGCCAATAAAATGTGAGTGAAAGTGATATGTCACTCTGAACAGAACCATCTAAAAAATTCAATTCTTACCTGCTTTTATCCTACAATGTCTAAGCCTGAAGCCTCGTGTTCAAATAGCAAAAGAGCCTTAATCAAGGTGGTCTTCCTGGCAACTCCAACCTGGATCATATATGTAATATGAGAAAGAAAAAAAAATGTCTTAAACCACTGAGATATGGAGAGCATTTATTTCATAGCATAAGGTAATCTGGCTTATTGCACCAGATAAATGGCTTAAAATTTAACACTTTGGAGGATTAAAACTCAACAACTTTGTAGATAAGTAAATATGTCCAGATTATGCATGAATTTCTCAGGAAAAAAACAAAGTTTCTATGTTTTTCCGAAATGCAGTGGTCATAATAAGCACACAAGAAGAACAAGCCATGCAGATCTGGATCTAGGCAACCTAGTGAAGTTTGTTTTTTGAATCCTCCTACTTCCCTTTTCTGTGAATATTCAGTCTCCAGAGAGCCCTCATCTCCACCCACCAACCCTAACCTCTAAATATATAATTGCACACACTTAGAGCATGATAGTTTTGGAGAATATGTAAAAGCTGTGCCATTTGGAGTTAGTGAAAATCGTCTCTATTATATTTGGGTTGTAAACCTTGGAGAAAATCATATGGGATGTGAAAAATAATGATATTTAATAATAATGGTTTATACATATTTACCATAGAAACAGTATTCAATCATATTTTCCTCCTTTTTTTCTTTTATCTTCTTTTTTTTTTGCTTTTATCTTTTTTCCTATTCTCCTTTCACTTTGCCTTCTTACTATACTTTTTAAAATGTAGTTTTAAGGTAAAATGCAACAATTTGGTGTGATATCAGAAAAATGTATGTAATAGTATGTCCATTTAAGGTATTTTTTTAGAAATCCATGTTTTAAGATGTCTTATCTACATATTTTACAAGAATCAGAATACATTTTATTTTAGAATCTGAAAACTGAAACACAGAGTTTATTTATCTGGAGTTTCATGATAACAAGGGAAATGCAGGTATAGGTATTCTGGCTGGTGGAAACAAGTATGACGAACTGGTAATGCAGGATCTAAAATTTCATAAGCATGAGGCGTGCTATTCATTATACCGAGAATTTTACTAAATGTTAAAAGACATATTACCATTTTGTTATAAAATGAAGGCAAATGTTTTATGGAATACATCCTAGTTGTCTTATCCTCCAAGATATTTTTAAGTATTATCTAGTACATCATTTTTTTATGAATTTCTTAACACTTAGATATGGCCTAAAGTTTTTAATGTCTTATAGCTATAAGACATCTAAGTTCCAGGGACATACTAAGTTCTAGGACATACTAGGTTCCAAGGACAAGAAATAAACAAATACCTATTTGTGAACAGTATTTTTTCATTATCACTTCAACATTAAACGGAGTACATATTGATTTTGTTAAAATATGATTTTAAAAAGTATGAATTAAGTATAAAATGTCACAAAATATACTCAGTAAAGTAAGTCTGTAAGTATACAAGGCATTGTGATTCACTCAGGAATATGTTCTCAGGATCAGACCATTTACTGAGTGCTTTTTTCCATGACTGTGATGAGACTCAGCTGGGCCACTAACAACCTTCTCCAGGGAGCTGGCAAGTCGAAAGGGAATTGCTGCAGTTGGCTTTCTGCTCCCCAGCCCCACTACACTGCCCTCAGTGAAACTGACTGTCTGGGAAGACAAAAGTGTACAGACAGAGCATTCGACATCAAGTTTAAAGCAGTGCCAAAACCCACTTTATTTAATGTAGACAGTGAGTTTCCACCCACAGCTTCCATCTCCTCTAAATGTTCCAGTCCTGTCAGCTCATGAACAATCTTTTCCTCTGGACAACTGCCAGAAACTTGATTGTTATATTTTTCTTTGTAACTTTGAACCTGAATTATCTTTCACTAGTTGAAAATCTTTCAAAAATGTCCCCCAATAAAAGTTAACTCTTTCTTTTAATCTTTCCCTTTATTTACAAAAAGCTCAAATAAATAAGCCTAGCCAGCACTAAAGTGAGACTAGAGTCAGAAAAATAAAATAGAATCTATACTTTTTACTGAAACAGGAGCAGGACCTGGTTGATGAAGGGAAAGTGGCTGATCCTTGATATTATTATATATTATAACTTTCAACGCAGACCTCAACATCTGATACCATAACTTTTTTTAAACTTTTTGGAAAGTTGCATTTAATTTATTCTTGTCGATGTTAGTATAACCACACTGGCTGGTTTTCTCCAATCTAATGTTTTTTTCTTACCATTCTTCATTATAGCTCATCCTACTTGAGTAGAAGGCACCATATATGTCTTTGTATATAATTCAATATGGATATTTGAGGCAAGATAGAATAGAAAAGTTTAACCAAGAT
Source organism: Cheirogaleus medius (assembly GCA_008086735.1). NCBI lineage: Eukaryota > Metazoa > Chordata > Mammalia > Primates > Cheirogaleidae > Cheirogaleus > Cheirogaleus medius. The sequence goes on from VBSM01001562.1 coordinate 32,146,283, forward strand.
CATTAAACCATTATTACACTGAAATTTCTACCAATAAACATGATAATAAAGGATATGGAAATGGTAATTAGGGGCTCAAACACTGTATATAACCATCAAAACAGGAGACAACACATAGATGGTCTTGAATTGTCATCTTCTATGGAAATGTATAATGAATACTAAGCACAGGTCTAGTTTACCTAAACCAGTTGAAGTTCTCTATGCAATTTCTATAAATTTCAAAATTTTAAAGATGTTTTTGGAAACATCTTTAGGGAAAGGAAAGTAATTGTGTAAGGTATAAATCTCATGAGGGATTGGTAAATTGTCCATTTCATTGGATATGTATATATAAATTGATCTATATATAAATATAAAATATCCAACTAAGGCAGAAAGGAATATAAATGTGTCCTACTTTTTACATACAGGATTTTGAGATAATTTTTTTAAATAAATGGTATTTTCCCAGAAAACACTCTTTGCCTGACATATCCTAATGACACACAACATTTCCAGTTCTCGTGTAAGTGCTTCCATTTCAATTGAGGACAGGTGCCATATGAGGTCAAGAGTACAGTGGTCAGAACATGTAGTACATGCTGGCAGTAGCAGACATGACTTTTGGATAAAAGAATGAGAAGTTAATATATTTCCATCCAGAGTGTCAGTTAAAAACTAAGTCTTTGGTGGTGATGATGAGTGGGTGGGGAGTGCCTTGCATAGTTTTCTTTCTCTTGCTGTTTTTTACAATGTTTCAAAAATATATACCCTGTTCCAAAATAAACCACCTAGTTTTAAATAAGATAATAAAAGAATCTCAAAAATTTGAGTGGTACTTTTTTACTTTGATATAAAAACTTCGCAGAGAAAAATATCATGTCCTCCTAAAAGCAACTGTGGTATTAAAATGGGAATAATAATAAAACATTTGGCAAAGAGAAGCATCCATGGAAGTTCAAAACAAGTCATATTTGCCACAGGAGCAGATCCTTGAACTTCTAGGAGATGCCAGAATTATTTCGTTTTTATTCAAACTCAAGATTTATTTCCATGTTCACTAGAGCACCTGTTGGCAAAATCAGTCAAGTAAGGGTGCTATTTATAAATCTACTCAGTATTTAGTAAATTAAATAATTTTTGAAAAAGAATATTGATTACTTATCATTTTTATCTACTCTTTTTCTTAGTTCACAGATATTAATTTGAGGTAACTAGTTTAATCTTTATGGATACTACATAGAGAGTAATTAGTTTATTATGTGATTTGAAGAAAACTGTCTTTCTAGACATCCATTCATGTAACATAAAAGTACAGAATGATAACTTGCATTGGCTTATTAATTAGTGGCAGGCAGAGCCATAGCCTTTTATATTGATTGAAACCATGGGCCAGGCATAGTGACTCATGCCTGTAATCCCAGCATTCTGGGAGGTCAATGTGGGAGGACTGCTTTAGGCCAGGAGTTCAAGACAATCCTGGGCAACATAGTAAGACTTGTTTCTACAAAAAATATTTTAAAAATAAAATAATTAGCTAGGGTGGTGTTATACACCTGTAGTGTATATTGGAAAGCAGGAGGATCCCTTGAGCCCAGGAATTTGAGGTTACCCTGGGCTATGATCACACCACTGTACTCCAGTGCCTGGGCAACAGAGGGAGACCCTGTCTCTAGGAAAGAAAGAAAGAAAGAAAGAAAGAAAGAAAGAAAGAAAGAAAGAAAGAAAGAAAGAAAGAAAGAAAGAAAGAAAGAAAACATGGAGTTTGTATTAGCTTCCTTTTACTGTTGTAACAAATTATTACTGCAAGCTCAGTGGCTTAAAACAACACATATTTATTATCTTACAGTTCTGAAGGTCAAGAGTCCAAAATCATTCTCACAGGCTAAAATTAAGATGTCAGCAGAGCTGCATTTCTTTGAAGAGGCTCTAAAGAAGAATCTGTGTTCTTGCCCTTGCCAGCTTTTAGAGGCTGCTCACATTACTTGATTTGTGGTGAGTTCCATCTTCAAAGTCAGTGAGTCTTTCTCACAACATACCACTCTGATACTCACTCCTCTGCCTCTCTCTTCCACATTTAAGGAACCTTGTGATTGGACCCACTGAGATAATCCAGGATTATCTCCCTATTTTAAAGTCATCTGATGGGAACCTTAATTCTGTCTGCAACTTTAATGCCCTCTGTCCAATTAGAACATGGACATCTTCGGTAAGCCATTTTGCTACTTGCCCGAGACACTCTTTACACATTTATGAAACTGAACATCTTAAGCAGATGACTTTCAATATAAAATATGTGGTACTAATAAAGTTCTATGAATTTTCCTAACAGCTAAAACAATCTGCTTCTATTTCTAAGGTTGTATTTTCATTATATCCAGCATTTCATTTCTTTAGAGAAAAAAAATTTCAAAAAAAGTCCATTTTTCTTAAGTGAGTTCATTGCTAAGAATATATTCAGGCATATAAATATTTGAAATCTTTGTAGAAAAGTTCTAAAATCCATATTTTAATAATGGCTTGTGGCTCAGCAATCATTTGAATACAGCAAATTAGCCTTTAATAATGACTGATTTGTAAGAAACTTTCCAAAATTACAACTGTCTCCTTCAAAACTGTCTTATTTACTAAAACATTTTATACAATAAAAGAGGACTTGACTTAGTTAAATTAATACAATCTAATTTTTTTTAAATATAAGGTATAGCAAATTTAACATATAAGAAATCAGGTGATTACTGTTTCATATTCTCTTTTTTTTCTTTTTTATTTCAGCATATTGTGGAGGTACAAATGTTTAGGTTACATATATTGCCTTTGCCCCACCTGAGTCAGAGCTTCAAGTGTGTCCATCCCCCAGACAGTGTGCACAGCACCCATTAGGTGTGAACATACCTATCCCCCTCCCCCTCCCATCTGCCCAACACCTGATGAATGTTATTACTATATGTGCACTTAAGTGTGGAACAATTAAAACTAATTTGATGGTGAGTACATGTGATGCTTGTTTTTCCATTCTTGGGATACTTCGCTTAGTAGAATGGGTTCCAGCTCTATCCAGGATAATACAAGAGGTGCTGCTAGATCACCATTGTTTTTTGTAGCTGAATAGAACTCCATGGTATACATATACTGCATTTTATTAATCCACTCATGTATTGATGGACACTTGGGTTGTTTCCACATCTTTGCAATTGTGTATTGTGCTGCTATACATTCTAGTGCAGACATCTTTTTCATACAATGTCTTTTGTTCTTTTGGGTAGATGCCCAGTAATGGGATTGCTGGATCAAATGGTAGTTCTACTTGTAGCTCTTTGAGGTATCTCCATATTGCTTTCCACAGAAGTTGTACTAGTTTGCAGTCCCACCAGCAGTGTATGAGTGTTCCTATCTTTCCACAATCATGCCAACATTTATTTTTTTGGGACTTTTTGATAAAGGCCATTCCCACTGGAGATAAGTGATATCTCATTGTGGTTTTGATTTGCATTTCCCTGATGATTAGATGTTGAGCATTTTTTCATATGTTTGTTGGCCATTAGTCTATCTTCTTTTGAAAAGTTTCTGTTCATGTCTTTTGCCCACTTTTCTATGGGGTTATTTGATTTTTTTCTTGATGATTTGTTTGAGTTGTTTATAGATTCTCCTTATCAGCTGTTTATTCAATGTATAGCAAGCAAATATTATCTGTACGTTGTCTATTCACTCTATTGATTGTTTCCTTAGCTGTGCATAAGCTTTGTAGGTTAATCAAGTTCCATTTGTTAATTTTTATTGTTGCTGTGATTGTCTTTGGGGTCTTCTTCATAAATTTTTTCCCTAGGCTAATGTCTATAAGAGTTTTTCCAACATTTTCTTCTAGAATTCTTATAGTTTCATGCCTTAGGTTTAAGTCTGTCATCCACTGTGACTTGATTCTTGTGAGAGGTGAGAGGTGCAGATCCTGTTTCAGTCTTCTACATGTGGCTATCCGATTTTCCCAGCACCATTTATTGAATAAGGATTCTTTTCCCAGTGTATGTTTTTGTTTGCTTTGTCAAAGATTAGATGGCTATAAGAGGATGGCTTTATATCTGGGTTCTCAGTTCTGTTCCATTGATCTGTGTCTCTGTTTTTGTGTCAGTAAAATGTGGTTTTAGTTTCTATAGCCTTGTAGTATAGTTTGAGGTCTGGTAAATTGATTCCTCCTAATTTGTTCTTTTTGCTAAAGATTGCTTTGCTATACAGATCTTCTCTGATTCCATACAAAGCATAGAATTATTTACTCTAGATCTGCAAAAAATGTTAGTATTTTAATAGGGTTTGCATTGAATCTGTAGATCACTTTGGGTCGTATAGACGTTTTAACAATATTGATTCTGCTGATCCCTGTACATGGTATGGTTTTCCACCTGTTTATGTCCTCTGCTATTTACTTCCTCAGGGTTTTGTAGTTCTCTCTGTAGAGGTATTTCACCTGCTGAGTTAAATATATTCCTAGGTATTTTATTTTCTTTGTTGGTATTGTGAAGGGTATTGAGTCTTTGATTTTGTTCTCAGCTTGACTGTTGTTGGCACATATGAATGCTACTGATTTCTGTAAATTTAGTAGTAATGTTCATTGAGTGTCGGGCAGGTGGGGGGGAATGGATGGGTATATTTACACCGAATGAGTGCGGAATGCACCGTCTGGGGGGATGGACACACTGGAAGCTCTGATTCAGGTAGGGCAAAGGCAATATATGTAACTCAAACTTTTGTACCCCTGTAATATGCTGAAATAAAAATAAATAAATTATAACATTCACATTTTGAAAAATAGTGACCCCTTTGTAAAATAAAATTTTCCTTTTTTGTTTTTATCTGATGTTTCTTCATGATTAGATTGAAGTCATGTATTCTCATCTAGAACACTGCACGGTTATGTATTTCTAAATTGTCACATCTGGAGGCATATGATGTCCATCTGTCCCTCATTGGTGATGTTAGTTTTTTTATGACATGGTCACAATAGTGCCCAAATCTCCACTCTATGATTAATATTTTTTCTTCCTTAAAATTAATATGCCATCTGTTGGGGGACACTAAAACAATACAAATATTCTACTCCTAACACAAAGTTTTTTCTAAATTTATAACACAATAATGATCTTAATTAATTAAATATATAAAATATTTAACAAATGATTATTTTCCAACTTTAACATTTCCTCCACATTCATCAGTTTATCATTAGTGTTTAATTTAAGGAACATATGTCTCTTCTCCATTTATTTATTCTTCTATTTATTACTTCCCATTTGTTCAGTGGATTATAATTTATTAATGCATGTAATGATTTTTGTGTTCAAGTTATTCCAGCTTTGTCCAGTCAGAGCCCCTTCAAACTGTCACCTGTATCCTTATGACATACCCACACCCTTTTGTTAGTACTTCCTTACTTTTTGGTATAACAAAAAGTGCCAGAATTGTCTTGTACCAATCTTGCCTCAGCCCTGGTATTAGACATTTCTTCAAGGTGCCCTGGTTCATTTTAGTGAAGAGATGTAACAGAGAACAAGATATGAGTACTAAGTGCTTTCATTGCTTCTGAGGTGCCATATCTTCCTGACAACTCTTATTTAGTGAGGGTATATATTTAAATATCATGTACATACGTTACTTTGATTAGTTTGTTATTTCATTTATCTTTCCTTCAGTGTGGTTATGGTATTCAATTGAAATACAATTAGGTCATTTGTTTCAGTGTTCTTTCAGATTTTTCATTATGTTTCTCCTTTCTCATGTCTATTTATTTATTTTTTAAATAAATGTAGAATTACATCCTTTCAAACATCATAATTATGCAAAGGAGTATATCATACATAATACACAAAGAGAAAGAATATGAGTGAGAGAGCTACCACCTTTATTTTATTTATTTATTCTTTTTGTATAAACCACTATTTTCTGCTCTGCAACAGTATATATTTTTCATGGAGTACATAAATAAAAAGTTATGTTTTGAAAAATATATAAGACCAGTAGAAACAACAATGTATACATATTTTTCCTACTGATATGAATGTAACTAAATATGAGGAAATATCTATTTTTTCCACATTATTCATTTGAATTTTGCTGGAATGTGTACTTAGTATACAATATTATTTATTAACTGAAGAATGAGAAGGTCAATTATAATATTCAAATTATGAATATATAATGAAATAAGAGTTACCCAATACCTGTGTCTCACATCTCCTCCTCCTTTTCCTGTATTCCACTCTAACCTAGCTGGCACTCCTGGTTCCTACATCAAAAACTTGCTCAATACTTTTTTTATCTAAAAATCTCACTTTGACTCAATCCCTCTTTTAAGTTATATCACATGTTAATTACATATTATTTCCTTCCAATTCTCATATCTGGCTTTTACATATGAAGGCTTGTCAGTCACTTCATAATTCTAGAAATCACATTGCAATAAATTGCAATTTGGGGATGAATTAATATCCAACATATTATCAAATCATGTTAGTAATTGCAGATAAAGCAAAAACAAACAAGTAACCAGTATCAGATATTTGACTTTAAATAATAAAATCTGACTAAATCTCATTTTCTTATGTTACTGTTTCATAATTTAATTCTTCCCTCTTACATTTACTCCTCCATTCAGTTAGGAAATAGGTGTCATAGCCATAGATATCTTATGTAAGCAGATCTAGAAGAAAAGTATTACACTAAAATGTGATTTGGGCTATTTTGACTATGACTGAAAAACAAAATGCAAGGCACAGTAAAACAAGTAAGAAATAAAATGTTACTGAGTAAATTTTTTCCTGTATTTTTAAACTGTTTTTATTTTGGTTGTTTTGCTTTGTTTTTTGAGTGTTTAATTTTGCCAAATTGATATGAAAGAGAAAGTTCTACTTACTAATATATGAAAGGTCCTCATCTGCATATTTGTCTTAAGTATTAAGATCAAGCTTAGTTCTCTAATAATAACAGATGGTCTACTACCCTGCTACATTAGCTCATGGTCTGAGGAGAATTCTAACACGTGGCAGACTCAGCAAAAAGATCTATTCCAAATCCTTAGCAGAGTTCTGAAAGATGGTAATAATATTTTGACAAGGAAAAATGATACACATGGTCTTGGCGGCAGTTTCTGAAGTTCAAGCTGGATCCACCCTTTTTCTTCACCTACATTTCCAACTTTTTTCAAAATGGTATTTCAGTTTTGAAAAGAGTGGACAAACAGAAAGCAGCCTCTAATCAGTCTATAAATCCTTTAGGGTGCACCCTGCTCCACTTCCAGATCCAAGCAGATTATAGAATGATAATTGGAAACATTTGCCTCTATATTCTTGACAGACAAAGGCAGATAAGAAATCTGATCAAAGTTAGGGAAGATAAGGATTTGGTGGTTTGGAGTTCTTTGGGAACTCTGGTAATATTTGAAGTATTGGGCATCCCAGAAAGCTCTGAATAAGTAGTTTTAGAAGAATTGAGAACATTTATTTAACACAGTGGCTAATAACTTATGGAACTTGATTGCCCAAGAGTTGATGCTGCCTGAGGATGTAAGCAATTTAATAGTGATTTTGATAAAAATATTACAATTAAGATAAAAACATAGTTTGTTTAGAATTACTTGATTGAAAAATCCACATACTGAGACAAATTTTGAGAGTTTTCTCACTTCCATATCTATGTATGGAATCATTCTCAGTCTCTTGGTGAATACAAGGTTGAATGGACCATGTTCTGGCCTGGAGGGCATTTTGAATGCTCTCCCTAAAAAATAGTAAATTTATTCAACATTCTATGTATATTGACAAAGATTACTACGTATCTGACTGCAGAAAGGAAGAGTCTTGTGTTATTTACCAGATATTATATATAGTATCTGCTATGGGCTAGGGAGTATATCGGATTGTTTAAACAAAAGAATAACTTAAAGATAACTATTGAAATTTTTTTCTGCTGCATTTTAGGTATGTTTTTATTATCCAATTAAAATGTTAAGAAAATTTATCTCCATAATTAATCTAACCTTGTCTTCTCTTAAAGACAGAATAAACTTTAATTCCACACACTACTCCTTTCATTCTTTGTTTTTATTTCAGTAGCTTTAGAGGGTACAGTGGTTTTTTGTTACATGAATGAATTGTATAGTGGTGAAGTCAAAGCTTTTAGTATACCCATCACCCAATTAGTGTACATCATATACAATAGGTAATTGTTCATCCTTCATCTCTCACCCACTCTCTCCCATTCTGAGTCTCCAACGTTCATTATATCACTCTGTATGAGCATATGTAATCATCATTTAGTTCTCTCTTGTAAGTGAGAGTATGCAGTATTTGTTTTTCCTTTACTGAGATACTTCACTTAGAATAATGGCATCCAGTTTCATCCACGTTGCTACAAAAGACATTATTTCATTCTTTTTCATGGCTGGGTAGTATTCCATGGTAAAGATGTACCACATTTTCTTTATCCACTCTTCAGTTGATGGGCACTTATTTTTTATTCCATATCTTTACAATTGTGATTTTTCCTGTGATAAACATATAAGTGCCTAATGACTTCTTTTCCTTTAGGTAAATCCCTAGTAGCAGGAGTGCTGGATTGAATAGTTGGTCTACTTTTTCTTTGAGAAATGTCCATACTGTTTTCTTTAAAGGTTGTACTAATTTATATACCTACCAATAGTGTATAAGAATTGCCTTTTCACTACATCTGTGCCAACATCCATTGTTTTTTGACATTTTAATAATGGCCATTCTGTCAGGAGTAAGATGGTATCTCATTGGGGCTTTAATTTGCAGTTCCATGATTATTAGTGATGTTGAGCATTTTTTCATGTTTGTTGGCATTTGTATATCTTCTTTTTTTAAAAAAAAAGTCCGTTTATATCTTTTGTCCACTTTTTAATGGGATTATTTGTTTTTTCCATGCTGATTTGAGTTTTTTGTATATTCTGCATATTAGTTCTTTGTTGGATGAGTAGTTTGCAAATATTTTCTCCCATTCTGTCAGTCATCTATTTACTCTGTTGGTTATTTCTTTTGCTTTGCAAAGACTTTTTAATTTAATTAAATCCCATTTATTTATTTTTGGTTTTGTTGTATTTGCTTTTGGGTTCTTAGTCATAAATTCTTTGCCTAAGACAATGTCCAGAAAAGTTTTTCTTAGGCTTTCTTGCAGGACTTTTATGGTTTCAGGTCTTATATTTAAGTCTTTAATTCATCTTGACTTAATTTTTGTATATGGTGAGAGATAAGGATTCAGTTTTGTTTTTCTGCATGTGACTTTCCAATATTCCCAGAACCATTTTATTGAATAGGGAGTCCTTTCCTCAGTGTATGTTTTTGCCTGCTTTATTGAAGATTAGTGTATTGTTCTGGGTTCTCTATTCTTTTCTATTGATCTATGTATCTACTTTTATACTTAATACCATGCTGTTTTGGTTACCATGGTCTTGTAGTATAATTCATTCTTACTCGTTCTCTCTTTTACTTTCATCAAATATCAAGTATATATCATAAACTAGGGATTATGCTAAGCTCTCAGGATCTAGTTGTGAGCAAAACAAACAAGATGACTGTATGACTCTTAAGACTTCATTAGAATACACAGAGGAATAATCAATTTAAATAATATATAATGAGTGCTTTGAGAAAGTATAAGTACTAAGTAGGTACTTATTAGGAACAACTGACCTCTTTATGCTTCAGGGAAAATTTCCCAGGGAATGGCCATCTGACAATGAAGGATAGATGGGAGTTAGCCTGATAAACTGTATTATGAGAAGAGCGTATCAAGCAGAATATATATGACAATCTAGAGGTAAGAAAGAAGGTGGTGAGTTTGAGGAACTTAAAGTAGTTCAGGATGGTCACGGTGAAGACTGGAGTGCTAGGAGCTGAGACAAGAAAGTGAGGTGAGGAAGAATAAGATAATCCTTCTTAAGGTGTAAGTTTTTATCCTAAAGTGGTGAAATGCCATTGATAATTTATAAGTTGGTGAGTGGCAGGATCATATTTGGATTTTAGAACAATTTCCCAAGAAAAGGTATAGAGAATTAATTGAAAAAAGAAGGAGTATCGGAAGCAGGGATAGAAAGTTGGAGGATATTACACAAATCTAGGCAGTAGATGGATTATAGTGATGGTCTTTAGGGTAAAGATGTGGATGGATTGGAAATAATGAATATAATTTTGGTAACATGGAATTTAAGCTGACTGTGAGACATCCAAGTGGATGTATTTAATAAATAGTTGTATACATGGCTTGACAATCAGGTAAGAAATCAGACATGAAGTCAATATTTGAGCTTATTTATTTGATCATTCATTCATTGTGAAGATATTTATTGAGGACTTACCATGTCTAGTATTGGGAACTGAGTACTAGGTGCTGATTTTCAAGAAAAAACAAAACAGACAAAAGCCCTTGTCTTCATGGAACTTATAGTCCAGTTGGAGAGACAATAACATAAGAAATAAGTAAATTATTTAATATAACAAAGAATCACAAATGGTGAGAAGAAAAATAAAGCAGGAAAGAGAAGGTAGAGATCTAGTAAGGATGTGCTACTTTAAATGGAAGGAAGAGGTACTCACTACCTCTTCCTGATATTTGAACAAAGACCTAAAGAAGATGAAGAAGCAAACCATACAGATATTAGGAAAGAATGATCCAGGTGAAGGAACAAGCAAGTGCAAAGCCCTGAGACAGAAATATGCTCAGTGTGTATATCAGTATATGTTGGTAATTAAAATCAAGAAGGATGTTAGAGGAGAAAGAGGAGGAAATGGAGGAGGAGGAGGAAGAGGAGGAGAAGAGAAGGAATGAAGGACAGAGAAGGGGAGGGTAGGGGAGAGGAGTAGAGGAAAGGGGAGAAGAGAAAAGAGAAGGGAAGATAAGGGAAAAGAAATGGTATTCTTTACCCTAAAATAAAGGATACCCTGTGAAAATAGACATTTAGATAGAACTCTTTTTCCATTGCATTACAAAATTACCTGTTTCCTTAATATACTATATATTAATAGCATAGCATCTCACTTTTACTGGGAAACATTATTTACCAGAACTATGGTATAGGGAAAATCCAAGGGCAATGGCTTTTGTACATGTGTTTGCTTCAATCCTGAGTGTTTTAAAAATGTTGGGATTATGATCTGGAAATAAGAAAAAAAAACTAGTCTTCCTCTTAGAGTGATTTTATCTATCTTGTTTTCTACTTTATCTCACAGAAAAACTGTTTGGTGCCCAATCCGAATGCAATTCTATGTTTCTAATTAAGGAGAGGAAGGGGTATCATGAAAGCTCTTTGATTCTCAGGATATATCACTGCCCAATTTGCCATTCATAAGATTATTATGGATGGTTGAGAAAGCTAGAAATGGTACATGTTCAATTTTTTTCCACAGTGTAAAGGACAAAGGATAGCAAGCTTTTTACAGATCAGGCCAAGGTTGGGATCAAGATGTTACTGGATGTACCTCTTTATGTGAGATTGGTAGATAACATGAGGTATTGTCTTAGACATCACTTCCTCCAGAAAACTTATTTTGGGCCAGGCGCAGTGGCTCATGCCTGTAATCCTAGCACTCTGGGAGGCTAAGGCGGGAGGATCATTCATGGTCAGGTGTTCCAGACCAGGATGAGTAAGAGCAAGATCCTGTCTCTACTAAAAATAGAAAGAAATTAGCTGGATAACTAAAAGTATAGAGAAAAAATTAGCCGGGCATGGTGACGCATACCTTTAGTCCCAGCTACTCCAGGAGGCTGAGACAGAAGGATTGCTTGAGCTCAGGAGTTTGAGGTTGCTGTGAGCTGAGCTGACACCACGACACTCTAGCCCAGGCAACAGAGTGAGACTCCGTCTCAAAAAACAAAAAACAAAAAAAACAAAAAAAAACCTCATTTTGACCTGTGTAGACTGGATCATGTGCCTTTTACGTGTTTCCATACCACCTTTATAGCATTTATCACTCTGAATTGAAATTATTTCTTTACTTGTCAGCCCACCTGATCACATCATAGATTTATTAAGGACGTGAATCATGTCTGTTTCATCACTAAATCCTGTTCCTAACATGATGGTTAGCAAATAAGAGACACTCACTAAATATATGATTAATATATGAGCAAAGGCATAAGCCAAATCAGAAGCTACATTTCCCTGCTAGGAACAACTAAAATCTATTTACTCCCTCCCCCCCCCCAATCAACTAGTATTGTGCAGCCATATTTCTTTTCACCATATTCTTGTGCAATCAATTTTTTTACAGACACTTTTACATTTATCTCTTATACAACTTTATTATGTTGGTATTGGCCCACTAGCACAATAGTCTAAGATTTTTCTTTTAATCTTAATGCTATCATGCAACACGTAGTTTTGTATTACCTACAAACTGGATAAGAATTTCTGCTATGTCTATTAATCATTATTCTATAGGAATATTAGGAAAAATAATTTCATACATCCTGTTTCAATATCATGCCACCAAGAGGTCTTCATTTATCTGGCAAAGGATAATATGAGAGACTTTGCTGAAATTCACTAAGATGAGCTCTGAAATATCAGGAAGTAAGCTGGACAACTCTACTTATCCTCAAACATATGGAATTGCACAACTCAGATGGTAATTTTTTCAATTTATGCCCTATCCTTTATAAATGCATTCACTCTTCTCTACACAAATAAGAGTTACATTATTGTCGGCACTTTTCTAAGCCAGAGTGAAGCACTTGATCAGAAATGCCATAAGTATGCCTGCAGTTAAAACCTTGAGCCTTCCATAGGACAATATAAATGAGACTTAACTGTTATGTCTGAAAAATAAAACAATGTAACAGCCAGACAAAGAATAGGCTTGCTGTAACTAACGAAGCAGTCAGGAATAGACTTCTTATCCTACCTCTGGGTTATAGACATTAACAGTCTCAATATTTATTAAATAGTTAATGCAATTTTTAAAAACACCTGCATCTTTTGACACGAATTTCTTTGATCTCTTGGTATAAGAAACGTTATTCTTGGAATGAGAAGGCAAGTTTCTTCTTTTTTCCTTAACTTATTTCATTAAGCCATGAAAAATGGGGACAAAAAATAAGAATGTTATCCACCATTAGCAAAGATCTATGCTTAGTGCCTTGTTCTGAAACATTCCAGTCAAAATTAAAGCCTAGCAATTAATTGGGTTACCCCAACAGAAAACAAAAATGTACTTAGGCATGACAAAATAAATAAGAAAAATAAAGACTTAAACCAGAGTGTATATAATTCTCTATTTTTTTATTATGGTCAAAAAAGAACCCTCTCCCCTTACACACACATAATATGAGATCCATCTCTTAGCACAATTCCAAGTGTATAGTACAGCATTGTTAACTACAGGTGTAAGCACAATGTTTTAAAGCAGATCACTAGAACTTTTTTCACTTTCTATTTTTAAAGTAAAAAAAAAAAAACCTACAGATCATGCATGGTGGCTTGCACCTGTAATTCCAGCTACTTAGGATGCTGAGGCTAGAGGTGAGAGGATAGCTTGAAGCCAGGAGTTCAAACCAGCCTAGGCAATATAGTGATAGCCCCATCGCAAAAAGGGAGGAGGAGGAGGAGGAAAGAAGGAAGAAGGAAGAAATTGGGCCAGTGAACCAGCTATTTTCTCACTCAAATAGCTTAACAGCTGAGAAAATATGTGCAATAGAAAAAAAAAAAAAGCCATGTTTGGTTTTTTCTACCTGTGTTTTACAATAATGTGCTCTAGGAAAAAGGATAACACTATTTTATATCCAGACAACAAATATTTCTATTTCTGTGAGTGTTCTTTGGAAAACAGAAATTTGTATAGACAGAAAACATATTATAGGAGGGAGAAGCAAATAACTGAAACTTCATTTTAATTGGGGAAAAAGCTCACCATATGACTTTTGGGAAATTCATTAAATGTTTGAACCAGAATCAACCATAATCAATTTATGTTTAACTTTATCATTTCATAAGTGAAAGAATTTATACCAAGAGTGGCCAGTTAATTTGTTCAATATTAAATAGATTATAATTTCTTTAAAGCTAGAGGTTGTGCATTACTTTTCTTTTTATATCCTAACAAACTCAGTGTGGTGCCTTGCACACAGTATGTATTTGAATAGCACAATTAACTAATTGAATGGAAACTTTTTAAACCATAAATTAGATACCAGTATCCACCTCAAAGCACTTATGTGAATGGTTAGAAAGTAATTTGGATACAATATGTAGAAAATGATTAATGTCCTTCAAAATTCCACTCTATAAGTGAGAGTAAATGGAACATCTATGAAATGGTTAATGCAAAATAAATTAAATTCAATAAAAATTGAATTTGGTTAGCTGCCTTTATTTATTTAACTGTTAATAATCCACAGTGCCCCCCAGTTTCAACTGTTTTTCATGTTATTCAACTGCTTTTTGGCCCTGCATAAATATATATACACCAACATAAAAATGTTATTTGCAGCAAAAATTTTTCTCTGAAGAAACTGGAAATTAATCAAACTTGAAAAACTGATAAAGAGAGAAAATGATAAAGAGAAATCCAAGTGGAGAAATGTTGGAAAGTCTTGAGAATAGTGTTATAAAGAAAAACCCATCATCCTTTTGGAAATATTTGCCTAAGTATGTCATTTCGGGACAGCTCCCTGCCACATATGTAAGTTTTGTTGGAAACTGTGTTCATTTCTGCACTGTCAGGATGGGATCATCTTGTACAGTTTACAACGTGGACAGGCCCTGAGGGAAGGGAAAGCCCAATTTTTCACTTTCTGGCTTTACTTGGCTAATCTCAGCTTAATACTAGCTACAATAAAACTTGGATTATCCTAACAGATTTTGAGAAAAACAAAAATAAGATTAAAAGTACAATTTAGCCGAAGAATGTGTTTCTATTCATACAGATCTCTGTATCCCATGTACATTCACGTTAACTCAATTCATGACAATAGGGTTAAAGGACTTTTTGATTGATTTTTAAATTCCATAGAGTACTGAGTTTTTCTCTTTTCTATTATTCACTTTTATTTTTACAAACACAATAGAAAGAATACATCTTTGCATCCTCACATTATTTTTTTCAAAAATACTTTTGGATCTATTCTATGGAATTGCCTTTAAAATCACTTTATGAGACAGGCAAGAAAACAGGAATCATTACCTTATATTTATATATTGCTTTTTGGTGCAATGTCACACAATTTGTTTAATCCCATTTAGTTACCACAAAATGCAACAAATTGGTTTTGGCATTTAAAAGAATTAAGCTTACCATCAATGGCTCCGTCAATAGGAGCTTTCAAAATAAACGCGTTTTGAACAAATATATAATTGAGAAAAAGTAGAATTAAATATAGTTACCCAAAATTATTTCATTGAAGAAGACATTCATTTGAATATATAGTTTCTGATATGATTAAAAAGCTTAGGACCACTCAATTCAACATAGTATATGAAAATTCAAAGAATGGATTCCAGAACCAGACTTTCTGGGTTTGCATCTGGGTTCTGTTATTTACTAAGTATGTGATCTTAGGCAAGTCAGTTAGTTTACTCATTTATAAAACAGATATAAAAGTATTAATAGTACACATAATATCATGGTGAAGATTAAATGATATATATATATATTAGTTCTCTGTGTGAGTGTGTGTGCGTGTGTGTGTGTGTAGGTACTTAATAAGTGGCAGCCCTATTCCAAGTTTTACATATATATGTATATAAATTTTTATACTCTTATAATTAATTATAATATGAACAATTATTATTCAGAAAAGCAATCATCTACAATTTTTTCCATGACAACAATTTTTCTCATACTAATAAAATCAAAACACATAACCCATTCCATAAGTCATTCATTAAACACATTTACTGAATACCTCATATGCCAGGAACTGCATCCATCAAGCACTAGATATTTAATATTTTTCAGATTTTACTTTGAAATGATTGAAACTTTCTACATAACACTTTTTAGGGCAAACTACTTAAACTGCACAGTCAAAACCAGTTTCTGAGTATATTATAATTATGGGAGACTCTCTCCCTCTTCCTCACTCAACCCAATTCCTTGCCTTTATCTATGCAAACTCTAATAATATTTAAGAGCTAAGCTTTTTCTTATAAGCTTTTGAAAAAATATTATCTCTTGGATAGTGATCCAAAATAAACAGTTCAAAAAGATATGCTTTGGGAAAATGTTAATAAACTTGCCTCTGGCAAATTATTTGATTTCCTTTGTATTTCTTTCATTTGGCAGGGATTTTATTTGGGGATTAAAATAAAGAACGAAGGAAAATGTCATAAGGATTTGAGATGGATATTTTTCTTATAAAGTGACAATTTTCTTATAAAACCACTAGTCAAGGTTGAAAATAGGGAGACCTTTAATTTAAATTACATAAAATAGACTGGAAAAATAATGAAATTGCCAGAAAATTTTGAATCATCCCTATTCAACTAGAATCTCAACATCTCATCAGTCAACAGGTCCTTATAGATTTCCTGCTCTTTTAGACTGCCTGCTAGGCACTAAAGAAACAGTGACCACAAAAACACACATAAGCCTTTCCCCATGGAGCTTACAGTCTTGCAGGAAATATAAAGTAATAATCATCAGTAATCAAGTATTTTATTATAACAAACAATTTCTAGAAAATGTATGAAGTGTTTCAGGGATGTGGCCATTCAATATGATCCATTCTTCTTCATATTTTAAACTTCTGTCTGAAGATTCCTTTACTCCAAACTTTTGATGCCCATTTTCCCTAAGTTCTAAGCTGCTGAGAAGAGGAAATGAGAAGTGTTATCTTTATCTCCTTTAGTCAAGGAGAAGAAAAGTTAACTACACCAATGCTAGGAAAACTAATGAAGAAAGCTAACATCAGTGATGGATATACAAATAAGCCCTGTAAGTGTTGATTGGCTTTTATCACTGCTGTTATTTCCTCTGGTTTCCTTGTCACCCTTTCTTCTTAATAACAGCTAAGAAGGATTTTGCTAACTAGTGTGGCTGCAATCATTAACAATTTGGTGAAATTCCAAAATCCACAACCCCTAGGAATTTTCCTGGATCCCCTACTTGGAGAAACATTGCAAGCAACTTACAGCACACTAAATCAGAAAGATTGGCCTGGAAAACCATTTATGTAATTTCTCTGCTTTTGTTTTGGGGAATCTTCCAAAAGAAGTGTCTAGAGAATCAGATATAATTTGAGCAGAGTATGCTAACGTGGCTTCAACAATGATTTTACTTTTCTTGTAATTTCGTACTTGACAATCATTTTTTCCAGTGATGTGTCATGCTGTCCCAATTGACTGTCTGGCCATATTTTGCCCTGGTGTTTGCTATAGCGAAAAGTACAAATATAAAATTACCTTCTTCCACTTGATATTAATTTCAGTGAAATCTCCCAACCAACATGCATCCTATCTCTTTCCCCCCCCTCTAAATCTATATAATATCAAAGGATCCATTAGTTCTTCATCATATTTTGAAAGGGAACTAGTAACCCTTTGGTATTTTAAAATACTTCAAGAGCCTTATTTTAGCTACTAATTTGTTCCTAGTTAGTCACCATAACAAATAACTGGCAAACAAATTTCTTTTTTTCTTCCCCTCCCCACCATAAAAGTGTATTGCTTGCACCACCTCAAGTTGGGAAATGGGAAGGGTCGGGGAATTGTCACATAATCCTACCCAGTTCAATCACACATCACCTCCAACTGTTAACCTTCAGCTGTTGATCTTCTGCTGTCAGCCACACCCAAACTCAAATTTTAGGAGTGACTGTTTCAGCTGGACACCAGGCAGCAATTGAGGGCAGCAAAACCCGGAGGCTGAATCTAGGTCAACGTGGCTGCCCACTTTGCAGCTAACATTGCCCCTCACAGCCGAAGAATGGATTCCAGTTCCTATACACAGGGGACCTCTCTAGAATATTGTTAACCTGATTTGTATGTATTCTTGACATACTCAACTAAACAGACTAAAGTTCTCACAATTCTCCAGGGAATTGAAACTAATACATCACACAAAACAAAGCTTTAAACATTTGTCTTACTTTATATGTGAGGTGTCTGTTATTTTCGGGAGGGTAAAGAAATTTCAGTGTTTCAATTAGATATTTTGCATTTTTTTCTTTTTAAAATTTCAGCAGCAAGGAAATAGGGTCGAGAAGTGAAAACAATTTTAACAAGAAGTGTTACTATTCCTCTTTGAAGTATTTTATTCTGATGCTCGTTTATATGAGATTTTCAAATTTTACCCCCCAAATAAAACAAATTAAAATTATGATGAATTTCTAGTTCAATTATTTCAATTCATTTTGAAATTAACTTTTGACTTTTCTGTCATTCTTTTTTATAATCCTTGGTAAATTACCTGTGTTTCTTTCCATTTTATAAACTTTCTTTTTTAGTGGTCTCTTACTTGTGATTCTTATGGTGAACAGAGTGTAACTGCTTTCAATTTGTTTGCTAACTAGTTCTATTGTTTATTTTTTCTGTTTTAGAAATAAATTCATAACATCTGGAAGTTTTTAAAATCCATTATAAATCCAAAGACTTCCTATGCTGGAAAGAATGACCTTCCTTTTTGAGAGTGATGAAAATATGGGGAATAATTAACTTATTGAAAATTATATGAGTTCTAAAGCATACAAAAGGAAATTTAGTGCTTTAGATGTGTTTTGAGGGATTAAATGTTTCATATTTTAAATCATGTGCCATTTAATATGTATTAATTGCCTATTATATGCAAGGCCATGTAACAGCTACTAAGGGGTGTAAAATGAAGAATAAACTCCAATCTTGCCTTGGAGTAGCTTTCAGCATAGTAAAGGAGATAAAAAGCTATAAATTAAAAGAAACTGAGAGGCATAGGAAAGGTAAGGGAGATTACAGGAGGAGGAGAATTATTTTAACAGAGAAGGTCAGAGAGATCTTGTAGATTAGGTGATCTTTGGACTGAGTTTGAAAATAGAGTAGGAGTTTAGCATATAGATTTGATGAAAGATCATTTCAGACAGAAAGACAACATAAGCAAAGACATATAAGCTAATGTAAATTAGGTAATGAAAAGAGAGAGCCATTCAATCTGCTAAGAAGATAGTAACTGAATCAGGATGAATTGCATATCAGGAATTATTGAAAAGAGTGTTTTCCCTCTTGTTGGGGTGGGAGTGGGAAATGGAGAGGGTGGCAGGACACGAAAGAATAGAAATAAAGTAGTATTTATTCAGTGTCATCATCCAAAGATCAGCACTTTGAAGAATAATTTTTATGTGGAGATTTTCTACTTGGAGTGGTTTATTTTCATTAGTCACATGTTTTAACTTAATCACTACATGCAATATATCTAATATCTGTAAAATGAAGATGTGAAAGTCAGAGACTGATTCATGGTCTGGGTCCTATAAATCTTTAAGAAATGTTATATTATTAAACCTCTAATATTTTAAATATTATCACTGTAACCTGGTCATTCTCTTTTATATTTATCAATATCTACTATATACAAGGGACTGTGCTCACTGCTGTGCATGATTTTACCATAAAATGTGGGTGGGAGTAGGAAATAGAAAAGGTTATAAGAAGGAATAAAACAAATACATAAATAAATATAAAGCTACTGAAATGGGCATTGCCACATAACAGCCAAGACTCCAGAGGGCAACACTTGGATTCCTGGGAACAAAAGGAGACCATTGCCATAGCCTCCTTCCTCCAAGAATCTAACGTTGTTATTATTCCACAGACCAAGAATGTACCTAAATATGAACTTCTTTAAACATGATTTAATTTGTAGACAAAATGAAGTCTTTAATCAAGTAGAATGTTTTTTATAAGACAATAATGTTGACCTGAAGAGAGATTAATTGTGTGAAGTAATGGTCATGATAAGTCAAATACAGAAAGGCCACATTCGCTTCCATTTATTTTGGGAGAGGAAAGATGAGGAGGCTTTAAATTTCTGTGTCCTTAAGAATTATTTGGATTAAATGACCTTAAATCTGGGCCTCCATTGAGTTTATAAATATAAAGGGCATTGATAGGAATTAAAATCAGTTTCCATTTGCAGTATGCAAATCCTGTGAGTTTGGCTTTGGCCTATCTCATACTTTTATCAGAGATCGTGATTTGAGCTTTCTTTTTATCTTCAGACAGAATTGGCTGAGTTTGAAGAGCTATTGCAGCTGTGTTGGACACTGCTGGAAATTCCTAAGTATGAGTCAGATGACAAATTATCCTTGATAGAGAGTCTAGTGGGATTTGCAAAGTGGAGCTTCAATCCTGGGCATGATAAGTTAACTGAAAACTCACAGGGAACTCCTGAACTCCTACAAATCGTTGTATCCCAGCCTCTGTGTCACCCTTGTAGCAAAAATTGTAAAGTAATCACACTGTTCAGGGATGAGTCATTGGATTAGGTAAGGAGTTGAGTTTTAATTTTCTATGAATTTTCAAATATAATCACAATAATGATGATGGTAAATAAAACCATCACTGAAACATAGGTGTATAAAGACTTCATTCAAGAGAAGATGCTTGAAATACTTCAGAAAGCTTCACAATTCAAACAGGGGCTGGCCAGTAGTGTCCCTTTCAATGATTAGTAGTCTATTAAGTAAATAAGATTTCAGGTGACAGGCTTGTATCTCCATAGGAGGAAGCGAATAGATATTTACTTACTTATATAAAGAAAAATTGTTATAACAAATACAAATTACCTTACATATAGTTCCCAGGAAATTTTACTTGCTCAAATTTTGGTCAGCCTTCAAAAGTACATACATATTTTAATCCTAGCACATTGGGAGGCTGAAGCAGGAGGATCACTAGAGGCCAGGAGTTTGAGACCAGCCTGGGCAACATAGCAAGCCCTCATCTCTAAAAAAATTTTTAAATTAGCCAGGCATGGTGGCATGTACCTCCCACCAGCTATGTGGGAGGCTGAGGCAAATGGAGTGCTTGAGCTCTAGGAGTTTGAGGTTGTAATGAGCTGTGATGACACCACTGCACTCTAGCCTGGGCAACAGAGAGAGACCATGTCTCTACTTAAATAATAATAAAAAAAACTGTATACATATGTATTTAGCTATATATGTATATAAACACATATACACATATATATAAACACACAAAAACACATGTGTGGATTATTTTGCATGCCCTAAGATTTTACTCTATCATTAAGTACAGGTCAGTGAATTTTACTTAAATTTATTTAAAATTTACTTATATACAATACTGAAAAGCGCTCAAAGATTAAAAGACAAAAATCAGAAGAATAGCAATTTATTTTAAATTGGCCATTAACTCTACTACTTTATCATTCTCTTCATCCATTCACAATGCCTCATTAGAAAAAATATGAAATTAAGTGTTCACCAAATTCCTAAATTACATAAAAATATCTTCCCCACAATCAGTGACTGGTGGCAAACAGGGTAAAAATATTTGGAAAGTATACTATTTAATTCCGATTTCAATGAGTAATTTTGAGAGTCACGTAACCTCTTTGAACTTTCTGCTCAATCTTGGGGTAATTTTCAGCAGCAAAATACAAAGGTAGAAATTCAGAGCCTCATGTTTAACCGCAAATAATATATTATAAAAAGAATAGATAGGATTAGAGATATTTAGTGTTTTCTAAATTGACTACATTGCTGCACACTTTATTTTACTAAATGTCAAGGAAATATGAGTCTTGTACGAAAGTGAAATTTCTAAGCTAAAAAGAAGTGATTATCAATATAGTTCTATAGGAACAAAAATAAGGCAATGATGAACTCTATCTTGGAGACTAAGAGAAAATTAAAAAGAACAAGTTCTTGAAGAATTGTTCATAGTGATCACTCAAATGCTTGACTATCATACCCTACTGCCAATGCCATTGCCTCAATCTTGGAAATATCTGTGGTTAGATATGCCAAACTCCCTCAACTATAACATGACTTTTTCAACCATGTTTCTGGCTTTCCTATGCACATACTAGTAGAGAGCACAACTCTTCAAATGTAGTTTTACCCATGTACACTGAGTGGACTGAGGTCCACCTCCCTAGGAATAACAATTGTATTTTACAGTTGTATTGGTAGTTATCCTACTTGAGGCTACAATTCTGCTATGGATTTAATATATTTTTAAGTATTATCATGGGTACGTTTTAAAAGGCCTTACAGTGGTTTGAAATATTTCTTAAAATGTCCACAAAAATAAAGCATCTCCTTGGCTTAGAAAAGAAAATCACCCATAAAGCTGTACAACAAGGGGAGGGAGAGAAGGAAGGGGGAAGGAGAGGGAGGGAGTGAGAGAGATTGAAACACTTCTGTTCCATGTGTTTTTTATGATGGAGATAACTGATTTGCTTATTGCTCTTGTAGAAAGCACTGTTGGCATTCACTGGCCTACTGAGTTCATCACAGCTGTGCTTGTGCTTCTTTCCCAAGCCCCACTTTCCACTCGATTGAAAAAGATTTTAATTTTTGGTTGATAGTCTGACACACCCTTGCTTTGCCTCATCTTTCCAGCCATTCTCTTTGCTAAAGGAGACCCGGATTAATCAGTGCTTTAGTTGATGCCGGTATTTAGATTTGTGTTAAAACTCCAAATGCAATTCAAAAAGTAAAAGGACATATTTATGTGTCCTGTTTAATATCAGGGAAGTCGGGGAGGTATGGGAAGAAATGTGTGTCTAGATTACTGGGAGAACATCAGTTCCTGGCCTGCACAAGAGGATTCACCAGTATTTCACCCAGTTGTGACACCAGCTCAGATCCACACCCAATCTACACATCATATTAAGAAACATTTTGAAAAGAAGGGTGAAGTAGGATCTGGGACACAGGATTCAAAAGATTCTGGTGCAAAACCTCAAAATATGTTTGAGGTAGTGAAGAATGGCAAATGAGAAAATCTGGAGAATGAGTTCACCAGGTTTCTCCTGAAGACCTTAAATTACAGCAGTGCTCCCATATGCAAAATATCAGCTAACTTTTTTAAGTGAGTGCATCAATCATGAATTTTTCTCATTAGTATAAGACTTTTATTTGAATGGCTAACAAATTAGGAGTTTTAGCACAATAGTAATTTTATATGTAATGCTTTAAATAAAGCATAAAAAGTATTTTTAAAATAACTTTTTTAATTTTTCACAATAGAAAATAAGGTTGAAATTTAGTAAATCTCAACCCTTGTTGACCATCTAAAACAATAAAAGATATCTTTTTAATAGACATAAATGAATTTTTTATGTGGATGCCAAAGACACCATGAAAAAACTAATCATATTTCTGAATAGATTTGAACACAAAGGAATTTTTTTAAGTACAATTTGAGATGACTGGAAAATAGAAACATGCATAAAACAGTATTTCTGCAACATCACTACTATGATCTAGTAGAAAAGCTGATATTCATGACCATTCTCAAAAATTATTTTTTTCCCTCAAGCAGTGACTCTCCAATCTGAAATCAAAAGATGCAAAAGAGATTAGTCTTGTTCTATTTCTCTTCTCCTGCCATGAGATGATGTAATCTACATTGGAACATCTTGGTTTTTGCTCCTGGTGACTAGGGGTGTAAGGAGCTGAATGTGCCAGTGTCCATGCTTAGAGAATTCATGTTTAGCTGGGAATATACACATAACACGAATTGAGTAAAAATTAGTTAACATGAATTGGAAGAAAGAAAAAGATGAAAACAGGTTTAAAGGAGATGATATCTTTAAGGAGTAAAGTTTTGAGTTGGGTCATAAAGAAATGACTTCCTTGAATTGGTATGAGATGGGGAGAAATTTATGTGTCCATGCATAGAGATGGGCGTGGTTAAGCCAACATGGAAAAAATATATGCAGGTGACCTTGATTAGAATTGAAATGCCCAGTGTAGATGATGCTGATGAATGAAGAAATTATGGACTGATGATTAAGGTGTAAAGAAATATCTTGATTGCTAGAAATAGCTTGATATTGTAGACAAGCATATGTGTCCTACAGAGATTTATTAAAAACCTATCAATGGCATTTGCCCCTCTTTCAAATATGATCCAAAAATTACTGTTTAGATAGATCCAGAAACATATTGGAAAGTTATATTGATGAGGACCTGGAAAGTAAGCATGTGAAAGTCCAAATTTATAAATATTTATACTAATCTTTATAGTAGTCCAGATAAAATACGAATTTTTCCTGGTCCTCTTTCGTTATTCCATATGATAAACTCTCTCTCTTCTAGTTTTCTAAAAAGATAAGACATGAAAAGACTGAATTTTTCTGTAGAAAAATCTGTTCTGGCTTTCCTAAACAGCATAAAAATTGGAAAAGCTCACAAGAAAGCATTCTGGCTTGCTAAAGAAATTTGGGAGCAATGGAAAGAACTATAGATAAGTATCTAACTTTTAGGATGCCATTCAAACATAGTTCAAATACTTAGTCTTTTGACATTTGCCTGAAATTTAACTTTCAGGACCTAGGGTGGGTGAATGAGTAGAAGGGACAGACAGAGGCTTTTCTTTCAGTTAGTCTCTTACAGTTCCCTATTTAAATTGAGTTAGGGTGGAATCTGGCAAAATCCCAATCTAAAAATCTCCTAGGAAGATGAGGTTTGCAAATTATCCATGCCCAAGAAATGGGCATCAAGACATTTTTCAAAATTAATTATGCAGTTGTTAACTTTATAATGGGAAATTTTAAAATGCATACATTTAATTTTTATATATTAAAACACAAGGCAGAGCATTTCTATATGTGTTCTTAAGTTATGCAAACATATATTTAAGACTAAAATATGTAACTAACTTGTACCTACGCAGATGCACACAAGCTCCAGATGTGCTATTTTTCTTACTTTGTGGGTTGTGTCTTCTATAAGGGAAAAAGAAATATTAATCATTTCTTTTACTGCCGAGGGGATGGGTGCTGCTCTCATATTTCAGAAAGGGGCTGGAAAGTGAGGGAAGCCAAACTTTTTCCTATTTAAGGCCAAAGCAAAGGAATCTCAGTGGCTGAGTTTTATGACGGGCCCGGTGCTGAAGGGCAGGGAACAACTGATGGTGCTACTTTGAACTGCTTTTCTTTTCTCCTTTTTGCACAAAGAGTCTCATGTCTGATATTTAGACATGATGAGCTTTGTGCAAAAGGGGACCTGGTTTCTTCTTACTCTGCTTCACTCCACTGTTATTTTGGCACAACAGACCCAGGAAGGTGAGTGGTACTGATTTCAAGAAACTTTACAGAGTTGTCTTTTCTTCTCACAAAGAGGTGTAAAGGGAAAAATCAGCCGCCTAAAAGCTAATTTCCTCTATAAGCTCCCAGTTCTAAAATGTCGAACTGACCATGATTGTGTTTTTTATGTTTGTTGAAAAAGAATGGTGTCATGTGTGTATTTAAAAGTTCTGTGGTTCTTTAAGATAAAGATGTTCTTGTTCTAACTTGTTTTCATGTTAAAGGCACTGGAAACTTTTAAATAAGACTTTGAAAAGTTTCCCTCCTGAATTGTTAACATCTTGGAATGCTTCCCTAGGCAGTCTGGAAGTTATTGGTCTCTTGTGATAATTTTATGTTCTTTGTCTGCTGGATTCTTTGTAAGGATAGAATAGTGATCATTGTTTTCACAATAAAATAAAACATTTAAAATAGCATGCATTAAGAATAGCCTAAAGGAAGATACTGTGCATTATGAGAATCATTGAATATATTTCTGTAAACTGGCAAAAAGATAATATGTATTAATACTCTTTAAAGTATTCAAACTGCTAAAAATATTTCATCATTCCTGTTTTTACACTGTTTCAAGCACTTACATGGTTACTTAATCCAAATTTTGTAATAGTTTGTTGTTAGGGGCTAGTATTTTCTAAATATTCTACATTTTAACTGTACTTGCATTAATGAAGAGTATATTTTTTAAAAGGGTTTCAACAGTAATGTTTTGACTTTTCTACAAAAAAAGGTAAAGATACTAGTACTGTTTGAATTCTAAAAGCTGATTTGCTATATTTTCTAATAAGCACATTTAATGGTTTTCATGTTCTAATTTCCCTCAAAACACATTTATCTCATTATTTATGCAAAAATATTTATTTTAATTCATATGTTTCTCATAGTCATGAAAATACGAGACAAACTGAAGTACAAAGTTTCATAGAAATAAACATTTACATGCTAAATGTGAAGATAGCTAGATGAAATTATTAGATAACCATTTCTATTTGTACAGCATTAAACATTATTAAATGTTTACATTTAAGCCTATGGTTTTTGCAAACATGTTTTTTGTTGGTAATATCAAATATCACTGGTGTCCTCACAGGTAATACTTGCAAGTGTGTGTAAGTATGGGGAGGGGATACGCAAATGACATTTCTTCAGTTACAGTCAGCCCATGGCCACAAAAAAAAAGAAACACCCATATCCCTTGTTCCTCTCCTTTCCTCTTCCCCTTACCTCCCTCTCCCTCCCTCTCCCCCCTTCTGCTCTCTCCACCCCTTTTGGCTTCTTTAGACCTCCTCCTCTTTTCCTTCCTTCACTCATCACCCCACCCCCTTCCCAGGCAAGCCCATCTCTCCTCCTCCATCTTCCCTTCCTCTGTCACTTCCCCCCTACTCCATATGTGTCCTCCTTATGCCTCCATCTCTTTTGTTAATTCTCTCTCTCCACTTGCCTCCTCACCCCTTCCTTCCCTTGAACTCTCAACTCTCCTTCCTTTCTTATCCCTCTGTCCTTTCCTTTCTTATCCTGTCCCACCTAGAAGATGTTTCAATTCCCAGTCCTTTCTTAGGACACCAAATGACTACTACTCCCCACCACCCATTTATTGAAAATACTACAAACTTTGGTTTTTCGTTCAAAAGATCAACAAAATATTTGTAGTTTCATAGTGTAGTTTCATTTGTAGTTTCACAACCTTTTATAAACACCTATTTTTTTCCCTCAATTCAACTTTAGATGGAAAAAGAGTGTTTGATTTATACATTATCTTAACATCACATGAGTTCTATTATTTCCTATTTTCTCTTTAGCTATAAAAAAAATCAATAGTTATGAAATTTTGTGGATAATGTTTGTGTGCTCTTAAACTCAAAAAGAGTTAAAAGTGATTTTGTTCAGCATATTTTGTTTGTAATGAAAAACAAAAAACTTAAGTGGTTTAAGACAGTACATCTTATTATGTTCCCTATGGGTTTTACAAGAAAATTCTGCTGGTGGATAAACTTTGGGGAAGTTATAGGAGGTAGCTGAATACACAGAACACTGAGAATAGTCATAAGGTTCTGGGATCAGGGTCTCTTATTTAAGCCCTAATAATTCCAGAGACAGCACAGTTCTAATGAACACTAACTTCTAGTCCACTCACAGGAGTTTTCTGGAGCATAAAACATGTGTTCAAAAAGAATTTTGGTCTTTTTATAAACTAATGCATGTATTTTATTCCACCAATGTAGAAACGTGGTATGTTTTATGTTTCCTGTAGTTTATAAACATGTCAAATTTTAAGTGCAAAGATGCGTCACCTAGTGGCTGACAGGCCAAGTTACCATTTACATAACCATGCCGACATTAATGCTACATAGTTGAATTCAGTATTTTATAATGAGCTTTAAAAATATTATATGCCTGAACTTTAAATGTTAAGCACTGCTTTTCTAAGGAAATTAGTATATTACTGAAAAGGTGTTGCCAAATACACACACTCACACGCAGTCATAACACTATTCAAAGACTTTTGGGAAATTAGCTTAAACTTTATGCCCATTTTCAAAATTGCACATATGACTAATTTTTAAAAATATTTTTCACATCCCTGATGTAGTCTTTATTTGACATATTTTACTCTCTGCTTATTAGACAGATATATAGACAGCTATTACTAAGTGATTTTGATTGCTTCCTTAGGGCAGAGATAGAAACCTTATTTTAATTAAGTATGTTTTCTAATGTTTGAGTTTCTATATTTTGTACCACTGATAATTCCACTAAAATGAAGTCAAGAATTTCAAAACTATAAATGGACTCAGAGAATCCATTCCTGATTACATGTTATGAGAGTCTATTTTCCATTATGTTTTAAGAGAGAGTTTGTTACTAATTAGGTAACATTCAAGCTTTCTGGTCTGTGTTGTCCCCACAATAAACATACTGAACTAATGAAAAATGAAAGTAGCACAAGATCATTAGAAACAATTGTCCTTTTAAGAGGAGAGAATGCATAATTGCTCGTATATCTCAGTGTCAGTCATCTCACATGGATCCAGTGCTTTGAGATTACAAAGCTAGGAAATGACAGAATTAACACTAGAACCAAAATTCTGTTAAATCCTGGATAATTGGAAAGCATGAAACATACATTAAAATCAGAGTACTGAATTTTCTTGTTTTTGTAACTATTTGTCATTGAAAGGAGGTACTAAAAAATTATATATTGTCCTAGAAAATGTATGAGCTAATGCATTTCTAAAGGTGAAAAAAGGGTAGGTATTTTTCTGTTTAATACTTGACTTTCAACTGGTAAATCTATTTTTTAAAACAAGAAGCTCAGGAGCTTATGATTTAGAAAGAAATCATCATCAGTTCTATGATCACATAAATTATAAGTTAATAAAATACTATGATACAAAATTTTGTGTTTTTCATTCATTATGCCTTGTATTTCCTTACTACCTCCAGAGTATACAATATCAGATAATCTAAAAGCCTGTAAGTGAATAGATATTCTGATTAAGTTCTGGAATTAAACATCTCAGCATTATAAAAGCAGAGAGTAAAGACCCTGGAACAATTCTGGGAAAGAAAGAAAGTCTGTAATCAAATGTACTTTAACTAATTCAGATTCCTAGGTTGGTGTCTTAGGTACAGGCTTATTTCAAAAAATCAAGAAACATCGGCTATTAGTTGACAAGGATTATAGCTGAGACTATAAACTCTCCAGGAAACCCCTGTTCCACACCTAGATTCACATGCTAGACCTTGAGTCGTCACTCAGAGAAGAGTGCCATCTACCGAAACTCCATGGTTTCCATGGTGCATTACTTCCTCGGTGTAGAGCGCCAAAGATTATGTAGCCCAGTTCTTTTATTTTGTAACAACAAGTGGTACCACTGCCTTTGCATGATTAAAGTGGATTGCTTAAGAGTTAAAGCTTTAAAGATGAAGGATGTTATTGCTTTTGCTGGACATGAGGAACATTTGTAAAGTTTCCAGGTCTACAAGAACTTTCTGGACTCATCTCAGAGAACTGTTTCTTGTAAAACAGTTTTCCCTAGGGAAAAAAAAGCTCAGTCTCATTGTTTTCCGCACTCCAAAAAAAAAAAAATGGGGAGCAGGTCATACAGTGTAAAAAAAATCCATAATTTTCAAAGGGGAAATTTTGCCTGCTTCATGTCAAGATAACAACGGAAAAAATGAGATAGTTATTCTTACATAAATCATTTGTGAACTGCAGTTTGAGAAGTTACATTAACCACTAGAATTTCTGTCTGTGCCTAATGAAAACACAGCAGAAGTGAATTCCATTCTGATTAAGTAATAAAATCCTTGTTTTTTCCATGACTGAGGTCAAGCACTGCCATTTAAAATGTAATCTTGTGAACAAAATTAAAAGTTCAAAGAGAACAAAAGTCAAAATGCCCAAAATATATAAAAATCAAAGATAAAAGATCCATAAATTATTAAAAATTAAATTTGCCTTAAAGCTAGCATTGAGAAATACTATTTCAGTAAAATGGCATATATTCCCCTGAGATTTTTTTCTATAGCATTAGTGTGGAGGATGACAAACAGACTCCATTTATCAAGTAAAGTAAAAACATTGAAATATTCTTTGGAGTTGCATAACATGTTCATAATGTCCAAGTTTTATGCAAGGAAAACTTCTAATGAAGTTAGAAGTTCATTAACACAAATTATTTAGTAACTGCATTTTCTAAAAATTAGTGTGTTAGTGAGGCATCCTAAACATGTTTTTGCATTAGATACAGAAGCCTTATCTGTTTGTCATTGTTGTTGCTGTTAAAATCCTGCTTCTTTGTGTATGGCAAAATGTATGCTGAGTCTCTGAATCCCATGTTTATCCTGTTGGTGGTCTGGATGTCATCAGGGTGGCTTTGGAGATACCACACTTTGCGTAAGGTCAAGAGAAAATAAACAATAGATTTCAACTCCAGATGGTATCTTTCTGTTTTGAGACCAGATTGAAAAGATATTTTGCAGAGAACTGTTCTTAAAAATGTACCTTTTTAGATTGATTTTAACCTTGCAGGGCTTATAAACCATATGAGACCGAGCTTTGAAGTTGACTTCTTTAGTCCTACTCAGTTTTTGAAATACAGAAAAGGAATATAATGCAGTAGTTAAGAGTATCAAATTTAGAGAAAGTCTTCCAACGTTCAAATCTTAGTTTTACCCATGTAACCTTGAAAAAATTCCTTGAGGCTTCTGTGTCTCAGATTTAGATTATGACAACATTTAGCTCTTGGGCCTTTGAGAGCATTTAGCAGAACAATATGCAAAGCACTCAGAACAGTGCTTAAACACAGAAGGTACTATACAAGCTCTGCCTGGTACTAATTTTACTAACAATGACAAATCAAAGGTCAGGAAGGAAGGTAAAATGTAAAATCTTGGTTATCAGAGTACAAAATTTAAAGATGTTTGCCAATTGTAATAAAACAAGTAGAATATATTTTCTTCTGTGCTTTTATAATTTGACACCAATCAAATTATATTATAGATGCAATTGCTGGTTAGATAAATGAAATTTTAATTTGTCAATTCTCTATATTATTCTTAGGATAAAATATTAATCAACTTAAAATTTTGAATTGGAACTAGAAAATTCATATATCTATAAAAAAATAAAACAGAAAAACATCTAGAAATGATGATTCATGAAGTTTTTTTTTTCCTGGTGGGAGCAAGAATAAATAGAATCTACCATGTCTATGCAAAATAGTGTTTTTAAGTTGAAATTATCCATCTATAATGTCTACAGATATTCCATCTAACATATTTTAAGATATGCTGATAAATATGTAAGCAGCAGAAACATATTTAATAAAAATATGTTTTCCAAACAGTATCACTTAAAAACCAAACCATTTCACTTGGAAACTATATGAACTCCAAATATCCACACTTACAAAGTGTTCAACTTTCTAAAGTAATTTAAAAATTGTTATGATAATTTACATATCAAATTTGTGATTTTTAGATTTTCCGATTAAAGAACACCTATATCCAGATAAGGAGTCAGTCAGAAAAGAAAATAACAAAATATTCACTTGTCATTCAAGCTAAGCTAACAATTTAATTAGATGTTTTGGGGAGTGTTATTTCAACTCCAAAAATGGTATTAAGGAAAGCATAATTTTCATTTTTTTTAGTCATAGCAATAATATTCTTTCAAGTCAGCATTATTTAGCATTAGGAGAATAGAAATAAAACTAACAAAAAAGTAAGCTTTAAACACATCTAAAAATATAAAATAATGTTACTAGGTTTTATTATTCTCTAAAGTTTCAAGATAGAGAGCTAGGAAAAAAGAAGCTAAGAGTGCATTATGTCATGTGCTAGATTCATTATGTTTTATAATTTAGATTCCAGCAAGGAGATGATTAGTCTAATGCATTGCTTTTGTGATCACAAGTAAATTTATTTCAGAATTGACCTTTGGAGTGAGGAACAGAAAGACCAAATGGCATGAGAAGTGGAATTTAAAATTAATTACAAATTGAAACAGGGAGACTTAAACAACAATAAGGGAAGTAATTGGAAAATATTTTACTTTGTCCAGAGGTAAAAATGAGATTATTTGCCTATTATTTAATATTTCATAAAAATATTTAACCTATTTTTAATCAAAGCTACTATGAAAACAGATATCTAAGAAAAAAAGGGAATAATATGAGATGACTTATTTGTGAATCTCATTTTCTATTCTATTTCTAAATGTTGCAAATGGCTACCTACAGCATTTTATTCCTGTTGAAAACAGAACACTCTGTTCCTTGGTTTGCCATGATTTTCCCACATTTAACCCACATTTAAGCCACATTAAATGTGATTTCCCACATTTAAGAGGCTTAGCTTCCAGTACACATACTGCTCACCATATTTTCTCATGCACAGAATAATAAATTAAAGGAAGCTACACAAAACTCCTTTCTTTCAGCAAAAGTAATTGAGGTAGAGAAAGGGTTGATTTTCAGCTACAAGTTTTTATAGGAACTGGCTTTTCAGGAAAGTCAAATTTCTTTCAAATGGGTATGAAATAAGTTATGGCAATAAACAAACTTTCATTAATTCTCATTTTTTAAGCATTTGGATTAACCCAATTCTAACAAATTCATTTACAATTTTAGTAAGTCAATATTGTATTCATTTAATAGTCTACAGAGCATATGAAAAAATACTTCATTCCTAGTGATGTGAGGATACCCTTAATGAGACGTAAATGTAGGATGATGAATACACAAGGAAAAAAATGATGTATGTTAATTTCAAGGTATATTAAGAACATAGAAAGAGAAGACATTTAAAATTGGAGATGCTTGAACCTAGCTTTAATTATTATCCTCATTTGTCTTTAATATGCCATTGAAATTCAGTAATTACTTTTTATAACCCACATAGTGTATTAAATGTAGAAAAATATTTCTTATCCAGAGACAAAGAGCTAAAAGAATCGCTAGTATAATCTAGAACTATTTTTGAGGGGGCTAGGGATAGGGGCTTAAAACTCCACATTATTAATGGGAAAATCTTGAACTGAAACTAATCTGTAGGAACATTTCATACAAAATTGATTTAGAAAAAGTTTTAAAATGATTCATTCTAAGAAAGGGGAACCAATGCAAAGATTGAAGACTGTTTCAAGTGATTTTATCAAATAATCTTCCATCTCAAAATTTTCATACCAATGCAAACCTATGAACTCAGTTCTTAAATATGTCATTTCTGCTTAGAGAACAAATGAGTTTAATGCATAGACCCTCTTATATTATTGCTGCTTACTGCTCATACTAACATGAAAAAGATAGTTTGTTCTTCTCTTAAGCATGTTTTGCATAACACCACCCAGAGAAGTCTACTTTATTTGCACTGACATAAGTATTTTGGGATTCAGTTTTTATGTTTACTAGGAATAAAGAAATGCTCCTTTAAAAGCTTAGAAAATATATCTTTCCTGTGTTCTCATATACCCATTTCAAATATGGAGGAAAAATTATTAAATAAACAGATTATCTCTTGCCTATTTAAAATCACAATAAAACAAACATGCTTTTTTTATTAGCTGTAGATCACATTGGGAAATGTAACACATGGTAAGAGTAGATTTTTAAACTTCTTGAATCGATCAAATGTGTTGCACAAGATCATTAAATTTGTGTCTACACACAGAAATGGAAATGAGAAATGGAAGCAATGTCAGTATTCTGTAGAATCTATAGGTTTTGAAATTCTCCTTTTTGGTGATCTTTTACTAAATAAGCTAAACCTTTCAACTCAAAGTATTTAAATTTGAACCTAAATTATTATTACTCCAGATAGGGAAAGGATATAGAAACAAGAACTTTAAACAGGAGATCTTCGTGGCTGTATGTACTGTCCAGCTGGAAAAATCTCAGAACCACTGAAAGGCCTCTTGACCACTAAGCAGCAAAAAGTGTAGTAAAATACTTACCTACTCTGAGGCAAGCTTCCTTTAGCAGACATTTTAAATATCTTGGTATTTAGAAAATAGAAATTTAGTGTCTCACAAAAGTACAAAAGTACTTAACAGTACATCATTTGTTATTCATAAAAATTTTGCAGATGTTTAGAAACTTATTTATTTACTCAATTACTGGCAAAGTATCACAATAATTCTCAGGAACTAAAGTTATGTTTAACCACAATCCACAGCTAATGCTTTAAGAATTGAGACCAGGTTTTATCTTGGCAATCCCTAAGCTGATTCATTGTTAATAGCTGCTGAAATTTCAGTACCTTGCATATAATTATGAAGCAAGTCTAAAATTTTGGTTGAAGCACATTTGTTACCATTTTAAGCCACAAATACACATGCATGATTCATATTTTTCCCTATTATTTTTACTTACTCCTTGCCAATATTTGTTTTAAAAACATCCTTTTTTTTCTTTTGGTGATTTGAAAACCTTTTTACATCCATATGAGATATACAATATATTATGTGATATCATGTTGACCTACTAATGCCCAACAGAGCTAGCAGGGACATTGAATGTGTACAATCAACTCTGTTAAACGTTTCCCAGAAAAATCTGGAAGAGTTTTATGCTGCCAAGATTAGCTCAGTTTTCCCCTGAATTTCTCAACTAGGTTAATAAAATCCAGAAAGTCTTCAGATTTAGTGACAAAATCATCTTTTTAGTTTAATGCTCCCATCTGCTATTAAAGCAAAGAATAGCAATTGGGTAGAAAAGCCTATTTTTAATTGCACAATTAATAAATAAATGTTTAAATATTTATGTGATATTGATTGGTATTCAATTCCTACTATAAGTGAAATTAAAATACCTGTTGGTCTTAAGAAAAATTGACTATGGTATGCCAATTTCATGTTAATAAATGGATTTGGTATTTTAAGCAGTCTCTTACTACTCAGCAAATTATCTAGAAAAATATGATTTTCTAATGAAAGGAAGAAATTATTTATTTTCAACTATCTCCACTTTTGCTGTTGTAAGTAGTCATGGCAGCGTAACAAAAATCACATTTCAGCAAACCATAAGGAAACATCACATCATCCAACTTATTTTCTAGCTATTGATGGAGGATGCTCCCATCTTGGTCAGTCCTACGCGGATAGAGATGTCTGGAAGCCAGAACCGTGCCAAATATGCGTCTGTGACTCAGGATCTGTTCTCTGCGATGGCATAATATGTGACGATGAAGAATTAGACTGCCCCAACCCAGAAATTCCATTTGGAGAATGTTGTGCAGTTTGCCCACAGCCTCCTACAGCTGTAAGTTTAAAGAAAAATTATACATTTTCACGATTCATAATTAAACACGTGAATAGCTCCTATATCACAGGAACCTAAAAGGAAAAAAAAAGTCATGTCTGTCAACTAGTCATGTCTGTCAAATAGTCATGCTGCTATTACAAGTAAAAGGTGAAGGTTCTGATTTAAAGATAGAGTTTGGATATAATCTGGATTAAGAAATAAATATGCAAATTGAGATACTCTTCAGAAAAAAAGTATTTCTATGTCTTGTTTAACCTGTATCTTTTCCATTTGTTAGCCTACTCACCCTCCTAATGGTCTCGGACCTCAAGGACCCAAGGGAGATCCAGTAAGTAAACATTCTTCAGTGGAATAAAATTAATGCTAATGATCGTTCCAGGGATAATTTGGGGTTTTCTTCCTTTCCATATCCTTTACAGGATGCTGAACTTCCAACATTCTTACATTTTCTTTAATACCACATATTTGAATATTGACACTAAATGACAAACTGAAAATTCATAATTGTACATGTAAAGATTTCAATTTCCCAAACTTCATTTGTCTTCCTCTCCATTATTATTTTGAAAAATAAAAATAGATCAATATGCAAAGGAATATATTACACTTAAATTATTTATTGATTTGGATAAGAATGTATTTATCTCCAAGAAAATAGATCATTTATATTGATTCTGAATATTATAAAGTAGAGAAGCTACAATCAGATAATGATTTTGAATTATTAGGACTTTTCACCATTTTATTTATTTTTATCTCTGATGTATTGTTTTTAGGGCCCTCCCGGTACTCCTGGGAGAAATGGTGAGCCCGGTATTCCAGGACAACCAGGTCTCCCTGGTTCTCCTGGCCCCCCTGGAATCTGTGAATCATGCCCTACTGGTGGTCAGGTAATAAATTACAGACAAGAAGATCCCCTCCTACAAAACTAACTAGTTCATCTTCTTTCTTCTCACTATTATGAGTTCTTTTTTATCTGTTCTCTGATATTATGTATTTAACAAATCCTTATTTAGTGCTTATATATGTGAGGCACTATTCTAAGGGATTTATAAGTATTCACTCTTCTTCATAATGCCAATGCTATTGTTACTATATGCTTGCAAAATTTCCCAACTTTCAGCAGGTATATAACATACACACTATGCTTGAGAGATGAACTGTCAACTTCCAAAAAATTAACCCACAGAGTTTAGGAAGTTATATCGTATTCCCTTTCTAACACCAATGGCAAAGCCTCTGAATGATTGGACAAAAAAGCAGTTGAAGAGCTGTGGATGTCTCTATTAACCTCAAATCAGTAGGATTATTCATGACTATGCAAATGTTCTTGCTAATCCTTCAGAGCACATTCTGCTCCTTCTGAAGCATGGCAACCCACTAATTCTGCATGTAAAACAAATATCCAAACTGATAGGACAAAATTTCTGCTGCATGGAGTTAAGTGAAATTACAAAACATATACACACAAATCTTTATGAGGGTAAGAAAAGTACTTCCTGAAAAGCAATTTAACAAGAAGCAAAGGATATATCTAACTTATTCTTAACCTGGTAACCAGATAGGAACCATTTCTAAACCTAGAACTCAAAATGAAGTAAGCTCCAAAGAAATCCAATAAGCATGAGCCTTTCTACTAGTGTTTTGCTAATTTTCTATGGGGGTTTTAATTTGGGGGTGAATCTTTTAGGCACATTAATCAGAAGCCAGGGAATATGAATTTTGCTTGTATCGTTAACTGCTGGAAAAGTAATTTGACCTGTCCATTTTTCTGTTCAAAATGAGAAGGTTGGATTATATGATCTCAAGCCACTTTCAGCCTCAGTCTATGTTCCTATGCTTGTAATGCTGTTAATATTACTTAGAAATAATAGTTTAAGGAAGAACATATAGGAAAAATTGGGGGGGGGATTAATACTAAACATAGTTGAAGATTAGTGCATTACACAAGCAAGAATTTCTGTAGGATATCTAATATCTAAAGCTATAGAGAGGATTAAACATGATAATTAATTAATACATACCACATCCTCTGGCATGCAGAAACCTATCAGTGAAATCCTATATGCTTTTGAAAAGAATTATGATCTGTATATTAAAATAATCATATCTCTCTGGTTTCTTTACTACAGAACTATTCTCCCCAGTTTGATTCATACGATGTCAAGTCTGGAGTAGGAATAGGAGGACTTGGTGGCGGCTATCCCGGGCCAGCGGTACGTACAAATGTTTCTCAGCATTTTAGAGCATTATTTAACATTTTAGTTTGTTGAATCTTGAATAGTTATTCTAGGAATAAAGTATTTTTATGGAATTGTACAAAATAGCTTATTCTTTACTAATGTTGTGGAAAAAATAGCATTATCACCTTCCTGTTATCCTAACTCATTTTTTTTCCTCACCACCTCTTCTTGTACAACCATCTGTATCAGGGGCCCACCTGCTTTTAGGCTTAGGTCTCACACTCAGATATTCTCTAATTTTAATCAAATTTCATTATTTTCACTTCCATTTTTCTTTGTTCTCACCTAAATTGTTCAAAATCTTCCTTTACATCATTTTATTCATTAAATGCTGCTTTCTAGATGACAGATCAAATGGTGAATGTCCAATGTCACAATCCATCTCACCTTTGATTCTCAAATTATAAATATTTACAGAATGCATTGATTCATTAAGTTCATCTACCTTAAATAAGAGCTATTTACCTTGTACTTGAAGGGTTTCCCTCAGCATGAATGACCTAGAGTTTTGATAGAAGAAAACAGCAAAAAGCATGGAAACTTGAGCGCATGCACAGGAATGCATAGTGTCCCATGTAAATGACCCTGTTATAGAACAACTTCTCTTGTGAAGCAATAATAGAGAAAGAAGATTATAATTTCACTATGAGTAACAGGTACATAAGTGTAAATGAAGATAGCACTGGATTTTCTGGGATACTGGAGGATTGCTGCCCAGATTGTTGGACCTCATATTTGTGACTTCCAAAACTAAATAGCACAATATTTTTGCCAATAGATCCAAATGACTTGTTAAAGAAAGACCCTTACAGTTGGTATAAAGTAAATTGCAAAAAGAGAATTTACAAAAGCTCTACAGTTTTAGGGAATGTGATATTTTTGCATCTTTCAAAGCCAGAGGGAGAATTATATTAACTTATGTAAACATCATATCTTATTCAGCTACATTCACATTATGAATCCTATTTTTAATCACATATACAGTTTTTACTAAAAAAACAAAAAGAGCCAAATAAAGCCACCACTTATTGACATTCCAGAAAAGCATATATAAAATAAAAATTTAATGAAAAGCTGTTTTTATTTAAAAAAATTACTATCATTACTTAGAGACAGCATGCTACAAATGGACAGTTTTCTACTATTATCTATATTTCTGAACAACAAAAAATCAGTTGTCCCTTGTATGATGATTCCCATGTAGACATCTAAATCTCTATGTCAATATAACTCCGGGATATGTATATCAACATAATTATGAGCTTTGGGGTTGATTTACACTATTATTTTTGAAACTTTGATCATAAGGTTACAGTATGTCAATAAATATTTTTTTACTCTGAGTTTGGCTGCCAGACAAGAAATTGCTTCTTCACCAGTGCAGTATCATCCTGATATTGCAAAGATTCTCATAGCATTTTGTACTAATTTTTCCAGATTTTGAATTCCCTTCTTTAGGGATTCAGGTCAATACTTTATAACATTTATCAATCAATTTAATTCTGCAAGAATTTCATTTAGAGTGATGTTTTCTTACTGAGATCTTAATTGCAAATCTCATAAAATTAATCATATCAATGAATAGTTGTCAAATAATGAGTTATAGTTGTTCACATTTTTAAAGATATCAGCATCATTTCTAAACAGTCATCTCTTCGATACATGGGTAAATTGTATTTCACATTTATTTATTTTGTATTTATCATTCAAATTTATATTCCAGGGTCCCCCAGGCCCTCCTGGTCCCCCCGGTACAGTTGGTCATCCTGGCTCCCCTGTAAGTATAGCCATAATTGGGGCTTTCTTCTTCATGTATATGCAAATCAAGTTAATATAGGTCTTGTAACTTAGCCATTTCATTATGTGTAATTCCAATTAAGTAGTCACAACCAAGAAACTGATTATTCTTTCAAAGATGTTGGAATTCCATATTTAATTCCTTTCTAACAAAAACTGTTAACAATTAAAACCTAGGTAAAATTAAATCATATATTTAATTTGTTTGTGAGTAATATGGCTTTGAGTTCAAAAAAGTTCAGTTTCAGTGGAATGAAATGGATGAAATGGAATACATTAACTTTATTCTTATCTGAAAAAAATTTGGTCTCATCTTTATTGATTGGAATAAAATTTTCTGACTAAATTTACATATCCTGATTTCTTACTGTAAAGATATAAATGAATCATATGAAGGTTTTTGTCACTTTTTAAAATATTTGTATATTCTACTCACTAGGGTTCTCCAGGATATCAAGGTCCCCCTGGTGAACCTGGGCAAGCTGGTCCTGCAGTAAGTAACAATTGAATCTTTATTAACAATTCTTTACTGACAATTAACAAATCTTTATTGATAATTCTACATAGATG
Organism: Cheirogaleus medius; assembly: GCA_008086735.1. Lineage (NCBI taxonomy): Eukaryota > Metazoa > Chordata > Mammalia > Primates > Cheirogaleidae > Cheirogaleus > Cheirogaleus medius. The sequence continues at coordinate 32,185,889 of VBSM01001562.1, forward strand.
CCATGATTTTCTAAAACAGTCATAGGTACCTACAGAGTGTAGATTAAATTTGTGAATAATAAATAGCATTTATATGATACTTGAACTGATTTCAATGATCTTTTGGACTCTTTCAATGGTTTAGATATTTTAGAGACACTACTTAATATAGTAATTCTCTGATTAATCACAATAGTCTACTTCCCAGAGTTGATACAAATTCTCTATCTATTAAATATAGATTTCATTTTCCTATAGCCTCTCAATACACTCTTATATCTACTCTTACTGATATATATTTTAAACTTATGTAGTATAATCTAATAGAGTCCTCCACAAGGATATACTGTGTAAATAAGAAAGTAAGATGGAGTTATTTTATTACATTTAAAAACACTTAGAAATATCTTTATATTTGGATATGTTTAATATCTCAAAAAATGTAAAAGTGCATTTGGATTTATAAATATGTACATGTAGTATAAGATATAGAAGCATGATACTTTTAATTTTTATTAAAAGTTTTAATAAACAGTAAAAATTAGATATAATAGAGGCATAATATTAACTCAGGAAGTGTCATTTTCGTGATGAGAATCACTGAAAGTATTTTCTAAAAGAGATTCCTTCCAGGACTGCACATAATATATAATAATAAATTATAACAGAAAAATTTACAAATATATTTGTTTTTTATTTTCTTAATTTCAGGGCCCTCCAGGACCTCCTGGTGCTATAGGTCCATCTGGTCCTGCTGGAAAAGATGTAAGTTTTTAAGATTGAGTGGAGAAACAGCAAAACTTAACTTGGAATATTCTAAACGATATATGCTGTATGCAATAATCCCAGAGGAAAAGATGTTATTCAAAAAATTATTGTCTTAACAATATTTTAGCTCACCCTAATCTTTGCATATCTGTACATCATTCACATAGCAATGTATACCATTTGTATACCAAATGTATATCAAATTAATAAAACCCCCAAATTTGTCTCTTGATTGTCAAGAATACTCATCCATTGAATGTACCATTTAACTGGAAGAGTAATGTGTCTTCTATCTGCTTTTTATAATGAAGACATTGATATCAGTACTTTATGAACTTGAGGACATATAAACACATTTAACATTATGCCATTCTTTCTTTCTTTCCCATTAAATGTCCAATGGCAAATTCTTCTCTCTGGGTTGAGGAAAGGTAATAATATTTCAGCACTGAAAGGCGTCTGCATAATCTCTTTATAAGTTTATATTGAGGTGGGAAAAGCCCTCCTCTTTCCTTCTACTAAGAAAGTTGATCTCACAAATATACATTTAGTCCAACCATTTTAATGAATCCATGGCGAGAAAAATGCAAAGTAATAAGTTTGTTCATTAACTACAATGGGTTTTCTTACACATGAGCACCTATGTATTCTTTATTTTTCCAACTAGGGAGAGTCAGGTAGACCTGGACGACCTGGAGAACGAGGACTGCCTGGACCACAAGTAAGTTTTCAGCATCTAATAAATTACTTGGAGAAATTGCAATTATCTTAGCTTGAAAAGTACTAGATAATTAAACTGAATTAAACTTAAAAAATGAAAGGTGTTGTTTTACTAAATTATGATTCTATTTGAAGTTCCATTAATATCTTTTCCATTAATGATTTTTAGGGTATGAAAGGTCCAGCTGGAATGCCTGGATTCCCCGGCATGAAAGGACACAGAGTAAGTAGAGTTTCTAAATTGTTTATAAGTTGCTCCATTTGGCCATTCTTACTTGCCTAACCAATTTATTGGACAATTATGTGCCAAAAATGGTTGATTCTGACAACTAATTTGATTTTTTAAAAAAACTATCAAATTTATTTTTTGACCAAACTAGTGATTTTATGCAAATTAAATAAGCTGATTTTAAGTATATGAAAAGGCTTTTGAAAAATTTAATTTAATTTTCTTACCATCACTATCAGAAATAAATGAAAATGTATGATTAACTATATGTTACTTATTGACTTAGTCAATATGATTTATAGATTGAAGTAAGAAACTTTCATTCTATGCAAAACATTAGGTAGATTCAACCAACTGAGCCCAAAATCTATCAACTTAATATAAATAAAATCTATGAAACTCACATTTGCTATTCTAAAGTTAAGGAAACTTTTTTATCAGACTAAATCTCACTTTCTCAGTTCAGATTTTTTGCTGTAAAATCAATATGAAATGTCCTTAAACCATTTAAAAGAGTTTTAAATTATTTAAGTTATTGCAAATAGTGCTATGAATAAAAACTATTTATAAAAATTAATTGTAAAGTTTACCAACCATTCCAGATCATTAACACCTTAACATTTTTACTATTTTTATAATAGGGCTTCGATGGACGAAATGGAGAAAAAGGCGAAACAGGTGCTCCTGGGTTAAAGGTAAATCAAAACAAAATAATATTTTCATAAATACATTCATTTAAGTTTTACTGTTGTATTTAAGATTCATATTGTGGGACTTAACTCTTTCTGAAATTTATCCAAATTTTATATATAGGAGCTGAATAATGGTGACTGCTAGATAGTCTATTAAAGCATCCATGAAAACTGACAATTTGAAGATTCTAGATTAGAAATGGTTGAGCATCCCAGTGTAACTCATGCATTACTTCAGTTTAGTCTTCACGTTTTTAAAATACAGAAATTGAGATGTCTGGTAAATAAAGTAAAATGCTAACTGAAATTTAATATCATTAAATTGTTAAAATTTTCTTAGGTTCCGTAATATTCAACATAATATACTGTGTTTAAAAAACTGTACAATCCTACTGTCATACAAAATAGTGACATATTTTATATGTGTCTAGGGTGAAAATGGTCTTCCAGGTGAAAATGGAGCTCCTGGACCCATGGTAATTATATTTCTTATTGTATAATTTTTGGTTTTGCTATTTACCTCTATCTAACCCCAAACTGGCCTTGCTCCCTCTCCCTTCCTCAACAGCTCTTACACATGTCAAGTTTAAATGAAAGTAAGACCATATTTTCAATTTTATTCTGTAGGGTCCAAGAGGGACCCCTGGTGAAAGAGGACGGCCTGGACTTCCTGGAGCTGCAGTGAGTATTGTCATCAGCATTGCCCAGTTACAACCCAAAGTGACACACGAGTATCTCAGTCAGGTTTTCAGGCTGTGGAAATCTGCACAAAAATGTCTTTTCTACAAATTATGCTTAAAGTCACCTCAGTAAAATTTCGGCTATAGTTATAGAGAAATGAATGTGTGTTTTATAATGCTCTCTGTTGGGAAACTTTGTGTCCATTAACTTTGCATATGTTATCAGAGCCTTTATGTCCGCATTTAGTTCTGGAACCACAGAATCCAATCCTTCCATATTTGATCATTGCTGTTATAGAAGAATTTTAATAATTCAACTTTAAAACATATAATTATTGAGCAGATTTCAGTATAGTTGAGGGAAACTCAACTCTATGGAGTTAGAATTTTAGTCAAAATATTACTTGTGACCAGCCTTTCAGAATTAAGAAGATATATGAGACAAACTTTTCTTTCAGGGTGCTCGTGGTAACGATGGTGCTCGAGGTAGTGATGGTCAACCAGTAAGTAACTTTCCGTCTAATTCTGATTTATTGCAGGGTAATGAGAAATTATGGGTTGTGGATTATTTTGTAGTATCTATTTTATATATGTAGCTAATGCATGTATTAGTATCTCTTTGACTATTTTTATAATTTAAAACAATGAAAAAATATTATTGTAGACCCAATAGTCAACATTGTGCATAGACATTTCATTCAAACTGACACCAAGCTCATAAACAAAATCTAGATTCTGATGCTCCTTATTCTACTTGACCAATTGCTAACATCTGTGTGTTGTTTACAATGTTAGTTAATATCTAGCATTTGACATGACAATTAATAGAACCCTACAGCATAGATAATACATATATTATTTCCACTTTGTAAACTAGAGTACAAAAGCTCAGGGCTAAGTAACCAATGCTAAGTCACAGAATTCATGGCAGAATTGGAGAGGACTCCAGGATTTCTAACCTTAGATTTCATTCTCTTCTTACTTTACCATATTGTTTCTACATTAATATTTATCCATGAATGATGAATATTATTTTTATCTGTATAAGTATCCTCTTTGTTTTGTATGTACTTGCTTATTATTTACTAGTAGTTTTAGCTTTCACTTATTTGATTAAGAGCTCTTGAGATTTTATTTAATTTTTCAGGGTCCCCCTGGTCCCCCTGGAACTGCAGGATTCCCTGGATCCCCTGGTGCTAAGGTAAACATGAATTTCTGTAGAAGAATATAAAAATATCTTGGAGACAACAGAAAAGCATTGGATTGCTTCTTGCAAATGATTTTTTTAAACCAATCAAATGGATAGCTTTTATCTAGACGTATCTTTAAAGCTTTATTTTTTATTCTAAAAGTGGCATTGTCTCTGGCATTCAACTATCTTGATATCTTTTTTGGTGCCTTCTCTCTTTTCCCAGATTCTTCCCTTTTTGGGAAACAGAGATAACATAGTCATACACATAGTTACCAATTTTCTCTGCCTTTATAATTAAAGATTCCTTAATTTAGCTACAATATAGAGTCACTCTATTCTAGCCTTTAAGACAAGGGTTTAAATTGGACTGAATGGTGAACTGGCTAAGTGATTAGTAATGGCAAAGAAAACCGACTATTTAATGTTTTATCCATTAGGGTGAAGTTGGACCTGCAGGGTCTCCCGGTTCCAGTGGCTCCCCTGGACAAAGAGGAGAACCTGGACCTCAGGGACATGCTGGTTCTCCAGGTCCTCCTGTAAGTAACACATATGGCAGTTGAGAGGGAGCCTGCGGCGACATGTATTCCATGAAAGCATATGTTTCAATATGGCTATTAATTAAAATTGCTTGTTTGAAAAAAATGTTACTAAGTGCTCTACAATGATACTATTGTGATAAATACTGATTTGATTAGTAGCAAACATGGTCATCGTTGAGGGTCACACTATTCTAGAATTCATGGATTTTATGTTTATATAACACAGAATAAAGTGGAGGATGGATAGGATATTTATCTGCTTTGAAGACTGCTCCCCAAACTAATCACCAATCAGAAAAATTCAGAGAAGAAACAAAACTGAAAACCTCTTCTATTTATTTGTTATTTAATAATTTAGACCAACTGCATATTGTCTCTAATTTATTTAGATAATGATGATTCTTGTACCTACACTTCATATGCTGTGTTATAGTTGGAGGAATCACTTAAATGCTACAAAACATGACATTCACCAATAAATTTATTTCACAAACAAATAACTTCAACATATATACACTATTTACATTATTATCAATATGCTTTTATTTTTCTCCTTAGGGCCCTCCTGGGAGTAATGGTAGTCCCGGTGGCAAAGGTGAAATGGTAAGCTGCCCTTCACACTTCACCGTCATCTCGTTCACACGCACATTATTGGCTTCTTTTGCATTTTGCATGGCAAAAGATTTGTGATATTTAAGTGAGATGTTTAGAAATGAAAGTTGAAGTTTGGCTAATATTAGTTTCCTTGGATTGTTCTTAGGGTCCTGCCGGCATTCCTGGAGCTCCTGGATTGATGGGAGCCCGGGGACCTCCAGGACCAGCAGGTGCTAATGGCGCTCCTGGACTTCGAGGCGGTGCAGTAAGTTGTCTTTTTTTTCTTTTTTCTTTGTTATCTGAAAGTTGTGGCTTGATTCCTACAACAAAAATATTGACAGTAATTTTTTTGCTCCTGTTCAGTTGAATTTATATTGATTTCACTGTGATCTTACAACTGAATTACGTGTTACTGGCGATGATTTTGTCAGTTGAATCCTCCCTGTTTTTAAACCAAGATTTTCTTCCACTTTAGGGTGAGCCTGGTAAAAATGGTGCCAAAGGAGAGCCGGGAGCACGTGGTGAACGTGTAAGTGTTACCAAAACAGATTTGCTTATTTCTGAGAACAAATGCAACATAATTAGAAAGTAAACAGGTATACATCTTGCAACTACATTCAGTCAATTTCTTTATTTGCTTTAGGGTGAAGCTGGTTCCCCAGGTATTCCAGGAGCTAAGGGTGAAGATGGTAAGGATGGATCACCTGGAGAACCCGGTGCCAATGGGCTTCCCGGAGCTGCAGGAGAAAGGGTACGTTTGCCAGGCGGCGTCTAAAACAAAGCCACATCACTATTACCCAAATGAAGCTTCACCTTCAGGGTGTGGTAACCATTTTCTCTGAAATTGAGTACCCACTCCCAAATATTGTTTAAAGCATTTCATAACATGAGAATATTTTGCCAGTTAAGAATTATAAAAAAAGAAGTTTGGACAGAAGTATTTGTCTTTCATTATTTCCAGGGTGCCCCTGGATTCCGAGGACCTGCTGGACCAAGTGGCATCCCAGGAGAAAAGGTAGATAACTTTAGTTTCTATTTTCCTAAATGCTAGTACTACAAATGGGTATTTCTTCTATACAATCTTCCATTAATGAAAACCTAAATATCTGAAAGAAATATATTAGAGTTAAAAAAAAATCCTCATCTAAAACAATGCTTCCAGCCTCGTGAGCCACTTTCTTGGCTTTATAACTAAAGCAAAGTCACTTACCCTTTATAAGAATCCTTTAACTTATTTATCAATTGGGAATCATTTATCTCAGCATCATTGCAATAATAAGATAAACTAAAATGCCCGACATTTCTTTAAAAACTCTAAAGTTATATGCAAATTTTATTTCATATCATCAAAGATATTTGGCTTTAGATTGACATATACTGTTAAGCCTTCTAAATATTGTTTTTATAAGCATGTGACGTTCATCATAGTTGCTTCAAACTTTTTTTAACGTGGCAATCCAAGCTAACTATGATTTTATATAGAGAATGTCAGCAACACACAAACACTAGGAGGCCCAAATACTGTTGATGCCTAGGTCAATGAAGGATATTTTAAATATATTTGTATTTATTTCACTTCTTAGGGTCCTGCTGGAGACCGTGGTGCTCCAGGCCCCGCAGGGCCCAGAGGAGCCGCTGGAGAACCTGGCCGAGATGGTGTCCCTGGAGGTCCAGGAATGAGGGTACAAACATTTGTTTGAATGAAGCTTTAATTTAGTGAGAAGAAAGGCAAGACAAATGAAGATGGATCAAAGACAATTTAAATCAATCAGACTATACTTTTTGTAAGCCTCAAAACAAAACAAAAAAAATTTTTTTTTTTTAAAGAAACTTAGGCCAGGATAGATCAAAGAAGAACAGAAAATAAAATACTTGTCTAAGATACTATATAGTCAGAAAAAAGATGTACAAATCTGAGGCTAGATATAGAAACAGAAATATCAAAATTATACAAATAGGCTATGTTGTATTTTTTTGAATTTCATTTTTAATCACTTGACAACTGCCTTCTTTAATTCAGGGTGTGCCCGGAAGCCCAGGAGGACCAGGCAATGATGGAAAACCAGGGCCTCCCGTATGTACATTTTTAATATATCGTTTTACCAGTCCAGTAAAAAATGAAATGTATATGTTGGCTGAGCCTTAAATATATATGTTTTGATCATAATCTTTACCAAATCTTTATTGATGTGATTTTTTTTCTTATTAGGGAAGTCAAGGAGAAAGTGGTCGCCCAGGTCCTCCAGGGCCATCGGGTCCCCGAGGTCCTCCTGGTGTCATGGGTTTCCCCGGTCCTAAAGGAAATGATGTGAGTTCCTTCACTAATTTCTTCAATATATATTTGACTGTGGGCCTTTTACTTTCCGTATGGAAGTGCAGAGATGGTCAAAACTCAGTTTCCTCCTCAAAGCATGAAGGAGTAAATGAAAATCAAATACTATGTAGGAAGGAAACTAAAAATATAATTGATTATGGTGACATGTGTATGCGTGTGGGGAGTGCCAAAAATTTGGGAGAGCAATATGATTAATGATTTCCTTTTGATAATTTGTAAACACTGGCCACTTCTTCTTTAGGGTGCACCTGGAAAGAATGGAGAACGCGGTAGCGCTGGAGGACCCGGCCCTCAGGTATGCTGCCTTCATCCATTCATTTCTAGCCTTCTAACAGTTGCATTTATCTCCAGCCTTATGACTTCTCTCTGTTATCTGTTATCTTGGTTTCCCTAACTGTTGTTGTTTTTAGGGTCCACCTGGGAAAAATGGTGAAGCCGGACCTCAAGGCCCCCCAGGACCTACTGTAAGTTTACTCACATAAATTTGGAGAGGGAAGTGGGATTGAGGTGGGACAGGGGAAAGGCTTCAGAAATTGTCTAATCTCTGACACTACTTCATTAGAGTTCACCAAAGCAGCTATGCAACTTGCTTATTTAACTAGGTAGCTAATCGCTGACATTAAATAGTTTATGGTATATATATCTGCTTTGGACCCAGACCCTCATCTCTCTTCACTTCACTAATTTTCAAATTAAGCAATGAGCCTACTGAAATGGAAATTGTGTCCACTAAATATGAAAGGGCATTTTATAATGGAGTGTCTCATCATATTTTTCTACATAGGGGCCAGGTGGTGACAAAGGAGACTCAGGACCCCCTGGTCCACAAGGATTACAAGTAAGAATTTGTTATTTAAATGTCATTGCATACCTGACTGTTCAAATTTTCAGTGTTCCTAATAGATTATAATTTCTGAACCTTAATTTGTGGGTCTGTCTTTCATCTTGAGATACAATGTCAGGAAATGTTTGTTAATAGATAGGCATTCGTCCATGTCTCTTCAAAACATATTAATAAGTTATTAAAAAGAATTAATTAAACTCATATAATTTTATATACTTACACTTAGTTTTCATTATAATATAAATCCATATAGCTAAATCCATCTTGCCATATTCATCAATACATTTTTATATGTAGCAACAGAAAGAACAGTGGGAGATGTACATAAGTTTGTAAGATATGATTATCACATCTCTGTCATTGGACTTTGAGTGGCACAAATTTTCTACCCCTAAAAAGACCACTAAAACTACTTTTTGAATACTTTGCAGAAGCAAGATTGCATGTAAGTTATTCTCAAAGCAGTGTTTGAAGTGATTAAATAATACAAATATGATTCTTTGTAGGGCTTGCCCGGTACAGGTGGTCCCCCAGGAGAAAATGGAAAACCCGGTGAACCAGTAAGTTGCATTTCAGTTTTTATAACTCAGAAACCAAAAGAATATTTAATAATCATTTATCGATTATTAACTTTTTCATTTTCTTATGCCATGGTATCTAAGTTTTAACATTTAATTTTGAAATATTCATTATCAAAGCAAAGACAAATTATTTGTAAGGCAACTATTACCTAGAGTTTGAATTTCATCACAAAATAAAGGAACAAAAAAAGAACACATAGTTTCAATATTTGAAAAATTGTACAATATGCAAACAAGTCAAACGTGTATTTTGTTTGTGTTTACATAACATGCATTCTAATATAGGCCTAATCATATAATGCCAATATCCTAGGGACCAAAGGGTGATGCTGGTTCACCTGGAGCTCCAGGAGGCAAGGTAAGATTTCAATTTATTCTCTAGCTTATTCAGTATGTTATAGAACAATTGATTAGTGATACGTTTTTTAGTATAGCAAGCCAAAAGACTCTTTCTTTCAAGGGCAACATTGCAATACACCTAGAGAAACTCAAGACATTTTCAATACATTAAATTTGCTTTATCTGGAAAATTCAATTTTCTGACATTAATAAGCACTATAGAATCAACCACAAGCTTGGAATTTCAAAAGGAAAAGATTTCCAATGCATTGATTCTATATAGGGAAACTGTTTTGGTAGAAGAACTTTAACATTTTTTTATTTGTGAATAAAATAATAATAATAGTAATAAATGTTTCAGTAACAACTCAAAGTACCCAGTTTTTTTGTTTAGACTCTTTTAAGTTTCCATTCAGCTGATCAAATGTTTTTTATAACTATAAAAATTTCCAAATTGTTTAAAATAAAAAGTTAAGAATATAATGGCCGGCTTCAAAATGATACAATGTAAGGTGTTTTTGTTTTGTTTTTCACATTGGGTTTTCTAATATGGATATTACATTTTCCTATCACAGGGTGATGCTGGTGCCCCCGGGGAGCGTGGGCCTCCTGGATTGGCAGGAGCCCCAGGACTTAGAGGTGGAGCTGGTCCCCCTGGTCCCGAAGGAGGAAAGGTAACTCCACAGAACTCAATTCACCTGGATTTTAGCAAGTGCATTCCATTTCCTTCTTGTCATTTATGATTTCTCCCTTATTTCAGGGCGCTGCTGGTCCCCCTGGGCCACCTGGTGCTTCTGGCAGTCCTGGTCTGCAAGGGATGCCTGGAGAAAGAGGAGGTCCTGGAAGTCCTGGTCCAAAGGGTGACAAGGTATTGACTTGTTTTCTGTTAATTATGTAGTAAAACAGACATTACAGGTTGCAGGAAAGCAACATCATTGGGAAGTAATCTACTGTATTTTCAAAGTTAATGTTATCATTTTACAGTAAGTGTAATTTAAGACAGAGTCCTAGAGCAACTATTAATTAGAACACCTAACATATATACCAGCAAATTCTGAGAGTCACTCGTCTTCTTGGCCGGTTTTCACTGAGGGTACCTCTAATCTGATGACGTTGGCTTTTGTTTCACAGGGTGATCCAGGTGGTGCAGGTGCTGATGGTGTCCCAGGGAAAGACGGTCCAAGGGTGAGTGCTCGCGTTGAGGAGAAAGAGGCCTTATCTACATGTGCTATTGGACCGTTCCTCACTTCAACTTTTATTTCGTCCTAAAATTACTCATGATAAATTAGATATTTTACCACCTTTGAGCATTAAAAAGACCCAAATGACTTGATTGTTTAAATTCCTAGTTTATATCTATCACTACCTGATATGTCTACAGTGAACTAAGAATGGAAAAACCTTAAAAGTATGATAAAGGTCACAAGCTAAAGTTTGTAAGTCACTAAAATACTATATAATCAGTAAAATCGAAGATAATCAATACTGCTCATTAAGAAACTTTTAGATTTAAAAAAATCCACCAGATTTTTTGAGTAACTGAAATCCAAGTTACTCAATGCTGTTCATTAGGAAACCAAAATCACTAAAATTCAATGTGATCATTCCTGCTCAGTAAGAGACTTTAAAAAGTACTGTAATCCTGTGGTACATTCACACTACGGAATATTACTTATAAATAAAAAGGAATAAACTATTGATGCTGTACACACAACAAATCATACAAACCTCCATGTCATGCTGAGTGAAGAAAAGTCAATTTCAGAAGGATACATACATTCCATTACTATTGTAAAATAACATACTTTTAGAGTTGTAGAGCAGATTAGCGGTTGCCAGGAGTTAGGATGGGGGAGAGGAAATGGATGTGGCTATGAAGAGGTGACACGAGTGGCTCTCATGGGTGTTGTAAATGTGAGTATCTTTATTGTCGTGGTGGCCATTCACGGCTGCACATGTAATAAAATCGTTTAGAGCTGCATAACATACACACATACACACACATACACACACATACACACAAATGAGTGCACGATAACTGGTGAAATCTGAATAAGCTCTATGGATTGTACCAATGTCAGTGTCTCAGTTTCGATATCATACCATAGTTGTGTAAGATGTCAACCTTGGGAGACACTGGGAGAAAGGTGCACAATTTCCCTTACATTTTTTTGCAGTATCCTGCAAATCTGTAACTATTTTGAAATAAAATTTAAAAACAAACAAAACAAAAACACAGAGTAATCATTTCTATTTACATTAGCAAATATCTTTAAATATGACTATAATTAAGCCATTTTGTAGCTATTATATTTACTATAGTTGCCTTAAAGAAACTCATAAATACCTTCTTCACTTTTAACAGTCTTAATAGATAAGCCATCCTTCAATTAAAGAAAAAGATGTCTGATACTTCATTTATGTAATATAAGTAAACCTAATATTTGCAAATTTCAATTTGAAAAAGTTAATATGTATAATTAATTATACATTGAGTAGTTAGACATTTTAAATTGTCAAGCGGTTGAATAAAGAAACATACTTTAATTTAAGAAAGATATTCCTGTAAGATCTTACATCACATCCTGTTTGTCTTCTACTCTAGAGATAAAAATGAATGAATCGATAAACTACTACTGAATCCTATTTTCTTCTAGAGTCATCCCCATAGAATCTTATAGTTACTGAACTCTGGAGTATTTACACACTGATCAAAGAGCATATCATTCAAGCCATGAAAAAAATCATATTATTTAGTTTATGCCTATATACTCTATTTATTATTTGGTGATATGTCTATATATTCTATTTGATCAATATGAAAATTGTGTATATTTTCTTCAAAATTAAAAATATACTTTTATTTTCTTCAGGGTCCTGCTGGTCCCATTGGTCCCCCTGGTCCAGCCGGCCAGCCTGGAGACAAGGTAACACAATAGTATTAGGAAACAAAAAGAAAATGCCCTTAGCTCTTAGATGCAAGACAGTTGCAACATTGTTTGTTTCTCTTTTTTCAGGGTGAAGGTGGTGCCCCGGGACTTCCAGGTATAGCTGGACCTCGTGGTGGCCCTGTAAGTGTTAGAGACATTTTCTGCATATTTTAAACTCCATATAGGCAGTAGCTACTGTGCTTTCCTTTTTAGCAATTCTCCCCCAGATGCTCTGAGCCTCAATTTTGGGATATTATCTTTAGGAACCATATGGCATGCAAGTGAATGATAAATGTCTTAAATATAAAATTCACAAGAGACAATTTTAAATTATCCCTTCTTTCCTAAATAATTTGGGAAAAATATACAAATTGCACAGGTAATATACATTTGTAACTGAATATCTCTGAAACCTATAGGATCTTTGCCTGAGGCTCTTTCTAGATCTAAAATTCTCTACCTTCAGGGTAGACAGATATAGAGTACAGAAACAGAGTAATCGGTTTTTTAAATCAATTAATTGATTTTTCAGTTAACCCTTTTACCATATTTTTAAAGGCTTACATTTTTAGAAGTTACATAATTAAATGTGTTAAATATTCTTGCAAATAACACCACAGTAGGAGACATAAAGGATCAATGGTTATGGTATTGTCCATTCTAAGTTTTGTTGAGAAATAGAAAAGTCTTCAGAAGTTAAACTATGTTAGTTATCTTTGCTCATTTCCTGTTTAAAGAAAAAATAAGATGATGTAGACGATGACGTGCATTCACTGTGGGAAGATGTCTCCACTGTGACTAACGAGGACATGTTTCTCTTCAGGGTGAGAGAGGTGAACATGGCCCTCCCGGACCTGCGGGCTTCCCTGGTGCTCCTGTAAGTATGAACATTCACACATATGTGTCCCACAGACCAGAATCACCATCTTGCCGGAAAAATAGCAGAACTATAGAACCCAAGTTTGGGTTCTAATCTTGCTTCAGTCACTCACTCCCTGTGGAGTTATTGTATCCCTATTTTTTTTTTTTTACTTTACCCCTATTCTTGCTCTTGAAAACATGGAAATATAAACACCCATCCTGCCTTTATGCTTGGGTAATGAGACTAAAGCAGCACCATAGATTTAAAAGCATTCTGAAAATTTTAAAACATATTCCATTACAAGATGATACTATTAATATTAATAATTAAAATTTGTTCCATGTCCACTCTTTCTCAAATAAATTTATTGGCGCTTATTTTCAAATGTTTATTCCTTAAAAAGGTTTTCTTCCTAATGGGAGAAACATAATGTACATCTTATACTTTCTTGATAATGCTCTTACATTGTGGAATTATTTTGATTGACTCTGTTTTGTCATGCATTCGGAGAGCTTTCTTTTCCTATTTTATTTCAGTATTTTTCCATTCCATATAGAATTTGAAGAATTCTATATTCTGAAGAGAAATAATGGCAAGCCAAGTGTATCGTAAAGAATGTCAGATGACAAGTTGTTGTTGTTTCTGCATTAGGGACAGAACGGTGAGCCTGGTGCTAAAGGAGAAAGAGGTTCCCCAGGTGAGAAAGGTGAAGGAGGCCCTCCTGGAATTGCAGGACCCCCTGGAGGTGCTGGGCCTGCTGTAAGTTTCTCTCTCTCTTTCTCTCTCTGCCTTCTAATGAAAAAACTTAGGTTTATCAATAATTTAATATTTCATACTGAGATCCCATTTCATTGTGATAAAAAAGAATATAATCTTCATAGAAATATAATGTAAGTTTGAATCTTAGTTCCAGCAGTCTAGATATGACCTCATTTAAGTCATTTTAACCTCCTCATAGAGTTACTGTTTGTCAAAGGTTAATGCTTCTCCCAAATTTCGGTTTTGGTGCTATTCTTATAGACCTCCTCCCTCACATTCATATAGGGTCCTCCTGGTCCCCAAGGTGTCAAAGGTGAACGTGGCAGTCCTGGCGGTCCTGTAAGTATTGATCCTCTTAACTATTATTCTCAAAGCATTCATTGATATCACCCTGCATAAATACTGCTTTAAGGACACTACAGCCAGAAAGAGAGTGCAAAAATTATAATCACTCACTCATATATAAGCAATATGTAAATTCTAAGGGGAAAAAGCAAACCATAAATGACTTCAAGGTAGAATGCAAATCCTACCACATCTTATACTTTGTGTTTGTTTGTATGGTTATTTGTTCTACTTTTGAAATTTGGGAATATATTATCATTTCACAGGGTGCTGCTGGCTTCCCTGGTGCCCGTGGTCTTCCTGGTCCTCCTGGTAATAATGTAAGTAGTTTTAAAACTCTTCTCTCATCTTGTATTTCAGACGAGATCGGGTGCATTCAGGGTGGTATGGTCATAGACCCTCATCATGCATTTCAGAAAAAGCATTGTATTTGTGTAGGATGAGAAACGTGCACATTGCTACTTATCTGTCTATTAAGTCCCATGTAAAATAATTTGCAAATAGACCTAAAATGGGAAGAAAAATTAACTCTTTTGTGATAAATATTCAAATTTCAAATAATTTTTTGTAGGGTAACCCAGGACCCCCAGGCCCTGGTGGTTCTCCAGGCAAGGACGGCCCCCCAGGTCCTGCAGGTAACAGCGGCGCTCCTGGCAGCCCTGGTGTGTCTGGACCAAAAGGTGATGCTGGCCAACCAGGAGAGAAGGGACCACCTGGTGCCCAGGGCCCTCCAGTGAGTGGTTTCATTGCTTTATTGATTGACAATACTATTCTGTTTTTATCATGAATGTAATTGAGGAAAACATAGTCACATAAAAATGAGCAAAATCTTCATTATTTGTCACATTAGGGAGCTCCAGGCCCACTTGGAATTGCGGGGATTACTGGAGCACGGGGTCTTGCAGGACCACCAGGCATGCCAGGTCCTAGGGGAGGCCCTGGCCCTCAAGGCGTCAAGGTGAGTGTAGCCATCTTTCACTAGACTTGCTTCCTTTGATAGCCTTCAGAGATCATTTAACCATTTCAAATATGAAAAGTTTTCCTGTCATAGGTGCAAATTATCCAAAAGATAACTTTTTCATATATTTTCAGATTTTTGGAAGCATACATTTTATTAAACAGCTCCAGAACACAAAACAAAGGCATATCATAGACCAGCCTTGAACATAAACACAAATTGATATGACGAAAAGAATTTTGCCATCTTAAACGCTTCTGTTAGGAAACTGTGAGCATTTTTCAGTTTGTTGACTATCAATCTTGAAGGTGGAAGTAGTGTAAGCTTATAGGTCTATGAAAGGTTTTAATTGATATCAATTTTCCATCCATTCAAGTCATTTTGCACTCCTGACTTTCACTATTATTACTGTAACATTTTAGTGCTTAGCATCTAAAATATTCATTCACTAATACAACAATAAAATTTCATTTTCACAAGGGCTCACATTATGACACTTTAAGCACATCTTTCAATAAAATATCAGGTAATTTTGTCATAAAATTAAAATTTAACATTTAAGTGTATTCAATTTAGATGACATATCTAGTAAGTGTATATTCTTCAGATAGAGACAAATGTTCAATAAAACCTAATTCTAATGGTCACTATAACCTATAGTTTCATGATGGTGCATCATTATTTTTTCTTACAATACCCATGTCTATTTCTACATCTCATATTAGAACGTGCGGCATTCTAAATAAGATAATCACTGTAAATATTCAGTCCTTTGGCATCCAGAGTCACTAGACAAGTTAAAAATGCAAGAAGGTTGCATTCCCCAAACTTTTTCCACATAGAAAATTTTTTTTAGAAAAATGTTTTAAGAAAAAATAATTGTAAATAAATAAAATAAAATAAAATTATTCCCTAAGAAATAAAGACATATAATAACATCATATTAATTGATTTCTTAAGTTAAAATAAAATGTCTTTTATCCCTTTGTACACAGGGTGAAAGTGGTAAACCAGGAGCTAATGGTCTAAATGGAGAACGTGGTCCTCCTGGACCCCAGGGTCTTCCTGGTCTGGCTGGTACAGCTGGTGAACCTGGAAGAGACGTAAGTAGTGGTTCTTAGGAAATTTCAACCAGCCAGTTAGAATTTAATAATTTATTTAATCAGAGGTCAAATTGAGCCATCATGTCTAAGAGTATAAATATGGCCACATAGCAAATTTCTCCTTCTTTCTCTAATAACAGATATTCTTTGTATTATAACTTATAAGAGACTTAAAGGCTCATGTTCATTAATATTCACCCAGTGAATAATCATTAATGAAGAAAATATGATCTCTAGGTAAATTAGAAAAGAAGTTAATAGGGAGAGCCCCAATTTACAAACTTTTTCTCACTGAAAATGTTCTACAATTATCTGTGATTAGTTTTTTGCTTATTTTTTTAAATTTTCAAAATATTATTTTTAATTGACAAATAATAATTGTATACATTTATGAGGTATAATGTGATATTTTAATATATGTATGCAATGTGACATTCCACATTGCATTGTTATATACATATATATAGTTAAATCAAGTAATTGAACTATAGATTTCGATTAACAGCTTAGGTCACTATTTCTCAAACTTTTATTTACTAGCTCCTCTGTAAAGACCCCTTTTAGATATTTTTTTCCTAATCACCTCTCCTTCTCCCACCCTGTGAAATTTTAGTACCACGGATATACTAAATAACTGTTTAGATATTGTGACTCTTTGAAGGGTCATATTCCATTGTAATATCTAAGATTTCTCACCCCCAACAACCAATTTTTACCCCCTTGAGAATATACTGCCCTGTTGAGAATGCATGCTTAGATGGTATTTGGAGAGTTGCAAGAAACTTCATTTTCTTTCTCATTTTTCAATCAGGGAAACCCTGGATCCGATGGTCTGCCAGGCCGAGATGGGTCTCCTGGTGGCAAGGTAATACAAACACATATACAATAGGCTTGTGTAATTAAAACAAGTGATCATTGTATTTATTTTGGACCTGTGTATTTGTTCACAGGGTGATCGTGGTGAAAGTGGCTCTCCTGGTGCCCCTGGGGCTCCTGGTCATCCAGGCCCACCTGGTCCTGTTGGTCCAGCTGGAAAGAGTGGTGACAGAGGAGAAAGTGTGAGTTCTAACAAGCACCATCTCTCTTTACTTGTCTCCTTCCTTCAATAAAGAACTTTTCAGGTATAAGACAGGATGTCAGATCTTCCAACCAAAATATCTGCTACCATTGGCTTTACAGTTTTATGCTAGTTGTTCCTTAGACAAATGTGCTAATAAAGATATGCCAGAAGTTTCTGGAAATAGTCAATGAAGAATTCATTGCTTAAATCCAAAACAATTTAATCAGATGAGCTATCTATTTGCTGGGAAAATGCAAGGCTAAATTAACAAAGCTCTTGCCTAGATTTCCTGTTTAGATCTCCTTGTAAAGATATAAACAAGGAAAGAACTCTAAAGGAAAAAAAAATCACTTCTAATAGTATGTATACTATTTTTCCATCAGAATGAAATTATTAACTTTTGAAAGTAAAATTGTGCCAATAAGTAAAAATAAGTCCGTGTGTGTTTGCTCATTTGCTTGTTTTCATCTTAGGGCCCTGCTGGCCCCGCTGGTCCTGCTGGTCCTGCTGGTGCCCGAGGTGCTCCTGTAAGTTTAGTTTTGTTCTGTTTCTGTTTTGTTCTGTTTTGCTATTTAACTCATTCTTCAGTATAGGAAATATTCTGTTTTATGGCATGTTCAGGAAAATGTATGATACAATATATAACTATACAAATATTGACTTTCCTTTGATGATATAGAAAGCAATTCAGGATCTAGAACTTCCTTGGAGTCAAGGATATAAACATCAATTATTGAGATTCCATGTGATTATCAGTCCAAAATTAAAACAACCACCAAAACAATCTTTATTGTTCCATGTATAAAGTGTCCTTTATGGGGATTTTTAGCTAATAGAATGCCATAATATATATTTAATTGTTATAAATTCTATTTTATTAGCCCAATATGTGTGTGTGTATGACCTTAATTTGAAAAATGTTTCTAAAGGGTGCCCAAGGCCCACGTGGTGACAAAGGCGAAACAGGTGAACGTGGTGCTAATGGCATCAAAGGACATCGAGGATTCCCTGGTAATCCAGGGCCCCCAGGCTCCCCAGTAAGTGCACCCCTTTTGTTAAAAAATCCCCTTTGATGCATTTTAACCTATGAGCTAGGCAAATTGTGGAGACTAATAGTAATGGTATATGCTAGAAGAGATGGGAAATGGATTTGAGGGCTAATTTGAAATAACAATTGACATGAAACAACGGGGAGATTAAAGAAGGAGAAAACCATATTTCATCATAATCCCCATATTACTTGATCTGATCTTGAATGTACAGTTTCCTAAAACTTTTTAAAGTCTTCACTCATATTTACCCTTCCTTTCCTTCCAGGGTCCTTCTGGTCACCAAGGTGCAGTCGGTAGTCCAGGACCTGCAGGCCCCAGAGTAAGTACCACAGAAGGATATTGGAAGGTCCACATGTTTTAAATTCTTGCACTTCAGAAAGATATTCTAACATTGTAATATCATGATAATTTTTTAGGGACCTGCTGGACCCGGTGGACCCCCTGGCAAAGATGGAACAAGTGGACATCCAGGTCCCATTGGACCACCAGGCCCTCGAGGTAACAGAGGTGAAAGAGGATCTGAGGTAAGACATCACTTAGACATGTGTGTATATAATTTTCTATAATCTTCAATTTTCAGAAATACTTCAATATTTTTAAACTATAGTAAGTTAGTAAACTATAGTAAGATAGTAAGTTAAATACAATGTAACCGCTTAATTTAGAACATGAACAATGACTTTAAGACATTCTCCACCACATTAAGATTTTTTCCACCACACTATAACAGGGAAGAAAACCTTTCCTATAATTTGATCAGATGATCAGATAACTATTACATTAGAATAATGACATCTTCCCAATTAACCAAATGAATCATGCCAGCATTGATCTCATACTAGAGATCTCACAATACTAATAATCATAATGATTTGCACTTATGGTAGTGCATTGTACTTCTCAAACAGCTTCCAAGATTCCAATTTTTACTACTGACGCCATCATTCTTCATACCTTTCTATCCCGTGATTCTGGAGTAAATGGAATCAAAACTAGTATCACCACAATTTACACATGGGGGCAATTGAAACACACATAAGTGCTCAGACGAATGACACAAAGTTAATACCTACTTTGGGGACAGAATCTAAGTTCCCTGATTTTATCCCTTCTGTCATGTCAGTATAAGAATTGTGGTTTATTGGCTGTTTGCTTGTATAATTTACACAGAAGGAAAAATGATAAGAGTAAATTTGTGTTCTGACACTACCGATTCTCACATAGTGGAACAATCCAATTATGGGTAATGGATTGTAGCCATTATAAATTGGTTACCATGTGAGCACAAAAGCGCCCAAATAAACCTTTATTAGAATGATTATGATAACACAATGTATGAAGTGGTTTTAGGACATTTTCCTGGACTAGCAACATATTCTTTCAGTGGGGACCAAACAAGCACACCTCAGTGATATATATTTCACCCATCCTAGGGCTCTCCAGGCCACCCAGGACAACCAGGCCCTCCTGGACCACCTGGTGCCCCTGGTCCTTGCTGTGGTGGTGGTGCTGCTGCCATCGCTGGGGTTGGAGGCGAAAAATCTGGTGGTTTTGCCCCATATTATGGAGATGAACCAATGGATTTCAAAATCAACACTGAAGAGATTATGACTTCACTTAAATCTGTTAATGGACAAATAGAAAACATCATTAGTCCTGATGGTTCTCGTAAAAATCCTGCTCGGAACTGCAGAGACCTGAAATTCTGCCATCCTGAACTCAAGAGTGGTATGTTTCAGAGCCTTTCATACTCATGACAACAGATTTACAGAGAAAGCTGCCTAGAGTAGAATTTGAGAAAGAGAAAACTTTCACTGTGAATGGAAAATATCTTATACCTGAAATAGTACTTAAAGAATGTTAATGGAATTGAAACTGCTTGATATTATAAAAGAATAAACTTTTCAGATGTACTTATGATGTAACAAATAACTTCAAAAGATTCCAAATACGTGAAAATTTAAAGACAATTTGTAGAAGTTTTAATACAAATTATAGTTTGGCATATTTCTGAATATCATCACAAAGTTATTTGAGTGACAAAGAGACATATAAAATCTTGGTCTCAGGATGTAATATACATAATTTAATTAAACAATTGTAATTTGATTGTTGTAGTATTTATTTATTGTAATTTAATTTGTTGTAATAAATATAATCATTAAATTTTTCAAATTAAGAAACAGATGAAAATTGCAGAATGTTATATAAAATTTAATAGGATATTGTAATAATTTAAGATTTTACATATATTGGGTTAATTCTTCCTCAAAAGTAAATTATCTGAAGCTTTCGAATATCTTGACATAGAACATTGCCTTTGCTTGGAGTCATTTCTAGAAATTATTTAAAATAGGAGACAAGCATCAACAATCATGAGGACTTTAGGTTAGACCTGTTGGCATAAAACTGGATTAGACAACCAGTTTACATTATTAAGCAAAATTACATTAAATCATTAGTCATCTTTTTTATTATTTACCCATAATAATTACAAATTTTTAAAAAAGAGGAAAAAAGAGAAATTTTAGCACATATACACCAGTCAAAAAATCTCGGCTTAGTATCTCATCATTATTCAAAACCAACATGTTATAGTTTATTTCAGTGCTCTCTATAGTTACAGCTAACTCATTTACCTCAGAAATTTTAATCTAACAGCTTCTCTATCATGCTATACATAAAATACCAATACATAAATTACAAATATTTTAGCCATCAACATTATGAATGCCTTGCCATGTAAACTAACAAAATCATTCTGATCCAAATGTTATTACTAGATTTCACAACCAATTTCCCTTTCTTCTTTTCTGTGACTATCCAGGAGAATATTGGGTTGATCCTAACCAAGGTTGCAAATTAGATGCTATCAAGGTATTCTGTAACATGGAAACTGGGGAGACATGCATAAGTGCCAATCCTTCCAATGTTCCACGTAAGAACTGGTGGACTGATTCTGGTGCTGAGAAGAAACACGTTTGGTTTGGAGAGTCCATGAATGGTGGTTTTCAGGTAAGAAAGGATATATCTTTTTTAAAATGTTATTGCTACTTACCTGACATTTTTGTTCCTCCTCTCTGTTCATCACAAAGAAAAGTTAAGTAATAAATAGAAGAGCCCAAGTGATTTTACATATTCAGGTGGCTGTACTTTCATAACTTTCCTATCAATAAGAGCTCAGCAAGATTAAACCTTTCTTTGTATGCAGACATCTTTCTTTCACTTCTTAAGAACTTTTTCCCCTGGCATGCAATAAAAATATATTCGTATATAAAATAGTCATACATAAAATATGTAAGCAGCTTATATAACAATGCCCATGCTAATACTACACAAATTCCTTACAAGCAGTTGCAACTAAAATTTTGCTCAATTTTATTTGTTCCCTATTACAGTTTAGCTATGGCAATCCTGAACTGCCTGAAGATGTCCTTGATGTACAGCTGGCCTTCCTCCGACTTCTCTCCAGCCGGGCCTCTCAGAACATCACATATTACTGCAAGAATAGCATTGCCTACATGGATCATGACACTGGGAATGTAAAGAAAGCCCTGAGGCTGATGGGGTCAAATGAAGGCGAATTCAAGGCTGAAGGAAATAGCAAATTCACTTACACAGTTCTGGAGGACGGTTGCACTGTAAGGAACAACATTCTTATAAATATAAGTCATAATGCACTCAGTATTTCTAGTTTAATCATGCTAACTAGTTTGAAAAGAAGAAATAAAAATAATAGGGTGAACAAAAGATGGCATTTGGTGTGAATTATATACTTACATCTATTGATTCATTGCGGGGAATGTTAAATGCTACAAAAAGCAAATAGATAGATGTTAACCTCCAGATGAAAACCAGTTGAAATGAAAGCAATGGAAATTTAAATCCACAGTATAAACTTTATTCGATAATCAGATGGTTACTATATGTTTTGCATATCTGTTATATGAATTGATTTAAAATCTGTGCTTTTTTTATTTTAAAAGTTAACTTCAAATATATCCTTTGTTATTATCATTTATGAACAAAAGGAGAACTCACTTCTAATATTAGCAAATTCCATTGTGAGTGACCTATCCACTTTTTAGCAAACCAATTATATATGTGCTAGCAATGACTAGAGCCAGGCCTCCTGAGGATGATCTGGCCTTTGGTGATCTCCTTGGGAGGCTTACTCTGAAGCTCCACAAGACTTTTCATTAAGAATATTGTTTATCAACTAAGAGGATTACAGCTTTGAAGTGGAGCAGGTCTCATATATATGGAAAATTACGTGGCACAGTGACCATTCCGTTAGAGCAAAAAGAAAATTTAACTCAATCAGTCAAAGGAATCATCTAAGTAATTGTAATATCATGATCACTTACTATGTTTTTTTTTCTCTTTTTTGCAGAAACACACTGGGGAATGGAGCAAAACAGTCTTTGAATATCGAACACGCAAGGCTGTGAGACTACCTATTGTAGATATTGCACCCTATGACATTGGTGGTCCTAATCAAGAATTTGGTGCGGACGTTGGCCCTGTTTGCTTTTTATAAACCAAACTCTATCTGAAATCCCAGCAAAAAGTTTCATTCCATATGTGTTCCTCTTGTTCTAATCTTGTCAACCAGTACAAGTGACCAACTAAATTCCAGTTATTTATTTCCAAAACATTTGGAAAAAGAATAATTTGACCAAAAAAAGGATACTTGTTTGTTTTTGCTGTTCCATCAAATACAGTTCAAATGCTTTTTGTTTTATTTTTTTACAAATTCCAATTTCAAAATGTCTCAATGGTGCTATAATAAATAAACTTCAACACTCTTCCAATAACACTGTGTTACATTCTTTGAATCCTAGCCTATCTGCAGAGCAATGACTACGCTCACCAGTAAAAGAAAACCTTTCTGAAATAGCCAAACATGAAATTAGGAAAGACCTCCCTATTTCAACTACCTCAACTGGTCAGAAACAGATGAATTCTGAGTCCCAGAAGACCAAAAACATTGTATAAGTGGACAAAATTTGTGAATTTCATTGAATAATTTCCTAGGATATTGGCTAAAGAAAAAATAGAGTTTAGTGCAAAAATTTGAAGAAATATTTTTAATGCCACAATTATTTTAATCTTGGGTATCAACTTCTTTTAAAGGTGCTTCTCTTTTTTCTTGTCTTTGCTGGTCAAGATTACTAATATTTGGGAAGGCTTTAAAGACACATGTTATGGTGCTAATGTACTTTCACTTTTAAAACTCTAAATCAGAATTGTTGACTTTCATTCAAAACAAAAATGCACAGCATCTGTACATGTCTCCTGTCAGAAAGATTAATTGGCAGGCCTCAGGGGACTCTCCCTATATCCTGTAAAAGTCAACAACAACAACAAAATTATGAGGCTGCTTTTGTCACAATAACACAGAATGTGTTGAAATTTAACTTTGTAAGCTTGTATGTGGTTGTTGATCTTTTTTTTTTTCTTAGAGACTCCCATAATAAAAGATCATATTAAAACATTCCTGGTTTTTGTCACTTGTCATAGATTTCACAAACGTACGTCCACACTTAGGAACTCTAGTAATTTTCTTGAAAAAGTGTATTGAACTCTAACTCTCTAGATTAATAATGCAGTGACTTTTAAGAATATATTTAAAATACAGATAATCCTCTGTGTGGAATCCTGAAGATTTTTAGGTCATGTTTAGTGGAACCTTTGGGGCATATTTCAATGCGTTCATATTTTTGAGGGCGTTCTGTTTGAAATGGTCAATCCCTGGAAATGGTAACATAGTAAATTAGGATGTCCCCAAAATGGGAGTAATCAGGAAGGAAGATGTTGATAATTTATCAGCAAATAAGATAGATCTGGTGAAACACATTAACATCAAGAATAATTGACAAGTACCACATGATCTCACTTATATGTGGAATCTACAAAAGGTGAACTCACAGAAGTAGAGTATAATGGCAGTTACCAAGGGCTGGGGGTGGGATGGGATTGAGGAGATGTTGGACAAAGGATATAAAATTTCAGTAAGGAGGAATAAGTTCAAGGAATAGGTAAATCATGGTAAATGTAGTCCATAACAATATATTATATTCTCCAAAATTGCTAAGAGAGTAGATTTTAAGTGTTCACACCACAAAAAAAGATAAGTATGTGAGTATGTGTGTGTGTATATATATATATGTATATATATATAGAGAGAGAGAGAGAGACAAAGGCACCAATAGTATGACTTAACAAATTAGATTACTTAGAGTTTTATTTTAAATAAAGAGAAGTATATAAAACACAATGTTCTACCTCCTATATTTTTAACTTAATATATCATGGAAAGTAGTTCATTTCACTATATATAGCTTTAACTCATTATAT
This sequence comes from Cheirogaleus medius, assembly GCA_008086735.1. NCBI lineage: Eukaryota > Metazoa > Chordata > Mammalia > Primates > Cheirogaleidae > Cheirogaleus > Cheirogaleus medius. Next base: position 32,210,810 of record VBSM01001562.1, read on the forward strand.
GTTATTGATGCCTAATATTCAGTTTAATGAATAAACTACAGTTAAAATTCTTATTTGATTATTTGTTTGTTTATTTGCAACCAAGCATCTAAAGTCCTATCTTACTACAGTCCAATGAGTCTTGGTTAAGGTTAGACAATATACAGGCACTTACTTTCCCAGACTCCCTTGAGTTAGAGTTCAGGCATGTGACCATGTAACCTGAGCTTGGCAAATTCAGAGACACACACCTGAAAATTCCAATCTGGAGATGCTTGCATTCTTTTCATATTATTGCTGTAGCAAATTTCCAGAAATGTAGTGACTTAAAACAACACAGATTTGTTGTCTTACATTCTGAAGGTCAAAATTCTAAACTGAGTCTTACTGAGTTAAAATCAAAGTGTTAGCAAGGCTGTATTCAGTTCTAGAGACACTAGGGAAAAACTATGTTCTTTCCTTTTTTCAGCTTCTAGAGGATTCCCAGCTTCTTTGGTTCAAGAGCCACTTCCATCTTTAGAGCCAGAAATGTTTGCTCAAGTCTGTCTCATAGTGCATCATTCTGACATTGGCTCTTCTGCCTTCTTTCATTTATAAGGAACCTTATGATTACGTTGGGCTGAGCTCAATAAACCAAAATAATCCTCCCATTTCAAGGTCAGTTCATAAGAAACCTTAATTCCATCAGCAACTTTAATTTCCCCCTGCCTAACCATGTAGCATAACATATTTACAGGTTCCAGGGATTAGGATGTGAACATATTTGAATGAGCATTATTCTACCTACCATGGTAATGATGCAAAGAAGTAAGGAGAATAAAAAATCCATTTTGGTGGTGATCACAGCTGCAGTTAGGGAAGCAATAGCCAGATTTCAAAAGAAGCATGGCTATTAGTGTCGCAGATAACATCTAGTATCCAGTGTTTATTATGGCTTCATCAGGTGGCTTTTGGGGTATGCTTTTCAAGATGGCTCTGAATGTCAGCATTCACTTCACTTCTGTTCATTTTATGAACCTGGATTCTATAGCTTTCTCTGAATTCTCCTGAACTTTAGTTAAAATCCATAAATTACATTTCTACTAAAGTCAGCCAATCTAAACAACAGTGTTGGTTTAGATTGTTGCAACTGAGAAACCTGACTAGGCCAGCAACTGGGGACAGCATGGCTGGCAGGCAGCAAAAATATAGAAAAATGGAAAGACTATGGGATCAAATATTTGTATTTAGGGGTTAAAGTAGGAAAAATCAGTTCATATTCAGGGAAGAGAATTTAGAAGAAGTTCATGGAAATAGCATTAATCATCTATGGTCACATGGAGTGATTTGTACTTTAAAGTCAAAGCTTAAGAAGATAAGTGGCCTCTACTACACAACATGTTTGAATTCCATGAGAACTTGCAGGACTGCATGAGAACGTGGCTGGTGATGCATAGCAAAAATAACAATGAGTTAAAAATCTCTAACTTCTTGTCTCAAGACACAGAAGGAAATCTATGTTCTTTCTCTGACTGTGTTAAAATAAAATCACAAATATCTTTCTAAAAAAATTTAAAACATATCCCTTTGCCAAAAGGTAACAGAGGCAAAGGCCTGTAAAAAAACAAAATGTTTTATGAGCTGTTTAAAGCCTCCTCACTCTTTTTGGGAATTAAAACCTGAACCCCTGCTCCAGGCCAGTAATCAGAGATGCAAGAGAGTGTCCTTGGTTCTCTGAACCACAGGAGGTGGCTCAATGGAATTGTCCAGGCAGAGCTCACAAGATTGTCTTCACCAGAGATGCTATAGTTAAAGAGAAATAGCCTGAAGCTGAAAACTCCCTCTAAAAGGTCTGACTTTCTGCTTATAAAGAGGACAACGGTACTTTAAGATGAGAATCTGCCCTTCTCCTCATTTGCTGGCAAATTAATAAACTTCCCTTTCCTTCTCCTCAAACCAGTTGTCCTTGTTCTTCATTCAGCTGTGGGGATAAGTGCCAAACTTTCAGTAACAAAAGGTTTCAGATAACCAAAAAACAAATATAAACCTTAATTCTACAGATTACCAATCTTCGACATAAACCTAAATGTATTTTTCAATTCCCTATTTGATATATAATTAGGAAATAGTAGGACCCTGGAAATCTGAAGGGGGTTTATGGAAGAATTCTATCTAAATGTTCCTGTTTCACATTAAGTTTCTCTAGCTATCTAAAATAAGATCCTGATTTCCTGCCTAGTAATATTTCCACTCTTCTTAAAATGCAAGATGCCTACAGGAATACAACAATTCTCCTCAGAGAATTGTTCCACCAGCACTTATTTTCTCTGGATAAATAACTAGAGTTGATCTCAGAATGCTTCAGGGATAGCAATTAAAACATCAGTCTCAGGAGGAGGCTTACACACAAAAAAAGAGAAGAATTTAATTTATTTACATTGCCTAAAATCTGGACAATGTGTGTGAGAGTGAGAGTTCAGAAGAAAAATGCAATTTGGAAAAAAATTTATCAATTTATGAAATTAACAGTAAGTTTTAGGAATATTATAATTATTATCATGATTGGTTGAACTGAACCCAGGCCTCACAGGTTGCCTAAACCAAATGAATTTGAGACATCATGAGCTTTTTGGCAAGTGTAGAATGTAATTCAAAAAACTTAAGATGATAGAAATGTTGGAATGGATTTATCATATGTGACACAACCACTCACCTTCTGACTATATTCTCAAGGTGAACCACTAAGATCTTAGAAATATATGGTGAGATGCATGCTAGCACCTTTGAACCCCCCCTGTAAGTGTATCTGAAGTCTGGAGATGAAAGTAGAAAAAAACCTAGCTGAAATAGTTTCTTGATTTTAATGGAGATGACAGGATCGCAGTTAGCAGAGAACAAAGGGCAGCTCCTGACTACCAAAAACAAAGTGAAATGATAACTGTAAGAGACAATAGGACTGGCATGGTACAAAAAAAAAAAAAAAAGTCATGTAAATCAGAAGTATCTTCAGTGGTAGCTAACTGATAGTGGGCCCCCTAGATGAGTCCAATTAGGTGGGCTGGCTCTCTGGGAGAGTCACACTTAGTTTTTTATATTAACAATAATGACAAAAATAATCCATTTCAGGTGAAAGAGATCTTAGATGAATAACCACACAGGTCTTAAGACTTTTACCCAATTCTCAGACTATAAGATAGTTCATAGACCCAGTGTTCTTGAATGAAGCAGACTTCATAGCTTTGGGAGAAATCCCCTGCAATAGCTTCCCAATCAATGATCACTTAACAAAGGCCAAACATTGTTCTAGTCACTTTAAATTTATGAATTAATGTATTACTCACTTCAAACCTATGAGGCACCATTATCTTCACTTTATGAAAGAAAGAAAGAAGAAAGAGAGAGAGAGAAAGAAAGAAAGAAAGTAAAGAAAATGATGTATAAAAGATTAGATAAATTGTCCCAGGTCTCTTAGTCAGTAAGAGGGAGAGCTTAGATTTTAACCCAAACAATTTGCTTTTAGAGCTAATACTCTAAGTCATGACACTAAACTGTCTAAAATATTTACTCTGCACTGTTTCTCCAAAAGAACCCTGAGTTACCATTTCAGTGGTATACTGGGGAAAGGAAAACCACATCTTTGAAGGAATTATAAATTATCACCAATTCCCATGGATTAATAATGCCACTCTAAACTTGAGTAGGAATTTTGATTACTCACTTCCAGGATGAGCATAGCTAATTCAGGTACCATAATTCACGTAAGTATGCATTTATTTAACAAGTCATTTAGTTGTAAGATGTTTACCAATGTGAAGCAAGCACTGACATAATATCTTATTTCAGTGAATTTCCTCCCGTTGGTAGGCCATTCCTTCTCCATTTTCATTATCTTCCTCTACCTAGTCATTAGAGTACTGTTAGTCCCTCTAATATCTCTCCTTAACAATCTCATCTATCTATAACTCTTGCCATCAAGGAAGCTGAAGATAAATCACACATTTACATCTGATTTTGTGGAACCAAAGACACATATATTCTATGGCCTAATTGAGATTCTCATCAATGCTTTCAGATATCTTTAAGGAAGTAAGCAATATGGAGCACTTCAGTAGATCATTCTAGGCAGAGGGAACAGCAATTGCTTGAGGAAAGGAATGTTCCCTGTGTGTTCAAGGAAGAACAAAGACAGTATGGTTGGAGCAAAATTAACACATGAGTGAATGTATAAGAGAATGTTAGGTAGATACTGAGGGGCCTCCAGCTCTCTTGGAGATGGGGGACAAGTGCTCCACTTCAGATAACCACAGCAGGAGGGAGGAGGAATGTACTGCAAATCAGAACTCAGATAGCTAACTGCAAATGCAGCCAGGGATTCCTGGAAGAAGGAATTCCTAGAAAGCCAAGCAGTGCAGGCGCAGCAGGGTTTGGAAGATGATCCAAAGTAACCTCGAGCCAATTATCATGTCATTAGCATAAATCTGCATTATAGTTTTGTCCCCTCTCACCAGTGGGCTTTCAGAGAGGCTCACAGGAAATGTGCACTCTCAGTAAGACTCAGGTTATATAACTAATAGCTGTCCATCAAAGGTGACGCATGAGCCATGCCTGCCAGGGAGGGTCCAACCCAGACAGCATCAAGATGAAATTTTAATTGGTAGTCAGGGCCTCCTGTAGCAACAGGGGCCTGCTCGCTGTCTGTGGCAAATGTATCCTGCTTTTGCTCAATAAACTTTGCCTCATGCTTGCTTTGCTATTGGTGTGTCTTGTCATTCTTTGGCAAGAGCAGTTTGCTAACCTGACAAGAAGTCCATAAACAAAGAAAAGGTGCTAAATCATGTGGAGTTTTACAGGAAGGGTGGCCATAAAGAAAGTACCAGGTTATGCCTATTTTCCTGATGCCTAATAATATTTAGCATTTTAGAATTGTCATAAATATCCTGATATGGTGACATTATATAGTCACCTTACTTTCACTGGCCACTGTGAGGGTTTTGGCCATTGCTTTCAGTGGGATGAGAAGCCACTGTGATAATGGATAGCAAGATCTGACTTACAGTTTTAGAGTATTTCTGTGACTGCTCTTTTGAGACGATGGTGTGTTGGGGCAGAATCCATGAGAACAGTTAGAGAACAGTTAGGAGTCCATTGCAATAATCTGAGCCAAGTATGATGGTGGTCTCCACCAGAGTGGTGATAGTGGAAGTTATGAAAAGCAGTCATGTGCTGGAAATATTTTAAATATTAGCAACAGTAGCTGTTAACAAACTGGATGTGTGGTCTAAGAGAAATAGAAATGTCAAGTATGAATCCTAGGCTTTTGGCCTGAGTAGCTGGAAGAAAAGAGTTACTAGTAACTAAGACGGAGGAGACTATCACTGTAAAAAATTTAAGGAACTCAGCATTTTAGGCTGGACATGTTACATTTTGGATGCTTTTCTGTCATCTAAATAGACTTCCTAGAAGTCAAAGGAGAGGTCCAGGATAGAGAAATAAATTTAGGAGTTATAGCATATATATAGTTTTTATATTCATGAACATAGATGAGATCATCAATATGGAGTATAGGAAGAAAGAAGAAATATAGGACTAACCTTGGGGTACTCTAACATTTACAACTTGGAGAAATGAAGAGGAAGCGGCAAAGAAGATAGAGAGGAAATGACAGGAAAGGAAACCAGGAAAGTGTAGTGACAAATAGCCAAGTGAAAAGAAAAATTGTTTAAATTTTAGAACGATGGTATATTAATAGCATAAGTATGTCAGTGTATTCCAAGGTCATGATTTACAGATTTTTAAAAATTGGTATCAAGTAAGGTTATATTAGTTTTCCTATGTCTATAAATGCCAGGTAGTGATTCAATGCAATCCTTTAATTCATAGTCATGTTATCTCTTTATCATCTCTTTCATGATGGAGGATTGAATACAACTCTCTTCGTCCTCACACTGGCATCTTAAAAAGAATTATTTCACTTCCTTGCTTGAAATAAAATTTACTTTGTAAGGATTGAGGATGAAATTTATACAATCACTGTAACATATTTAGAAAATGCAGAAAAATAACAAGACGAAAAATTGATTATCCATGTACCAGACCAGTGGACATTTCCTTAAAGTCTTCTATGTATATTCTAACATAATTGTGACAATACTATATATGCAGTATTGTATACTTCTTATCTCATTTACCATGATATCATTTTATCCATTAAAATGTATTTTTAAAATTTTGGTCAAATTAGGAAAAATATGTAGGAAACTCTTTTTAAAAATAATGGCTCCACAGCAGTTGCACTAATTTGCAGTCCCACCAGCAGTGTAAGAGTGTTCCTGTCTCTCTGCATCCTCTCCAGAATATATTGTTTTGGGATTTTTGATAGACACCAATCTTACTGGAGTTAGGTGATATCTCATTGTGGTTGTGATTTGCATTTCTCTAATGATTAGAGATGTTGACCATTTTTTTATATGTTTGCTGGCCATTATTCTGTCTTCTTTTGAGAAATTTCTGTTCATTTCCATTGCCCATTTATTGATGGGGTTGTTTGATTTTTTCTTGCTGATTTTTTAAAGTTCTAGATAGATTCTTGTTATCAGCCCTTTGTCAGATGTGTGGAGAGCAAATATTTTTTCCCATTCTGTAGACTATTTGCTCTAATGATAGTTTCCTTGGCTGTGCAAAAAGCTTTTTAATTTGATCATATCCCATTTATTTATTTTTATTGCTGCAGTGATTGCTTTGGGGGTCTTCTTCAAAAATTCTTTGCCTAGGCTGATGTCTGAAAGGATCTTCCCAACATCTTCTAGAATTCTTAAAGTTTCATGCCTTAGGTTTAATTCTGTTATCCATCTTATATGGATTTTTGTGAGAGGTGAGAGGTAGGGATCCAGTTTCATTTTTCTGCATGTAGCTATCCAGTTTTCCCAGTACCATTTATTGAAAAGAGATTATTTTCCCCAATGTATATTTTTCTGCTTTGTCAAAGATTAGATTACCATATGCAGATGGTTTCATCTCTGGATTCCCAGTCCTGTTCCAGAGATAGGTGCTCACATGGTAGTAATAGTCTCCAGGTATGGGGGGTTGGGGGGTAAAATCACAACAATAGGACATGGTGTGCATTGTGAAGGATGGAAGGGCAGGCCTCTAGCCTCCTCTAGGGAGAGGCAATGATATAAAATGTAACCAAAATGTTTGTACCCTCACAATATCCTGAAATTAAATAAATAAATAAATAAATAAATAATAAATAAATAAAATAATGGCTCCAAAGTTAGAAACCTCATCAAAGGGGCCTTTCTTTTATCTAGTTTATGTTAAAATCCCATTTGTCTGGATCCTGTTTTAGAGGAATGCCACTATTTTAAAAGTGAGTCAGAAACTATGGAAAATATTTTTCTTTCAGACATAATTCTTCACTGAGTAATAACTCACTAAGATGGCTTGATACTGTATTGGTGAAAACATTCTATGTGACAGAGCATATATGAAATCCCCCCAAATCTCCATATTGTCCAGTCTGCCATATCAAAGGCTTTCAGAAATCTTATAAAGAATCATTTGTTGAGTCGATGCCACAAAAAAAACTATCATCCACAGCTAATATTTTTTATTAAACAAATTCTTCTCTGATATTTTTGCTCCTCCTTTTTCTTCCTATGTCTTAAAATCTTCTTGAGAAACATATTTCCCTTTAAAACTCCTGAGCACTTTCACTAAAATGTATTGAATTACTTGGCATCTTTTGACCATATCTGACATGATGCTTATTAACAGACTATCCTATGTCCATGAGACAGTGAAGAATCCAGGCTGCCTAAATCCATTCGTTTCAATTCAGCAACATTATTGAGTAATTATTAAATGCAAGGCTTGGAATCAAGTGCTCAAGAACATTAAAGGAGGATGAGAAATCATGAAATTTAGGAACACACGATGACACAAATAACCATGCCACAAGACTTAACATAATAAGTTGAATTAGAGAGAGACAAGGTACTAGAAAGGCACAGGGAAGGAACAATCATGTATGTCCATGGGGAGGCCCTCAGGAATGGCTCCACGAATCCAACAGCCTGCGAGGCAGGCTTTAAGTATTACGATGTTTTTCAGGTAGAGAGAGAAAGAGGGGCCACGGAAAATGTCGTAAGGAAAGAGGCTCAGAGCTGTGAGGCATGCTTGGCAGTATCAATTACCCTGGTTTCACATGGAGCGTGGCTTCTATGTGCTGGTGTTGTGAGACATAAAGCTGGAAATATAGTCCAGACCGGAGAGCTTAGATTCGCAAGGTGATGAGTTTTTATTTTATGTGCTTCTCAACATATTGTCATACACATGTTTTAAATACTGGAAGGCTGTTGCTTAAAGAGAGCACAAAGACAAGGGATAGGTGAGGGCTATGATCAGATTTGCAGGCAATGAAGAGATACCTATGGTTAAAGAAGAAAGGACAGATGTACATTTTGAGGAAGAAGAGGATGGGACTGAAGAATCATACCGAGGAGTCAGAGCACATTTTTTTCAACGACTAGAATGAAGAAAGAGCCACAGAGTGTGGAAATAGTTGGTGGGAAAATTAGGTTAAAGAGGGAAAATGGGGTCAGCTGAAGGAGGACATCAAAAATCATGCAAGAGAAGTTTCCATTTAATAAGAACTCAGTGGAAAATTACACAACTCCAGCCTTACCCACAGCTTTCTACGTGGCAGTTAAACATGACAGTGATTCATTTGGAAGGGTGGTTGAACATGATAAAATGTGTGACTGATTGGAGAATACTAGGTCAGGGGAGGCTAAGTTGATTTGGAAACTATCCTTTTGCAGATGGTGGATGAAGTCATCTGGCTCCAGAATGAAATCATTAGGGAGCAAGACTTCCAGGGAAAAGGGGGAAAGAACAGCTTGGTGTGTACGTGGCAGGAAGGGGATGTGGAGGAAGCATCACCAAGTGTCTGGTTTGAGATCCTGCAGCTTTTAATAGTTTAAGAAGAGGAGGATTCAATTTTGCAGGCCAAGGTTGTGATTAATTCAAGGGCTAAGAGGACAAAGAGGAAACTGAGCAGAAGGAGGGCATCATTAGTGCTATTGATAAAAATGATTTGGACCTGATTTTCAAATTTTGTCTTGAATTTAAACCACCTGGAATCTATCCTCAGTGGCATCAACAAAAGCTCAGTTTTGAAAGAGGCAATCACGCCTGTAAGGACCCAACAAAGCAAGGCATTATGCAAGGAAACATGTCAAATGTCTCTGGGAGGGGCTTGGACTTCAGCTTCCTCTTTGAATCTTTAGGGCTTAAATTCTGACTACAGATGTCTTCAATTTATGTTGCATTTTTCTCATTAAGTTGGCTAACAATCATGATCATTCTGAATCTCCAGCTGCTTTTCATTACAGGATGTATCTCATAAAAGTTTCAACTGCTGGGAAAATTGTTCACATTACCATTGCAGTTCTACCTTTCTCTATTTATTACCACTGGAATCTACATTTTTTACTTCACATATGCACACCAATTTCCTGTAATATCGATGGCATTTAACTATAATGGGTTATATGCATATCCTTTTGGTATGCACTCCTTAAATTGTGGAGCATCATATTCTTTGATTAAAAATAAATACGATCTGCAGGGCTTTTTTTTCAACTTGTAAGATAGTCACATGATAAGGCATTAATATACATTAAATATCATTTGAAGGTTTTGTTGATGGCATCAAAATAAAATCCAGCAGAGAATTATAAACATAAATTATATAAGATTTTGCTGAATGTGTACAGTTTTATATCCAGGGTTCCCCATGATAACAGTCTTACTAATGTTTCTGTCTAGTTCAGTTTTTAATCAGAATTTTCATCTTCTTCCAAATTTCCTTCTGTTGGTTTTCTTGAGTCATGAAAGTATGAAAATAAGAATAAGAGTTGCAATATAGCATAACAGATGGTTTCAAGCTCTCTTTTCTGAGTTTACAGTTACCTATAACATCGAAAGTTCAGGATTCTATAACTAAAAGGTAATACTCCTAGTATATATAAAACTTCTCCTTAAACATTAGCATTCCCCAGTGATCTGTCTCGGTCTACTGTTCCCCTTGTATACCTTTTGGGAATGATTCCATTCACATCCAAATCTGCAACACCTACTCCGTGTGATGGCTCACATGGGGCTATAGTTACACTTCATCAAGGAAGCACAGCCTGAGGGTTAAGAGCGTGGACTCAGAAGCTGGACTGCCTGAATTTGTATCACAGCTCTGTCCTTTACTTCCTATGTGACCTTGGGGCACCTCTATGTGTGATCTCTGTATGCCTCAGTTTCCTTATCTGAGTTCCAGCTAAATGCTCCATGGACATGGCACACACATCCTCCACCTGCTCCCTTCTCTACTCCCCATTTTGGTAAATGCAGTCACCTTACTTCCAGCTACCTAAGCCAGAAACTAGCAAATAGTCTTAAAGTCCTTGCTCCCTTACCCTCTCACTCTTTCATCAGATTCTGTTGATTCTATTTTGTAAATATCTCCCAAATCCACCTCCCTTTCTCCATCTTCAGTGATATGAACTGCTCATTCTCTGCTTCCTTTTCTTATATATTACTCTAACTAATCTCTTTGTTTTCAGTCTCCCTTATGTTAAAAATTCTTCCTGAGTATTGTTGCCAAAGTGATCTTTCTAACATGCAAATCATATGTGTTTTACTTACTTAAAATACTTCAGTACTTTGCAGTGAAAGTTCTATTCGTATTTTAGGTTGTTTAGATTTTGTTCTAATGGATTGGGCTGCATATGAGATCTTCAACATCCTTGGCCCACCCAGAAAATGCCTAGAATAGCCTCTAATTTTTCTAAAAACCACAAAGACCCTCCTCATACATTTCCAAGGGCCCTCTAGAGGGTGTGGTACCCTCCCAACTGAGAACCACAAATAGTTTCCTAAAAACACCTTCAGAATAACTTTCAATTGCTTTATGTTCACACACAAGTTCCTTTATAATACATTGTCCTACTTCTCTAACTTTATCTCCCACCGACCCCTTGCATGCAATCTATTATAGAATATAGCCCATGAGGGGTTCCCAAGCAAGTAACAAAAGCATCCCACTAGGATCTCCCTAAGCAAGGCATGACTTTTAAGAACTCCATGCTTTGATTATTGTTGTTTATGTCTTGCATGCCGTTTCATTGCTCAAGATACTGTCTTTATCCCTCAAGATTCATTAAGAAAAAGCATGTTCCAGATTTTCTTCCTTACTTCCTCTCCCCTCTAAATTCCAGCCTAGTTTAGAAGGCTACATCCCAGGCTTCTTCTGCACATACTTCATTGATGTTAGTATCAGTTTAGTTGGTATTTATTCAGTTTAGTTGGTATGTTGGTCTGTTTTACCCAGTAAATAGTAGCAACAGCATATATAGCATGGAGTGACTTCCTGTCATCGGCTGGGTAATTATTTTATATTCCAAAGCAAAAATACCAATATCTGATGTGAAATACAGATGGAAAGCATGTACCCGCCACTGATTATTCCAAATAATCTGCCACCATTGTGAAACTGTTTTTGTTATGTGAATTTTAAGTTCCACTCTATTTTATACTTGTGTGTATTTTTTTACACATGATATTTTAAGTTACTTGTCATCAGGTTAAACTAATGGTTTTGGAGAATACTCTGGTGTATTCTGCTCTGTCTTCTATTCCCAGCTCACTTTTGGCCCTACTACCTCCCTACATTTAAAGGAACTCTGAATAAACCAATTTGAGAAGATGACTTTAACTATACTTTCCATAATCCAGTGGGAAAAACAAAGTATATGTGAGTGTTTTACAGCATCTTCTTTTACACCTAATAACTATCAGATATCTTCATATTTGTTAAATTCTGATAGAATTTAATATCTTATTGTTTCTGTTGCATTTTTTATTTCTAATGATTTTAAATATCTTCCACATGTTTATCAGCCTTTATATTATGCCTTTGTGAATTACCTACATAGTACTTAATATTTTGGGTTTTTTCTTGTTTTCTTTACAAGTAAACTGTACTGAGCCTTTATGTAATATTCATTACAAAATTTTCCCCAGCTTGCACATACTTGTAAGCATACTCTTGAGAGTTTTATAATATAGATTTTTTTTAAAAAAAGAGAGATGGGATCTTGCTATGTTGCCCAGGCTGGCCTTGAACTCCTGGGCTCAAGTAATACTCCTGCTTCAGCCTCCCAAGTAGCCAGGATGACGAGTGCACACCACAGCACCTGGTTATCCTGTAGATTTAAAATATATTTTAGAATCTTATCTTTTAGCATTCTACTTTATTATTTATATATTAATATTTGTTTTCATTCCCATTCCAAAGTTACTAACCTACACAATAATTTTTAGGCTAATATATTTAGAGATTTTTAAAATTGAAATATTCAGTCTGTTTGGAGATTTTCGGTATAAGAATTATGGAAAGAAACATGCTTCCAAATAATAAATGTCACACGTGCTGCTCTCTAGGAAAAGATTGAAAGGTTCAGGTGAATGACCACCTAGAACAGACATTCTTAGAGACAGCACTGGGAATCATCAGAGAAGTGGTCGGAGACACACTCAGAGTGAAGGAGAAGCTAATGGGGTGATCCACTTGGCAAGATAGGAAGGTACCTGAGGGAGGTGTTCACATATGAGGAAGGACAGGAGGAGAGAATCCCAGGGCACTCCCTCAGTTAGACTTAGGCAGGGAGAGAATCCCGGCCACCTGGCAGCCCTACCCTGGAGCACCACCACCGAGGATCCCTCCCTGCTGCTGGGCCCTACAGCCCTGCCCCCACAGCTCCCATACTGCCACCTGACTTTGTGGCACCACCCACACAGCTGCCGCCTTGCCCTGTGGCCCCACCCATGTGGCTCCCACCTGCTGTCTGGAGGGAATCGCCCACACAGTCCAGCATTTAGCCAGGGACCTGCTAGCCACGAGCCACCATCACACCTGGACCCAGGTGGAGTGAGCACCTGCATCCCTGATACCCATGACCACTGCCTAGATAGACACACCCAGCTGCCACTGCCTTTTCCACAGGGAGACCAGGGCAGAGTAATCTGCCACAATGCCAGCCTCTGTGGAGAAGGACATGCCTAGCCCCCCACCTGAGCTTTCAACAGTGGCATAGGGAACAACACACCATTCCACACAAAGAGCATCCAGCACTGGCTTGGACTGTGACAATCACAGAGGAATGGGACAGCACAGAACAGCTGCATTACAGGCTCACAGGGCATCCACTCCTATCCTTTTGGGTCAGTCCTCCAGAGTAGGTCTCAGAAGTGCCATCTATGGACTGCTCCTTCTTCTCACTAAGTAGGAGAGTTCCCAGCAAAGGAGAAGAGGTGAACCATAAAGCTATTTACTCTGAGCTGAAAGAAGAGGTCTCAGATGAGAAGAAATTGGCAAAAGAACTCTGGCAACATGAAAAAACAAGCTAGTTTGACACCCCCAAAAGATCATAGCCACAGACCCCAACCAAGAGGGTATTGTTGAAATTTTAGAAATGTAATTCAGAATATGGATGGCAAATTATATGAATAGAATTGAAGAAAATATTGAAAACCAACACAAAGAAGCCAAAAAACATATTTTAAGACTTCAGTGAAAAAGTGAAAAATTCTCTAAAGAGCAAGACAACATAAGAAAGGATATAACGAACTTAAAGTAATAAAAGAGTCATCGAAGGAATTTAAAAATACAGCAGAAAGCTTCAACAACAGGCTAGACACAGCAGATAAAGTGAATTTCAGAGCTTGAAGGCAAGGCTTTCAAACTAACCCAGTCAGCCAAAGATGCAGGTAAAAGAATAAAGAACAATCACTCAGAGAAATAATTGGGGCTATGTGAAATGAGCCAACATATTAATTGTAGGTATCCCTGAAAGTGAAGAAAAAACAAGAAGCATGGAAAACCTATTTGAGGGAGTTACTGAGGAGAACTTCCCTGGTATCATCAAGAAGAGGGGAGGTTGGGAGGGGGGGTGGTAAAAACTTACCTATCAGCTATAATAAATACTATTCTGGTGTTAGACACACTGAAAGCCCTGACTTAAGCATTAAAAAAAGATATACATGTAACAGAACATTTGTACCCCCTTAATATTTTGAAATAAAAATATTAATAAATGTCTATTGAGTTACTTTAATAGTATTTACTAAACAAATAGAAATTAATTTCATTATATATTGAATTCTAACTGATTCATTTCTAAATATTTTTTCTTTTTATTATTTTTTAATATCGAGTAGAGCCAGTGCGTCATCTTTGTTTACCATTTCTATTGTGGAGGGGATACCTTGTCACTTTTCTGGCATATTTTTCATTCCAATGAGCTTTAGAATGGTTTTGTCATGTTTGATGTTTTTAAGATCCTATAGGGATTTTGAGTGGGATTGTATTTAATATGTCTATCAATTTAGGAAAAAAATTATATTTTTCAAATATTGAGCTCTCCTATGTTCAAATGAGGCAGGTTTATCCTTACTTTTATTTTACATGCCTCAGTCAAGTTTTATAGTTTTTAAAATTAATTTCTGCAAATTTCTTATTATGTTTAGGTGTATGTTGTATGCTGCTATTGTTACTGGATAACAATTCTTCTATTGTGTAATAATATAGTAATGTATGCTTCATATTAGTAGACAATTGAGTATGAATATTATGTCTAAATGTACTTTTCCAGTTACACACTACATTATATCTCACCACAAATGTATGTTGAGCATGCACAAATAGTAAGTTTGTTGAAGCCTAAGTAAATAGCCCCTGCCTTTCTAACAAGTATAATTCATAGAAAAGACTGACACTAATTAAAGAATCACATAACTCTATGAAACATTGTGATCTGTGTTGTAAAGGAAAAGTACAGGGCACCAAGAAAATTTATGATAGGGAACCTTATCTTACCCAGGTGTGCTAAGGGGTGAGGAGCCTGGGAAGTGTTCTGTGAGGATATGGCATTGAGTAGGGCTCTGAAAGTGAGCATGAGTAAATTGGACTAAAAGAATATATAAACAAGTGGTCTTTGTCAAGACTGGGAATCTAGTAGCTTTTAGAAAATGGACAAAAATCCACAAAAGTGGAGCAGAAAGTATGGCAGACAGCATCATAATGAAGCCTGAGAAGTAGGCAAGAGTCAGGTCATGCCAGTACTTCATAGTTTGAAGATTTCTGTCTTTATTCTAGAAGGCCACAGAAGCTTTTTAAGATGTGTGTGTGTGTGTGTGTGTTGGCTGGGGGTGGGGAGACTATAGGTGACATATTCATATTTGTATTTCAATTTATCACTCTGGCTATAGTAGGAAGAATGTATCTGAAGAGGGTGAGAGTGGATGCCTAAAAACCTTTCAGAAGGCTATTGAGAGCACCCAGATGAGAGATAATGATTATGTAGACCAGAATAGTGGCAGTGAAGATGGAGAGAAAAGTATGACCTTGAGGATTATTTAGAGGTCAAAACTGAAAAACTTAGCAATTCTGAGACTCTGGCATGGTGAGAGTGAGAGAGGTGACAGGAATGATTCTCAGGTTTCTGGCCTGCCTAAATGGATGTAAGATGAGGCTATTGTCTGAGACAGGGAATCTAGAACATAAATCAGCTTTGAGATAGAAATATCCTAAATTTGTTTTTGAACATAACAGAGCTACAGGTACCTCTGAAACTCACATGAAGATGGCATGTCAAACATTTAGATATGCATTTCTCAAGCTCCAAGGGGAGGTTCAGGCTGGGTATATGCATTTGAGGTTATTAAAGCCATGGGCATGGTTAAGGGCAGGTGATGACAGAGCATTGAGTAAGAAGGTAAAGAGAATAAAATTGATCCCTGGGGAATGCCAACACTTAAATAATTGGATACCATCATGCATTTACAAAGGAGGCTAAGAAGAAAAGCTGCTTTTAAATGAATCAAGCCATTTGGATAAAAAAAAATCAGCCTCCTGGCTTGCCCCATGCTCCCTCTTGTTGCCACATCATTGCTTGGTTTGCTGCTGTTGAACCTCAGCCCCCAAATTGACTTTTAAGAAATTATTCTTACTTTCTTTTGAAATTTTCATAACTTCAAAGAAAAATTCTTTCTCGAGATGCTCTTTATTCATGGTGGGATAGGGACTTTAAGTGTGATAGTGTCAATCATTGGGGCTTTTTTTCAGATTATTTTGCATTTGCTTTCTGACATATAACACCATTTTCTTCAGAAGGGTTACTTTCAATAAGTTCCTTGAATCTCTTCAATTTGGAACAAATTACATTGAATCTGGCCAGAATTTATCAAATTTTATCTTATGAGTTTGTGATTTTTCCAGCATTACTTGTGCTTTCTTTTTTTTCTTTTTCTTCATTTCTGTTAATTTTGGTATTTTTTATTTGTATTTTTAACAAATCAATAATAAATTAATGCCACCATGCTTCTCAGATCTAGATTATTACACTTTTGATAATGTAGAATTTGAGTTGCCCATGGGGCATGAAGGTAAACAAGTCCACTAGTGTAATAAGACCTCTATATCTAGAACATAGGCAAGAAGTTTGAGGGCTTTGGAATGGTCTGGGTAGCCTTGTATCTGTAGCATTCCTGAGCTTCAATTAAAAATTGGTGTTTCTATAGTTGGAAATTATTAAAGTTTTTGACTTAATAGAATAACTACATATTTCTGGCTCATCTATCTGAACGTATACAACCTATGTAGGTTAAACTTAAAGGAAGTCCAACCAAAGTCACATATGTTTAAGGACATAAATATTCAAATTCAAAATACAGAGTTCAAATAACAACCAATTTGGGAAAAATGCTGTTGTGAAATAAATATTGAAAATAAAACTCTGAAAACATTTAGGCTGCATTCATATGTGAGACACTTTGAGACATATGTTTTATTATTACAGTTTATTCAGCCATGAAAGATCTATTGCTTTCCCTTTTTTATCAGTAATACTACCCTGACATTTTTAAGGGCATAGATGGTCATAATTAGTGTCTTGTTGCCTTTGTGGGTGATATTGCAGAAAGATTTTTGTTTATAAGCCAGTACATACACGACAGAAGGTATGTGCTCTATCCTTTAAACAAATGGCAAACAAAGAATATCATCACACCTTCCTTTTTACTATTGGAAATGAAATGGATCTAGTATGTTCAAAGGAATTCCACAAAATGAAAACCACTGACATGACAAAAGCGTGCATTTAATTTGATGCTTTGCAGAGATACATGACCAAAGTTGTGTGCATGGCTTGTCCTTTGGGATGGTCCCAGTTGTTTATTTTTAAAGAAAAAATAAAAATAGAGGCAACAAATGCAATTTTAAAAAAATCTTGAGACAAAAGGGGACCTACATGTTCCAGTCTGAGAAACATGCAAGTATTACAAAGCATTCCAGATACAGTATGACAGAGGAACAGTGAGAAGGCACTGGAACAATGCTCTTTCTTTCAGAAATGGGATTTCTAACAGTTATGTTTTCACAATGGTAGTGATGAAACCATCTTTATTTTTAAAGAATTTTATAGAAAGAATTTTAGCACCATCATTAAAGGAAAAATAATAATAATAATAATACTTTTTAGCCCTGCCTATCTCCAGTCTTGGAATAATAACAGAAGCATAGCACCTTTCAGTATCTAAAATATAAACAAGAACAATAAGTCCATCCCAGCTTCTAGAGATGAGGTAGCTCATGCTAAGAAATGTTGGGTCACTTTTCCTATGAAAGTTCAAAGGCCAATGGTCTAATTCCAATCATCACATTTGATTAGAGTCAGCTCCACAACTGAGTTTCTAGATCTTTTTCTTCATTATAGGCTTCAAAATGATGAGATTGATACGTGTGGAAATGTTTCAACTTAGGGTCCTGGGCATGTTTATGAAGTTCTATATGTAAATTATTTTGCATTCAATATCTTCTTAAATAAGAAATTGCAAATGTATTAAATGGTATATTAGTGTAACTTCTATCTGTATTGATAGATTGAGTCAAATGGGAAAAGGTATCTTTAAATTTGAATAAGAAAGAAATCTAAAGTTATCACTCTTTACAAAAATTTAAGAAGTAATTTCACTGTGTTCTCACAAAATGACATTGAATATATATTATTTAAAAAATCCATTTAAGACAGTGAGAAACTCGATTTTTAAGGATTCTCTTAAGGAGTCTCTGTAATAGTTACACAATACCAAGATATGTATGTGGGTCTCAATCACAAGGTTAAACATTTTCATTTCATTTTTAACTAATAATCTGGGAATGAGAGGTCACAAAAGAGCACTACTTCCTATTTTCCAAACTGTAGCCAAGCAAAATAAACATGTGTTATGGTTTTATATACCCCACTCCTTAAGCTACCTGCCAGGAAGAAGACTTTCCTCATAAATACTAAGCAACTTTTTCATTACATCGAAATAAATTGAAGAAAACGGATATTTATTTATTTAATCAGTTTACTTTTTTCAAAGGTGGTCATTGTCATTGGTCATCTTAAACCTAAACTGCTGTATTGAAAAATATTTTAAATCAATTAAAATTTGAGGATTGTAAGTAAAATAAATATTCTGAAGGATAAGGAAGCCAGGCACTTAAGACCATATATACAATGCTGATGCAGGATCAGCCATTACTTCAAGAGTCTCAGGATCAACTTCAAACAGTCAAAGTTCTTGTGAATGGTGGTTGTCATTGATGGTGATGCTCATTGTCGATGTATCTTGGCTTACTTTACACAAAACAAACTGGCCCAACTTCAACGCCAAATTCCTGATCTGTGCTGCCAACATCCACAGGGGCAATATCTATAATGGGCAAACGCGCCACCTTCTGTGTTCTGTATTCAAAGACAGTCTTGCCCACATTTCCATTTCGCTTCTGGAATTAAATAGTGCAGTGGGTTAAAAGTATATACAAATTTTTCCAAGAATGTTAAACAGCAACCTCCCCAGTCAACTTATGTGATGTACAAGGAATGATTTTTAGAGCACTACTTAAAAGAGCACAGGTAATATAAAAGTAAGGTAGTATTGTACCTATCACTATGTGTAATAGGCATTTCTTTCATGCTTTTAAGTGCGTAAATTCCCTTGTTCTTTTGTAGCTTCCCAAATGGTCACTAACAACATAAATTATGAAAATGTTTTTGTTTTTCACAAATGAAACTATAATTTACAATTCAATATTTTCCTTGTTTTATATCTAGATATGTAAGTAGGGAGACAAATCAATGTAAGGTATCTCAGATTGATTATATGTTTTAGAATCAAGAAATTTTAAGCATGGGACTGAGATCCAGTAAGTTAGATAACTTGCAGAAAAACTAAAGAGTTGGCAGAATTAGATTAGATCTTAGAGATCCAGTCCTTTCTTTATGGTTTTATAGTCAAATCTCTACCAGGTTTCATGTGCTAACACACGTTCAAGCTTCCCCTAAAGAATGACTATAAACAAACTACTGTTGTGCCCATATACAAAGTACAAAAATAAAATTTTTTCTTCAAACACATCAACATAAATCAAAAAGTACTTACAGAGCAAGTATCGTGAAGAACTATATATCGGAATCTAACGTTTCCCTCTGCTTTGATTTCTAAATCATTTGCCCCTTTGAGAACCACAGCTTTCCTGAGGTTCTTAGCTTGATCATCCATGTATCCTACACTGTTTTTACAGATGTAAGTAATGTTCTGGGAGGCTTCTTTTGACAAAAGGCGTAGGAAGGTCATCTGAGTAATGGCTGTATTAGGTGACTGGTAGTCCCCATAAGTAAACTAGGAAAACAAAGAGTCTTTGTTATACACAATACTGAAGGGTTTCATAATACTTTACATGTGTATAGATAGATAAATAAATTGATTTCAAACAAATCAATTTTGCAGATTATTACTTTAATTCTTGTTACATAACAAGCTACTCTACCTTTTCTACATTCCATCAATGGGAAAATTATAATTCAAAATTTGTTTAACTCACTGTAAAACTTTGTTTATGCAATGATATTGCAATTATAACTACTGAGAATATATCATTTCAAAATAAACAGGGTAAAATAAATAATAGCATAGTCCTAAATAAATACAAAAATACAATAAAGAATGGAAAGTAAAGGATGCGATCTTAAGTAAGCATATTCAATTACCTGAGATCCTCTATTCATATCAAGACCATACCAAATAGGCTTATGGTCAGGAGATTTACTGGCCCACCAGGTTTTACGTGGTATACTGGATGGGTTTGCTGAAATACATGTTTCTCCTGTGTCCATGTTGCAGTACACTTTGATTGCATCTTCAACAGATCCCTGGTTAGGATCAATCCAGTATTCACCTATTTTTCAAAACAAAAATTTTACTAAATAAAGAAAATCTCAAACATGATTATGAGTCTCCAAGACTTAACAGATGGTCTGAAAATATGAACTCACTGATTAAAGACTCTTTTAAAAGAGTATGCTTTGAGAAAAAAGTAACTATTACGCATTTGGGGACTTTCTACATGCTAGTCACTGTTGTGAGGCACTTTGCAAAATCATATACTTAAGGCTCAAAATATCCACGTAAAGGAAATATCATTCCTCCTTTTTTATGGATAAGAAAATAATATCAAAAGAGATAATGTACACTGAGTAAGTGGCTTTGCCAAAATAGATGTGTTAAATTTACGAAGCCAACATTTTAAAGCAAATTATAATTGGAATGTAATAAAATAATATATTATCAAAACTGCAAACAAATAAATGAGTTTAATTATAATTAGAATAATATGAATCATCTCATTGGCCCTTTTTAAAATTAATCTTCTCATACATAAGAGATTCTTGAAATAGGATATACCTACCAAGGCAGTGCTTGGTGCTATACCTATAGTCAAATATACAAATAAATACACATTTGTGCATATATATTTCCATATATATTTCCATATATATGTGTACATATGGATAATATATGAAAAATTACATTTTAAATGACATAAGAGTAGTGGGATGTAAAGTATAGAGTTAAGAATAAAACTGCATATTTTTCAAAGAAAAATTTTAGCTATTCCTATCAATGTCATTTCAAAGTTAACTGAAATTCTTAAGAATTTCATAGCTCATTTCTATGGCCTAAGATCCCTCTTCCCCAGCTCTTATTAGATTAATTAAAAGGACAGAATAAAGTGAACTTTAAGCCTGGTGCATGTAGGGCAGAAAAACTATTTCATTCCAAAATGCTTTAGAATTTCATCATACCATAATCCTGCCAGAAGAGATTCCAAAAGTATGATTCATAGGACACCAAACTATGTGAAAGGCATTCCATATTTAAACAAATTGGGGAAATAATATATACTTTATTCAACTTCTGATGATCAAATAATATGTTAGCATATTAAAATTCTGAGAGGTCATGCAGGTAAATAAATGCTTAAGCAAGTATTTCTATATTTATACCACCACAAAATACTTTAACTCCACAATTATCAGTATTTTAGGACATCTGGATAGAAATGGAAGTGTCACCATTATATTGGATTATTAATAGGACATTAATGACAGCTTATATCCTTAGGACATCCTCGATTACAGCTTATATCATCTTGTCTATAATTTTTCACATAAAGTGACTGTCTCCACCACTGAACCATAAACTCTGTGATGTGTTCATCATTTTATTTCTTGTGTCTATCACTATGTAGAAAGTCAATAAAGTATTTTGGAATGCAGTTGAGGATAATATAGTCATAAACAATGGGTTTTGCTCAAATGGGTCACTGTCTACTCACCACTCTGCTTTGTGGAGTGACAAAGCTTTAAGTCATCGCAAGTCCGGGCAGGGTGAATTTTAGAGCCATCAGGGCTGCGCATGGTTTCAATCTGACTACTGAGTGACTTCAGGGTGGCATGGACACCTGGGTCCGTCTTGTTTTTGTCATCAGGAGCCGCCTGATCTTCAGTAAACTCTGGAAGTGGATCTGGCATGCTTTCATCATAGTGTCCCATGATATCCCCAAGAGCAGCTGTGAGGTGGCCAGGGGGACCTGGAGGGCCAGGTGGGCCAGGCTCCCCAGGAGGTCCCTAATTAAAAAGAAATTGGAAAGACATTCCAATTAACACATTGATTTTGTTTTCCTAAACTGGTGGGACTTGGGACATAGGGAGTTACACTGTGACATGCCAATTTGACAGTGTTTGGAAATCTATGGCTTATGCCCATTTATAACTAGATGGGGCTTGCCTGCCAATCTGTAATATTGCAAGGATGAGAAATGATGCTAATCTGTTTTTCAGGCAACATATCCACAAGTCAGCATCTGAGATAAATTAAGGTTAAAGCACAAAATATTTGCTCTGATGTTTACCTTAAAGATACACTATATTTTATTGTTAAGAACATGCAGATATGTGCATTCATTTCCGAACTGTTTTGGGCAAGGTACAACCAAAATGTTGTAAAAGTATGTTTAGACAGAAGCTGAACAAAGGATGCAAGAAAGGTGTGGGTGCTGGTTCTGCAAGACACATCAATACCAAGGAAATACCCATAAGAAAAACCCACAAGAAAATTTCTCCTTACTTTCAAATTGGGGGTGGAGAACATGGGAAGTCTTTTCATATGCATCAATTACTGTGCATTTCAAAACTCTATGTACTAAACAAAATTGAAAAATGTTCTCCTTAGCCTTTTTATTGACATATATAAAGAGCTTTCCTACTTTTTTGCCAAATAAGTACTGGAGTGAGAGGGGAATAAGCACAAACAGTGGCAGAGACTAGGAAGTGAATCCCCCCTGTTAATTCCTTTCTGCATTTCCTCACGGAAGAACTCAGCAACTTCAAAGAACCAGGTGACAACTTCAAGAAACACATAGTCCACATCTCATGTAGAGAGCAAAACCTGGGAGTTGGAAAGCTTGAGTTCTCATACCGGGCCTGGCACTTGTTATATGGCTCGATACAGGGGCCTTAACTTTCAGTGCCAGTGTATCCTCACTCTCAAAAGGCTCTGAGATATGTTTTCTCCCCCTTCTAAGGTCATATATTGATTCCATGCATCCCTTTATGCTAATGTCAAGGGAAAAGAGTTTTTTTCTGTCAGGGACCACTGAACCACAAAATAAAGTCAATCAAAAAGAGCCACACAAGTCAAAGGTATTCCAATCCTGTAGTTCTTTTCTATTCACAGTTGGAGAAATAAATAAGTAGGAAACATTTCATTTTCCCCTAGGAAATATAAGGATATTTTATCACATAATAAATAATAAATATTCAGTATAATGGTATTGCCATTACAAATTAAAGACAAAATGAGAAGGAGAAAGTGAGAGCAAAGAGGAAGCACTAGAGAGGGAAGCACAAGCGCACGCGCACACACGCACACCTGTGCGTGGAAGGTAGCGCCGATGGCCTGAGAAGCAAGAGTCTAACTAATGTAGTTACAGTGTTGTATCGTCCTAAAGTCACTATTATTTGAATTTTTTATGACAATTTTTAATTGAACTCCTCTCTGCATGTTATTTAAATGGAGAAAAACTTCAATTTCATACTCTTCATTTCCCAGCATTTTCACGAAGTTTTCATAAAATAGGAACTATACCTTACAGACATTTAGAATACTGCCATTGAGCGCAAAGTGAAAATTTTCATAGTTTTATTTATAAATGCAAATAACTTGCTATTTGCTGTCACTGGTATCACATTATGTCACGCCCTGGGTAGCCTGGACCCTGATTTTATATACTCTAAATAACCCCTATTAAAATATTCAAAAATAGCTACTGCACAGACAAATTCTTATGTGACTTCCAGGTTTGTTGTCAGGGTCCCTTAATTCTCTTGTCCATCAGGCTGCACAGACATTACTTGGATGGAATCCAGGCTATTGAATCAACACCACCTCTTGCATGCAAACCCTGTGACTTTACCTCAGGTCCTGCTTCTCCTATACTGCCCCGCACACCTGGAGGTCCAATCGGCCCAAGTGGCCCAGCATTTCCTTCTTTACCCGAAGGGCCAACTGGGCCTGGAGGACCCTGCAAGAGAAAAAGACTGTATTTTAGATTCTATGAAGAAAAATTTTACGATGTCTTTCTCTAATTAAAGCACTATTTTACATATGGAGCTATTACAATGATTTCTCAGATCCATTTTCTTAATGACTAAGAAATGGACTTCTGGTACTTTTTAACATTTATGATTTCATCACACAAGAATTTTTCTCTCATCCATGCATAGTAAAAGACCAGTGTGCATTAAAAACTTTAATGGATTAGCCATCTACTTTTATTGGTAGTAATTGTTTCATCAAATCTCAAATATTGTAAAATAGTTGGAAATTCAATTAACTTGACACAGAAGTTTGAGTGTTTGTTGTAAGTGAAAGTTGTGTGCTTATGTTCCAGAATCTCATTATATTGTAGTAATTTTTATAATACTTTTCTCAATTTTATGTATAATTTATTTATACTGTATTAGACATAGCAGAATATTTCTAATTAATTTTTCTAACTTTTTTCTATTTTCCTAAATAATTTTGTGTGTCACTTGCCTTATGATATTAATGACTTCTTAGAGGCAGCATTAACACTAATGGAGAATTTCTAAAAGCTTCAAATATTGTTTCATTTTATGATTTCCTTCCAAATTAACCTTATGCAAACTACTTCTGAGGAATTATCACAATTACTTAAAGGACAAAGATATATTCAGCTTCAAAATTGGCCTCCATTTCATTGCAGGTCCTATTATATCATTTCAAAGAGTGTAAGTTTAATGGAAATTTAAATTAACACAAAGTAAGAAAATTAACTAACAGATGAATATATTCAAACACTAGGTAAGAAATTTTAATGTGGACCCATGAAGTAATATGTCATATTTCAGGATATTTCTACATAAAATTAATTGCCAAATGGTTTGTCTCATACATTTTTTGCCCATTTCAGAGAACATGAGCCAATTCCAGCTTTAATACCATGAAAATGATGCTCAAGCATTAACAGTACATTACCAAAAGCATTATTATTTACATCTGAAATTTATTACTTTTTATTACTTACTCTTGGGCCAAATGGTCCAGGGATTCCAGCACTTCCTTGTTCACCATTTGGACCCTAAGTAGAAATAAAATTGAAAATGTTGCCAAAATGTTTAGATCCTGCATTGCGCCATTCTTGGCTTTACAAAACATCCTGTTATTGACTTTAGCAACATTAACTACTCTGATAAAGTCATCAATCTCTGCAATGTCTACATGAGCTGACCAAAAACACCCATGGGAGTAATGGTGTATATGGCTTTTTGCTTTATTTCTTTCCTGCAAAATTACAGCTTATTATTGGCAATTATATTGAGTAACTAGGTAATTTGTTATTCAAGATAGTCTTTGAAATGAATTTAAGATACACAAACATCCATCTATTTCATAGACAGATAATCATTCATGTCAAGATACCTATGTCTTTTCATATGGCGAGCAGATTAATAAAGGAATAACTTACAGGAGGGCCAGGAAGCCCCTGAAGACCAGTGAAGCCTCTGTGGCCCTTCTGACCTCGGTCACCTCGGTCTCCATGATCACCTTTGTCCCCACGAGGTCCTTGTGGTCCCTAGAAAAGGTGTCATGGTATGGGTATTACTTGTTAAGACTAGAATTTACTACAATTTTACTTTTTACCAGTACATTTACAATGATTTTATACTAACATATTTACTTATCAAAATAGCATTAGACCTAGAAATTTTTGTCTATTTTTCCTAAGGAATGGTAAATGATCACTGAATCAGATATATAATAATGCTTTTCTAAAGATTTAGTTTTTTAAATGTTTATCCTACATTCATACTAAAATGGAATATTTTTAAGTTTGATCTAGCCTGTCTAAAATGTTTTCTAAAAATTATATTTTATATATTTCTCAGATATTACACAAAATTTTGCTACTGTACATAGATTCTTTTAAATTAAAACATGTCATACTTATCATGCTTCCTCCAAGAATGAAATTATTTTAAATTTGCATATGCAGATAAACTAACTAGATATGACAAGTGGGACTATATTAAGAAATTGGCAAAAACTTGTTTGAACAAAACAGGAATATCATCATTAAGCCACTCTCCTTTAAAGAAAACACAAAGTAACTCTATGTTATAGCTACAATATCTGTACTCAAATCCAGTAATCCTAATCCTGGAAACTAAAAAGAAATCCACAGTTAAGAATTTTATTTTGGGATAGAAGCTGCACCCAGAGAAATGGTGAAAATGATCTGATTAAGGGTTAATTTTTACCTTACTGGTTTTTGTTTGGTTCTCTTTTTAATTTGGATTTCCTAATTGTCAGACAATATAGAAATATTTTTATAATAAAAGTACAACTAGATTTCAGTAGTTTTTACATATTTTATAAAGCATTATAAATTTATATGCTATCAAAATCAGCCTGAAGGTTTTCAAAATGTTAGAAAGTTTGTTTTGTTTTGTGGATGACCCAAAGTTTCATAATTAAAAATAAACCAAACCATAAAGAACCTATTTAAATTATTAACTAAAATATATTTATTCATGGAAAACCATGAATAAATAACAATTTCTAGAAACGTTTAGAAAACCATTCACTTGAAGTTCTATGCAACTATGAAATTTTTGTCAGTCAAGCTCAAATCAAAATGGAGAATTATTTAATAACATGGCCATCATATTAAGCATATAATTGTTCTTTATGAATATAAACATTGATTTATATAATGGGTGTGAAAAGAACAAGACCTAAGAGATGGCACATAAGAGATGATTCATTCACAAGACAACTATATAATAACAATTAAACTGAAAGAAATTGAAAATAGCAAAACTATCAGAATAGAGGCCAAACAGTCTAGATGAAAATAAGACACAATATTTGAATAGCACTTTTCAAGTTTACAAAGAGTTTTCAAATTCATTTTCTTATGAGATTTTTAGAACAGCTCTAAGAGAAATGCACTGCTATCCCTATTATTTTGCAAGAAAACTTTGACTTGAAAGTGTTCATTGGTTATTGAAAGAATTCATAGTTAAATTTAGAGGAGCTCTGTTAAAATTATAAAAACAAATATGAATTCTTGTATTATTTTAAATTAACATTTTTGTTCAAGCTTGAGAAATTTAGCATTTTTATTTATAAACCTTAAATCATACTTTGGTAGTATATTTTACATAAGAAAATATATTTCTTTAAGAAAAATAGAGAACTTACAGGTAAACCACGTTTTCCAGCTCGACCAGGTGGTCCTATAGGACCCCGAGAACCCTAGAAGAAATTTTCACAAACATTGGTATGCAAAATGATATGCATATATTTTACAGATATAGGATGTCAAAAATATGTGTTTGTAGTTGGGTGCTTAAATACATATATATCTATGTGAATACTCTTTGGTTAATTAATTGAAATCAGGTGAATGTTCATATGTAGGTAAGAATCTGCTCACTGTAAATCCAATGACACTTTTACAGTCAATTTTATCCATTGACTTCACTGAATGAAAATCCTCTTAGTACTTAGTGCCTTTTACAACAATTTGGATGGAACTAGAGACCATTATCCTAAGTAAAGTATCCAAAGAATGGAAAAACAAACACCACATGTACTCACTGTTAAATTGGAACAAACTAATGAGCATACGTGTGTATGGAGGGAAGTAAATCTCAAAGGAAATCAAGTGAGGAGCAGGGGGAAGTACGGAGGGGAGGGGCAAAAACCTACCTAACAGGTACAATGAACACTACCTGGGTGACGGACACACTTTTAACCCTAACTCAAGCATTACAAAAGGAATCCATGTAACCAAAAACATTTGTAGCTCCATGATACTTTGAAATAAAAAAACATCCCCTTAGTTGAATACAATAAGACATTACTTGTTTACATTTAACATGATGTGTGCTTATAGTCCCTATAAATTATAGCATTTTTAAATGATAGAAGTCAAAGCATCAGTATTTTCGAATGTCTTCAAAATCAAATTTTTCCTTTAAGATTAAAAAATATATACTAATTCATAATTGGCTGCTTATCATTCTTTGTTTAAAGTCCTTAATGAAGTGCACGTGTATGATCATATACATGCATATATGTAGCTTATATAATAACATAGTATATTCATACTCATAACTGTCGTTGTGAAATTGACTCCCTCCTTACCGGATCTCCTCTTTGTCCTGCATCTCCAGGAGCCCCGACAGGGCCAGGAGTTCCAGGGGCACCCTGAGAGCCTGGCAGACCTGCAGGCCCGGGATCTCCACGATCACCCTGACAAAAATAACCATGTCATTATTCTTTTAACTTTTATTCTAAAACAACAATATTCTATATGTTCATGCTATTCATACAGTAATAGAAAAAAATACCTTTAAAAACTTTACTTATTATTTTTATTGTATTTTACTTAACTATTTTTTTAATATTTACTAATTAATAATTTAAATCAGAATAATAAGATTATTTGTCCTCAATTTCAGATCTCATCCTTCCCCTCTCCTCCACCCTATTGCTCTCACAGTCAAGATTACTGGAGGGTAGGAGTGTTCACCTCCAGAATATAATGTGTCCTTTAGTCTAGCAGGATTCAAACTGGAATATCTGTACACTCAGAATACAAAAAGACTTTCCAAGCACAATGTGAAAACAAGGAGAATTTTAAGGAAATACCCTTCCAGATTTTCATCTCCATAAGCGTTCTTTCAGAAAACTAAATTTTTTATATAGAATGTCTTTTTTTCCTTTAGGTAGATGCCCAGTAATGGGATTGCTGGATCAAATGGTAGTTCTACTGATAGCTCTTTGAGGTATCTCTATACCAGTTCTATATAGATTCTAGTTCTATATAGATTCTAGTTATCAGCCCTTTATTGGATATATAGCATGTGAATATTTTCTCCCATTCTGTAGGTTGTCTGCTCTCATAATAGTTTCATTGGCTGTGCAAAAGTTTTTTAATTTGATCAGATCTTATTTATCTATTTTTGTTGTTGCTGTGATTGCCTTTGGGGTTTTCTTTATGAATTCTTTGCCTAGGCCAATTTCTATAAGAGTTTTTCCAACATTTTCTTCTAGAATTCTTATAGTTTCATGCTTTAGGTTTAAGTCAATTATCCACCATGAGTTGATTTTTGTAAGAGGTGAAAGGTGCAGATCCTGTTTCAGTCTTCTACATGTGGCTATCCAATTTTCCTAGTACCATTTATTAAATAAGAATTCTTTTCCCCAGTGTAGTTTTTGTCTGATTTGTGAAAGATTAGGTGGCTATATGAGGATGGTTTTATAAAAAAGACATCTGCACTAGAATGTTTATAGCAGCATAATTCATAATTACAAAGATGTGGAAACAACCCAAGTACCCATCAATACATGAGTGGGTTAATAAAATGTGGTATATGTATACCATGGAGTCCTACTCAGCCACAAAAAAGCAATGATGATCTAGCACCTCTTGTATTATCCTGGATAGAGCTGGAGCCCATTCTACTAAGTGAAGTATCACAAAAATGGATAAACAAGTACCACATATACTCACCATCAAATTGGTATTAACTGATCAACACTTAAACGTGCACATATAGTAGTAAGATTTATCGAGTGTTGGGCAGGTGGGAGGGGGTAGGAAGGGATGGGTATATTCACATCTACTGGGTGCGGTGCGCACCATCTGGGGATGGACACGCTTGAAGCTCTGACTTGGGTGGGGCAAAGGCAATATATGTAACCTAAATATTTGAACCCCTGTAATATGTTGAAATAAAAAAAAAAGAAAACTGAATTTTGATCATCTTTCCTCACTTTCCCTTTAATAGTCACTCTTCTCCCATTTTATGAGAGAAAAGCAGACATGATACCATCTGCAATCTCATTATGATGCAATGTCCCAAGGAGTAAATACTTCAAGGCACTAAATTAAGGGATTTTCCAGAACACATAGTTCACTTGAGAATAAAGCTAAAAAAGATGAACATGTATGAACATAATTATTTGACTTGAAAAATGGAGTCAGACGATATTTTCTAACAAAAATTAAGACTTATTTGACAATTTGGCAACCCGGATAAACTTTGGCAATTAAGTTATGAACAGACAAATAATAAATTGAATAAGCTAAATTGGTAACTTCAAAGTTTTGTTAAAAAATGCATTTAAAGCACATATACATTTAGAATTTACCAGGAATTACCTCTTTTGCAACTCTATAAACTTGTGATTTTTAAAATATGTGATTCCAACATAAAATGTGCATCAGGGTTCATAGATTTTCAAAACCATTTCAGGGAGCACAAAAGCAGACTCTTTGAAGATGGCTGTCCTACATAGTATATGCCAACCACAGGAAAAGCCCAGATGCCAAGAGAATTTGTAGTCCCTGTGGTTATGGTAGATGAGGGGACACTTAGCCAAAGATTCCTAAATATTCTTTCTTCCGCATGTTTTAGCATGAAGTGGAGTGTCTACCCTGTACTAGATCATTTACCACACAAATACCCAAAGGTAAAGGTATTAATTATATTTAAAATATTTGAAAACTGATATTCAGAAAATATGTTCAAGATCACATAACCAGTTACATAGGGAATCAAATTCCAAATCAAGTCTGTCTGGCTCCAAAGTCCATTCTGCTACATGATGAGCCTTAAGAGTGGAAAACCCATGACATCATAATAGACTTAGAGATGGAGAGTGGTTTTTGCTTTCAGTGGTCTGAGACAACTTTGCAACTGCTAAAAAGGACTGGAGCTTCAGCTAGTTAGGAATATTTTCAGTTCAGCATATTCTGAAACACATCATGTAATATACAATGCTTAGAAAGCCACATGGCCTATATTTTCATAGGGCATTCATTCACTTTAGGGGGTGAGTAGAGAAATTTAGATGTCACACAGCTCTATTTTGACGTTCATAATTTTGTGAATGAGTTTGAAATTTAGAACACTCCTTGTGTATCCTCATCCAACGCCTTTTTTGTTGCACCAAAGATGAAAGCAATTTTGCTGTTCTGCTCTAATAAAAAAAATAGCATCTTACTTTGCTGTATATTCAAATCTCATTTCATTTACCAGATTTACAAGTTGTGACCTTATAAAAAGGGTTTTTAATCAGAAAAATCAGAGCTGCATTGGAGTTATGAGGACAAATGGTAGCTTTTGAGCATAACACTAAAATTACAAAGATTTCAGATTTATATGACTTTAGATGTTTTAATCAGAGAAATTGCTCTTACACGTTCACCAACAGCACCGTCCCGTCCTGGAGTACCGTCATTACCAGCCGGACCCTATAGAGAATAATATTTGAAAAAATAATTAATTGAGTAATGCAACAAAACTCATTCCAATTGTCAGAAAAATAGCAGCATGCTTTATACCTCTCTTTTATAAACTATAAATTAGCATTTATAGAAATCTTAATAGAAGAATGGCTTCTTACCATCTTCTCTATTATTTTGAATTATCATAAAATTATTAATACCTTCTTAACCTAAATTCTTCATTTCTATTTATTATTTTTAAAAAAGAAAAAAATGTCCTCAAGTACTTTGAAATAAATAGGCAACAATTACATTCTTGTCATTTATGTTTTGTTTCTGTTACCAATGAATGGGTTTTTTACTAACGTTTTTAAGTTTATTCAAATAATATCCTTAAAGTCTTGAAATCAAATAACTGTGTTTAGCTATTAAATTATTAAATTATGTTTTAAATATATGTAATCTTCTCTCCGTATTTTAGTTTGATTTTTTTCTGAACTATGTTTACTATGTGATCAAAAATTCCTCTGAAAACCATTGATTATTTCTTTCAAGAAAATGTGACATTAACTTAGTGATTCACTTATTAAAGACCTAAATAGAGGACATTCCAACTTTTATCTTCTCAAATTGCCTATCAAAAACTGATTTGCTCCCAAAAGAGCCTAAAGGAACATGACATCCATTATGTTACGTTATAGTGATATTTAAGTAAAATGGTCTCTATTTACTTTGCCCTTTTCACAAGCTATAATAGTTATATTAATTCTATCACCATAAAACTTGGCAATTTTGATAAATATGCCATTACAAGATGAAATAATAACAAGGGAAAAGTGAATGGATGTGTCCTTTCACCTTCAAAGCAATTTGGTAGCAGTCTAAATCAACTAAAATACTTAGCTCCAGATTAGAGGAAGGTCAGTGCAAGGACACTGATCTTGTTACCTTTTCTTTATGTCATGATTAGCCAACTCTAAGGAAGTAGGGTACATCAAATAACATTACTAAGAACTTTCTTATGGTCAAATGTACAATCACTTTCTAAATTTCTAAAGCAATTTGCAAATGAAAAAGTTGTCCCCATGACACCCAGATACCAAGAGAAGAGTTACTTTCCCTGCAGTACTCACTTCTGGTCCAGGTTCCCCTACAGGACCA
The DNA here is from genome assembly GCA_008086735.1 of Cheirogaleus medius. Taxonomy (NCBI): domain Eukaryota; kingdom Metazoa; phylum Chordata; class Mammalia; order Primates; family Cheirogaleidae; genus Cheirogaleus; species Cheirogaleus medius. The sequence continues at coordinate 32,243,199 of VBSM01001562.1, forward strand.
TTGGAGCCTGGGGGTCCCACAGGTCCAGGTGGACCCTTATCTCCTGTGGCACCAGTTGGTCCTACTTTTCCTGGCGTGCCCTGAAACATAAGTATAAATATGTCATCGACTTCTGAAGAAACTGAAGAATGCCAGTTCCCATAAAGGCTACATTTCTTCAAATGTCACCTTAGTCCCTACTTCTATAATAATAATTTTCCATTACCTACAACACCCATGTCACTGTAAATGCCTTCTCAGAAGCATGCCCACCTCGTATCACACTCCTCCTGACATATCAAAGGGACCAAAAAGTATCCTTTGCCACCAGCTCAGGTAAGCATTCTGAGTTCTAACCATATGTACCATAGTCAATTCTAGCTGCCCTTTTGGAATTTGAATCACTAGTAAGACACACTCATCCTTTTTCACTCCCACTTTGCTTATTTTATTTTTATATTTGGTACTCTGGTCTCACTAACAAGAGATTTTATTTTTAGGCCCTCAGTTTACTTCTAATAATAATAACACATCCCTTAACTCCTAATTTTCTGGTTTCACATTTCTATCCAGATGTCTCTCAGTTCCAAGATCCCAAGGGTATATCTCTCTGTCTATATTCCATTAAAAAATTATTAATTTGTTTTTAAGTATTAGAATTTTATAGTGGTAAAATTTAGTCTCTTCAAAGCTAACATCGAATCAAACTTTTATCCATACTCCAGGGAATATGAGTCTTAAGCACCCTCCAGAGAACAGGAGATTACCTTCAGAGTCCTTCTTTGTAGTTCACCCCACATTCACCTCTAATATTCCTTTCCCTCAACTATGTCTTCCCTTTGATGGTTTACTGTGAAATATGGCATTTTTGTGAAGCATGTTTATTTAAAGACGCTAACTACTCACCAGGAGATTATCCCCCTTCTCTAGCTCCAGGGATCTTTTTAATCTTTGAAGAAAGATTTAAGAGTCACCAAAAATCCATATCCTTCTTTGCCTGCTTCTCTAGTCCCAGGGTTAAACAAATATATTTTTCAAAGACTTTGCAAGGTAGTTAAGAATTTGACATTTAAGATCAAAAGATTTTTAAGATATTCAGAATGTATGTCAGTACAAGACTGCTTCAATCTATTTATTAAGCAAAAAATATCAATTCTCTCTGAAAAAAAAATTTTATTGCACATATCAGATGAAATATTGACCAAGGCAGCTACTCACCGCCGGGCCTGGCAGGCCGGGCATGCCTCGCTCTCCACGTTGCCCAGGCATGCCGACTATTCCTCTCTGCCCAGTAGTCCCAGCGGGGCCAGGGGGACCATCTGGACCCTAATGTTGAGGACAAGCTAGAATTAGAAATTCTCCAGGGTTAAACCTAATCCAAGGTATTTATAATAAATTGATTACAGCTTTATAGATTTTTCAGTATGAAAAAAAAGATCTGTTTCACAAAACCATACTGTATATAAGTAATCAGTTATAATCCACACAGAGCCTTTAACATTATTTAAAGTTAAAAACAGCCCATCAGTTGGAAAGGAACTTGAAGATTAAGCAAATATTGACTAAATAAAAGAGGCTATTGCTCAGAGAAACATTTTTTCCTCTTTTTAAAAGACAAAAATAAATTTTAAAAATAAAGACAAATGGTTATCTAAATACATTAATATTTAGAAGCATATTGATATAAAATCAAATAATACATATAATTTTAAAAGTTCTTCATATATTATCAACATTTACAAAGAATTTCTTTGGTTTAGTTTTTGGACACCATATTCATTACTGTTTTTTAGATCTATATATAAATTAGATATATTTATAAATTATATAAATTCTCTTCTAAAGCAGAGAATTATAAGTTATAGGATATAATGCACTTAAAGGATTTAGGAATATGCCCAGCAGATAAGTTTCTTTGTGGCACTGATTATTATGGATTTCTATTTGTAAATATCTCAAGGTGTTCTGAAACAAAGATGCCAAACTTACAGGTTGCCCGTCTTCTCCTGGGTCCCCTTTGTCCCCTGGACCACCAGGAGGGCCAGCTGGTCCTCGATCTCCCACTCGCCCATGAGAGCCGGGGTCCCCACGAAGACCTGGAGGTCCCTCCTTCCCGGGTTCCCCTAAGGGCCCCGCAGGTCCTGGAGCTCCCTAGTATAACACAGAAAGAAACATCTAAGAGGCAAAGTGGAAGCCAAGCAAGAGCAACTGCCGCAATTGTGTCACCTCAGATGCAAGATGTTCTAGCCCTGCAGGTTCATTTTTCCTGTTAGATAATCAGTCATTCAGTAGAATTTAAAAAAAAAAAAAAATAAAACAAAACATAGCTGTGGATTAATTCCCCAGGAAAAGATCTAAGTATCATTTACAGACAATTCCTTGTGAATCATTATCAAAATATGGAGAAATGACTTGAATTTTCAAATATTAAGGCTGTACTCGAAACAATTAATATATAATATTTTATTCTGAGTCAACCTTATAATAAAAGACTGACATTTATTAAAGAAAGTTTCAGAAAAGCTTCCTAACTGAAGGGGATGATTATTAGCACATAATACTGTTAAGTATTTAGTACCCAAATGGAATAATACTCAAATATTGGGACTAAAAAGAACTTGCAAATAAGCTCCTCTAAGAAATATTGGATTATTAAATCTGAACTTGCTTTGATGAAATACCAGTATGAATTATTGAGATAATAGTAGTTAAACAGGAAAACAAACCATTAAAGGATTAAATAAAGAACAAATAATATTTCTCATATATATATGTGTGTGTGTGTATATGTGTGCGTATGTGTATATATGTGTATATGTATGTGTGTGTGTAATTATTCCACCATAAATGACTTGAATCATTAAGTTGACTTACAGGAGGGCCTGGAGGTCCAACTCTGCCAGCAGAACCAGGAAATCCTGTAGCACCCTAGTAATATAGTATTATATAAGCAATTTTTAAATAATAGTTAACATATTTTCCTGAAATCTATTTTTTCACAAAAAGTCTTAGGCCTTTAGAGTCCTTTCTATGTTTTAACCAATATATTTTTTCATCTCATGCATTCTATATTTTTGGAAATGAATCTAGATTAATTAATAGGAAGGGCAACTTTTTTGTCTTTCTACTTTTCATTTATCTTGAACATGCACAAGTAGGACCAGAATCACACTAATATTTTATACTATCAAATTATATAAAGTACTTTCACATTATTCATTTACCCTTTTACATAGGTAATATGTTACTTATAGTACATTATGAGGCAGCTGGGTCCCCAAAACTACAAAACTGATTTGAACCCAAATCTTCATCTAAGTTAAGGGCTCTCTGCAGATAGTTGATATAAGCAATAATTTTTTTATTACCGCTCAGATGAAGATTAACTTTTACATGACCAAGACACACTAAATATCTGGAACTAGCTGTGCATAATTCCCAGGGCATCAAACCAACTTACAGGTGGACCCTGGGTTCCTCGGCCACCTTTTAGTCCAGGAACACCATTAGGACCCTAAATAGAAACAAACAAACAAAAGAGCACTGCAGTAAAGCAAAATAGGCTGAATATACACTGCAAACATTAGACATTGTACTCAAGTTGCAACATTTTTTTTTAAACTTACATGAGGGCCAGGGGACCCCGCCAGCCCTTGCGGTCCAGGAGAACCTGCATCCCCCTTCTGTCCTGGCTCTCCAGGTTCCCCTTTTACTCCAGGCTGCCCATCAGGACCCTATAAGCAATTGTACAAAGCAACTCATTTAAGATTTATCAGCATACTATTTCATAGTAATTATTATTAATGTATCATTTAATCATATATTGTGAAATGGTGCTTTATAATCAGTATTAAAGCATAGTAGAAAAATAAAATGCCCAGATGAGATCTTTGAAGAAAACCTAAACAATAAGTATATGAGCTCAAATAGTGCAAACATCAATTTTGGTACCAATGTATGAAAAATGTATTGAAAATGAGAATATTCCTTAGAAAACCATAAATTTTATAGAATTCTTAATATGCCTTCAAAACATAAGGCAATGATCATTAACCCCATTAACTTCATCACTATAACAAGACGAGTATTGATTTGTAAATGAGGAATATTTAAAAATTATACCTGGGGTCCAGCGAACCCAACAGCCCCAGTTGGGCCATTTTCACCACGAGAACCCTAGGAGAAGACAAAGATTTACTGTAGTTTCCACACATTATGCTAAATTGGAACAGTATTTTATAACACAATTATATAAATATGGCATAGTTTGACATTCATATATAGAGAGAAATTATGCATATTGCTTGAGGAAGACCCTTAAGGGTAATATAAACATATAGGTCATGGAACAAAATTCTCAATGTCAGAAGTAGAAAAGAAGCCTCTTAACTATTTAGTAAAGAGTTGCCTACCTAGACTTAATAGATTGCATGACAGATAGTTTTTTAAGTTTAATTAGAAAAGTAAAAGCTAAAAACCAGGAAGTTATAAATAGCTCAAACCAACAGGCATGGCTTTATATAAATATCAAAACAAAATGATGAGGTTATTTTTTTCCACTTAATCTCACATGTAAGAACATCAAAATACTGTCACTTACAGGGTTGCCACGGGAGCCAGGAGGGCCAACTAAACCTCGAGGACCAGGTTCACCCTAGAAGGCAGATTTTAGATGGTTATTGACCAAAGCAGTAGCAAAACACAGTACAAGTGTAGGATATTGGGCACCGTGAGGAGGCAGACAGTGGGGGAAACTCCGAAATGACCCAGCTCAGCTACCACATGTGACAAGAGAGGAAGCTTTATGAAAGAGCATATTCGGGCCTCATGGCTTTGAGTGCATACAGTAACAACTTGAGACTTACCTTTTCTCCAGTGGGACCTGCGGGACCTGGAGGGCCCAAGGGACCTGGAAGACCCTGTTAATTAACAGAACATGATTATATTGAGGGAAAAAATATGCAGGAATCTTCATACTTAAGCAAACAAATGAAAGACAAGGGACTATTTTGTTATAACCCGGCTGCTTTTGCAAGTCGTTATCTATCGTAAATTACATAATCTGTATATTTTCAAGATTTTTCTGACTAGTCTCAAACCATTTTCACTGTCTTTTTCTCTACAGAATGTTTTAATTTCTTTTATCCAACTCAACTCATGCATACATAAAACCGTTTTCAAAACATCAGTGTTAAATTAATGCTATTTTTCCACAATGATTCTGTCTTTCTTAGCCTATTTAATTTTGCTGATACTGATTTTGCAATTTGAGCATAGGTTAAAAAGGAGCTTTCTTCTTTGTATAGAATAGTTTATTCTTTAATTATAATAGCAAAATTATATGCTATTATTATAATAGCAAACTGTGTGCCAAAGCATTTGGTTTTCTTCTTCTTCCTCTTCTTCTTTTTTTTTTTTTTTTTGAGACAGGGTTTCACTATTGCCCAGGCTGAGGCTGAAGTGCAATGGCTATGATCGCTCCTGTAAAAGAATGTAGCTGGAACTATAGGCATCCTCACTAAACCTGGCTTAATTTTCTTCATTCTTTTGAGATAAAAATGAGTGTCACCACCCAGCTACGTTAATGAGGTCCTTTGCACTGAGAGCATAGGAGAGCTACCACGTGGGGATACCACCTGGCTCTTGATTACATGTCAAGAGCCACTGGACTAGATTGGAGTCCTTTCTAAAACAAGTTCTCTATCTGATATTTGTGTTTTGCCCCTTCATATGCACCCCAAACATTCTCTCATCATTTAATTTCTGTATGTGTTACTGAAGAAACTTAAGACACAAAAATAACTTTTTAATTTTATATTTTTGACAAGAAGATGAGAAAACTGTGTTCTTATATTCTCTGGATCTATAGTAGAACAATATTCTTCCAATAATTTACTTAGACACTTCCTTAAAGGATTTGATTAATATAAAACACTTCATTACTTGTATTCACAGATTTTTTTCACACAGAGAAAACATGTTACTCATTTTTTCCCTTACTATTAGATTACAGTAAATGCTCTGTTCTGTTTCTTTCCTGAACAAGGTATTGCCCTCTTTAAAAATAAAGCAGTTATTGCTTATGCCCTGATCTGGTTATGCTGCATTTTCGAAGTTAGTTCATAGACACAGTAGATAAGTATTTTGGACTTCCCCTTAAAATAAACTGTCAATGTATCATTCCTTCAGACAGTACTGCATTACTCACTACGCACTCCAGAACATTCATGATATAAAGTATGAAAAATATACCAGATTTACCTAGACCATTTTTTAAGTCAAATATTAGATTTAACTAAAAGACAAGAGATATCTTTTGTTCATAATTTGCTATACAGTTTCACATTTAATTTAATTTTTCATAAAAAGAAAAACTGTATAATTACCATTAAGATAAACTTGTCCTACATTTCACTGAATTTTCTTAATCAAAAGCTAATATAACCAATGTATTCACAATGTCTCAATGTGACCTTGTATCTATGGTACAACTGCTATTGCCAGGGTACAACATGACAACTAACAGCAAACCATGTCATACTGAGACAGAAATTTTTCATCAGATATCAAGCACTAGTCCAGGAAATGCTGGATGTTTGAGCCACTGTGACTAATCACTCCTACATGAGAAAATCATTTATGTCTGAAAATATATTGTCTTTCTAGTCTGATTGTCCTTTGAATTGTAAATGCATTTTAATTTTGAAGACCTAAAGTTTGTTAAATGTCTGTTTGTGACATGACATTAAACATTGTTTTGGGTCAACCATCCTTCTTGACATTCATTATTCCAACTTTTTATTGATAAAAGCACTCACGATGACTCACTGCACAGTAAATTTCTCACCCCAAACATCCAGTTTACTGAGAAATACTTATAACAATTCTGGAGACTCTATAAAACTCTACTTGCCTACGCTGGAATGAGACCTAAGCCAGCTTATTGGATCAACATTTCAACAGAAAAAAAAACATTAAATCTGAAATTAAAAGGTAATAGAGAAAGATAAAGAGGGACTCCACCCCTTAAAGCACCTATCTCATAGGCAATAAACATGTGTTTTATTTGGGTCTCTCAACAATGACTTTATTTTTTGGCTCTGTCTAATTCAGGGTAAGCAAATGAGTATCCATGGTGGCTCAACATCAAATCTCAAAGGTCATCATTCTCCATATCCTCACTACCAAGAAAATGTGATTCACTTTGTTGAAAAGTTCATGCAAATCATAGGATAATGTAATGCTGGTTCCCAGCCCAGCTAAAAAAGAAATGCTTTTACTTACTCTAGCACCATCGTTTCCAGCTGTGCCTTCAGAACCTTTCTCTCCTATGCCACCCTGGGAAGACACACAAAGTACCATTTATTCATGTAATTGTCTCTTTCCCACACTTACATGGAAGCTTCATGAGGGCAAAGTCATAACTGCCATGTGTTTATTAGCTGTATCCCCTTGAGCCTAGAACTGTGTCAGACACTGTGCATGTCCTCAATAAATATTTATTAAAAGAATGAATCAATGAATGACTTGTGGCTTAGGATGGTTGAAGTAAAAGCCTGCTCAGGAAATCATTATCAGCAGAATGTTTAAATAAATGAACTGAAAAAAAAAAAATCAGACTTACTCTGTCACCCTTGGGGCCAGGAGTTCCTGCAATTCCTCTTTCTCCCGGCATACCTTGAAGACCTGGTGGGCCTGTATCTCCAGGGGTCCCAGATGGACCTGGACTGCCCTAAAATGAACAAACATTAAGTGACCATATCCATATATTAAGATTGAACCACATAAAATTGTTGTTTTAGTGGGTTAAAAAGAGTTGAATGTCAGCAATTTCATATATTTTGACTTAATGTTCATTTTTGCATTTGGGAAAGTTATCTCTGAGTTGATCTTTTTGAAATAAAATCAGATTTAATTTTTTGATTGTTGCTTTGTTTTCAACTTTTCTCTTTAGAGATAACTGACCACTAATTCAAATAAAAATGATTAGAGGTGCTTTTTTTCCCCTTTCTCAGAAAGGGGAAAAAAATATCATAGTAGATACTAATAAACATCATAGTAGATACTAATAAAGCAAGAATACATTACATTTAGAGAAATGTTTCATTCTGTCTTTACTGAATCTGTGATATTAAACTGGTTTTCAGGCTAATTTAGTGATTAAATTAAAGTAGACCTTATCAATCACTCTGGACCCTGAAGATGATAAGAGATCTCATGTTATACGACCATGAAAAATTCTACTTCAACTGTTTATATTGAAGTTGGCCACATTTTCTTCTACCCATCACAAAATGGTACCCAAAAGGAAAGGGTACTGATTTGTGCCTACATATTTTCATAATGCAGTAAGCAGGATTGTGGAACCTGAGACAAGAAAAAGGGAACATATGATTAGGAAAACCTCCTAACAAATTATGTAATTTTCTATTTCTTGCCTCTCCTTATTCAAAGAAGCCATGAATAAAATTAATATAAACATGAGGAATGTGTTTGTATATGGGAATGTATCACGGTGTGGACTTAAACCATAATCCCCATCACAAAGACGAGAGTTTTCTTTTTAGCTAACTCTTTAGTAGTAAGAAAAAAGCCTACTAGGTGCTCATTAAATATTTGTTGAACAAGAAAATGATATAATCAAATTACCTTGCAAAAACAAGAGAAATTGACTCTACTACCAGCATTTGTTTATTGCACAGTTATTTCAGAGCATTTTAAAATATGAGATCACTACGGTACTTACTTTTGGACCATCAGGACCATGTCCTCCAGCCATTCCCTTCTCACCAGGGAGTCCAGTTATTCCTGGTTCTCCTCTTTCCCCAGGATTTCCTCGTTCTCCCTAGTACAACATTGGATTGTGAAATAATCTCAATACTTAATCTGAAAAGGAGTTTAAAATGTTTCTTTAAAAATGGCTTCTACTGGGGGAAAATTTAGGAATGAGCCATTACTAAAGCTCAATTTTCTAACTTAGTGATAAGAAATAAACTTGAAGCAAGGTTTTGCCCATTTCACAAGACAAAATATTTCTCATAAGATTGATTTTTATCTGGTAGAAGAATTTAATGCTTAAAATAAATCCCAGTTTAAGATAAAGGATTCCTTTTTAAACTGAACCCTGCGGGGAAACAAAATGAATCACAAAGGAAAAAAAAAAAATACTTACTCTAGGTCCTAATGGGCCAACTGCTCCAGGATCTCCAGGAACACCCTATAAATACATTTTATTTTGAAATGGAGCAAAAACTTTGAGCCAGTTTTTAGGCATTTATTAGAAATTTTTCCATATCATATACCTAATTTCTTTTAATGTGCCATTAGAAAGCTGAGTAAGTCCGCAATATTAAAGAAAGAAAAATATGTATACTTTTATAAATGATTGAATATCACATCTATTAGATGGAAACATTGTTCTAGAAAACATTAAAAATATATATTAAACATAAAAATATTATACCTGAATGTTTGATTTTTGGCAATGAGAATATGCAAAGTATTATTTCACAAAGATAGTACATTAGTTTTTTTAGAGACAAAAAAATATATGCTAAATGCCTTTTATTTCCTAATGGAACATGAAAAAGTTTAAATAGAGGAAAGTGATATAAAAAACGATGAAGCACTTTTTCTTTAAATAGAACCAATTCAATTCTATTCAATTTAGTAAATCTTTCTTGATCCTATAATATGGAAAAAGCATTCTACTAGGAATTGTGGGCTCAATCTAGTGCAAACATGTCTACAAAAGTTTCAGTTTATTTTTAAGTAAAGGAAAGTTTGTCATTTTGAAAATTTTCTCTCTGATAAAGATTATTATTTTATCAAATAGGCCTATGATCTTATCCCCTGAAATTGATGGTCCTCACTGTGGCATGATCTTCCTAAAATCCAAATCTGATCATATTGTTCCCGCTTTAAAAGCCCTTCATCAGTTTCCCATTACTCTAATGATGTGGGACAAATTAGACCCAAACTAAGACCCTCCATAATCTGGCCTCTGAGTCACCCCTCCAGCCTCATTTCTACCCTCTTCACGTGGTACTACTCACTCCTGATTTAGTAAACTTTTTTCAATGCCTTAAACTAAAAGCCTTTGCACCTGTTCTTCTCATTTCACAGAGTATTTTCTTACCTTTTCTCCTCCACCTTTAACAACATTCATGCTTCATAACTCATACAAGATATTACTTAGTCTAGGGAGCCCCCCAGAAGTCTGAATTAGGAGCAGCTTTTATGTTTCCATACATACAGTGCCGCCCCTATCATAGCATTTATTAATAGAACACACTGTTATTAAAACTGTCTTTTTATACTCTCCATCTCCTACTATACTGTAGTATAAAGGCAAGGTCCATATCCATTTTGTTCAGCCAGTTAAGGCCAGTGCTTAGTAGAATCAAGTACAAAGAGTGTTCAGGAAATATTTATTGAATGGTTAAACAAGCAAATGGATCACACACAGAAAAATAAATAAATCGATATGCCAGCAAAATAACAGAAATAAAGTGGTTAATATCTGTTCATAATTGTTTATAAATACTCCAATAAAACTCTACAGTTATGGAAAAGTATATTTTAGTGATTAAGAATACGGTCTTGGGAAGAGATGATCTAGGTTCAAACCATATCAGCTTTGTGATTTTGGGAAAGTTATCTAACATCTGTGTGCCTGTTTCCCTATCTGTAAAATGGAGATTATAAGAGTACATAGTACATGGGTTGTTTTAAGGATTCAAAGAGATAATATATGTAAAGAAAACCAGAACAGAGCCTCACTTATAAAAAATGATACTATGAGCCAGCAATTTGTAGCGTTGCTATTATTATTACTCAAACACTTACCTGATCACCTGGCTTTCCGCCTTCCCCAGGAGGCCCTGGAGGACCAGGAAGCCCCTAAAACAAAAGCAAGAAAATAAAATTGTGAATCTATGAAAGTTTAATAGACTACCAGTATTAATAGCTCACCTTTTACAAGTCATGGAATCTCTGTGACTATATCTTCAAGCAAAAGATACTGTTCAGAAATGTAAAAAAATCTACTTTTAACAAAGCACAGCAGTTAATTTATAGGATTAGATTTTCATTTAGACACCACTTAGCAAAAAAGAAATAATAATATAACAGGAAGTTCTTCACACTTGTAGAGTTTTTTGTGGCTCTGAGAATAATACTTTAGACTGCTAGAACATTAAATTCAGTCAAAAAGCTCTTTTCACAAATTATGATTATCCCTATTAAATAATATACATACCAATATATGTAGATAAATCATGAAAATTTATTCAATAAAAACTTTTAGTCACTATGCCAGTAAAACTAGATCAGACTTAAACTTTGTTGTGATATCAGGAAAATTTTATTCCTGATATCTTTTTATTATTGTTTATTATTTTTCATTGTTTTGTTAATACTTTTGGAGTTTTATCAATGTTTTAGGTAAGTTCATTCCTTTTCTTTGAATAAAAATGTTTGATTTTATCCAAATATCTATCTTATCTCCTAAAAGAGGGATTACGTTTTTGGAAATTGTAGAATTTCACATCATTTGACCATACCTTTTTATGTTTTAAAAAAGCATTTTAGTTAATGAATAAAGAAATGGAAAATTGAATTAGTGCACACCTGAAAGCCAGTGGGGCCTGGAGGTCCCTGTTCTCCTCTTTCTCCAGCTAGACCCTAAGTCATGAAGGAAAGAAAATCATGAATGCAGCCAGTGCCAAGTGGTAAAGCTACTAGTACATACATATACATATTTTACTGTAGCCAACAGTAAAATTATGGGGAAACTGATAAATTGAATGTGGAAAAACCTATTACTTTTCCATATCTAATTTTAAAGGGGTAATATTTATATTATACTTTATTTCTAAGTGTCATAAGAATTATTAATCAAGACTTTAAAACTAGAATGACTAAAGAAAGCAAAGCTAACATTTTAGAAAGATATTTAAACTGCCCCACCCCAAAACAAATAAATATGCCAAAGTGAAATCCTGCAATGAAGATACAACCTCAAAGGATAAATATTATCCCTTTATCTCCTCAAAAATGGCTTGAATGAATTTTTATAAGATATGTTATTAGAAGAAAGTAGCTATAATTCAGTATTTAAATATTTTAAATAAAAAAATTATGCAATATTTGTCAAAAACTATTTTCCTCAGTTGATATACTCTTCAACTGTGCCGTGTAAAGACAATGGGGAAGCCCTTTCCATCAGATTTTAAAAGTTTAAAAAGAAAAGACCAATCATTACATTTAAAAAGATAAGAAAACACCATATCACAGGAATCAAAAGAAAATATATAACTGAAATTCTTTAATCCCATACAATTTTATTCACTTTCCCTGAAACGTATTCATAAGCAAAGTCTTGCACCAATATCACAGAAAAATGCAATGCACATTCTTGCTACAAGATCACATACCGGGGGGCCCACAGGACCAGAAGGACCAACTTCACCATCTTTTCCAGGAGCTCCCTAGTATCACATAGAGATCATTTGTGAGCTGAGGCCATGCATAAGAATTTGGATAGTGTCATATCTTTTTTTTTTTTCTTTAGCAGAAAATGTGTTTTTACCCTCTGCCCAGGAACACCAGCATTTCCTGCTTCTCCAGGTTTCCCAGGGTCACCCTGAAGAATAAATGAAGCCATTCCAAAAATTCAATCAGTTAGGTAAAAACATACCTGCTCCAAAGGACGATTATGATGAGATGGCAAATATATTATATACTGTACTCACACTGCTACCTTTGGGGCCTGGAAGACCCATACTCCCAGGCTGCCCTCTGATTCCTATGGAGCCTGGAGGACCTGGACGGCCATCTTCTCCCGGAGCACCCTACGGAATTGACAGCAGCCATGTAAGTTTCACATAAATTCTAAATATCTCATCGCCCAAATTGCCACTTGCCTTTCTCACAATAATAAATTACATAAATTTTAAATTATTCTATTTTTTATCTTAATGAATCAGAACAGTTGAATGGTTTTTAAAAACCACCAAAGTATTTTTAATATTTAGCAGAGAGATTTTATTCTTATTCTAGACATAAGCCTCATCTTCATATCTCCTGATACTCTCATAATAATAGGATAAACATTTCTCTCTTCTTTCATTTACTCTGGTTTGTGGTAATGAAAATTCAGGACTTCTATTTCACACTGCAGTATAAGGTAAGGGCTTAGAATATATAAACTGTCAAAATTCATACCTACTTATCTCTTAAATACATAAAATCGAAAGGATATCAAGAGATGGTAATATTTCTAACAGATGAATGTCACCAATATTGAAAAATGTATCATTTCAACTTTTTCACCGATGCCAGGAAAGCAATTTCAATCTCAAACATTGATCTCGATAAAATTTGATCTATATTTTGGTCAATGTGAAAATACACAGATACTAAGAATTTGCTTCCAGGAGGCATTTTAAGTATGTGAACACGATCAGCATCCACATGATCAATAACATTAACCTCAAATAAATATCATTTAAGTTGCATGTTTACTGAAAAATATTAATGCTTGTGGACATTTGTTTAAATTACTTACCAAAGGTCCAAGTTTTCCTTCAGGACCTTGAACACCAGGATTTCCCGTCAGACCCTGAAAATGAAAAGCAAGTGTGAGTTCATTGCTGACCAACAATTGAAATAAAGATTCTAAAGAGGAAAATAGCATTGCATTGTTGACAACTGAATGGAAGGGCAATCTCATGGTTACGATAAATTTTCAAGTGACGTTTTGTTAAAATAATATTAACCAGGAATTCTCTGCTAAAAGTCAAACAAGTTGTCTGTTAACAAGTAAAGAATAAAGATTGACACAGGATTTTTTTCTGATGCCAAGTGGTAAAGCTATAATGCATATTCTTTCAAGAAAGAGACTAGAAGTTACTGTGTTTTCTATACAAGATAAAAGACAAATGAGTATTTAAAAAATAATAAATCAGGTCAAAACCATAAAAACAAAGAAATGTTCCAAGTTGATAAAGCAAACTAAATTTAAAAACAAACAAAGCAAGCTTTCAAGGCATGCTCAGGAGCATTTCTCCTGGGCTGAGAAAGTAAACAACTGCCTTGTTCTTACCCGAGCACCTGGAAGCCCAGGTTCTCCTAAACGGCCTGGATCCCCCTGGCCTCCTTTAGGTCCTGAAGAACCTACAGGACCCCGCTCTCCTTGAGCACCCTGTACCAAACAAAGCAGGTATGTCAGAAAAGTGTTCAGGGAAACAAAAACAAGCATAATTAAAATTATAGTTTTACAAATCAAGGCACTAATATACAAATATTTTGTCAAAGAAGTTACAAAGACTTTGAACACAATGTCACTGCACATTTTGTTCTAATTTGGACTCCTTGTAGAATAGTAGTTTTTCATCATTAACTGATAAAAGTTGTGGTTAGAGCTTCACTCCAATAATTCATATTTTTAAAAAACCAGAATAGTGAAAGAGTCTTAATTTCCAACTAAAGGGAACATATATATTCAATGAAAAGTTTGAAAAATAAAGCTCTTATATTCCTCCAATTACTGTCCTTCTGCCCTATACCTCTTAATGCAGAAATTACACAACAGGAGTTTGAGGTTAGATCTGACATCTGTGTCTATCTCCTTTCTGGATCTGGATCTATGTGAACCACAGCTAGATCACCATGCTGGAAATGGCATCTTTGAGGGCACCACCCAGATGAGTATCAACATTGCTAGAGTAACCTCACCTTTGGTCCAGGTAAACCATCAGAGCCTGGAAAACCACGATTGCCAGGAGCACCCTACAAATGACCAAAATATGATTCTTATTTGTTGATATTTTTACAATATATAATAAATAGGTAATTTTTTTAGTACTATAAAGTTTTAGGAGCTATGATCAAAACCAATATGGCTCTCTCTATATATATATATAACATTCATATATATATGAAAAAATTGACTTCATAGAATAAATTTTAAATTTTGAAGACTATGTGAATACAAAGTAATTCTTCAAATCAAGAAATACTATAACAATTCATTGTAAAGTTAAACATAGAGAAAAACTGATATCTAGATATGAGAGGCAAAGGTACCATCTAAAGCAATCAAAATGTCAACGATAACATACATTAATATCTTGTTTGTGAAGCCCTTTGTATTCTCTACAAATGTGAGATTATTATTGTTCTTTTCAGACCTGTTTCATTATACTCCAGTCACAGCTACATCTTCTGTTTAAAACTACCTAGTCCTCTCAGGCCTCCCAGCTTTACATTTGCTTTTTCCTCTTCTAAGAATATTCTTTCTTCTAATTTCTCTTGCTGGTAACCGTCATCAGCAGGTCTCAGCTAAAATGCTATCTTCTCAGAGAATTCTATTTCCTAACTCCCTAATCTAACATTACACCACTGTCATATACCCATAGTTACTCTCCAACATGTCATCCCATTATTTAATAAGTGTACATGGCACTTATTAAAATGTATAAATACATTTTTATTAACCTATTGACTTGATTATTCTTTACCTCACCACTAAACTGTTGTTTACATGAGGACTGAGACCATAGACTTCTTGTTAACTGACATATCTCAAGCACAAATCGTTCAAATTGGCATAGAGCAGTGATTCAATCAATATTAGTTGAATGAATGAAGAGTGATTAGACAGTTGGCTCTATGTATTTGCAGATAATTATACTGCAAACAAAAGATAAAGGCACCTGTAAGCATTTCTCTTAACTGCTCTAGTTTTTCTTACTATCCTAAAACTTACTCATGTAATTCCCCCACAACTACAAGAATATAATTTATTATTCAAATTTTACCCTTTCTCCCACTGGGCCTGGAGGCCCAACTGTTCCTGGATCACCTCTGGGACCTCTTTTGCCTTCTTCGCCAGGTGGGCCTATGGGACCCTGAATACCATGTGGCCCCTATCAAAAAACAGAAGGACAGTTATCAGGAAATTATCATCCAGCAAGTGAGTTATGGTTGGAAGACTCATTTAATGATGTAAGTTAAACTTAGAAGTACATTAAAAATTATTTTAAACTATTTTCATCCCAATCTATTACAATTTCCGCTGTTATTATTTTAAATTAGCATTTTGAGCTGTATACTTCTAGACAATTATGTTCTTCTTATCATTAAAAAAATGAAGACTTACTGGTTCCCCTTTTGGTCCAGCTTCTCCTTTGAAACCTGGAACTCCCGGATCACCCTAAAAAAAAAAATGATTGTAAGAACCAGGACATTGAGCCAGTCCAACCTGCTCTAATTAATTCCAGTGAATAGGCCTTAAAATTTTTCTGCTGCTGAGTCTGTACTGAATCAGTAGAATAATATAATCATTTTTTTAAATTTTGCAAATCTTTTATAATATGTGTAAATTTTTATACAATTCAGTATAATTTGATAGCGGTTTGTTTACTCTAGAGTGGTCTTCAAGAGTTTTACTTTTAAAATCATGTTTAGCAGAATAATTAAAATTATTTCATTATTAAACTTTCATAATTAAAATTAGAACTAACAATGACAACTTCTATAGACAAATCTACTTAGGCTGTATTTTAGGATATAGACTTATATTTATATTCTATTTATTTGGAATTTGGCAACTTCAAATCAGGCATTTTGCCTTTGGAGTGTTCTGGGATTTGGTGTATGTGTGTCTTTAAATGTCAATTATAGTTTATGTTGCAGGAATCAGATTACTAAATTCAGAAAATGGTAAAAATCCAATGTGACATATCAGCAACACTCATGTTTTAATAAATCTGTCACCAGCACTTAAGAAGAATTAATCAGCATGATTACGTTACTTGGAACAGTATCTAAAATATTTGTTTAAATATTTATTTTTATATATCAAGCTAAAAGCTAAATTTTTCAATGTGTTTATGTCTTATGGGGCTCATCACAATATTATTTCTAATAAATAATTTCTGTAAAAAATATGAAAACATTGAATATGAACAACATTGGAATCATTCAAGAACTCTCAAGAAATAGCTCTTGAACCCATTTTTAGCCAAATTGTCATTATAAATCCCTATTACACCTCCATATCACTTCAGACTGGCTTGCCAAATATTTCCATAACACTTGTTATTAAACTATTCATACAATTCTATGAGATCAACCATAAAGTTATTATTTTATTATTTTAAATAAAAGAATACTAAAATTTAACATACTGCAATATGTTCTACTTAGAGCTTAAACATCTAAATTGCATAGTAATATTTAGTCTTCACTTTACAAAGTCTCCAATCTTCACTTCCTTCACTCTTAGTTAGGTATACAAAAAGTGTGATAGTTGTTCTAAAGGACATTACCGGTTGGCCTCGAATTCCCTGAGGTCCAGTACTACCCTGAGGTCCTGGAGATCCAGGGGGCCCTGCCGAGCCAGGAGGACCAGAGGTACCCGGAGAGCCCTATCAGATAGCAAGAGTGACATGATGAGCAGAGATAAAGGTAGCAGTGTAGGGTAAATAAAGATCATGTCCCTTTGAATTTCACATAGAATAAATAGTTACTCACCGTTGGGCCTTTGGCACCAGGTGTGCCATCAGTTCCCACAGCACCCTAAAAGGTACATAAAAATTTTAGGAAATATTAAGCTATATCTAGGCACACATGGGATAGTATACAGATGTTCAGCCATATTAAAGAGGAGGCAGAAAAATTTCAAAAAATATCAACCACCATTATATCATAAAAATTACTTTTTTGACTAATTCTCTTTTACATAAAATAGGCAAATCTTGAAGAGTTGACAAGGGAAATGTGTTTTCTTCATAAGTTTTAAGCAATCATTTGGAATTCAAAGATAATATATTAAATGTTATATTTCAAAATACCTAGATAAGAGGACCTAACATTTTCCCAACACACAGAAATGATAAATATATGAGGTGATAGATATTCTAAATACACTGACTTGATCATTACACATCTAATTCATGTAACAAAATATTACGTGTACCCCGTAAATATGTACAAATAGTATATAACAATAAAAATAGGTTGCATTTGTTTGGATGTTATAAAAAAAACCTCCAGCTTTCTGGGCTAGTTCTTACACATGCTAGGAACTTACAGGAAGACCTTGAGAGCCAACTGGACCTGGGGGCCCAGTTTCACCTCTCTGCCCCTGAGGACCTTCAGGGCCTCGCGCCCCAGTAGGACCTGCTTCTCCCTAAATGAGAGCAAAGGGAAATGTTAATTTAAGAAAAATACAAGAGTGATATTATACAAAGTTATTGCTTTTTTGGAATTTTACATTTTAAACCCAGATATCTAAAGGCACCAAGAGCATAAAGAGATTTATCAGAGACTCACTTCCCACTTCCTTATTTGATGATGCTGGAGGCCTCTTCACTAGGAATATTTTCCATATCCCAATCTACAGTTATAGAATTCCTACACATCCATCAGAGTCAGCTTAAGTTCCCCGTCCCCTGAACCCCCACAAAATCAGAATTACTTTTTGACCACATCTATCAGAATTTTTAAGTTATTACATATTTAACATTTAAGATAAATTAGTTCTTACCAAAAAAGTAGGAATAGCCCTACACTAGGAACCATCAAGTAACTCAAACAATAAGAATAGATATTTTTATCCCTACAGAGCTTACTTTTTAATATGTTCTTAGATAAATATTCAAGTTTTTCAAGCCCATTTGTGTATAAATAGCAGAAGTACATTCAGACTATTTAACACAAATCAAATGAGAGAAGAAAATTGACCAGATCCTCTGTACTTGAAGGAGTTGTTTCTGTTTGATATAAACCTAGGCACTTCAAGTGTATCAATGTATGTACCACATAATTAAAACCTGATGCAGTTATTAAAAAATAACCTAAATTATAACCAAATTATTTCCTAATATTTCTTAACCAAATATCAGCTATACTGTGTTGCAGGATTGGTAATAGTTCTCCAAATGTGTCAGACTCACTGTAAAAAAAGTCTATATAAAATTTCATGCCATCATTATAAAACAAGATATTGTTTCCTCACTATATAAATAATAGAGCAAATCATATTTCAAACTATAAGATATGATTTAATTTATAAAAATTCACTTCCATTGACCTTCAAGAAAGTATGTATTCAGTAAAGTGGAATAGACTTAAGTCTGTTATCCACTGTGAGTTGAACTTTGTGAGAGGTGAAAGGTGCAGATCCTGTTTCAGTCTTCTACATGTGGCTATCCAATTTTCTCAGCACCATTTATTGAATAAGGATTCTTTTCCCCAGTGTATGTTTTTGTCTGTTTTGTCAAAGATTAGATGGCTATATGAGGATGGTTTTATATCTGAGTTCTAAGTTATGTTTCATTGGTCTATGTCTCTGTTCTTGTGCCAGTCCCATGCTGTTTTAGTTACCATAGCCTTTTAGTATAGCTTAAAGTCTGGTAAATTGATGCCTCCCAATTTGTTCTTTTTGTTTAAGATTGCTTTTGACATATGGGGTCTTCTCTGGTTCCATACAAAGCATAGAATTATTTTTTCTAGATCTGTGAAAAATGATGTTGTTATTTTAATGGGATTGCATTGAATCTGTAGATCACTTTGGGTAGTATAGAAATTTTAATAATATTGATTCTGCCTACCCATGAGCATGATATGGTTTTCCACCTGTTTACATCCTCTACTATTTCCTTCCTAGGTGTTTTGTAGTTCTCCCTGTAGAGGTCTTTCACCTCCTTCATTAAATATATCCCTAGGTCTTTTATTTTCTTTGTTCTATTGTGAAAGGTATTGAGTCTTTGATTGGTTCTCAGTTTGACTGTTGTTGGTATATAAGAATGCTACTGATTTCTGTACATTGATTTTGTAACCTGAAACTTTGCTTACTTTGTTTATCAATTCTAGTAGTCTCATGGTAGAATCTTTGGGGTTTTCTAGATATAAGATCTAAGGTTAAAACTATAACAATTCTGGAAGAAAATGTGGGGAAAACTCTTATAGACATTGGCCTAGGGAAAGAATTTATGAAGAAGACCCCAAAGGCAATTACAGCAACAACAAAAATAAATAAATAGGACCTGATCAAATTAAAAAGCTCTGCACAGCCCAGGAAACTATCATGAGAGCAGACAACCTACAGAATGGGAAAAAAATATTCGCATGCAACATCCAATAAAGGACTGATAACTGGAATCTACATAGAACTCAGGAAAATCAGTAAGAAAAAAATCAAACAACTCCATTAAAAAGGGGGAAAATGACATGAACAGAAACTTTTCAAAAGAAGATAGACTAATGGCCAGTAAACATATGAAGAAATGCTCAACATCTCTAATCATCAGGGAAACACAAATCAAAACCACAATGAGATATCATTTAACTCCAGTGAAAATGGCCTTTATCAAAAAGTCCCAAAAAAATAAATGTTGGCATAGATGCAGAGACATAGGAATACTCATAGACTGCTGGTGGGAATGCAAACTAGTACAAACACTGTGGAAAGTAATATGGAGATACCTCAAAGAGCTAAAAGTAGAACTACCATTTGATCCAGCAATGGTAGAACTACTATTTGATCCAGCAATCCCATTACTAATCCCAAAAGAAAAAAAGACATTCTATTAAAAAGACATCTTTACTAGAATGTTTATAGTAGCACAATTCACAATTGCAAAGATGTGGAAACAACCCAAGTGCCCATCAATGCATGAGTGAATTAATAAAATGTGGTATATGTATACCATGGAGTTCTACTCAGCCACAAAAAACAATGGTGATCTAGCACTGCTTGTATTATCCTGGATAAAGCTGGAACCCATTCTACTAAGTGAAGTATCACAAGAATAGAAAAACAAGCACCACATGTGCTCACCATCAAATTGGTATTAACTGATCAACACTTATGTGCACATATAGTAGTAAGATTCAATGGGTGTTGGACAGGTGGGAGGGGGAGAAGGGGATGGGTATATTTACATCTAATGGATGCAGTGTGCACTGTCTGAGGGATTAACATGCTTGAAGCTCTGACTCAAGTGGGGCAAAAGCAATATATGTAACCTAAATATTTGTACCCCTGTAATATGCTAAAATAAAAAAAAAAAGTAAAGTGGAATATACCTGGGCTACAAGCATCTAATGACCTTGACAACTTTTGGCAAGATCTAAGTAAAACCCCATATATTTTTAAAAGAAAAAACACTTCTTTGACAGAAATTAAAGGATATTTTTTAAAATCAGCATTAAGAGCAGAGAAAAGTGGTCAAGGTAATCTAATAACTAACTTTAAGCCAAGATAGTGATCCAGAGAACAAACAAATGCAGGATGCCTAGTTGAATTTTAATTCATATAAACAACAAATACCTTTTAGTGGTTTTTCCCATGCAATAATTGGGACACACTTATACTAAAAGTTTATTCTTTGTTCATCAGAAATTTAAATTTGACTTGATTCCTTTATTTTTTCTGGCATAGTGTGTACCTATATGCGTCTAATCCTAGAGGGACCTAGAAAACTAAACTAACATTCTAAGCCTTAGGAGGCTCGTTAGTATCAATAAAACATACTGAGTCTTTATTACCCTTCACTGAAATGCAAAGAACTCAATGGGGGAGTTTATTCTTCATCCAGAGAGCAAAAGACCATGGCAGAACTTTACAAGAAGAACAGAATCCTGGCCAAAAGCAAAGACCTAGAAATTTTATGGTGTGGGGAGAGGCAGGAAGACAAAGATGGGGAAAATTTCAACAAAAACAATTTTCTAGATGTTTGAGATTAATTAACCCATTTTAACTAGCCAACAACCAGTACTACAAAAATCCAGGAGGAGAGGGAAGTATGCAGAGTGAACAGTTGTATAAACAGTGATTGCTAGTGAAGTTTAACCTCAGCAGAAAGAAACCTCTTTCTGCTAATTCATAGTCTCAGGAGTTATGAGTATTCTTTCCTTATTTCCTTAGCCAGAACTCATTTGGGGGGTAGAGGGTCTCACATGAAGAGAGAAGGTATTTTGTAGGTTTTCATGGGGGCATATAGGAAGTTTGGGGCCGGAGTCAGTGGAAGTGAGTTTGGGACTTTAGGGAGGAGATCAGAGTCAGAGGTGAACCTAAGAGATCCCACTCACTTGAGTTCACATTGAGTTGTCAGCAAAAGCAAGGATATGACTTAAGGCACTATTTTAAAGAGGCCCTATCCCTGTGGCACAAAGTTTACAGATGATATTAGAGAGAGCTTGCAAAATAATTTAATGATTCTCACATTTCAAAGAGTATTTGAAATGTCAGCTACAGATTTTTTGCCAGGGCACTTGTTTCTATGTTTAATTCTAATTTGAATAACACTACTAATAAGAAACATGAACCTGTATTGCATCAGGCATTATGCTAAGGTTTAACATAGATTGTCTCATATAATCCTCAACAAAATTCCATGAGAAAACAGGTTTGAAGGGACAAGATGATTGCCTGTGACCACATCCATTTTTGTACAGCAAAATCTTGTGAGGAAATTCCTCTTCAAGAGGAAGAAATGATTGCCAAAGGGAAACTGGGTGTGAGAAGCAATCAAACATGTGTTGCTTAAAATTTAAAAGTAGTTTTCTGGATTTATTCACTGGTTTAGCTAATATAATGTTAATATCTTCCTACTGTAATCCTTGAATTTATCCCAAAGTACTGAGAGAAAGTGCAAATTGTGATTCACTACAAATTTAAGTCATCCCAGCAGAATACTTTAATCCATTCTCACATGGAGAACCAAATACCTTCCCTGCCCACTCCTTTAATGGGGGGTGGGGGTGTGCAGAGTGGTGGCAAGCACTGTGCGAAACAACAGTCTTTGAACAACCTCTGATTTATTTTAACCTCCTATTGTTTAGAAAATTCTGCTTTTTATTACTGTCAGGCACTCTATCCAAGAACAGGGTTCCAATTCGGTTTAAAGCTCTTATTCCTTGTAGCTGTTTTGATCATTTGGTGTTAGAGTCCTAACACAACAGATTATTTGGTATTACAATTGTATAAATGTAAGTGTTAATGAGATTCTTTAATTACATATTATACAGTTAATTTCATTTTTTTTCATTTACTTTTCTCTCTATCATAATGGATAATGAGCATACCTTAGGGTCTTTCCTTAGTTAAGAGTAACTTCCATACTCTCCAATTAATTCAATATCATTCTGCACTTGGGGACTCATGTAGTCAAGCAGAGTTAAATAGTATATATTAACATTTTACCTTCATTCCAGGATTTCCTGGAAAACCAGAAGAGCCAGGTATCCCAAGAGGCCCCTATTGAAACAAGCCAGAAAATTAATCAGGCATGTATTTAATTAGTATCTAATTATGTCATTTTCATTCTTTGGCATAATTTTGTATTTTGACACATAATGTATGAATAATCCACTTTGTACTTTAAAATCACAAAGATGATAGTGTGATTTTTATCATAAGTACCTTTCAACATTGATCTAAAGTAGTACTAATAGAAATATCCAATGGTATTAAGCATGATAATTGGGCTACCCAATTGTGGCTATCAGATTAAGTCAGTCACAAACACAAATTGTTTGAAACAATAGTCTCTTGAAAGATATATTTTGTGTCGACCAAGTAACAAAGACAGTTTTTAGAAAGTTACCTTATGTACCAAAATCTAATACTTCATTCTATAAAAATGATGCTTAAGAATCATCAGGATATTTTAGAGTGATTTTTTTTTATTTATTTACACTATTCTACATTTGAGAAGGCATATATCGAGTTTAAACCACTGATTTAAAGGCTGGATTTAAAAGAAATGAGTGGGAGAGGAATTTTATTCTAGGTTCTCCTGGTTCTTTGAGGAACGTATTTTAATTCCATCAGTTTTGAATTAATGAAAGCCCTTTCAAAGTATACTTATTTTTTATCCTATATTTTGTTTCCTTTTTATGAGTAACAGGGAGAAAAGATCCTTGGGGCAAATAATTTTAATTACTATAATTATATTCTATTTTTGGCATATGGAAAAGCTAAGAGCTTTAATGTTTTTCTTTTGTAGTGTTTCAATATTGGCCCATGTTGATCATGAATATTCCCTCTCTCTCTCCCTCATATAAGATTTTCTTTCCGTACAGTTTTATTAGCACAATTTATTTTGTAGACTTGACTCAACTTTTGCTGTTACAACAAGATAAAATTGTTCCATGGACTATATATTTAGGACCATTTTCACCAACAACTTTGTGCTCAATTACTACAAAATCCTAATTTAAAAAAACATGGCTATGGAAAATATTTTGTAAATACATTTGTGTATTTATAAAACACTACTTTTTGGCTTCATGCAACAGTTATCAACATTGATGACCCTGTGGAATCATCTGTAGAGCTTTAAGAAATACTAATTTCTGAGTTCACCTCTGGAGATTATGTTTCAATTGGTTTGGGCATCAATATTTGTAAAAGCTTCACAGGTAATGCTAATATGCAGCCAAAGTTGAGAACCACTGTTTTCATCAGTAACAGATGAAGGTTACTAGATGATGCCTACACTAATTAGTATATATATTTTATTAGTAACCAGTCTCAATCATATATGGAATAATGTCTTCTAGATATCATTGTATCTTCTTTTTGAAAATCAGGGCACTATTAAAGTCACATAATTTGATGGGGAAAGAACATATATGGATCAATTGCTCTATAGATCAGAAAATACCTGAACTATGTCTTTAGGCTATTTTAATAAATTAATTTAGTTTTGTTTTTCTTGTAGATATATAATTTAATTAACTTTGACAAAATAAAAGTAGAGATTTTGATCATGTCATTGGTTATAACTACAATCTACTTCTTCACAGATCTTTTAGAATCCTTTATGCCTCTGGGTAACCCAGCAGTTAATGAGCAACAATTGTGGTTATACACATGGGAAAACTATTGCAAGTAAGGGAAAGAGAAAAAAGTTAATATACTAGAAATTTTTCAAATTAAAAAAGTTTTGCCTTTCTTTATAATTTACTACCAGTAGATAACAAATATTCACATTTTAATATTCAAATGTGAGTTAAAGGCTCATAATTTACAGGGATAACATATGAAATATTACAAGATTGTCTGTAGCAAAACACATTATCATTGTCAAACTGGGCATAAAAAGCACAGGGTACAAAATATTATCATAACCTGAGACCTCATTGTTTCTGATTCCATGTTACACTTTTACTCTGGTGGCTTTATTGCCTATTGGTTGAAAATTCACAAATCTATATTTGCAATTCAAATTTCAATCCCAAGTTCCATTGTGGAATATTCTGTCACAAAATGAAACTCATTTCTTCCCATTCTAACTCAAACCCATAAGCAATAGCCTGTTCCTTTTCCTGTATTTCCAATTTCAGATAAATTAGATCATCCACTGAACTCCTTAAATCAGAAAACGACTTGGCCACATCCATTACAGTTTCTTAGTTCATTGATATACAATCTGTCTCCACTACCACTGTGATAACTTTAGTTCATGTCTTTATAATTTTTCTCTGGGATTATGCCAATTACATTGAAACTAAACTTTTAGTCTTATCCATTTTCATTTCATCTTTCCCATCACCAACAGATGATGTTTCTGGTCATGAAGATCCTATGTTTAAAGTCCCTGCATGGTCTCTCATTAACTATTGTAGGAAAAAGCTTGAAAACTCTTTAACATAGTAAATATAGCCTTTCATTCTCTAACTCCTGCCTCCCAATCCCTTTTTACCTTCCTAGCATATTCATGAGCTCACCATGTTTTTGCATCTATTCATCCTATGGGCCATACTATATTTGTGGTCATTTTATATACTCATCTTTCAAGACTTGGCTTGAAAATTACTCCTTATTAAGTCTTCCTTGATAGCCATCTTTCACTAGGTTTAGGTATTTCCTCCTCTATATCCCCATATCTCCAGTTGTATTCTATATTATAGCAATTAGCAATAGTATTATGCAACTATCTTAATTAACATATCTTTTTTCTTCAATAGAACAGTTTTGAATAAGTATGGTGTGTTTATCATATTTTTATTCCAGGTGTCCATGAGTGCTCTGTAAATGTTTATGAATGTACAGATGGGAAAATGAATGAATAAATTAATGAGTTAATATGAAATTAATACAGCTCACCATTGGTCCAGGTTTTCCAGGCATACCATGTGCACCTCGTTGTCCCTAATTAGGAGAAAAAGGGACAAAAAGGATAAGATTACATTTTATATTCTATGTTCCTACAATTCATTGGCTTTACAAAAAATTCACATATTAAAAATTGAAGAATAAATATTAAAGTTAACTGACAACAATCTTCATTTGGTTAACAGGAATAAAAATACACATTTACACAAAATTGTTAAGGTAGTAATAAACACTTCTATCCTTAGAGCAATAAGAAGTAAAAATGTAACTGTTTCCAATTATTCTTTTTATTTTAATATATCATCTTCTATCATATGAGTTCAGAGACAATGAAAATTTGAACACCTCAACTTTCTTAATAGCCAGATTAACTCAGAGGAGGAAAGTCTTCCTTGCAAAAACAAATAAAACAAAATGAGCAAGGTAAAGAAACTGGATAGATGGGTTCCACATGAATTAAATGAGCATCAGAAGAGAAATCATCTCGAAGCTTGCCTTTCTTTTCTATCACAACATAAAGGTGAACCATTGCTACACCATATTGTCACGTGTAATGAAAAATGGATTCTTTTTGACAATCACAAGCATTTGGCACAATGGTTGGATAAAGATGAAATGACGAAACACAGTCCAAAACAGAATATCATCCAAAAAAAAAAAAAACTAATAGTGTCTGTTTGGTGGTCCAGCGCTGGTATTAAACACTACAGCTTCATGAAACCTGGTCAATCAATTACAGTGGATGTCTACTGCAACCAATTGATGAAATGATGAGAATGCCTGCGATTAAGCGGCTGTGATTAGTCAACAAAGACAGGCCAATCCTCTTGCAGGATCACATGTCGCAAAGGACAACATTATTCAAACTATAGAAGCTGGATTTGGAATCTCTCTGTCATCTACCATATTCACTAGACCTTGCACCAACTGACTACCACTTCTTCCAGGCTTTGGCCCACTTCTTGTAATAAAATGTATTCAATTCTCAACAATCTGTAGAAAATGCCTTTCAAATTTCATCGCCACTTGCTCTCCAGGCTTCTTTGCTGCTGGCATAAGCAAGTTACTGGTAAGACGGCAAAACCATGTCGACAGTTTGGGTGCACATTTTGATTAACTGTACTGCTTCTTGTTTGACATAATAAAGGAAACTTTTGATTCAAAATAGGACATTTCATATTTAATGATCTAATAACTGGACTCAGGAAGCACTATTCCTCATAAAAAAGATATTATACATCTGTAAGACCTAAACAACAGGTAGAAGCAGGATCCAAGAAAGAATGTATGAGTCTTTGTCCTGAAAGTCCTGGATCAAAAAGGACAGGATCAAAAAGGACAGCATATAAAGTTAGAGAACTTTAACGATGTGGAAGCTCTGTCCCACGATCCACAATTTAACACCCTGGGAAGAACTCTGGGAGATAGTGATAACTTGGGAGATGGTTGTTGGAAACTCTAAAGAGCAATGGCCCACACTGAGGTAGAAATGTCAGAAATGGCTTTGCAGATGATGGAAGAAAGCACAGAAAAGTGAACATACTAGATTGGCTGTCCTATGTAAGGCTGGATAAACCAATAGCTAACTAGATTCTACAATATTCTCTATATTCCCATAGGACACTTTGCTTACCAAAGTGATAAGGAATGACCTGGTGACAGGGTCTTACCCTTTCCAAAACAGTGTCCTGATGTTGGTACTACTGAGAAGCTCTGGGGTGGTAGTCCTACGTGGACTATGGGTAATAGTAAGGGATGTTGTAAACCTGGAATTCCTATCAGTAATGGGGATAATAGGATCATGAAATAATAGAGGCAAGGTGGTGGTCCTTAATTGTCAGAAGCAAAGTGGGTGCAATGTAATGAACTACAAAATTAAAATATTAGCCAGTATAGCCCAACCTTCAGAGGGTTGTGAAAATAATTAGAATAACCTCCCTATCCAGGTTCAAGTTACATAAGCAGTTGGCAAAAGTATTTCTCAATCATTACAATTAAAATGAATCAAAGACTGTTAATCAGGAGGCTCAGTTCTTTCAAAGGATATGCTCACAGTATTAATACCTACTTCTTAGGATTATGATGAAAATAAAGTGAAATGTTTGGAAGAATGTTTGGCATATAATAAGTACTTGATACATGTTTCCTATTATTATAATTTTGTTACTGTCCAAAGCCCATGTTTTCTATGGACTATATTCCATGGTCTTATGTTGTTCGTTGTTTTCTTTTTCTCTCTCTGTTTATTTCAGAATATCATGAGGGTACAAACATTTTGGTTATGTGAATTGCTTTTGTACAGTTTGAGTCAAAGTTATAAGTGTGTCCACTACCCAGATAATCATACCCGTTAGGTGTAAATTTACCCATCTGCTCCTCCCCCTCCCACCTGCTTGATTTCCATTCAAGTTTACTACTATATGTGCACATGAGTGTTGATCTATAAGTTTCAATTTTGTAGTGAGTACATATGGTTTTTGTTCTTCCATTCTCGTGATACTTCACTTAAAAGGATGGTGTCCAGTTCCATCCAGATTGTTACAATGGTATTAGTTCACCATTTTTTTTCTTAATTTTTGTATTAAATATAATAAGTAGGCAACAAATGTATTGTGGTTATATAAGATGTTAACATTAAAGCCAGGTGGAGAGTATATGAAAATTCTCTATACTATCTTTTCAACTTTTCTGTAAGCCTAAATTTATTTCAATATAAAAATGTTAAAAGTAGATGATTGGTACCGTTAATCTTTACACTTGATCTTAGCCAAAATGCTGAGAAGAGATAGTAATGTTAATATCATTTAAAAGGCATATTTAGTAAAGCAAGTCTGAAAAAGATTTAAAATACATATCTCAGCAATATAAATAAAAGTAGGTATACTTACAGGAGCACCCTGTGGGCCAAGTCTCCCTCTCTCTCCTGGCATTCCCCTTGGACCCTGTAGATAAGAGTAAAAATTATCTCTTGAAGTATCTAATTTGAACTATAGGTAGTATAGTTGTAAATCCACCACTTAATCCAATTGAAATTCAATATAATTGGTCACCAAGCAGTAGTATTTTTAGGGGCAATGTTGGGTTCGAAAAACTATCCACCTGTGGAGATACATAACCTACTGTCTCTTACAAAAATAAATTTCTCTTAACCTAGCTCTAATGGTATAAATCTGCAATAATACTGATTTGATCACTGATTATAAAAAAGGAATAATGGCATTCAACAGTTAAGAAAAACAATGACATGTGGGAATCCTTTTTCATTACAAGGGCTCAATTCTCTTGGTGTGCTTGTCCATCAGCTGGTAATCAAGATTACTGTACCAGTTGGCATATGTTCTCCATGTATTTTTATTTTTTCATTTAAACATTCTTTTAATATAATCTAAAAAGCAAAGAAATATAATCTTAGAAATCTAAGAAGTAAGGAAATTGATACATACCAGAGGACCCATGGCACCCATTTGACCAGTAGGGCCAGCTTCACCCTAAAGCAAAAATTAGAGTGCATTACAGTGTGAGAAACCTACAACTGATATTCACATCACTTTGTTCCATGTATGTATAATTCTAATGGTATAATATTTTCAGAGGACATATGGAAGGTATAATTTCAATGAAGGATCTCAGAATTTTATTTTATTACCATTTCTCAAAATGCAATAGAAAATTTAGTTTCTATAGAAATAAGTCTAAATTAAAATTGTGGATTTAAACAAGATTGATGTACAAAAGCTTTTTAATTTGATGAGGTCCCATCTATTTATTTTTTTAGGTGCGGATCCAGTTTCAATCTTCTGCATGTAGCTATCCAATTTTCCCAGCCCCATTTATTAAAAAGGGATTCTTTCCCCCAGTGTATATTTTTGTCTGCTTTGTCAAAGATTAGATGACAACATGTGGATGGTTTTATCTCTGGATTCTCAGTCCTGTTCCAAAGGTCTATGTCTCTATGTCTCTATTCTTGTGCCAATACCATCCTGTTTTAGTTACTATAGACTTGTAGTACAGCTTGAAGTCTGGTAGACTGATACTTCCCAGTTTGTTCTTTTTGCTTAAGATTGCTTTGGCTATACAAGGTCTTCTCTGGTTCCATACAAAGCGTAGAATTATTTTTCTAAATCTGTAAAGAATCATGCTTGTACTTTGATGGGGATTGCATTAATTCTGTAGATCACTTTACGTAGCATAGACATTAAGATTGATGGAAACTATCACACCTACCCACAGTAATTAGTCTCAAAAAGGTACCTATATGTCTATGTCTGGTATGTCTCAAGTAAAACTTTACAAAGCTAAAATTAACCATAATACTCTCTTAATATCCATTATAGGAGACTTAGAAATGAAAATTTTAAAGTCAAATGCTTTTCTAAATGTGTATGTATATGTGTGTGCGTGTGTGTGTGTGTGTGTGTGTGTGTGTATATATATATATATATATCTCATGGTGCTTCCCACTAAAAATTCCTCTATACTTCTTTGATGTTTTATCTCCCTCTAGAAACATAGATAAATTTTGGGAAGAAACAATGTCCAAAATATTCTGGTATTAAAAAGTTATTACAGAACAGAGCTAATGAACCATCTAAACTGCTCAGATATTTTTAAAGAAAACAAATGAATGTCTTTTAAAAGATGGATTCATTGCACCATCTTCATATAAATACAATACCTATCTTACATTAGCAGAAACCCAGTGCCATGGTGGCTGTTTTTGGTGGCATAGTAAGGTCTTGTCACCTAACTTGGTTAAACCATTGCCATTCATCTATGAAAACTTATACTTATTTGCATAACCGTTCATTTATTAATACCTCTCTTCCCTACAGAATTATTTAAGGTGGTTCTGAGACATTTGTAGGTGCTTGAAGCAGAGCTGAAATGCTATAGTGAGATTTCATTGAGGTTATTATATAATTACCTTGGAACCAATTGCTCCAACTTCACCTTTAGGGCCTTCAAGACCTTTGGTTCCCTGAGAAGAAAAATGTAAACTTGTATTTGCATCTTGTTTTACAAATTCTCAAAAACATACAAGAAGAACCAAAAATAAGCTCATGGAAAGTGCCTTATGAAAAGAATCCTCAAATTGAAAGTTGTTACTCAAAATATTTTCAAATTCTCAATCTTCCTAGAAAATTTACTCAAAGAAAATTAAAGCAAGGTTTTCACCTTTAAATAACATTTTCAACTTGCAATGTTCTCACCTTTCAAACATTTGTCACTTCATAGAAATTCAATCTATAGCTACAAATAAAAAACTTACAGTAGCTTTAAAGGAAACACACAGTTAATAGAGTTCATATAGTTATAAAATATTAGTTATTATTCAGGGTGATATTCAAAATATTTGAAAACTAGTATGGCAGCAAACATTCTAATCAGAAGCTCAACTACTCAAAGCAGAGGCTAGACAGTGTACACTGATTGAATATGAGCCTTGCTTTCTGATAGATAGATATTAATAGATATCGATAGAAATAGACTCTGTATAGTTATACAATATATTAATACAATGGTTGCATATTAATTATCTTGAATTATTAAAACTCATTCTATTATCATCCACTTCTGGGTAGACTGGGCCCCTGCTGTGACCTAATGTACTCTCTACTTGTATCATGTCACTTTTTCGACTATGCAGTAATTGCCTACTTTCTCATCTGTATCCCTTATTAACCTGTAGCTGCAGGCCAGAGACTTTTCTCATTCATCACTATATCTTCTTTGGTAGCACAGTATCTGGCACATAGTAAGAACTTAAAATATATTTCTTTATAGAATCAAATGAAATTCAAAAGAAATATTTAAAAAGCATTGTGATTTCAGTAACTACAAATAAATACTGCAACCACAGCCAATGAAGGACAACTGACAGATCGAATTGTAAACATTTCGAAGGTAATGCTCCAGAAACCCTACTCAGTAGACCATGATTATCTGAGGATGACAATGGGTTGAACTTACTCGGTGACCCTTCAGGCCTGGAAGACCAGGAGCCCCAGGAAAACCTCGAGCTCCCTAGGGAGAAAAATTAGATAAGACATCTTAGAGTCATTAAACTTAATATACTTTTTTTTCCAAAAAAATATCTGCTACAGTTTTTCACCCATATACTAAAGAAGATAAAAAAAGCAGTCTGCTTTTGTCTGTCAAAACACTTCTGGGTGATCAGAAAATAGCAAAGTACACATGCTGTCAGAAATAGAAAAATGACATATGAAGACATGGGTTAATGTCATATAGTGATCTGATGACATTTTCAAATTTTCAAGCGATATTGTGTTATAATTAGTAGCAGAAAAACAAATAAGAAAATAAGCATGAATCAACAGGGTTAGTGCCTGAATTGACTAGGCCATGGCATAAGAAAAAAAAAATCTGGAGAGAAATTTAAGAGAAAATATGCTTTCTCTCCTTTACACTGTGCTTTATTTGTGATAGAGAATAAATGAATTTGTAGCAAAGCAATATGTATTTTCTCTGAACTTTCGAAAATTGGCAGCAGAATGTGATAGGAAGGATAGTATTATAATGTGATCAGGAAAAATTTGTAAATGAAATGTTTAGGAGAGGCTTTGTAGATTAATGATTGTTTAAAAAACTAAATGAGAAAATAAAATATCCAACAGAAAGGAAGGTCGGGAAATATGAGAATAGCTTTGTTTCTTTAC
Source organism: Cheirogaleus medius (assembly GCA_008086735.1). NCBI lineage: Eukaryota > Metazoa > Chordata > Mammalia > Primates > Cheirogaleidae > Cheirogaleus > Cheirogaleus medius. The sequence continues at coordinate 32,275,992 of VBSM01001562.1, forward strand.
TCAATAATTTCTTAATTTGTGCTAATTCCATGCATCTTTCACCTAAGCACATTAAATAAAAAACAATAGAAATACACGAGAAAATCAAATCCAATGCTATGATTATTTTTAAATGATGCTTGGAACATTTTCCTTATACTCTCAAAATAGATGATGACCCAGTGACTTAATTATTTATGTTCATTGCCTACATTAATTTGCTTTTGCATTGAATTATCATTACCTCTGCCACCAGTACATTGAACACCTTGATAGCATAGATTGATGCTATCAATTATTATTAATTTCCAAATCCCTGGCACTTAGCCTTATGCCTGGTTAGTGGGCATTCAATAAATAATCATTGGATAAACAACTGAATACATAAATGGTTCAATATTTTTAACTCTCATAGCACTTTACCTAAACCTTTCAAAAGGAACTTCTCTTGTCTTAGCACAGTCCTACACAGATGGCAAAATCCTTCTGCACTGCAAATCATAGGCTTCATTCGCTACTTACTAAATGACTGAATAAGCAACTCAATAAATGAAATTCATATGGTAAAATCAAAGCAATAAATCCTCTATGACCTCTTGAGGGGAAAATATTTCCTTAGTCTTTTAGGGAGGTTCACGGTAATGATACATCAAACCATGCTCTCTGAACAAATGAAGTCCCACTAATTCTTCTGTTTACATAACCTTGCTTAGGAATTCTTTCACGTCAAGAAATCCCTTTAAGTTTTTCAGCTGAAATGCTCCCTTTTACTGAGATTTGTCTCTTTATCCTGAGCAGGCAACGCAGTACACACCCATCTAAGCCTATAGGGGAATTACTGAGCTATGTTATTTCAAATAATTATTTAACTTCAGCTTTTACGGTCTCTGAGGGAAATTCTCATGTGATTACATATCCCTAATATAACAAGAAAATGAACCAGATGTCCTGATGCTCATAAAAAATTCTCATTCTGCTGACCCAGGACTGTCATTACAGCATTGAGCTTGCAGAGTGCATCTGGGCTGAGCTGGCAGGGCACCTTTCCTCCCCACGGAGGGCCCACACTGTGAGCATGTGCACGAGTGCAACAGGACGCAGGAGGTTCAAGCTAGGATTGGTCAAAAAGGACATCTGCACAAATGACTAAACCTCATGCCTTTGTCTGCCCTTACTTCCCAGGCTCATGGGGGAGGAAAGGAAAGAGAGCAGGGAGCTGGGGGATTGGTTTTAGGCTTGAAACTAAATAATCCTTAGAGTCCTGTAAATTCCCATAAAAGATAAACATTCATTTGTTTTTTAAAAATTACTAGCATTGAACCTCATCAACTTTCAGAAAATAAACAGAAAGTAATGTAGTACTGTTGTATTGAGTGGTGGAAACATTAGGAAATTATAGGAAATATAATAACTAGGAGGCTGAATGTTTAAGGTCTGTTGGGGAGGAGAAACATAATGAATAGGAATGTTCGAGAAAGAGTTTTGCTTGCTTATCATTCTCTAATTTCCCCCCATTGCCTGTGTAGCACATTCCAGGAAAGGGCCTAGCAAAGTAATGCGAGTGACAACAGACAAGTGGGTTTAGAGTATGGCAAAGTGGCCCAGGTGCTGAATTCTGGCCATGTGGGTTGCCAGGAACCTACCCTTTTAGTGAGCCAAGGAAGCAGAAAGCAGCTGTGTTAGGAGGGCTGGCAATCAGCATATCTTGTCATGAAATTTTAGGGCCCAGAATATTCATCAAGAATTTCAGCCAACATTAGGGTTTGGAGAGCAGCCAAAGAGGCTTCCTGTCCACAATATATAGTCCCTAGTCGATAAAAAAACAAGTCAACAAACTTTTCTTCCCAAGTATTATTTAGACACTTGGGACAATAAAAAAAATAAAAATATTAAAAAGATTTTAAAAAGATAAAGCAGGCCTGAGATGTGAGTTGTAAATAGGTCAGGCTGGTGACTCACTTTCTGAAAAAATTTTCCTCTTTTCTGAATAGTCTAAAAATTTGGTACTCAGTTTGAAGAGTACTCATGTTAGGTTACAATATAATTCTCTGACTTTAGGAGGGCTATTTATATGGTGCCAATGCAAAGCAGAGAAGTGGAGTTAGTTATCACTCCTGCAAAATGTTCTGTGACATTTTCCATTTTGACTGAAGGGAACATTGCTTGGTTGTCTTCATTTACTTAGTGTCTAAAACATGTGCATACAATGAACTGCAAGTTAATTTTAACGTTCTTTATTTTTTGAAGTTTATCTTTATGTCATTATATTGACAAGTATAAACTTACCGGAGATCCTGTAAATCCCACTTCACCAGGATTTCCATTTCTGCCAGGGTCACCCTTTATGAAAAAATGCAAGGAGTGGGGGAGGCAAAGAGGGATTAAAAGTTCTTCCCTGAGACTAAACAACAAATTTGTTGCTAATAAAAAGTCTTCAGAAAGCTCAAGTGCAATGCTCTAAGTAGTGTTAAAAAAACAACTAGGCTCTATTCCTGATATCAGTCTATTCTAACAGTTAGTTCGTGATGCTTTCATTAATTTATCCACAGGAAGAAACGGACATAAATTATCCTGGTCTGATCTAGCTCACCATTTCATGAACATCAAAATTTACACACACACATGCGCGCACACACACACACACACACATATACTATAAAATTCTATATGACCACATGACACTGAATTCAAGCATTATTTCTTAAAATGCTACTGGCTGTTTCTTTCCTTGTGATAAAAAAAGAACTAGCAGAGATATTTTTTCAATGGCCAATCAATGCAATCTTAAGTAAATCTTATGACTCACAAAGAGAAAATATTGACTTGGTTTAGTATCATATAGAAAGCAATGGCCTACCCATAATTTTATCCTCAACTTTGGTACAATTAAAGAATCTAGAAAAGTAAGTCTATTATTGCACACTGTTGTCTGATTACATGTTCTTACTGTTAAAATCTGGATTTGAGTCTTAATTTTAATCAAAAATCCAATTGAAGAAATCACTTTTTCAGCCTTGGGGAGCTGTATTGACACTATACTGCTAACACATTTAAAAAATTTCCATGTAATGAAAACCTCATAATGCTGTATTGCCGTCAGAGCAATGTATTTTTTCTTTCATATCATTTCAGTGATGTCACCAGTGAAGGTTATAGCTATTGTGACAATTCTAGTATCTCACGGAGAAATCTTGATAGAAAGCCTGAGGAATGCAGGGAGATACAGTACTTAATAATATAATACTACCAAAATTAAGAACCTTAGTAGATTTTTATAAAATTCTATCCTGCATTTTCCAGTTTATACTAAATTTAATGGAAGCTAAAAAGGTGTGGAAATTAAATGGAATTAACGCAGAACATTCTTGTTAGCTCCTTTTTAGACACTTCAAAACTTCTAAGCAAGATGGAGAAAGGTAACTTACATCTTCCCCAGGTTTTCCCGGAGGGCCCTCTGGTCCACGTGCACCAATTGGACCCTAATAACAAAACAAAACAAAACAAAAGGAAATGAAGAATGTTTACCTCCACTTGCCAATGATATAATCCATAATATTATTGAGACAAATAAAAAATACCAGAGAAAACAGTTTTAGTAATGTTTTGAATTTTATGTTGTATCCCTCAGACCATGTGCTCAACAGAAAAAAAGTTTAATTGCACAAATACAAATATCTAAGTACTGTCTAGTGAGCATATTCAAAGCCTTTGAATTTAAATACTCTGCCACAAGAAACATATAGCTTAAGTACAGTCTATAGAACATGATTCCCAATCTGGATGGTTATTTCTTGCTACATTAGAGAGGACCTGAGAAAATAAATAACTCATTATTTGAGATCATTATAATGGTGGACCCGTATGTAACTGGGTCTACATGCTTACTTGACATTTACCATTGGTCCAGGTTCACCAGGCTCACCAGGAGGTCCTGAAGGTCCTGCACTACCCTGAAATTGAGAACAAATTATGTATACAAACAAAATAAAAACAGAATACTAAATGCTATACTCTCTACAATATATAGTATAGTTAGTTTTTCAGACTGCTGGCTCTGCCACTTTCCAGCTATGTGATTTTGGGCAAGTTATTTAATCTGTCTATAACTCAGTTTCCTAATCTAAAAATGAGAATAATAGTACTTCATTAAGCTGTTATGGCTTTTTAGATAATTAATGCATGTTAAGAACCTAGAAAATTGCTGGCGCAGAGCGAGGGAGTGCTCAATCAATGGTAGTTATCATCATCATCATCTTTTTCATCACCATCATCAACTAACTTTTCTATTTACTAATTGCTGGAAATAAAACTCCACACACACATGATAATGACACCATGGTAACCTTGATTAAGCTAAAGATTATTTTCTTTCTTTCTTTTAAAAAATGTTTTCCTAATGCTTGTTAAATTGCTATAAAAATAAAATAGCTCTACATTACTATTTTAATGGTATTTGACAGATGTAGAAAGAAAGTATAATGTTCTTCCTAAAGATTCCATGGAGCAATCACTTTGTTATTTCTAATAAACCACATGATGATGGCCTTCTATGATCTGATTTCATAGACTTGGCATTGGCATATAACCAATTGTGAGAATTTTCATGACATGAGATAATGAACTCTTATTTCAAAAGCAAAGGCACATATTTCTTGGTATTGTAGGTAAGTCACATGAAGAACTCAGATGATAAAAATTTAGCATCATGAAGAAACCTTGAAAAAATATTGCTTATGTTTCTAAGTGAATGCAAATGATCTAAAATAGCACATTCAAAGTAAACATTACAATATACAATTTCAAGGTCAACGAAAAGCAGTCATGGCAAAGACTTACTTGCTGTCCTTGTAAACCTTGTGGTCCTCTTGGGCCAACAGGACCCTTAAAAACAAATAAGAAAAAAAATTGCATACTATTCATTACAATTGTGTCAAATATTTCAAAAGTGTTGAATCAGCTTTAGAATTTGGAGAAGTGAAGCTTTAACAAGGGGATGATGACATTCTCCATCTGTACTCATTTGGAATGCAGCTAAATTCAAAGAGATTAAAGCTTAGGCAACATTTGGGATGGTTTTATACATACCCTCAGTGTCATAAAGAGAAATAAACAATATGCCTGTACACACCCAATGTCTTTACCCACATGTGTAAAGCAGCAGTCTCCAACCTTTTTGGCACCAGGCACCGGTTTCAGGGAAGACAATTTTTCCATAGAAGAGGGGAGGGAAGGATGGGAGGGTGGGGGCCTGGAACGGATGGTTTAGGGATGATCCAAGCACATTACATTTATTGTGCAGTCAAGCCTCTCTGCTAAGGATAATCTGTATTTGCAGCCACTCCCCAGCACTAGCATCACCGCCTCAGCTCCACCTCAGATCATCAGGCATTAGATTCTCATAAGGAGCATGCAACGTAGATCCCTCACATGTGCAGTTTACAGTAGGATTCATGCTCCTGTGCGACTCTAATGCCCCTGTTGATATGACAGGCGGTGGAGCTCAGGCGGTGACGCCAGCGATGGGGAGCAGCTGTAAATACAGTTGAAGCTTTGCTTGCTCACCGGTCATTCACCTCCTACTGTGCAGCCCGGTTCCTAATAGGCCACTGACCAGTCCTGGTCTGCTGTCTAGGGGTTGGGGACCACAGGTATAAAGGGTGGTGGTTCTGTTAAACCAGAACATCCGAATAAAGAAAAATCTTGGCAAGCACAAAGTAATTATTAAACTGCCTATTTAATTCTTCAGCTTCCCAGCAGATAACTCTTATAACTTAAATAAATAATTTGAATTAAAAGTTTATGAAACCATCAACAATAATGACTAGATTATTTTGTCCATTTAAAATTATCTGGAGCACCGAGTTTTCTGTGTTATTTCTTTTTTTTTCCACAACATACATGGAAAGTATCCACACAGACTTTCTTTCCTCATTTAAACATGAAGTTATTATTACACTGAGGCATCACAAAGGGAAGAAAAGGAAAATGCAATTCTAGAAGATGTGTTAATTTATGTCTGTTATAATTTTTTTAATGTCACACTTTTAAAAAATCAACTTTATGCTTATGTCAAAAAACTTAAATTTTTATATTGAATGGATCAGATATTTTAGCTAGTAAGAAAATAAAGGTTTCATTTTTTAAAAATAGCATATATAATTTAAACTCTAAATGGATAAAAACTTATATGCCTCAGAAAAATATTCCAAGATAATGATTACATGATGTCATACCACCACTAGTAACTTTAAAATGTACAAACAATGTTTAAAATAATCATAATGCTGGCCTAAATGATAGGTAGAAGGGGTGGTTATCTGTGTGATCTGACTTTACAATTCTTATTGCTTGCAATTTCATTAATCTGGAATGCTTTTGAATTATGTTATGAGCAAACAAGCCTGAGAGAGTTGGTTTGAAAGCATTAATTCATTAAGATTGCATTGCTCCCAGGTGAATAAAATTGCAAATACCCAGGTGAAAGTACTTGCATAGAAAAAAATGAGAATCTTTTTGAATGTTGAAGAAATTCAAAGAGGATAAAAATGATGATAAGGCCCAGCCAGGAAACCTTAGAAATGTTGAGATAAGGCAGCCAAAGAATATTAAGTATAAAATGATAAAAATTAAAATAGCGAACATCTCATTTAAAAATTTTGCCAAATCACTGTTTCTAATGGTGCCATAAAATAGTTTGTTTTTAATTTATAAAGGTATAGGTTTTGTTATTGTGATGGTGGTTATATGTCTTAAAATCTTTTATTTTCTTTAAGTATTAAATGAAATATGCAAACAGCCCTTTGTTAATGTAAACAAATACTTTGCCTAGTTATGAATGGGACACCACTGGTCTTTTAACTGGTACATAGTAGGGTTTGATAAATAAATTAAATGAATGAATGGATGGATGTGATTAAAAAGACACATGTTATTTTCTGACTAACTCAAGCTTCTCTTTTTATCATTATTTTTCCACAAATACTTTTATTATCAGTAACATTCATGCTTACCACAGAGCCAGGCATCAGTCCTACTTGACTCCCAAGTCCAGATTTTTCATCCAACCCAGCCATCTGAGCTGAGAATGGCTGTAAAAGCAATGTGTTGACATTATTTTCACAATAAAAGACATTCATCATACTTTTTAGATTGAGCAATGTACACTTTCTGGAATTCTTATAGAATGATTCTTCTGAGAATCATTTTAAAGCATGGAAAAAGATTCAAGCTGGGTTTTTTTGGTATGTGCTTTTGATCAACCATTCTGCCCCAGCGTATTTTACAAGTATGTTGCTTCAGAACAACTGTTGCAATGAGACAAATGTCTGGTACTTGGTAAAAGCAGGGGTCATTTTGATAAGTACTTAGCCAGTCTAATTGATTTCAGGTTTAAATCTCTTTAACTGATTTCCTCCCACAGTTAGAGTATGCCAAACATCTGAAAAAAAAGCCTGAAAGATATTTTTAAAAACATTTATTTGTCTTAAAGATTCCAGATTCCATTTCAGACTATTTGTTTAGATGATATTCTTTTTTCTTTGTTCATAGACAGTAAACTTTAAATTGTATTTATGTAAGTTGATAAAAATTTCATAGTCCTTTTATTGAATCCCTGAATGTACCAAGAATTAGGAATAGTTTTACCTATTATCTTTCATAATTAAAAACCCTGGTAATCAAACTGACCAAAATTGCTTATATACATCTCAGTAGTTATATTAATTTCCAAATTGTAGTGGGAAAGAATTTTTTTTTTTTTGAGACAAGGTCTCACTCTGTCTCCCAGGCTAGAATGCAGTGGCATCATCATAGCCCACTGCAACCTCAAATTCCTGGACTCAAACAATCCTCCTGCCTCCCAAGTAGCTGGCACTACAGGCACATGCCACCACGCCCAGCTAATTTTTCCATTTTTTGTAGAGATAGGGTCTTACTCTTGCTCAGACTGGTGTCTAACTCCTGGCCTCAAGCAATCCTTCTGCCTTGGCCTCCTGAAGTGTTAGGATTACAGGTGTGAGCCACTGTGCCTGGCCAAGACTATGTGTATTTTTAAAAAAATAAATTGGCACTTTCTTCTACTATCAGTTGAGAAACATATATGAACTATCGTAAGACAAAAATTGTATTCAGATTCCATATATTTCCTTTTTATGCTATCAATCCACAGGCATACCTCATTTTATTTCACTTCACGGATATTACATTTATTACATACTGAAGTATTGGGGCAATCCTGCAGCCAGTAAGTTTATTGGCACCATCTTTGCAACACCATGTGCTCATTTAGTATCTCTGTGAATTTTAGTAATTCTCACAATATGTCAAACTTTTTTTTATTATTATTGTATTTCTTATGGTGATCTGTGTTCAATGATCTTTGATGTTGCTATTGTAATTGTACCACAAACCATACCCATATAAGACAGTGAACTTAATAGATAAATATTGTGTATGTTCTGCCTGCCCCACCCACCAGCTGTTCTCTCTCTCTCTCTCTCTCTCTCCAGGCTTCCCTATTCCCTGAGACACGATATTTAAATTAGGCCAATAACCCTACAATGGCCCCTAAGTGTTCAAATGAAAGGAAGACTTGCATATCTCTCACTTTAAAGCAAAAGCTAGAAATGATTAAGCTTAGTGAAGAAGGCATGTTGAAAGCCAAGAGAGGTCAAAAGCTAGGCCTCTTGTGCCAAACAGTTAGCCAAATTGTGAATGCAAAGTAAACGTTCTTGAAAGAAATTAAAAGTGCTACTCTAGGGAATACACAAATGATAACAAAGCACAATAGAGTTTTGCTGATAGGAAGAAAGTTTTAGTGGTCTAGATAGACGATCAAACCAGCCACAAAGTTCCCTTTCACTAAAGTCTACTCCAGAGGAAAGCCCTAGCTCTCTTTAATTCTATGAAGGCTAAGAGAGGTGAGGAAGCTACAGAAGAAAAATTGGAAGCTATTAGAAGTTGCTTCATGAAGTTTAAGGAAAGAAGCTCTCTCCATGATGTAAAAATGCTAGGTGAAGCAGCAAGTGCTGCTGTAGAAGCTACAGCAAGTTATTCAGAATATCTAGCTAAGATCATTGGTGAAGGTGGCTACACTAAACAACAAATTTTCAATGTTGATGAAATAGCATTATATTTAAAGAAGGTGCCATGTAGGACTTTTATAGCTAGAGAAGAAAAGTCAATGCCTGGTTTCAAAGCTTCCAGGGACAGGCTGACTCTTTTGTTAGGGACTAATGCAGCTGGTGACTATAAGTTGAAGCCAAAGTTTATTTGCCATTCTGAAAATTCTAGGGTCCTTAAGAATTATGCTAAATCTATTCTGCCTGTGTTCTCTAAATAAAACAACAAAGCCTGGAAGATAGCATATCAATTTATAACATAGTTTACTGAATATTTTAAGCCCATAGTTTATACCTTTTTCTCAGAAAGAAAAAAATTCCTTTCAAAATATTACTGCTCACTGACAATTCACCTGGTCACCCAAGAGCTCTGATGAAGATGTATAAGGAGATTAATATTGTTTTCATGCCTATTAACACAATATCCATTCTGCAGCCCAGGGATCAAGGAGTAATTTCAACTTTTTAATCTTATTATATAAGAAATATTGAAAATCTCCTGGAAAGGATTTACCATTCTGAATGCTGTTAAAAACATTCGTGATTCATGGAAGGATGTCAAAATATCAATATTAATAGAAGTTTGGAAGAAGTTGTTTCCAACCCTCATGGATTAACTAGAGGGGTTCAAGATTTCAGTGGAAGAAGAAATAACTACAGATGTGGTAGAAATAACAAGGGAACTAAAATTAGATGTGAATTTGAAGATGTGACTAAATTGATACAATGTCATGAGAAAATTTTAATAGATGAGGAGTAGCTTCTTATGGATGAGCAAAGAAAGTGGTTTCCTGAGATGGAATCTTCTCCTGGTGAAGATGCTATGAACATTGTTGAGGTAACCACAAAGGCTTTAGAATATTCCCTAAACTTATTTGATAAGGCAGTGGCAGGATTTGAGAAGATTGACTCCAATTTTGAAAGTTCTACTGTGGGTAAAATGCTAACAATACTAGCAGTCCTTTAGAATTAACAGAAAGAACAAAGTTCATAGAGTCCAGAATTGATATTGAGAAATACAAATAATTTGAAGCAAGACTTAAAAAAATGCTACTTTGGGGCCGGGCGCGGTGGCTCACGCCTGTAATCCTAGCACTCTGGGAGGCCGAGGCGGGTGGATAGCTCAAGGTCAGGAGTTTGAAACCAGCCTGACCAAGAGCGAGACCCCATCTCTAAAAAAAAAAAAAAAAAATGCTACTTTGAATTTTCCAATAATCTCCTGTGGATTTATTAGTTGTTTTCTTTTTTTGTTCATAGCAATGTTGCATTCATTTAACTGCTCTTAGAGTCAAATGTCAATATTTGAACTGATGCAATTTTAAGATCTAACATTACATTAATAATTTAACACATTGACTGCCACACTAGAAAAAAATGTTTTCCTTGGGACCATGGTGTTTTATTACGAAAATAGAGTAAAAACTTTGAAAATAAAATGATCCTTTCTAATTTAATAAAAAATTTGTTATATGTTATTGTTTTCTGTGTGTGAATTATATGTAACTTGAAAAATAGTTCATGTGGCTCCCAAGGTAAAGAGATGTGTAAGTTACATATGCTTCAAGAGGGCCCAGGCTCAAAACTAGTGTGAGTTTAATACAACTCACATGGCAGTAAATGTGTTAATGCATTACCTACACATAACATTCAACAATCACACAACTCACCCTGCTCACGCCATCGGGTCCTGGATGGGACGGATGTCCAGGAGGCCCTGGAGCACCAGGTTGACCAGGAACACCTGGTTCTCCATCAATTCCCTGAGGACCACGAGGACCCTGGAAAAATAAGCCAGTGGAAATTACAACCCACTGCTAAGCATATACTTAGTAGGATGATAAAAGCACAGACTTCTTGTGATGTAGTGTTTTTTATTTTAAAAATAAATGGCAATCTAGCCACCCACGGCAATTTCATCAGCCACATCACACTGTTGATTTCACACCCTGGCTATTTCAGCACTGGTCCGAGCTTCTTCCATAGGGACATGGGCTGGGTAAGAATTTCACTTGATGTGTTCAACCCCCACTAATCACCTTTCTAAGAATAATTATAAAATTGTTTTCAATTCAACAGTATTCTAGAATGAGCTTTCTTATTTGGTTGAGTTTTGGTGCTCAAAGATATTTAATGAATAATTTCTAAATTTGTTTATTTGTCTTAGATTACAGTTAATCATGTATATGCTTGCTTAACCTCACTCTCCCTTCAAAAACTGTGAGGACTCCTTGATTGGTGTTTGTGGGGTTTTATCATCTTTCTAGTTGTTTAATGTTTGCATAGTTCCTGGTACATAGTGGACACTCAAAACATGCATATTACATTGTCACATTTCAGTCCTGTTTAGTACTTTAAGTCTTGCACACTTTATTCTCCTTCCCACCCTCAGCGGTAGCCTCGACCAATGAGAAATTAGAGGCAAAGACACTGTGACCCAGCCAAGTCTAGTCCTCAGAGAAGTGAGCAATGATTTCTAGCTGCCAAATTCCACCCTTCTTCTAACCCACATTCTGAAGGCAGCTTGGGGAACAGCCACATGCTCAGTTCTGGAAAAGCTCCGTCCCATAACCTCATCATTCCCACAAGACATGTTAAATATTTTCTGGCTCTTTAACCCTGAGGAGTCTTGACAGGCTTTAAAAGGGAAGAAAGGACCAAAACTGTTGTAAGGCAGTATACTTTTTATAATTAGAAGCAGATATCAATAAAAATATGGTAAATAGAGTTTAACAGTAAAAGCAGCTTCCCGTGATTAAACATGAGAATACACACTGGCCCAGAGTACGCAATTCAAACATGAGCTGATAATGCAGAGGCCGTAAAGTGGACAAGCTGAGGTGGTAGGCAGTGTGTATATGATGGTTTCAGGGAGGGTGGCATAACAGCTACTCAGAAATTTAATTATTGTAATAAATTCAAAAATGTATTTTTTGGAGTAGTGGGATAAATAAGCAAATTTATCTATTCAAACAGAAGTAGATAACTTAGCCTAAAAAACTCACATTAAAAAAAATTATTTCTTAGAAAATTATTGTCATGTTTTAAAAATCAAACCCCTTCTGTCTCCTAAATTACTGACAATTCACTTCACTCTTTTCATTATATATAATAGAGGCTGATTTTAATTGCTACCTAGGACTCCTGGATCATATAAATGCAAACAACATGAGCTAGAAATATATAGTCAATAGTGACGAAGACAAAGTAATAGTCTGGTTTATTCACAGAGCCTTGCGTGGAAAAGTCTTAATGCGTTTTTGCAATATTCAATTGCTAATTGATAACCAAGTATTAATATGTACAAAAAATGAACTAACACATAATCTATACCCCCTGTGAGATTTCCAAGGACAAAATAAAAAACTACATTTAGTGTCAATGAGAGAAGGGAGAAGTTTGGACAATATAAATCATCCAAAGAGATTGTGTCCTGCTCCATTCTTCTGGGATTAATAATCATATCTCAAAGTCTAATCCAAAGAGTTTTTTCCTTGACTTTATGATTCATTCTGTGCCTCCACAGAATCCCCTCTAAATAGATTACATGATTTACTCTTATACAAATTGAGTTTAAAATTAATAAAAACTTATAGAACTTATGCAAAATTAAGTGAACATAGACTAGATTTCAAGTGAGACTAAGAAAAATAGGAGCATTGTTACTGATAAATATTGAGAAAAATTATAATTTGGGAATTCATTAAAAAGATATATTTTTACATATTCAAGGCAACTTAATCAAATAATTTTTATATTAAGGTAAGTACTATACCTATCATTTCTTCCAATCCCTAGGATCTAATATCTCAGGCAGCAATCTACAATAAAAAGTACTTGTAGATTGCCACTAGGTGGCAACCTTTAAACATCCACAGATGTTTGTTTAATGACCCAGAATCATCAAAAACTTTATTTCCTACTGGTTAATGGTATCTCTCTCTCTCTCTTTCTCTCTCTCTCTCTCTCTCTCTCTCTCTCTCTCTCTCTCTCACCATAAAATGCTACCACAGGTAAGAACTGGTATATTTCCCATTTTACAGATGAGAAAACTGATACCTATACAAGTTAAACGTCATGTGTAATCAGAACTCAGCACACCATTGATTGTCCATCTCCTGACAGCTTGCTGGTTTGTCACTGTGCAGTTACTTGGGCAATACTCTTAAAACTAAGGACAATGTGATGAGAGTTATGACAATCATTGACTAGTACTGAAGTCTTTGTGAGAGTATCTATCAGTAGTTTTCAGTCCAAAGCAACAAGAAACATTTTTAATTGTCATAATTATATGGGGAATGGGAGTTGATACTGGTACCTAGTGGGTAGAAACCAGGAATGCTGCAAAACTTCCTACAATGCATTTGGAATTATCTGGCCCAAAATATCAAGTGTTGAGGTTGAGAAATCGTGCTGCATTGTGAGACTTCTGTACTGTTTAATGGTAGTGGAAGTAGGGGAAATGGGATTTATGATTGCAGAACCATACCATATTGTGACAGCCACAACTTTAATCCAGCTAAGCAGTTTTTAGAAAGCTTGAGACCTGAAGCAAAACATTCTATCTATGAGTATTCTGTGACATCATGGCAGTAGCTTGGAATTGGTTATGGTAAGGATATTTATACTAGGAAAATCAGTAAAAGCTACAAAGCAAAAAAAAAAAAAATTCATAAAAAAGTCAGTTGTTAAATACCATTATACCACTGCTTGGTAGGATTAAGAGAGGAATAAATAGTCTACTTGAGTATCTGCCAAGATAGCCATGTTTAATTCATTATAAATAACTACTCCAAACTCTTCTGTCTCTCTCTCTCTCTCTCTTTCTCCCTTCCTCCCTCCCTCTCCCTCTTTCTTTCCTCTCTTTCTCCCAAACACATACACACACATACACTCATACCCAATTCACAGTGACTATTTCATGCCTAACCTAAATAGGAAATAAACCACATCATACACTAAGTCAAGCAGGGAAGAGAAAAGAAGCAAGAGGGGTGGAGAATAGACTCACTGGATCCTAACCAGGCATTCCGAAAGTCTGACCACTATTCTCATAGCAACTTTCACCTAGATTTAGGACCCAATGTTATCAATTACTTACAATGTACAAGTACATTGATGCAAAATCTTTTCTGCATGCATCACCACCCACTCTACACCCAACAGAAGTCATTTTCCTCCTATCTTTGTCATTCTAGACCTTGAACAGACATCTGGAGAGCTACCAGCAGTGTTTAAGCTACCAACACTGGTGAGATAGACCAATAGAATGGCAACAAGGAATGTGGCATACAATAATCTGAACACAGCCTTGCCACTCAACTATATGGCTATGCCCAACTTCCTTGGGGCACTGCCATGAACCTGTGTGCCTGCAAATACTATCCATGCTCCAGCTCCATTTCATAAAAAGTATTGACATCATACTATATACTTGGTGAAATGAGTAGATGCATAAAATAGTAACAAAGATGAAACTAGTAGCAAGAGTTCCTAGGGACATGGTCTAAAATATGTTTTGTCCTCATTTATATATTCAAAGTTATCTATTGCTTCTTTGCTTATCTATTCCTCTCATTTAGATATGGATAAATACACACCTAAAGGGCTAAAATCCATTGAGAATTAAGTTTTAGTAGATATTGTTAGAGAGAAAATTAAACAGTACAACTTTTTTTTCTGATTGAAACATAGGATAATGATAGCAACACAAATGAATCCAGTTATTTAATATATGAAAAACATTAGATTTTAGAGGTGAGATATAAGAAAGAAAAAATTATAGCCCTAAAACTTGAGAACAATATATATTCTGTGCAGGTAGGTAATAAGAGAAAATATTTGGTATATATTATACAATATCCTCATGTTTTATCTCCAGGGCATAGAAGTGGCTAGCTTAATTTAAAGTAATGAGGTTGTTGATTTTTTAAATTACTCCTTAGATATCTCTGTAGCAGCTGCTCATTGAAAAGGCAGTGCACTACCTGGGAAAAAATTAGTTGTACAACCACTTGAAAGAAAATTTTATCTTCTAATAATTTCTTTTTCCTCTATCCAGCTCGGTTGTTCCTATTGCAACCACAGATCTCAGAACCTGGGTGTTTTATCTCAACGTTACATTCTTGGCATTCTTTACTCATGAGTGACAACTTCTGAAAACAACATGATGTGTTAATTATGTTTCCTTCAATTTCACTTTATTTTAATTTGACCTCATAAAAAAACAAGGAAATATCATTTGTGTTACCTAGTAATAGCCAATTATTAGCATGTCCTAATTTCCTCTGAATTAGGAGAGCTATACAATCGATTCATGACCTGAATTCTTTATAACATTTAACACAGGTGAAACAAAAACACCACCCGGGCTCCTTGCTGTGTTCAGGGAACACCATGTAGACTGACTGACTTGGTACACATTGGCAAAAAGGAAATCCCCAAGTTAACTTACAGGTCTTCCTTTTGGGCCTCGCTCTCCTCTTGGTCCTTGCGATCCTGGAGGTCCCTAAAACAGAAAATGATGATTATGCCTGCAAAACATTTATACTTTTTTGTTGAATTTTTTTAAAGATTTGCTTGATAAAAGAAAATTGGAAAACAGAAATATCACACTTCCTAATTCAGTTTTGTTGAAGACTACAGAGAATAGAGCCATGTGCATATAAAAGTTCTGTATTCATAGAAGGGCTATTTATTGTAGCAGTGAAACATGAAGGCCTGTGAAAAATTAAGTGCCCAGTATAGAATCATGGAGCTTAATGAGCTAAATTGATTAGCTTGACTACTAGTAATAATTGCAAATTTTTAACGATCATTTTTGCTGTCTTCTCCCAAGTACAGCCCTTGTCACTAAATTCTGGGCACAAAAACTTACAGTTCCGATTTTGAAAACCATACAAATTTGCAAACTCCAAACGATTAATTATTTCAGGGAATAAATGATACCCTTTACTGTTCATCACTGTTCAAGTTGCTGATGAATGCGATGGAAAGAACAGCCTTTTAGCCTACTATAGACTGCTTTATGTACATTCAATCATCTTTTTTTATTTGATTTAGAATATCACATATTTCTATTGTATATTTAAAATCCACTTAGAATTGTCCAAATTATAATTGCAGTTGTTTTTCTTTTAAAATAACAAATGACTATCATATTTCAAAAGTTGTGTTACTATGCTGATATCTTAAAATGGCTTTTTTTCTGGGAGATGGTAGTTGTCAGGGGAATTTTACTTCTCTTCAAAAAATAATTTCAATTGAGTGATGAAGATTAGATTGTGCATTTACTCAATCAAACATACAGCATTATTTAAAAGCAAAAGCTTCAAAAGGACCAGAGTAGGTCTGTTAAAGCTATTTTAGTATTTTCCAATTTACATGAGAGGGGGGTGTGTGTCTATTATCCATCTAGTTACCTATGAATGTTACTGATAATCCAAACCTGAAAAAAATTAGTCTTTTATGCTAAAACAGAAATATGCTATTCTGACATATGATTTCTCAAATTCTACTACAATATATGATTTAATTTTATTAAGCAATTAAAAATAGTCCATCCTTAATCATAGTCAAACAAATAGACAACTAAGCCCTAATTTCAATGAACAAGGTCAATCTAAAATTAACAATGTAACAATAAATCATTCTGCCTTTCTCATAACCAATAGCAACAGTAACACATAGCTAATAATAAGTTTCTTCAATTTCAGAAGGAAATGATCCACTATGTGCCATTCATTGCTGCAAAGGAAGGCTTAGTTTGAAGATGTTTTAAGATGCAATGTTTCAAGAAACCAAGCATAATTATTTTACATTCTATTGTCTTCTCATAGATATAATATCTGTAAAGATCTTCAGTATCTTAAAAACACAAGAGTATCATGAATACTGGTGGAAACTACTTACTGCCGGTCCCGGACGACCACGTATGCCTGTTACCTAAACAATAAATGAGATAATTTGTAAAGGTAAAGTTTCTACAGGCATTCAGAAAAGCCGTAACCAAAAAAATAAGAACAACAAAATCCCTAATAAATTTTTTCAAAACAAATGGATGTTGTCAATTGATGCTCATTTCCTCCTTGCCTTATAATCTAAGATATTATCTAATCTAAACTGTAATATAGGGAGGCAGTACTGGTGTAGTGATTAAGAGCACCAACACTGGAGAAAAGAGGCTTAGATTCAAATCCTGACACTACTCCTTACCAGTGTGTGACCTTGGACAAATATCTTATCTTCTCTCTGCTTAAGTTTACTTAAAATGGAACTTTAAGTGGAAATTTAAATGTAAAATGGTAATCATGATTATAAAATTACCTCCCTTACAGAGTTGTAAAGACAAATAAATATTTGTAAAGCACTTAGCATCTAAGACATAGTAAGTACACACAAGTGCTTTTAAATGAAATAAAACAATATGAATGATTTATATTTTAGGTAATCTTTGTTAAAAAACAAGCTAAAGGCAAAGCAAAATTGTAAACACTGCCAAGTAAATGAACATGTATATGCTTTTGTCTTGACAGATTGACAATAACTCCCTTAAGACCTATGAATAGGAAGAATTTTCATGCCATTTAATAATATACTTTTTTATCATCTACTAGTCTAATGAAGTCTGAAGAATTCTTATGCAACATGGAATTTCAATCAGGATCAAGGCATAACATATTTCCAAAAGTGTGGAACATTAAACTACTATACTAACACTAATATTAGCTATCACTATATACCTGCACATAATATATTTAATTTTGTAAAACCATGATTTTTCACCTCCAATCACAGAACTATAAAGGCAGGAATACAGAACATTAAATAACTGATCTATTTTGGTTTGCTTACATTATACTAAAAACTTATTTATAAAATAGTTTCCTTACTTGAGAGTGTGTCTATAAGCAATAATATACAACCCTACTATAGCTAAGTTTATTAAAGGAATATCAAAACAACATTTACTTACAACAGGCACCAATCCTGGTTCTCCTTTTTGTCCCTGTGAAGTTAAAAAAAATATTCAATCAGCAAAATATAACGGTTTGTTAGGCATGAACATGTCATACTGGAATATGCCAGGCGAAGAAAGGATCAGCATATATAGCTTCAAAGTAAAACAGACTTATTCCTGCATTTCCACATCTGCTAACTTCTAGACTATTTTCATTTTTAAAATGATAAAAATAATAAAAATTAACCTTTAAGCTATAATAAAAGAGATTTTTTGAAATGCCAAAGAATTTTAATTGTTTAGAAAATGTGTATAAATATAAAGTGTCCAATAAATGAAGTGTTTTATGAAATGATGCTGACAAAAATGCTCCCTCTGGAACAAGTCTAGAAAAACAAGTAAAAAGAGAGGACAAATTATCTCAGCCAAAATGAGAAAAATAGAATAGGCTACTAATAATAGGTGTGTAATCTCCATTCTAACAAACAGACCTGAAAACAATGTGTAGACTTTACTCTTATTTTGTATGTAGGGGAGTAGAATTTGCTGATATCTTTCTTAACTAAATTATAGGCTTTTTGATATCTTATATTAGTGTTTTATTGCTCCACAATGCTTAATAAGGGATTAATTGTTCAATCATAGTTTCTGATAATAAATTCCCTAATGATTCTATATATTTCTTATTTTAGATATATGCAACACATATAAGTATTAGTTTCCACTGTGTTTATTAACATGGGCTTTGAATAAGTTAATTTATGTGGAATGATAATTTGTCTATAGTTTTACTAAATTTAATTTTCACATCTACTAAGGAACATAAACATAGACACAGATTCAGATGACAATTACATTTACTTATCACTTAGTGTCATATGAACATGTTTCATAACTTTTATAGGATGTCATTACTATGGAGACAGTCACAGTGATTTTCCCACATTTGTATCATCTGTATCATTTGCCTCATATGTAGATATAAAAAAGGCTCAGTAATTATTTTGAAATTAACATGAATGAATGAATGAATTATAATTAAAAATCAATATGGATATAAGCCAAAAACAAAATGCATGTGTATAGCATTGCTCTGCTCTCATGTGTCTGATGATACCTGATGATAAATGAAAACAAGGCATAAAGATAGTGGCACGTAACTAGAGTCCGCTAAATTCACAGCTACTGTTAGTGTACCTACCCCTCACTCAGCTGTCTCATAACTGCCTTTGGAGAAAGGCAGAAAATGTCACAGCCTACCAGCTGTCTCTCAACAAATTGGCTAATTATTACTAACTGAATTAAACTGATTATTTCAGGGCAGTTCTCACTGTTAGGTTTTTTTTTTTTTCCTATTTCATAGATTGAGCTATCTATCTATCTCTCTATCCATCTATATGGTATTGCCCTCTGAATCAAACAGTTTAAAACTGGCCAGGGCTCCCCCTTGATAGCATCACTCTCATTTATCATGAAGGTATAGTATTGCTTTATCTGATTATCTGATAAATCACTTTATTGAAGCTTCATTGTGTAAAGGAAATTTATGAGAATTGGAGTCACTGCCATTTCCACTCCCTTCATCCCATGCCTATGCCCATACCATTTGGACAGATAAGATTGAAGCAAATGCCATAATTTTCAAGATAAGCAGAAAACTAAGAGCACTCCAAGGTAAAAAGAACTCTCTTCACTCTGTAGGATTACCCGTGTCCAGATGGCAAGTGACCAGTTGGCCAATTGGACTAGGGTCATGTATATAGTCCACCTTATTCTCCTGAGTATAAAGCATCTGTCCAGGATTAGATTTCAAGCTTCCTGAGGTTGGGGAAGGGAGAGAAGGGGAAGCAAGGTTTGTTTAGTAAAACGGTCAATTAATTCTGGATCTTTACTTCTTAACCAATGGGAGAGGGACCACAATCCCATCAAAGTAGAACTGATGTTCATTCTTCCTTCCTTCCTTCCTCCCTTCATTCTATTCTTCCTTCCTTTCTTTCTTCAAAGGTGTATTACACTTCTAATATGTGTAAAGTATATACTAAGCACAGCGGTAAATGCAAGGAATATGAAGGTTAGTAAAATACAATCTCAATCCCTAAAGAGTTTACAACTTACAGGCAGAAACATATAGGCATATAAACAGGAATTAGCCATAATGTGAATAGAATAGCAGCATCTGTAGTTTAGAAATATAGTAGTTGGACTGTGCTTATATTAATATTTGTCACAATGTATTTATATGGTACTTTAAACTTTACAAAAAGTTTTTAAACATTTCAGAGGACAGTTCTGTGTCAATAGTGCTAGAAATAATTTTGCTTATGAAAAAGACACTATACAAAGTAAAACTTACCTTTCTTCCTCTACCTATAAAAAGAAAAGAATAAGTATATTATTTTATGAATAAACAATTATTGAGAATCTGCTAATATTTGCTTTTCTTCTGGAGTCACAATTTAACTTAAACTGATTACCCTATCACCCCTAGACAAAACTTGAAAGTAAGTTGATTTGGATCATTATTTCCATACAAAGCAAAATAATGCACCCCTTTAGAAAATTCGGACATAATTTTAATATTCTTCACAACATATATATAGCACGTAAAATTTATTGAATTATAAAATTAGCTATTAAAGTTATAATGGAATTCTCTATTTTTGTTTCTTATACTTTTTATGAGTAAGGCTTTTTGTTCACGTGGTTCAAAAGTGAAAATGTATTAATAAAATTTAAAAAGCAAATATAGACTCATTTTTCTACCATTTCCATACTGTCCTTCATCTGTCTGAATGTATTATAGATCTTTAAATCTTAGAGATCTTTGTTTATCGTTATATAGATTCTTTACTGTTTTCCATAAAATTTTACAGGATTCCATAGTATGAATCTACCATAATCAATTTAACTAACCTTCACTTTTCACCATGAGGAACATTTGGATTGTTTCTAATCTTTTGCTATTATCAGGATATAATTTACCACCTAACCAGGACAATTTTAAGAATAAAAGTGAGTGTTATTGCTTATTTTGCTGAGAACATTGATATTATTTGGGGTTTCCTGGGCAAGGATGGATGGATGGTTTTGTTAGCTATTACAAATAATACTGTAATGAATAATGTTAACATATATGACTACATGCAAGGATATTTGTAGGATAAATTCTTCAATATCCCTTTTGAGTCAAAGTGTATTGACATTTGTGATTTGGTATATTTTACCAATATCCCTTCATAAAGGTTATACCATTTTACACTCCTACAATTAATGTACATATTTCTCCACAGGCAAAACACAGTGAAATCCAGTGTGTTATCAACCATTTTAATTTTGGCCAATCTACTAGGTGAAACATGTTAGCTCAGTATAGTTTTAATTCACATTTATTTTATTATGAGAAAATTTGACAGTCTTGTCATATAGTGAGGAACCATATTTATATCTAGGATCTCTTTACATGTAAAGGATATTAATTCTTTGTGAATTGAATTGAAATTTTTTACTGTGCTCATTTTTTGTGTCATGTGAATATTTATTATTTTTATGGCTTCTACACTTTGAATCAGACTTAAGAAAACCTTATATATTTCAGGACTATGAAGAAATTATTCTAGGTTATCTTTGAAACCATTCAGATTTAATTTTTCTCATTTAAATCTTTGCTTTATTTGGAATTTTCCCTGGTAGAGGATGTATGGTCATTATTCAACTTCATTTTTTCCCATATGACTGCCCAGCCATTCTAACAAGACTTAAGAAAAAATTTTTCTTTTCCCCATTGCTAAAATATCATTTTTATCACATTCAAACTTACCATGTATATTTGGATCTACTTCAAGACTTTTTATTTTATTCAATTGAATTTTACTTATTCAAATATCTAGACCATGTTTTTAAAACTAATTAGTCCTTCTAATACATTTTAATACCTTGCAGGGCCAGTCATCACTAAATTACTCTTCTTTCTAATGGTTTGCTGCCTATTCTTGTTTACTCTATGTAAATTTGTATTTACAACATATTGAATTCTAAAGGACAGTGTGCTATGTTTTTATTGGGATCCTGTTAAAATTATTAATAACTTATGGAGAATTAATGTGTTTGTAACATTTAGTCTTTCTGACCAAGACCATAATAGGAGATTCAATTTTTTAAGACTTTGATTAACTTAGCATTTTAAAGTTTTCTTTAGATAGATCTCATACATTTCATAATAAGTCTATCGTTAGGCATCTGTTGCTATTATAAATGAGGTATATTTTATTAGCATTATTTATTCTATGATATAATTGTTTATACATCATAAATTATTTTCTGCTTATTAATTTTGTACTTCCTTGCCTTAGTAAATTGTATTATTTTTGCAGTATTTTTTTACTCAGTTTCCCTAAGTTTTGTAACTATATAGCTCTATTTTCTGCAAATGGAAATTTTTTGGACCGCTTTTCTAATTTATAAACCTCTGATATTTTTTTTTTGTCTATCTCTTTATTCAGGCACATTCAATACTGCTAAATGGCAGTGATGATAATGCATAGTCATGTTCTATCTCTGTGTTCAGAGGGAATGCTTCTCGTATTAAGCATAATGAGGCTTTTAAGCTGAGATATAAATATTTTATTATGTTAATATAATGTCCATTTGTTATCAGGTTATTATCTTTATTAAGAATATTTACTGATCTTTGTCAAATACATTTATGTCAATTATGGGGGAAAGTATATACTTTCTCATCATAGATCTATTATGATCATTGTTTTATTGCTAGATTTCCTAATATTGAATTATTCTTACACTTGTGGAATAATCTCCACTTTTTATGGCTAATTATTATTCCAATATCATAATAGATTTAATAATTTATTTAGGATTTTAAATAAATATAAGACCAGACTATAGGGTTTTTTTTCATACAATTGTTATTACTTTTGCTACCAATGATATACTTCCTTCATAGTAAAATTTCAAAAGTTTGCCTTCTCTTTCAGTGTTCAAAAAGACTTTAATAAGAATTAAAATTATCTGATTTTTTAAAAAATTGCTTGGCACAACTGTGAACCTACCTGGACCTGCTGCATTTTGAGGATCTAGCTGCTTTACAAATTTCTCTGTTTCTTCTAAGGTATGTTCTTTTATGTTCATTAAGTAATTTTTTCCTTATCATTTCTTATTTTAGGTTAATTTATTTTGTTGGGTTTTTTTGTAGAACCATCTTTTGGATTCACATATTATTTCTACTATATTTCAGTTTTCTCCCTTTTCACTCTGCTCTTTTCTTTATAAAGTTTTTTCTTTCACTTATTTTCAATTTATTTTGCTAATTTTTTTAACTCTTTGATATGGATGTTAAATGCATGTATTTTTATTTTTTCTTTTTATTTCTATAAGGACAGAGCTGTGACTTTTTATTATCTTTTTTAAAATAAAATATTTCACTATATTTTTAAGAATCTTTGTTTTCATTAGTGTTTTAGTCCTGATGTATAAAAAGATTTATATATTGGCTCTAGTATTTTAACTTTACATTATTCTTTTACATTACTCTTAGATCTATATTTGTTTAGACAGTTTCTATTAGTTCCACTAAAGTGAGCAATGATAAAAATGACAGTGTCCTATTTCTTACATGCCCCCCACGTTTTCATCTAGCATTCAATTTTAAACAATGAAACGTCCTTTCTTGGCTTTTATCTTTGCAGTGTTAAATGTGCTACTACCTTATCTATGTGATTTGTCAGTTTTGAATGATATTTTTTTACTTCTACTCTTAAAGATAAGGAATTAGCAAACTCACTCTAGTCCACACTTTCTTTTACCTTCTCCTTTCATTATATATTAGTTTTATAATTATTTTTATATTTTCAGAATCTATATTTATACTCCCATTTATCACCCTAACTCATACTTTTAGTCTTTTTCTAGAGTTAAAAATAATCAATGCTTACATAATTTCTTTGACAATTTCCCTATATAACTTTTGTTTGTCTTGAATGTTTTCCATGATAGTTTCCTGAAAAAAATGTATGTAATAGAAACAATATTTCTAGAGTTCCTGTGTGTTCAAATTTTTTTCTGTAGCTTTTATACTTGAAGGAAAGAATAGATTTATATTAATATTTAAACTTTAGTTCATGTATTTCTTTCCTTGAGAAACATGTACATATTGCTCCATTTTCTTCTGGCATTGGAAAAACTTGTGACCAGTCTGAATATTTTTCTCTTTTGAAATAACTTGTTCTTTTTCTCTAACATTCCAAAGAATTCTTTGTCTCTTTAAGGCTTAATGACTTTTCTAAGTTAGATATGTCTCTATGTTGACTCTTCTGGGCCAATTTTTTCAAATGTGTGAATGCCATTTCAGTATTGAAATTAGAGTTTTCTTTTCTTTCAGAAAAGTTTTCTTGTATTGTATCATTTTTTCTACTGGACTGCATTAATTTTTTGGGGGGGGACTCTTCTTCAATGATATCCTTGCCAATCTTCTACATTTTTCCTAATTCTTTTTAAATTTTAATTTATTATTTTTCTCTTCTCATTTATATCATCTATATCCCTTGCTTTATTTTGTGCAATATCAGTTCTCCTTGTGTTCATCCCTACTTCATCTTAATTTTTTTGTCATGGTTTTAGTTTTTATTCTATATTTTATCTAGCCATGACTTTTTTCCCTGATTCATGGCCTTCTTTCTTAGAGACAATTACTTTATTAAGTTCTATTCAGTTCATGATAAAATGATTGGTCAGAATTTTTATCTGGTCTATGGCAACATATTTACTGGTGTGTTCTTTATTCATACATTTAGCTAATTCTCCTACCTTTTTTCTTATAGTATTTTTGTATAATGCTGCTGTCAGCTCCTTTTTCATTATTCGTCTTAGAATGGGTTTTTCACTTTCCTAGACTGCATGAGGTTATATATTTTGCGGTTTTCTGATATTTGCCACCCCTCCATTGTTTGCATTTGCTACATACTTATCCCCACAGGTTTAATTTTATTGTATTCCGGGGCTTCTTTAAAGATTGTATCTGCTTTAGGTAGCCTTATATGTGTTGTTTTTAACTCCTTCTATTATATCTTCCTTATCACATTGCTGAAAATTGAGTTTAGGTATCTATTCAAAGCACATTGCTACTGTTGAACGATATCCAAGAGGTAAGTTGCTGTCTAATGTTTCTGTGTATATGCTATTGAATATTTCATTATATTTTTTATTTGCAATGAAATTTCAAAAACATAAAATAAAGTACTGACATCTTGACAATGATGCATGCAAGTCTCATGATTGCTAAAACAAAAAATAATCTATAAGTTTAATATTATTAATCTTACCTAGTTCATTAAAACAGATAAATATAAACTTGTTTCCTTTATATGTAAATTTCTTTAACCTATGTACTCTTACCCAAATACATAATCTCTGTTAAACACAGATACGTTTCCTACAAACAATTTTAAAAATCAGTAATTTATATCATTCTTTTCTCCTGGAAATCCATTTTATTCTCTTACCTTACCTAGCCAACATGAAAAAGCATTCTGCATTTATGAGCTGATTAATAGAGGGTGCTATAGGACTAATTTAAGAATAATTGCTCATTCCCTAAGGAAAAGTTGGCACCAAGGAAGATAAATGTGTTTTCTAGATCTTCTCTTGGGTGTTAATGGACTTCATAGACAACCAAATATTATCTTGGCAGTACCCAACATGGAATTGGTAACAAATAACCATCTTAAGTGGCACAAGAAATTCTCAAATTAGACATAATCATTCAAAATTCAGCCCCAAATTCCTCTGACATTTAACAGGAAATTACTGTTTGCTTCTTTCTAACATTAAAGGGAGTGAGCAGAAGTGTTAACCCCAAAAGCCACTGAAAAAGCTGCTTAATTATTTTCTTGAGTTGCTGACCCCTGAGAGTGAAAAACACTGCAACTAAAAAGGTGAATCATTGAGTCAATTCTGAGTTGGCCCTAAATGTTCTTACCAAAGTTGGTATTTCCACCTCCCGGTGTTTGTGAACACACAGGACAGCATTCACCAGGAGGAGTTACAGGGTCAGCACAGTCGAGCATTTCCCGGCACTCTATCTTGTCACAAAGAATAGCTCCATTGTCACAGACACAGATCTGGCAAGGGGCAGGTTTCCAAATGTCCCTGTTTAAGTACATCTGGCCATTTTGAGTGCAGGCTATTTCTTCACCATATCCTTCTAAAAACAGAAGATAAAGAAGAAGAAAAGGAGGTTAGTAATCTGAAATTTTGGAATTTGGAAAATATTTAAGGTGAGTCATCTGGTGGATTCTAAAAAAATTCTTGACTACAAAGTAACCTCCCAAGGAGCCAAACACAAATGATCTTATTTCATTTAGTATTTACATGTAAAATTACATATAATTCACCGTGAAATGATTATCATACTTACCCTCACATAATAGGGGAAGGAAAAAAGTGATCCAATGGACGTACACTTTTTAACCAGAAAATGATTCATATAAGATTTTTTTTTAATGTATGAAGTATGAATGATCGAACATGAGAATATCAGTAAGTAGGGATAAAAACAAATCCTTTGAAAATGAGGAGATAAAGAATAACTCAATAAAGAATATATAATTTTAGTGTTTGGTGAACTCTATATAATTTTCAATTCACTAGAAACTTTGTATCAGTAAATGCCACAATAGGAGAAAATACATATTCATATACCATAGAGTAAAACTTCAAAAAAGAGAAAGGTACATGGGTTTATTAAAATTATTTTTAAATACGAAGTAAAAAAAGGCTGGGTGTGGTGGCTCACACCTGTAATCCTAGCACCTTGGGAGGCCAAGGTGGAAGGATTGCTTGAGGCCAGGAGTTCGAGACCAGGCTGAGCAAGAGCAAGACCTTGTCTTTACAAAAAATAGAAAAACTAGCCAGGTGTAGTGTGCACCTGTTCTCCCACCTACTCAAGAAGCTGAGGCAGGAGGACCACTTGAGCCTAGGAGTTTGAGGTTGCAGTAGGCTATGATGATGCCACTGTACTTAAAAAAAGAACATATATGTATATATATGTATATATATACATATATTTATACATATATATACATATATTTATACATATATATATATATACCGTGTTTCCCCGAAAATAAGACAGGGTCTTATATTTATTTTTCCTCAAGAATACACACTAGGTTTTATTTTCAGGTCATGTGCTATTTTTTTCAAGTACGGTACAACAATCTACATTTATTCAAATATAGTTAAGTCATCTTCTTCTGGAACATCATCATAACTCTCCAAACCCCAAATTCCATCCTGAATTTCTTGCGACTCTATTTCCTTTAGAACCATTGGCCCCAATCTCTCATGTCGAGCAATAGAGCTCTCATGAGGCAGATGAGAAGGGCTGCTGGTCTTCTTTACAGCTCCAGGACGAAATGCATGGGTTGTGCAGATACGCTGCATAGCCACGCCCGTCACTAGGTCTTATTTTCTTTCTGGGTAGGGCTTATATTGCGCAAATGCTTAGAAATCCTGCTAGGGCTTATTTTATGAGTAGGTCTTATTTTTGGGAAAACACGGTATATACACACTTTATATATATATATATATGTAAGTATATATATATAAAGTAAAACAATGTCCTATTTCATGGACTAGATTCCCATTAGACATTCTAAACTAAAGGTGCTTATTAAACTGTAGCAGAATTGCAAAACTTATACAGGTAATGAGTTAATTATCTTTACATCAAAGTTAATTAAGGAAAGTCAAGTCATAATCAAAACAATATAGTAAGTTATTATATAATATTTTCCAAAATATTTTTCTATATTTAGATAAAAATTTAAGAAAGATTAGGAAAATATATACATGCATGTGCATACACAGTAATAGTTCTATCATAGATTTACTATCAAGTAAGCACATATATTATATCTTTACCTTTGTGATTTTATAAGAAAGAAAATCACAGTATTTTAACACTTAATGTGGATCAAACAAATCACCCTTGCTTAAATCCTTCAGGAGCTTGCCAACTACTTAAATTCAAAACTCCTTCATATAGGCTAAAGGCCTTCCCTCCCAGTCCTCACTCAACTTGATCCCTTTGCCTAGACTACCTCTCCCTCCTTCATCCCAGGCTCTCATGGCTAGCTATCATGGCTTGCTAAATTTTCATCTGCCCCCAAAATTATTTTCTCACTACCCTATAAAAATTATTCTTCCCTTACCCAATTGCTAGTTTTCACAGAACTCTTTGAAGAACTTATTCATTCAGCCATTGATTCATTCATTAAGTGTGTATTATATGCAAAACAATTGAAGAGTTACTAAATGTGAACAAATAAGCAAAACTCACTGCCCTCAGGAAATTTATTACTGCCTTTTACAACAATTTGGATGGAACTGGAGACCATTATCCTAAATGAAGTACCTAAAGAACAGGAAAACAAACACCACACGTACTGGCTATTAAATTGGAACTAACTGATGAGAATACATGTGCACAGAAGGAAGTAAAACACAGTGGAAATCAAGCAGGAGGGAGGGAGGAGGAGGGAATGGGGGAAAACCTACCTAATAGGTATAATGAACACTATCTGGGTGATGGGCACACTTATAGCCCTGACTCAAGCATTACAAAAAGTCCATGTAACCAGAAACTTTTGTATCCCTGTAATATTTTGAAATAAAAAAAGATGTTAATCCAACAATTTACCTTATATAATTTTTGTCAATTGTACCTCAATAAAGCCAGAAAAATAACATATTCCTCACTTCTGTATGGAATACTTTCTTTCACATATTGGGTCTTTCATCACAGATATTTGGCAAATGGAAAACTGCTTTCAGAGTATAATACCACATTTTCACTGTTTGTGTGCTATTTTACAAAACAAGGACTAAGTTTCTAATCTGTTTTATTTTCATCAAAAGACTTTTATCACATAATACATAGCTAATCAACAAAATAATACTGGCTCTGTGTACATAGTGCTATTATAATCATTTAAAACCAAGGGGAAAATAGAACTCATGTTTTAAGATGCTTTTCTGCAAGACTGTTTTGAAAAAAATGAGAAATATGTACAACAAATAAACAGTTTGACTTTTAGATTTAAAAAAATCAGTTTAAAACAATGTAGTTCCATGATGAACATTTTCAAAGATAAAACATGTATAAAAATCAGCTTACATTCAGAGTCCATGGAACAATTCCATTTACTAGATAAGTTAAGTATAGCTTTGTTCATTAAGTTTTATGATTGAGAAGAATCACAATCCAATTATAAAGTGTTAAATTCCATTGCCTGAGAATGATATGCAAGTCCAATTAGCTTGTTTTTTCCTTTCCACAACCTGTGGGGTGGTAACAGTGTTGAAATGTATCTACTGAGTGTTAAGTATATATGTGCCTAGTACTTAATATACAAAATTTTGAAAGCAGATGTGTTATGTCCTCAAAAATATATCTTATTGTGGAACATCATATATATGACATGTATTATACATAAGATAATATAGTATATATGTTATATATCTGATATGGAGTGTTATATTTGTTTATATAATAAATGAAATCTATTATGTAAATTATTATATAATATATAAATTATACATTCTAATTTATATATTATATAAGTCCTGAAGGAGATACAGAGAACAGGATGCCATTCCCTGAAGTTATATAATAACACATAAATTATCATAATAGAATATATATTATCATTGGATATATATTATATAATATACAAGGATATATATCACTGATGAAATAATTCAATATTTGGAAGTAAAGAATATGAAAAACAAACAAAAACAAGATAGTATCAATAATGTTGTCAATTTAATGTCATTAAAATGTGTGAGAGACTCTTCAGAGAGTGAATTATCCTGTTCTCTGTGGCTCCCCTCAGGGTTGGAATAAAAAGACATATTCTCTTAGTCCTATATTAACATATAAGAAGAGCAGGTCCCTCCTGAAAGTTTAAGACAACATGACCTCAACTCAAAGGGCAAAGAAGTGGGCCACTGTATTACTTTCTTTAAATGATAATGTTAAAAGTTAGTTTTATACTCTGACTCATGACTGGTTCCTTTCTTCTGAGAATTTATAATTAAATTTAAGATGATGTGGAAAGTTAGTTGGAATGCTTTTAAATGGCAAGGAGATGAAAAACCACACTTGCTGCTAAACTGGGCCTTCTCTTCTCTCAGACAAGAATCCATACACATCCCAGAAGGCTCAAAAACTCAGTCAACTCTCCTTGTTCGTGTCTGAATGAAAGAAGAGTGGGCAGAAAATATAGGGCGTCTTGCAATTTTCATGTTTCTACATGGTAGTTGTGCACCATATGGTTAGGTTGTCCCTTCTGTTTTCTGCATAGATGTTTACTTAAATGAAAAGAAATGTAAAATTACAGCCAACTTGTTGAAAATTTTTGAAGTTATAACATTTTATGAATGACAGTATAATAAAAAAATAACTAAATAAGAATTTCCAAATGATATTCTAAGAAATTCAATACTGTCCTCCTGACTCCTCTACCCAAATCATAAAATTAACCCAGGGTCATATCTAGAGGCAAGATCCAAAGCCCAGAACTTCTAAAATTATGTTTCTTAAAGTAATCAGGTAAACAAGTATTTTTATACAATCTGAAATAGAACTCCAAAACTGTAATTTTGCATTACTTGTATTTTTTCCTATTTATATTTCTTCAACTTTCCTAAAATTAAGGAGACAGGGAGAAATCACATAATATTGTCACTATTTCATAATTTTCATGGTGTTTTCATTTCCAAAATTTTTATCTCCCAAACTACAAGATTCTTTTATCCTTACCAAATGTTCCAACAAATTGAATCCACTGTGAAGTCATTCCCACAAAAGTTATGGCACTGATAGATGAGATGTATTTTATTTGACCACATTTTATTTGAAATCAACTCAATTGTCTTATGTTTCTCATATATCCTTGTAGACTTCTCATAAATCTTACATGTTTTTAAATTTAGTTGCAAGAATTCAGTTCTTATCACTAGATGGCAGACCAAATCCACTATCTTATTATAATAGACAATTAGAAACTAACTTATCAGAACTTCTGCTTGCCAACTATAGGCCATGCCCTCATCCACATTCCTTTATACATTCCTTTATATAATTAATTATATATCTGCCAAAAAAAAAAAAAACCCCTCCATACAAACAGCCGTGTTGAAACCTTTAGACTGGCCAAGAGAGATGTGATTCTATTTGTATTTTAAATTATTGGGGTCTACTTAAGAACTTTGAAAAATATATGAAATAAAAGTCTTTGAAACTATACTGGATATTCTTTAGCCATTAATTAAAGTTCTTCCTTGCAGAAATAATGTAGAGTGGCTACTAGTTACAAAAAAGTTAAATTTTTTATTCATACAAGTATTTTTTTCAGATCATTTTCCCCCTCTGGACTTTCTCACCTTCTTGGTAGACAGAATTGTGCTCATCTCAACAATCTTCACACTTAATGTCATATAATCAGTCTTTGATAAATGCATTTTTAACATGGATAATGCATACATGAATGTAAAAGGAAGGAACTAGTTCATTGATATGTCTATTAAAAAAGATAGCACATTTAGCTCTCTTTCTTCCTTTCCTAATCTTTCTAGAGAGGATGTCCCTTTGAATGAAAGGGAAATGGGTCACTTGGCAGTTCTTACGAAGTATGTCCCTGACATCCAGACCTCTGTGTGGCCAGCAAGGAAGAAAACTATGTCGGTCACAGCAGCTCACATTTTAGAACAATCTTCAGAAAGCTACAGCAACCCTTCGGCCTTCTTGACCCAGCTGATGTTCGGCCCTTCCAGGGTTGTGAAGGTCTCTAGACTAACATTTACAGTTTCTCTGACTGTAAATGTCTTCGAAGGACTATAATCACGGCGCTGTCAGCTATGCCCTCATGAAATGGGCAGAGACTGCCTTGAGGGACAAAAGAGGCAACAAAGCAGCCACATGTGTCCCTACCCACTAAACTACAGATGCTGCCCTTAGCCATGCTCAGCATAGCCCCAGCTGCTGGATTGGGTTCCAGAGAGACTTCCAAGGAAATCCCTCCCTTCCTTCTACTCTCAGGCAGTGTTTATCATCATAAGGGGAAGACAAAGAGGGAAAGCATTCGATTCCTCCTTTAGACTCTGCTGAGTAAATGCCAGAAATTCCACATTTATCATTTCTCTTTCCTTATCCAATTCCCAAAGTTAGGTACATATGAAACTACCAGGGATAGTTGAGGGGGATCTATTACATACTTTGACATTTTTTTTTACATCTTAGCCTCAAATTCTATGGATGGAGGGTGGGTAAGTGAGTATGAAGCAGGCCTGCGGGGTTTTATACACTCTGTTCTTTAATCCACTACAGATTTTTATTTTCCAATGAACTCCCTAAATTTAAATCTGTTTTTAGGATAGTTATCTAAACTATTACATTTTTTGTGCCCTCCCCATCTCTTTCATTGTACCAGCTGAACAAGAGAGTAAGTACCCAATGATTATTTGAGCTGAGTTAAATTTCTTTCTATTCTACTACGGATAATCATGTTTTATATTCTAAAGCAATATAATAATTTAATTTTGAACAATTTTCTTGAAAACTGAGAAAGTAAAAAGGAGACAACTCATACAGTATTTCAATGCAGCATACAAATAAAAAACAAGTTTAGATAAACTGTCTTTGAAGGTGGTTAGTTTCTTCAATGCAACCATTTAAACATTTTTCAATCTCATATGCAGAGGCTTTTCATTTAACTAGTAAAACTGCTGTTTTTACTTTACTTAAAATGGAAAAAATAAGAAGGAAAAACTCTTATATTAGGGACCACTTAAGTTTTTTTCCATGTATCATTAGGAAGTCTAAATTATTGTGGCCAAAATGTGAAACTAAAACTACACGTATTGCACATGCAATACTCATCTACAATTCTGTCTGGAAGACCAACTTTCAGTCTGCTAATGCATTTGACATAGATTTTTTTCCCAAACACATGGCTCAAAATACTAAATAGTTATAAAAACACCACAAAGAGAATTGAGCCTGCCTTATAATCTACACATTAGAAATTTCAGCAGTAATTTCTATAGCAAACCCTAACTCTATTCTTAAATATTAATACTCAGTAAATAAGTTAGATAGAAGTGTTATGCCAACTGTGTCTGCTTATCTAAATGCATGGACAATTTTGAATTATTTTTGTAGTCTATCTATTTAATTTCCCCTAGCATAATATTGCTTGAGATAAAGAGGAGAACCAAAAATCTCCTTAACTATTACTCCTTCAAATGGGTAGTATCATGACTTTTATGTAGTCTGGAGATAAATTAAGTATAACAAACTCTCAGCAGTATATAGGAAGCACCCCACATTCCAGATTCCCTTCATCTCCTTTAAGTCTTGTTCAAATGTCACCTGGTCCATCAGGCCTACTCTGACCACCTTACAAAAAATTACACATACAACCATGACACTCAATTCACCGATTCTTACTGTCTTTTTTCTCTATTATTTTTATTCTTAATTTTTTTCTTTTATGTAGTAGTTATCTCTTTCAAAACTACTATAGTATTGGATTTACTGTGTTTGTTGTTTGTCTTTCCATGATAGAATTATAGCTCTCTAAGGATAGATATAATTTATTCTACTTTTATCATTGATATATCCTAATATATATATATATATCCTAATATCCTAGAATTGTGTCAGAATCATAGTAAATGCTCAATAAATATTTGTTGGATATTAGTTTAGAAGCTTTAGATGGTAGAATCATCTATACTCTTTGGTGTATAAAAAAAGATTTTTATATCTAAATCCAATTGTAAGACTACCAAGGAAGAGATATAGACCACATCGAATGCAAAATAACTTGCTTCAATCCTGGGTTATTACATGATTTTTAGAGAAGCCTCATTTTAGCTGATTATTCAAATGTGGAATTTAAAATACCTATAGGGATTTAAAATACCTGGGATGTGGTATGTTATGTATTATCATTCATTCCAGATACTGTAACCTAAGAAGAACATATATTTTTACTCATTTTTAGAACTGAAAGAGTAATTATATTTTAAAAGAATATTCAGTATGGGATACTCAGGTATAAAATAAAATATTTTATATAAGGCATTTTCGCATCAATTCAACTCTGTATTTTATTATTCCTTTGCAGCTGCATTTTGCCTTCTTTTCTTACTTCCTTGCTGCAGAAGAATATATAGGGCCTCTAGAGAAAATCTAGTCATTGTAGTTAATTTATTCCTTCCAATTCATTCTTTATTCATTGCCTTTGCCTTGACCAAGTTGAAATTTCTTTTACAATCAACTAAACATTCCACAGTTCTCAATGGCTCTTTGAGCCCATTCATTGCACTACTAAGGATTCTAAAATATTTTGAAGAAAATTTCTAAAGGGAATTTAAAAGGTTGCCTCTTTCTGTAGTATTCTCCCTACAGCTCATTTCTGGAGGCCAGGGGCTGGGGCGAGGGCAGAGGGTGGTGGGGGGAACTAGTGCTTTCATCTTGAAGGCATAATTTCTAATTTTATCCACTTGGATACATCTAGCAACCTGAACTAATACTCAGTTTTGTTCTGATCTACCTAGATGTAATTTACAGCTATTTTTTAACTATTACAAATTAGTAATTTTACTGGTGATATTACTGAAGAACAGAAATAAAAATGGATTTTAGCCTTCTTTCTGGTATTGCTTTCCAAGTCACTTCCAGTATGAGTAATAGACTCTTTAAATAAGACTGCAATCGTTATTTCAGAACCTAAATCCATTTCTTAATCTTCATATTCAGTTTATCCCTGATCAACTGTGTATTCATGATTGTATGGAAGCCAATTTATTTTTTGCATTTTTAATTAAGGTCAAGACTCATTATGCACTGAATCTCAAAACCAGACAAATACCATAGAAATACTTGGTAGTAGAAGGAGAAGCTAGTGCCTTTACCAGGAAGTTATGTTAATAACTTTCTAGATGCACAGCAAAGCTATTCACTGGGAAATTTCTGTGCTCCTAAGTAGAACAAAAGGCAAGAAAAGCAAAGAGAGGAGGAAGAAGAGAGGGAAGAGGGAGAAGGGTAGGGGGAGGAGACTGAGAAGACACACAATCAAGACAATCATTTTTCTCATGTAACTTTACTAAATTGAGAAGAATTTACAATTTTTTTTTTTTTTTTTTGAGACAGGGTCTCACTCTGTTGTCCAGGCTGGAATACAGTGGCAACATCATAGCCCATTGCAACCTCAAACTCCTGGGCACAAGTCATCCTCCTGTCTCAGCCTTCCAAGTAGCTGGGACTACAAGCGTGTGCCACCATGCCCAGCTAATTTTTCTTTTTATGTGTGTAGAAATGGGGTCTCACAATGTTTCCCAGGCTCGTCTCACTCCTGGCCTCAAGTGACCCAACTCAGTCTCCTAAAGTTTTGGGATTACTGGCGTGAGCAATCACACCCAGCCCAGAATTTACAAGTTTCTTTAGCAAACAACAGAATTAAACTAGAGTCATTTCCTTTTCCTATAGTTAGATAGAAAACATACAAAGAATGAAATTCAAGATTTTGAACTATAAATCTACATGACTCTAAAAATTGCTATTTTCCTTAATATGTAAATAAATAAAGACCAAATTAAAGGATTATTACATGGAAAAAA
The DNA here is from genome assembly GCA_008086735.1 of Cheirogaleus medius. Taxonomy (NCBI): domain Eukaryota; kingdom Metazoa; phylum Chordata; class Mammalia; order Primates; family Cheirogaleidae; genus Cheirogaleus; species Cheirogaleus medius. The sequence goes on from VBSM01001562.1 coordinate 32,311,752, forward strand.
TGTGAACACGAGCAAGCTTGATTAGAATTCTAAAAGCTTTAGATTATTAATAATTATTTAATGTTATTCCTTTTAGTTTTGTTTAAATTCAGAATTTTATCATTATTGTATTCATTCATATTTTAATTCTTAAAACATGGTGACTATGAAGAAAATAAAGAAAAACATTCTAGTTATTTTCTTTATGTATCTGTGGTAATATTTAGAGTTTTAGAAAACTTTTAATAAATTGTTTAATCCCAAGTAGTTACAGAACACTTACTTTGTGCTAACACAGTAGTTAGCAGATGTTGAGATCAGAAGAGAAGAATGTAAAACATTTGCTAAGCTGAGAAATATAACATTTAGCCTGGACAAAAAGACATATGAACTAGCTATTTGCTAGTTAACTAGCTATTACTTAATTAATAAAGAAAAAGTGAACCTCAATTTCTCTACTTATAAATGTATAGGAAAATATAAAATATAAGCTTTTACTTTGGGGAGAAAAGAAATATTCAAAGACATCACAAATAAGTTTGTCTTAAAAGTACAACTGAAAGATAATCCCAATAAATTAGTAACCTAGCAAAAGGAAGAGAAGCATTAATTAGTCCATTTAGTCAGTATTATCCAGCAAATAATATCTATTTTATTTAATACTTGTCTAGTACAAAAGCAAACTTTGGATCAGGGAATGAGACATACGAAGTCTGGCTTCCTTGCCAAAAGCAATCAAAATATACAGAAGCTGCAAAAGGTAATAAAACTTTCTTGTAGGAGAATAACTTTACATATATGTGTATTTCAGTAGTACATTCTGGAAAATTTATGTATGCGCTCAAATTTCATAAACTCAATTCTATTTTCTCATTAAGTCCTATGTGTCCTGGGGCCTTTAGAATTACTCGTCATTTTCTTAGAAATCTTCCTGTATTTTGGGGGGAATCTTTGACTAATGCTGCTTATTTTCATTCATTGCAATTAAGTTTTGAGAACATCAATCCGAGGGTCTCCTAGAATCCAATACAAACCAAAAACCACCTTTAATAATTATGAGAAAATAAAATTACTTTTATAAAAGTAGACTTCAAATAAGCTAGGAGTAAAAGGAATACAGATTCCAAATGACATTAAATTATCTTAAGAGTATATCACCTATTTGACTGTCCTTCAGTGTCCTATTTGGTAATGAAACATATTTCAAACCCTAGGGCAGCAAAACAGGCTTGGTATACCACAGGGAGAGAGTGGAAACCCATAAATGCACATCATCCAATGAGGCTTCAGAGTGTAGCAGCCATAATGGTTCCAGCCACAGTTTCAAGATCCCCCTGTGTGAGTTTCAGCCCTCTTTGAATGTTTCAACACCTTTGCCATTAAGAATGTTTTCAAATTATATAATAATTGCACTTACTCTTGAAGTGAACATCTAAATAATATAATATATGCATCTCATTAATATAGAATATTTATTCAACAATAAATAAATCTATCTGTTACTTTGCCAAACACTGGGAATAGAATCAAGGTAATGAATTCCTCCCTACCTTTAAGGAGCTTACAGATTAGTGAGAGAACCAGTGCAGCAATTGATTATCAAAATTATTTAAACATAAAACTAGCGGCAAGTTCAGGTAGTGGGAATATTTAGGAGAGGAATCTCATCTAGGCCCAGAGAAGGTCAGAAAAGTCAAAAGAGTTCTTTTTCGAGTTCTATAATTTCTCTATTTCCTTTCTTTATTTTTTAGGTTGTTGCTTTTTTTTTTTTAAGTGAGAAAATTAAAATCCAGAGTGTTTTCTTCCTCCAAAACTTCACTTCCAAGCTGTGTAATATCGTTACTCTTGGCTCATTGCTGGCAACTGGCAACAGATTCCTCGTCTCTGCCAACTGGCCAGGATGGATCCGAAGGAGCCCAGGGACTACCTCTCACCCATTACTCCTGTTTTAATTTCTTTACCATCTCTTCATTTGCCTGAGGGTGAAACAACGGCACTCTTGTTTCTAAACCAACTGGTGTGTCCATGGGAAGGTGCCTTGGAGTGGCGGCGTGGCTCATCAGTCAGGGGAACTGGCCAGCAGTCCAGAAGCCAGGACAGTGGTGCCCAGCAACAAGGGGAGGAATCACGTGTTGCCGATGACTAACTCTGGCAACACTGGGATAAACTATAAATGTGTTTTCTAGGTCCAATTCCACAGCCATTTTTCAAATTTATATACAGAATTCTGGATTATACTGCCTTGACATTTTAGGAAGTCAACAAAATATTTGTATGATGTCTAATTTGAAAGAAGCTGCGTTTTGCCCACAGATGATGCTAATTTGTAATCTAGAAAACACTGTGAAGTAAGATATCAAATGCCTGTACTAGAAGTTCACTTATATTTTATACTTTGCACATACATTTATATCAATTTTCATAGATTAGTTAAGTATTTGTCAAGAGTCTACTTACTGTGTATATAGCTTCACTATATCCCATGACAGAAAGATATGAAAGTTAAACACATACAAGCTACTCCAGAAGAGTTTACAGGAAAGTTTATAAAATCACACTTTTAACAAATATTGGTATTTACCAAGAACTTTCTAAATGTAATGGTTCTTCTATCCAGTTATTTCTCCAGTGAGCTCAATTAGTCAAGACAAAGTAGTTTATACAAGATACGAGGTTTGAGGAATGATGTATCAGAAATCTGAAAAGATAAGATCACTGTAAGCTGCAATTATCTGAGGACAGGTGAATAGAAGTGGGTTCTCAAGAAGGCCTTGAAAAATGTAACGTATTTGAGATGGTGGAAGTGAGGAAACTTCTGCCCAGGGAGGAAGCAGGGAACCACCAAGAAGAGGCACGAGGAGGAGGAAAACATGTCATGTACTTAGGATCGGGAGGAAATGGTTTAATTTATAGAAAAGAGAGGTGATACCAATTCTTAGTTGAAGGTTTTTATGACTTGACCACATGGAATTTGTTGATTCTCTTCTCTATGCCCTGATCTCACCTGATCCATGCACCTAGCAAACACCTGTGCATTCTATTACACTTATTTGTTAGCTTACATGTAAACTCTACTGGGCTGAATGTTCCTTGAAAGTGAAAAACATTTAATTTCTCTCTATATTGTGAGTGTGTAACAATGCATGATATATATGAAAGACATCCAATAAAAGCTTGTTGAATAAATGAAGTTAATAAATAGTAGACTATATAGGTGGCTTTTAGGAATATTAATCTAGCAACAGAATTAAAGATGAATTGGAAGTAGATGAGAGGCTGCTAGTTAAAATGCCTCTAGCTAAAATGTTATACTGGAATTAGGAAAAATAATAGTTCTAGGAGTCAAGAGAAAGGGGGAAATCCATGAGACACCAAATTAAAAATGTGCAGGGTTTAGTTAAGTATCGGTGGGATAAAGTATTAGAAAAAATAAAATAATAACTTTGTAGTTTCAGAAATGAATGAAGGAAGAAATCTCTATCTGATAGTTATAGGTTGACTTGTGTCCCCCAAAAGATATGTTGAAGTCCTACCCTTTTTTACCTCAGAATGTGACTTTATTTGGAAACAAGATTACTGAAGATGTAATTGGTTAAGATGAGGTTATACTGGAGTATGGTGGGCCCTTAATCTAATATGACTGGTGTCCTATAAGGAGAGGAGGGATACTGAGACCCAGACATACATTTATGTTGTTTCAAGCCACTCAGTTTGTGGTACTTTGTTATAGAGTAGCCCTAGGAAACTAATGCAAATACCTACAGGATAGATGTATGGTCTAGACATTGAATGAAATATAGGTTTTAAAAAGAAAATAAATTTGGAACAATTATAAACTCTATTTAAGGTATATTGGGGTGAATATTGAGGAAGAACAACCCAATAGAAATATTAATAGCTGCCATTTATTGTGTTCTAAGAGATATGCTAATTGCCTTATAACACTTTTCTTCCTCCCTCTCTCTCTCTCTCTTTTTTTTTCGAGACAGGGTCTCACTCTGTTGCCCAAGCTAGAGTGCAGTGGCATCACCATAGTTCACTGCAACCTCAAACTCCTGGGCTCATGTAATCCTCCTGCCTCAGCTTCTTGAGTAGCTAAAACACAGGCACATAGCACCATGCCTGTCTAATTTTTTTAATTTTTTGTAGAGATGATGTCTCCCTATATCACCCAGGCTGGTCTTGAACTTCTGGCCTCAAGCAATCCTTCTGCCTTGGCCTCCCAAAGTGCTAGGATTACAGGTGTGAGTTACCACACCCAGCCAAAGATTTTCTTCTTAATCCTAACAATCATCCTGGTGGAAGCTTGGAGTCAGCCCTGAGCACAGAACTAGAGAGTGGACCATTACACTCTATGTTAAACAACCAGACTCTCCTTTAGAAAGAGAATAAGAGGAAGACAAGTTTGCATATATAAAATTTTTAAGTCACACTCTAAATGTGGATTTTGAATAAGTGAGAGTGGTAAACGGTTTAATAGAGCCCAAATGAAGGATGAAAAACAAGAGGAACCTGGATTAATTTGAAGGAAAAAATAAAACAGGTAAAGAAAACATGATTTACCATAGAGATAAGAAAAGGGAAAAATTAAGACGGGTGTTTTAAAAAGGAATTTGTTATCAAGGGAAGCAATTGAAACTTACAAGAATGGGAACTCCATTCTTTCTTTCTATTCAGCTCTCACAGCTAAATGGTCAATATTTCATTTCCTGGTTCTTTGCCTGCGCAGCCACCAAATGTTACCATCCTAATATCCGGTGAAATTTCCCCTAGATTTCCTGAGGCCTCACAGGATATTGACAGGGTAAAACTATCTCCATGACATGAATAAGCCTTCAGGTATTTTAATGAGTATGGATAGTAAATGATTGCATACCAACTACTATTTGGTTCTTTTTTAGATTAGTTTATAGTGCACAGGAAATGAATTTTTTCCCTAGAATATTCAGCTTACATTGTATAAACATGACTCCCCTCATAGCAAACAACATACACTTTGCTCTCTATTTTATTTCAGCTAAACAGGTGATGCTGAAAAAGCCACTGGAGAAGAATTTAATAAAATTCACCACTATAAAAGTACAACTTAAATAAAACCATCAACTGCCTGCTTTTTAAATTACATCATAATCACGTCTTCATGTTCTTTCATTTTTTCTGAAGTCTGAACTAGTTTTTACAAAAGTTTTTAACTGTGTTTTGTTTTATTTTGTTTTTTATCTTTTCTAAAGGATTTGAAAATAGAGTCTTCCCTCTAAGGACCAATATACAACTTCAACTTGTTCCTGTTTAATAACTGTTGGGTTAGTCACAATAGATTTGACTGGAAATAAGGATTAAAATAAAAGGAAATAATAAAATCAATGTCACTCATTTTATTTTATAGTAATAAAGGAATACATGTGATCCAATAAAAAAACTAAACTTCATTTATTTGCATACTGGCTTAATGGAAGGTAATTGAGTGAATCTGGATTTCTTATGTTAATGGAATAGTAATGACTATAAGTTATTTAGTGGAATTTTACTGGCTAAATGTCAAGTATGAAGCTGCGGAGATTTACCATGAGCTCATCCAAACTTTCATGACTGGAACCATATTATCCAATAAGAGGACAAGATATGCTGGATACAAAAAGAGACTCAAGATATATCTCCGCCAATAGAAACCTTTCTGATGTCGAGATTCAGCCATAGGAGAATAAGGCCATCTGCAGCATCTGCACTGATAAACGGAACAGTATGTAGATTTAGAGGCATTATTTTATGCCCACATACATTTACCAGTGACTCCTCTGGGAGTGAGGAATTCTAAGGCATAGACAATAATCATTCTCCTTATCCACATCAAATGGCTCTTATAGCAGTATTCATATACATTTGACCTTGAACAACACAGGTTTGAACAGTGTGGGTCCACTTTTAAGCAGATTTTCTTCCGCCTCTGCCACCCCTGAGACAGCAAAACCAATCCCTCTTCTTCCCCCTCCTCCTCAGCCTACTTACTCAACATGAAGACAATGTGGATGAAGGCCTTTGTGATGAAGTTAATGAATAGTAAATACACTTTTACTTAATAAATAGTAAATATATTTTCCTTATAATTCTCTTAATAACATTTTATTTTGTCCAGCTTATTTTACTGTAAGAATGCAGTATATAATACAGATATGCGTCAATCGACTGTTTATGTTATCAATAAGGCTTCTGATCAACAGTAGGCAATTAGTGAAGTTTTGGGGAAGCCAAAGATTATGCACAGGTTTTTTACTGTGAAGGGGATTGGCATCCCTAACCCCCACATTGCTAGAGAGTCAGCTGTATTCAACATTATTCTTCCTCATCTTATAAAATTAAGAGAAAGTTGTTTATTTCTCATGGGTCCCAGGCTTTAGATTCCTCATCTATATCTTGAGTGAGTGAAAAGTTTAGGCAAAACTTTCAGGAGTATGAAATCTACAGTGGTAACCCTCTTCCAGTCATGACTCTGTGCTACTTTATGCCAGCCTATATATAACATGATGAATTATAAACACCACTATTTACATTTCAAATATGTCAAAAGTTTAATTGATTTTCATATAGGAACTATGTTATACTCAAATATATTGGAGATTAATTTTGCTTAACAATCATTCAGTTTGTCCATCTTAAGAGTTAAATGATTAGAAATATTAGTAAAGAAAAAAAGCCAATATAATGATAAGGTAGCAAAATGTATATAATCTAAAATTTACTATATGTGGATTCCTTACAATGATATTATTTTCTATAATGGGAAGAGTTTATGGAAAATTTCTTTTAGTTATTATTAACACCAAAATAATATTTTTATTTAAAAATACTAATAATATCTTGTGTTTTATATTATCAAAAAAATTATTCCTCTTCCTTAAAATTTAAAAAAAATTAAAAATTTTTATTTTTTTCCGTGTTGCTAAACAAGAGTGGATTTCAAGAAAAGTGATATGGCACTTAGAGCACATTGAGTGGAACATTCTGCAGAATTTCTTAAGAGGAAAGAGGAAATCAGCTCTTTGGCTCCTAAAACTCAGGAGGAATAAATTATATTTCTTAGTAAAGCATGCAAGTAAAATAATGTAAGTCAAATCTAATTTCCCTTACAGAAGTAGCATTGTAATGCATTCCAAACCAAGGGACTAGTAACAGCAGTAACAAGAATGGCCACATTTAATAAATGAAATAAATACAATCCAGTGTACTGTGCCTGGGCCTTGAAATGGTCTTGGCAGAGTAAGGGGACAGATTGGGGTCTTCAAAGCAACAGCCACAAAAATGTTCCATGGAATGTTAAGGCCATGCGCAGAGAAAATAGATGGATTTTATCCATCTAACAAATACTGAACACCTACTACGTGCCATTTCTTCTTTAGGTATTAGAACTGAACAATAAAAAGGACAACCTTCTAATTCCAAGTAGCTATAGCGTAACAAGGAAGACAGATAATCGAGTGATTGAAGTACATAATGATATGTATTTTGACAGAAATAAGATGCTAAAGAAACATATACAAGCATTATTTAAGGCATTTTGTAGAAAGATTAGGTTAGCCTTTCTGGTGAAAGTGATGTATCAGCTGAGGATTGAGAAAGAAGTAGAATTTATCCAGTAGCCATATGTAATTCACTATGGTTAGAAGGAAGATAGGGCAAAAGAAGAGAAAGAAGAGGAAAAAGAAATTGAATGGTGGGAAAAGGGACAGGGTTGGAAGGAATAGCAGTATCAAGAATCTGGAACACAGATTTCTAATGTACTTCAATTCTCTTTCTCTGGCTCCATCTTCAGAGTGAGTAGGCCGCTGCCAACCCAAATCAAAAGAATGAAGAATGGAGGAAGAGAAAGCAAATTTGCAGCTCTAACTTTCAGATGTATTTTGACTCTGATTCTATCATTGGAAACCCCTACGAGGCAAAGTGATGCAGAGGAAATGGAAATTGAGGAGTTAAGGGAACCTAGGCTGTTTGTTTTATTTTACCTTTTTACACTAGCGCTGAAAATTACTTGCTATGTAGGTTTTAGCAAATCACGAGTTTTTTGATCCTCATTTTTTTTTCATTGACAAAGAATATAACCTCCTCTCAAGGTTGTTCTGAGAATCAAACAGATGTGAGAGTGCTTTGAAAAATCCATATGTGTTATTCAAATACAGATCATTACTATTTAGTACAGAAGTTCACAGATTTCTCTTGCCTATTTCAACACCATTACAAGTATATGAAATGTAGATCCATGCTCACCTCTCTCGGCCCTTATGGGGCCTATCAGAATCTGGACCAGGGGGAGAGGGAAGGGGGAATTCATACATTACATCACAGTGGCAGAAATCCATTCATATAGGGCTGTGATCACAGTGGAGGAGTTTTACTTCTTCCACCAAACACCCTGAAGTCAAGTCTGTCCATATAAATAATACCACAAAACAGAAGTGCACTCAGATGTCAAGAACAGCAGTGATAAGAGTAGGGAAGAGGGAAAAGGTGATTTCTGCAGGGCAAGAGGAATTTTTCTGATTTAGGATAGAACTGCACAAACCATTGTAGCAATTATCTGGGCCTATCAATGCCACAATACCTGAGCTACCTGCCCACAGCAATACACCTGTGTTCAATATAATCACAGCTGGAACGTTTTTGAAGCTAATTATATAGCACCTTGACAAGTGGCATTTTAAGCCATCACAAAATATTTTGTGACTTTTGCCAACATAACATATACCTTGCCAGTTATGTTTTTAAAAATAGGTGGCATTTGGTTTATAAGATTGGGAGACAAATCCTAGTACTATCTTCCAGAGCATTTAAATCTTCAGGTTTTTTTTATGACCTTATATTTATGATTTTTCAGATCTTCCTTAATTCAAAAATTTTACCCAAAATTAGTCCCATAAAAATTGTGTTTGGTGATTTTAAATGTTCTCATATTGAGAGGTTTTTAAAGTTCTTTCAATTTCAGCCTTGATTTTGGTTTATATTTGATGCTTCTCAAACCTTGCTTTGTATCAGAATTACTCAATTTTTTAAAATGCTGATTCCTAGACCCTGGCTCTGGTGATTCTGATTTTGTTTTGAAATAGGAAATCCATGTCATCTTCACAATAAGAACTTCCAATGATACATTACTTTGTTTAAATGGAAGAAACAACAAGAAAACTGTCCTTCCTTGCTATGATCATTCTCATCTGGGACCTTTCCGTCGTTCCATCCAGTTGTTAGAGAAGAATGTATTTTCTATTTCTTCCTTATAACAATGCAGATAAAAGCTAAATGGCACTGGCTTCCATGGGAAAGTTTACCACTGAGAACTATCGCAATCCTAAAATCTCTCTCAATATTATCATCCATTTCAAGGTGTAAACACTCTTAAATTAAAATTGTTTTAGTCAATTAGGACCCTTTGGTATGTTAGTAATGAATCTCTCCAGGAAAAGGACCAATGTAGATCAGTACAGCGAGATTCTGGTGTGCATATAAGAAGTGGCAAAGCTCCCCCAGAATCCATTTGTTCCTTTATGGTCCCCTGGTGAGTTTTACCACTGGGTAGAATTCACAAACCAAAAAAAGAAATCTCAAGAAAAACATTTCACACAGGGAATTTAACAAGAAAAAAACACCTACCTTATAGAAAACAGATGGCTAGCGTCACTAAGGCTGAAAGGCTGTTAGCTGTGTCTTCAGCCTGTTTTTCTATGCTTTTAAAATTTGGCAGGGAAAATCCCTTACATTTTACCAAAAGGGGCCCAGCCCATGAATGATTTGCTAAAGAAATCAGAAAATCCATATTTTTGAATATGAAAAATGTTTGAAGAATGGCTTTTTCAGTCAAGGCTTTTCAACTTTTATTTTGAGATATGATTCTATGACATTCCTCAAATTATTCAGAAATGAAGAGAAAATGGTGTGGATAAAATAATAGTTTTATATCAAATTTCATTTTTTTTTCATCTTTTAAAACTTCTTCTGTCTTTTACATGTAAAAGCTACCAGGTGCTATGTGACATTTACTTTCCTAAATCACCTATTTGATTTCAAAATGCACAAGTTATAGCATATGGTCTAGGAAGTTATTTTCAAGTTAGGAATCTAAGAGCAACTTATCTGTATCATACATTCATTCAAACTTCATTTAAACTAAGATTTGGGGGGAGAGGTTGGATTATAATTTAGCCACTTATTAAATAAACATATATGCAGCAACATTAAAGACAGTGTGCTGGGAGGTTTCTAGTAATAGAAAGTTCATGCCTTCATGTGGTTTCTACTTTAATTGTTTTACACTGTGCTCTTTTAATGGTTCTGCCTGCAGCAGTTATAAATTTTGTCAGCATAAGTGACCTTGAAGCAAAGAAAAGTGAAAGAAATTAATAGTTAACTAAAGTAAAATGTCTGTATTTTGATATTCTAGAAATCTTTTTGGTCACAGAACTAAAATGTTTTTCCTCCTTATATTCCTTCAGTTCAATTCAACAAAAATGCATTTTCTATCTTCTCTGTGCCAGACACTACCCTGGATCCTGGTTGATAGAGCAATGGCCAAACACATTCCTGAATACTTTTATTTCTGAAAGAAACATTCTTATCTGGTTTCACATGAGAATTTCTTTTTCCTTTAGTAATTCATGGGAAGATGGATGTATTTTATGGGTAGAACCTATGTGTGTGCTTTTGGAAAATTTACTCCAAATTCTTTTAGTCACTGAGATATTGTAAGAGGAGAGTCTATGAAATAGAGTCAGAAAACTAAGTGCATGGGGATTAAGTTTTGATTTAGAACTTCTTTAAAAGTCCATTTACTCATTTATTTAAGAATGATTTAGTGAACACCTAATATGTACTCAATTTCAAAAGGGTGCTTATTTCTAAAAACACCGCTCATATTCACCCCTAATTTTTTTTTTTATTTCAGGAAAATATGAAAGTACAAACATTTTGGTTACATTTTATATCTTTGCCTCTCCCTAGCAAGGGTTAGAGGTATGCCCTTCCCCTCCACAATGCTCACTGCATCCCTCAGTTGTGAGTCTCCTCCCCCAACCCCCTAATCCCTGGAGAACACCACCACCATGTGAGCACCACAGTGTTTATCAGTCTTTAGCACCTAGACTACACTCTCCACTGAGACAGGGTATCTTTGTGTTGTCCATAGCTGTATCCCTGACATCTAGCAGGGGCTCTGGGACATAGTGGGTGTCTAAATGGGAAAGGAGGAAATAAAATCAGAGGATGGCCACTACATTTAAATAGCCACCTTTGCTCTGAAAAGATTTCAGATATATCTAGCATCTCTTCTACAGAGATAAGTTTCCATTTCATTTTATAGATGAAGAAATATTCAGAGGATAAACCAATCTATAAACTTGCCTTTTGTACAAATGACTATGAAAAATGAACTCAGTTTATGAAGCCCAAGTCACATTTAAAAAGCTCAATATATTTCTTTTCATTCATTCAACGCATGTATTGAGTACCATCTATTTATTAGGCACCATACCCATGTTAGGAATGTGCGTGTGAACAGACACAAAAAATCTCGTCCTTGAAGAGCTTACATACTAGCTGAGGGAAACAGAAAATAAGCAAATAAATACATAACCATATAATATTGTCTAATAGTGACAAGTGTTACATGAAAAACTACAGCAAGGTAAAGACAAAAAGTGCCAGGAGAGAAAAAATTGAGTGGGGAGAGAAGACCAGGCTTAATTTTGAATAATGAAGGATGGTCTCACAGATAAAGTAGAATTTGAGCAGAGACCTGAGGGATATAACATAGTATTTTCAAATAACAATTCTTATTAGAAGAAATGTCATCTTTAAGTACTGTCATCATAAAAAGTGATTTCAAGTTCTTTCTTGGATTACAGAAAATGACTTGACAGCTAAGTGAATTGTAAAATTCATACAATGAAACAATGAGTTGCTTTGCCTTTGTAATTTCTCAGCAAATAAAACACAAAGCATCAAAAAGTATTCCTTTTTGTCCTTAAACTGTTTAAACCACTTAAAAATTTCATGAAAATAATGGCAATTCAGAGAAAATTCAGAGAAAATTTAACTTTTGCTTAGAGTTCTCAGCAGAAAAACATTTTTTAAATGAATTAGATTGTCATGAGACACCAAGATAGACAATCTAAAGATACTTTATTAGGCAAAATATTTAAATCAAAGATTGGCTTTGAGCTGCCATTGGATATGGAGGATTTGTTTTGAGGAAAAACAGCAACTAGGCCCAAAGGTCAATAACAAGACATTCAGTTTGTCTGGACCTTGGGAGGGAAACTATATGATGATATTTTGTGCAATTTGGCTTCAGGAAAACATACTGATGGTAAACTCTTTTGTCCAGAAAAGTGAAAATCTAGCAACTCTAATGAAGTATGCATTAAAGAACTGAATTATTGACAATAATAAATACTTGAGTATGAATCAATCAGTTTTAGAGTTCCTCTAAGAGAATTTTATCATTCACATACATATGTGTGTGTGTGTTTACATAACTTTTAGCAAAATTCACTTAATACTTGGTAAAACAAATTAGGGGCGAAAGGGAGAAATTTTATGTATAAATTAGTAATTATAAAATTTCACATAATACCATGTGAGTATTTCAAACAATATAATTCTATGTAATATAATTGATAAAACTATGAATACTAAATTTTGGGTTAATTCAGAGGATAATAGATTTTGATTATATGGTTTCTATTAATTCATTCACTGAGGTTCATATTTTAATTGTCTTATATTAAAATGTCTGTTATTTGAAAAATATGTCATTGAGCTATATGGACATGTGATTAAACATGTTCATGGCAAAGTTCTCTGACCTCAGGAAGCCAGAATAGCCACGTTTTGTATCTATTTTTATGATATGTAATCATAGCCTAGTTTTTAGAGACGTTAAGTAGAAGTTTCCTACCACATCGACATTCCAGAACAACAGTATCATTTTGGTACAGACAACTTCAGAAAATCAGTGGGGAAAAAAAAGGGAACTTGCTTTTAGAAAAGTTATAAATTTGATTATGTATTTTTAAAAATGTCTCTTAATCAGAGAAAATGAATTGTGGGCACTTACGGTCCAGGTTTCAAATATTAAGTAAAAACTATCTTAACTTTCTAATAATTTGACTCTACTTTTATGTAAACCAAATACAACTAATATTTTTGGAAAAGATTAATAGAATTGAAAAACGAGTGAAATTTGAATAGCCAAATCATAATGTATAGCAATAAAAGATATATTTCATATCATTTTTAACTCTCCATCTAATTTATTGTCAAAATCAATAAAACACTGTAATCCTAGCACTCTGGGAGGCCGAGGCGGGTGGATAGCTCAAGGTCAGGAGTTCGAAACCAGCCTGACCAAGAGCGAGACCCCGTCTCTAAAAAAAAAAAAAAAAAAAAAATCAATAAAACAACATTAATTGATTGCTCACTGCCTGAGATTCCCTGGCTAGGTATTTTGGAAATAACAATTGGGTGAGTAATTACTCAGAGATAAAAAATTTGAATATAGGATATACTTAGCAGCAGTGTAGAGGTTGGTCTGCCTGAAACTGAGTATTCTATCTAGAGAGCAAGTGGAAGAAGAGCCCGAGGTGCCGGCTGCCTCCAATCACAGAAATCCTGGCCACTAACTAACAGAGTTGTATTTAACTTGGTTGATGCTGATGGGATGGCATTGAAGACTTTTGCATTCTTGAGCCACAAAATGAAAGAAGGATGATTGAATTTCCTGAGATCGTAGAATGAACTAAGAGAATCAGAAAGCAAGGAAAGATTTCATGCAGCAAGCCAGTTAGGTGGCCATTACACTGGGCCTTGTGGGACTGAGGAGGCTCCTTCCTAAGGACAGAGGGGAAGCAAAGAGAAAGAAGAAAAGAGAAAGAAGCTAGAGAGACCATGTCACTGACCAAGTGTTGGTGACAGAATCAGAAGAGTTCATAAGTTATATTTCATATGAGAAAAAGATTTTTTGGAGCACCTTGTCCTGCCTCGAAGAGTGGAATGACTATTTCTTTGGGTTTTCCTTTAGGTGTTTATTTCTGAGTGAAGCACTGGGGAGATATACATGAAATCACTGCCCCACCCTCACAGACCTTACAGTCTAGTGAGGACACAGCCATATGGAATTGTTTCAACTTTCATAAAATCTTTTCTTTCTCTAATAAAAAAAAATACTAAAAATTATATGCTGATCAATGTTCTTTGAAATCAAGACAGGTTGCTAGATCTGGCATCGTCTTCAGGCCACACGGAGAGTCATTAGTACCCCTTGCCCTCCATTCTGTTTCCAAGTCAGTCACATAGCACCTTGTCATACTCTCACTAGCCAGGCAGCCCTGACAGAGTAATCGTAACCTGAGCCTGAAAAATTCCTCTAAGGTAGTTGATAATATAAACACAACCTCTTGGCAATTTGCTAGACTGTATTGGAGCACATCATTTTCAATGGTTTTGCAAAAAGCAAATTCAAAATTGATGAGCTGATAAGAGTAAAAAGTCTTACATAAAAACACCTTTCTGGAACTTGAAAGCTAACAAACACCAAGCCATGGGCAAATTCCAGAAAAACAAAATGATATCATGAAGGGCAACACAAGAAATTGCCATGTACATCCCTTAAGCTTGACTAAAAGGAGGGAAATGGAGTGGTTGGTTAATCAGTTTAGCAATTTACCAAATAAAATCCTTTTAATCCCAATGAATCCTTCATTACTAATAACACTAGCTCCTGCATGCCTTATTAACCACATGAAATTAGTACAGACTGAGAAATTAAAAGAAGCATTCATTGTAAAGCTTGGGAAAGTCATCTCGCCCTTAATGCCAATATCCATACCTTCAGCTCTATAATCTTGATTTAGCTGAAATATATATAATGAATGTAATAAGTCTTCAACTCGAGTCATAATTGTTCTTCTTGTTATCTTTCTATTTCTATTTTCCATTTCAGCTTACACTTATGGCTCAGTCAAATAATAAAGAAGGACTGGCTTAATTTAAAACCACTTAAGTTCTAATTCAAACCAACAACAAGAACAGAACCTACCACAGATGGGCATGGATTACTGGACTATTACCTAAACCCCATTAGCAACTTTTTTCTTCCTAACCTGGATATTTAAGTAACATATAATTTGTGATGGAGATATTTTATGACAAAATATTGCCACACAGGCAGTTAGGTGTTATTAATAGTAACACAAATGTTTTGAATGTTTCATGAATCTGCAGGGTACTTACCTGGCAAAAGAAATACTGCCTAAACTTGCAATTGAGGTACTACAATGATTTCTGATGGATACTATTTCTCTGTGTGATAAGTATCGGTTACAAACAATGAACTAGAATACAAAAGATAATGCTTCACTTGCAGTTTATTATTTAAAATCTGTAGGCTAGTGTCTTTCAATTATTTCAGTTCCAAACAGTTACAAACACTATATCCATATCTACACACTTCGGAAGTCTCCAGGTTAATGTTAAATAACTGGTGACTCAGCATTCAGATGTTGATATTTTTTATTTTATGAAATATTAAAATAAAACATAATTCAGTTTAAAAGGACTTTGTTTAAATTGGCAGTAGTCATAATAGTTGTAGTAGAAGTAGCATTAGCTTGCATTTATTGAACACTAAATATGTGCTAAGTATTGACCTGTTTTGCATTCTTAATCTCAATCTTCAACAAACATAGCATCCTTCTTATGAGGAAACTGATAGTAGCTCACAGCAATTCCCACACTTCATAAGCAATGGGCTCTGGATTTGAAACCAGACAGTATCATTGCAGGCGTCAGCTTTCTCATCAGTAAGGAAGATCAGCAGAGGAAAAGGTCCATCAATCACATTCATTCGCTGGATGGGCTGTGGTCAGGTGGGTGTTAGAATAAGATGATTGGTAGTATGGCACCTGCTGAGCTAGGTAGGGCCCTTACTCAAGTTCTGGTTTCTCAGCACTGAAAATTCAGAAACTTTATAGTTAACTCAACCTGTACCCATCAGATTCATTTTTTTAAATAATAATCTATGCTGTATATGTTCACAGAAAATTAATTTATATATGAAAAGCCAACTTTTTGTTCTGTAGACCAGAAGTTTCCTGTGAGCTAATCAGCATCTTCTAATAGAAACATTGCTGTTATTCATGTAAATATATTTGGGTAAAACTCTACATATCTATAAATATATGTATATATATATTTTTATATATAAAAATCAGTTTCATATGTGTCTATCTAGGATGTAGATATATTCTTTTATATAGGTGGTTATACAGACACTCATATTGGGCAGCTATAGATTTTTTTCTTTTTTGTAAATACATATATGTACATAAAAATATACATGTATAACCATGATGAAACCTTATTTTTGTATATTTATTTACATATACAGACAGAAAGACATAAACACTATGTAATTTTATGATGCTAACAATTATGCAGTGATACAGGGAGTGGGGAAGGCAGATAGTCAAATTTCCAAATCTGATATTTTTATATTAATACTTTTTAATGTCATTTTTAAAAATATTTATTTTGTTTTACACTATATTTATTTTTATACTTGGAATTTGATCTAAACTCATTCAGGTAATTACAATGCTTTATTTCCATTTTCTTGCCATAAGTACATTGCCTTGCCAAATATATTTAACTTGGTTCAGTTAGTAAAACATGGCAAGCTATAAGCTTGCTTCACTTCCAGCTACTTACGACCTGAACTTGATTCTCATTTTAACTGCTGATGGCCCAAACTTTTTATTGTTTCATAATATTCATCACTTTGAAACATGGAAGTCAAATGTCAAATATAATGCTGAATCTATATTGTACCTCTTTAGTGTATTCGAAATATATATTCTACAATTAATAAATTTCTCTTCATTCATTTCCCTTCTGAATAAAACTAACTGGACTAATTTCTGTAAGCAAAAACACAAACATAGTGCTTTGAATACAGCAATAGCATGTGGTTTATAGATCTTGAGTGAAGTACCTATCATTGCCTCTTCCACAAAACAATATGATTCAAGGGGTATTAAAATCATCATAGTGAATATAACCCTATTTTTACATGAGAGATGTCTTCTAAAGTTTTAAAATCTAGGCCATATAATAAAAGCATATTTATCAAGGCCACACCAAAATCCAAATTCTGTATTGGCTCATATTACTTAATGAAGTCATTTTATAGAAGTGGTAGGAAGGAAAACTTATGTCCTGATCACCCTTGGAGAGTAAAGGATTAAGGCAGATGTCCAAATTTAGTGGGCTGGGTTTATTTTGTACTGGAATTTTAAGTTGCATTATTTTGTGTATTAAACGACTATGGATATTTTTCACTTATACAGAGGAAATTCTTTCCCTTATTTTCCCAATTTGTTAGCCATGGGTTCAGGAAATATCTTCCTTTCTTCTTTACTGTAGGAAAAGCAACAGTGCATATGGGATGGAAGCCAAGCTGGCTCCTCAGTGTCCAGTAGACAATGTGGTAGGGACAGGGACAGGTAGATGGGCTGGTGAGCTGAAGCTTGCACATTCCTCACAGAGGTTTGAAGCACCGTTTGGCACAAGGTAATGGGTGCATAAATCATGTGGGTCCAGGGTTTCTCAGACCTGACAAATTTTAAAGAGATTCTAGAAATCAATATTTGTATTTGACATGTCTCAATTTTTTAACCTTAGTGATATAATTCAAATAGTTTTAAAAAGCAGTGTGTGAGCCAAACAAAATATATGTGCAGACCTAATTCAGCTGAGGACTCCAGGTATTATTTCCAGCCTCTGCCTAGCTCTACCCTTATCCTATTCATTAACACGTCTTAATTTGCCTCTGTTTAATGTGATATCCCATATACGGAAGGTGTGAGAAGAAATGCTGTAAAAGCCAAGGCTATTCTGCTCCTGAATCCAAACTATTAAGAAAAAACATATTTCATTAAAATATTTATAGACATGTATATATACACCTATTAGTATAATATGTATATTTCCTCATTCGATCAGCTGAGAGGGTACAGAAGCAAAGACTCACCAGTAGCAAAACACATCTAGGTCCCAGATTATGGTTTCTGATACCATTCTTTAATAAAAGGAACAAAGGCTCTTTGAAGAAATGGCTGATTCCAAGACTGGGCAAGGAAATACACAAGATGAGCCTGGTGTATCTTACAGTACCAGAAAGTAAGTGCTCAAAAAAAAAAAAAAGTCCACATGATGGGGCTTTATCAAAAGGACATAGGAGCCAACTGCATGAGCTTCGAATGGCCAAAACTGGAACAATTTGACCCAAAAAATAAGCAAAGTAGTACTTGATTATAACCAAAAGTATAAAATAAATATATAAGAGTCCATACTGATATAAATACATAAATGTAGAATAAAATAGACAAATCTCCTGTGTAGAATTACAAATAATTTATGTAGATATTCCACCCTCAAGGAGATGGACAGTAACTCCCCACCCCTTCAGTGTAGACTGCACATTTTGACTTCATTCCAGAATACAATATGGAAAGAGAAGAAAAATGATAAATTTACAGTGGAGAAACCTGACAAAGACTTCTACAGACAGGTGATCAAGTTTAACACCAGTGGTGATAAATCATGTTCATAGTTGAGAATGGCACTTCAACTCTCAAAGTTTCCTCTCAAACACCCATGCCCAAGTCTAATCATGAGGAAAAAAATCATACACATCCTAATTGAGGGACATGCTACAAAATAATGTTCCTCAAACCTGTCAAGGTCCTGAAAAACAAGCAAAGTCTGGGAAACTGCCACAGCCAAAGAGGAGCCTTAGGAAGACATGCCAACTACATGTAATATGGTATTCTGTATGGGATCCTGGAACAGAAAAAGGTCTTTAAGCAAAAACTAAGAAAATTTGAATAGAGTATGGACTTTAAGTTAATAATAAAGTATTTATATTGGTTTATTAGTTGTGAATATAAGATATTTAAAAGGGAACATTAGGTCTGGACTATTTGAGAACTTTCTGTACCATTTTTATAAATATTTTTATAAATCTAAAACTTCTAAAATTAAAAAGCATATTTTAAAAATGACCAGATGTTAAACATGTTCAAAGTACAATTTGCTAGTATTTCTATAATTGTCCAGTTATAAAAAGCAAGAAGAAAAATAAGAATTAAAATTTTAAAAATTCCTTTATGACAAAATATAGAATCTCACTTTAACATACTCCATACAATACCATAAAAAGCGAAAAATAAATCCAAAATTTTTCAGCACTCTTAAAGACACACAAAAAATGCCCTAGACCTCAATGCTAAACATAGCCCTCTGATTCCCACTGCAGAGCCGTTTCCTGGGGGCCACATTGCCTTCTTTCCTTCATTCTGTCTTAAACAGACTAGAGAACTTTTCTGAATATTAATACATTTTAAGCCTGGAGGCACATTGACACTTTATTATACATGAAAATACGTTTTAGAACAGAAAGCTAAACACAGAGATACCACTGTACTTCAACAAAGCTAATGATAAAGATACAGACATGTATATGAAAAGGAAGAGAGAGAACGGGGAAGTTTACTTTCGCTCAAAATTTATAATGCTGTAGTCAGAGCTTTAAATTTCCACAACATTATTTTCCCCTTAAGTTATTATCCTTACTCCTGCCCCTTCTTTTTATTAGGTCTTATTTATCCTGTAGAAGCTTAATGTATACAAGGCAAAACAGTTTCTGGTATCAGAACACAGCTCTAGTGAATACTATCAGGGATACCTTGAGTAAGTCATTTATTTTCCTAAGGCTCAGCTCTCCCAATTTAAAAATTAGGAAATTAGGAAGTTAATAATTCTTACTTACAATGAAATTAGATAAATTACATAAAAACATTTTGAACTATTAAGTATTACACAAATATTCCTTGTCAGTTCAAATATTCTATTCTAAAATGTACTAAAAATTTTACTTTGGTCATTTGGGATTTAAAAATATTTTAATGATAACTCATCATTCTTTTATTTAAAGAAACTATAAAGTAGCCAGATATATTCCTTTTAATAAAGAGGCACTGAAAGTGAGGATTCTGGGAAGTAAAGCAGGACTTTGACAGGCAGAGATGAGGGATGGGTAACTTGAGCTAAGGATTCCACATGGTCTGGTATGGAAGCGGAGTTGGAAATATAATGTGCATCAATTTTCCTATTTTCTATTTTATAGATATTTTACAGATAAAGGGATTGGGGCACACAGAGGCAAAATGTTTTTTCCAAATTAGTGAAGAGTCAGTTTTCAAAGCCTTATCTTTGCAGAAGATTTGTTCTATTATTTAAACAAAAAACTATGCTGTTGATATATAGTGAAGTACCCATCTTACTAGGATGATTTATTAATGACTCTGGTTAAAGATCTTCTCTCACCCAACAAAATAAGTTTATAGTCACATGGCTCATATAGTTAATATGAGCTTTAAGGTTAGCACACTCTCATCTCCCAGCTCGTCAATTCTGGAAATTGACCAGTGCTACATCAAAATAGTGAAATGCACTGCAGAATTTCCTCTGGATTCTTAAGGTATATTCTGACCTGTAAATAAAGGTAACTGTACAGTTAGTTGAATTAAAGAGACTATAGGATTTAATAGTGAAGCCATCTCTTTTATGCTGGAAGAAATCCAGTGGCCCAATATATTTCACTTGCTTAATTTCATAATAAAATGCATGTCAAGAATCAAAGACCAAAAGTTGAGCTTCATCAAATGAAGAAAAAAAAAATTTGAGATGTTTTTATGGACAGTTATTTTATATATGCTATCAAATTATTTTCTGTAATTTCTTATGTCTATGGTAAGAAATAATATAAATTTGATATAATTAAGCTATAATTTTTCCTATTCTATGTAAACATTGCAAACACTGCATAGACTTGATAAGCCATTATTGGAAATGGATATAGACTATTCTAAAAGATTTAACTTAAAACTATATTTTTAGTAAATATGTAAAGTATTTAGTAAATATATAAATTGGAAAATAATTTTAAGCAAAAAAATTTAAATAATAAAATTCTTTCTAGTGTGAAACAAGTTTACTCTTTGAATTAGCTATCTCTAAACATCTATAATCCTCTCAAAATTTTTGTTTTCTTATTTTTAAGAGAAATGCTTAACATTTATGATATACATAGATTGTAGATTAGTATTGTCCATACTACATTCAACTAGCTCACCATAATTATAAATTTTTTTATATCTGTGTATATCAATTATCATTATTTATGTATATTTTAATTAAAATCTATTTAAGTTGACTCTTCCATTTTTAAATCTAACTTAGTTCTAAATCAACCTCAGATTTAATAAGCTAAATAATTTTTCCTATTATAAACATACAACATATAAAATGTATGTACTACCTGAAATTATCTCATGTACCACTAGTAATTAATGCCTATACTTTGAGAAACATTCTCATAGACAATAGAATTTCAGAATGTGGGTCATTTCTAAAGTTAGCTTATGCCACAAAAATTATAAGGAGATGTAAATTGAGGAAATCAAATGATCCTATAATAAAAAATAATACTTTAAACCTATGCTGAGGAGGTTTTAATGTCATCTTAACACAATGTACTGGCTTTATTTATAAAAATGTACTGTACATAGGCTTAATAAATGAGCACACTTATTAAACACTCAATAAATGGTAGCCTCAAAATAATTATTATTATATTAATGAAGATCCATTAAAGAATAATAATTTAAGTCATTATTGTCCATTCCATCTCCTTAATTTTCAGAGCACACTTCCTCAGATTTTATGCCCGCTCTTTAATAGAGTCAACCAGAAACTTCTCTACATATTTTACCGTAATTATTCCCCACCTTTCTTTCTGCTTTCAATACCACAGATATTCCACAGATTTCTTTCTACTATTACTACCCTGTAATCTATTTTAAATGTAGCTACTAAAACTGTCTTCTTAAGTGGCCCTTCCACCATTTCACCTTCCTCAAACCTCAGCAATTGCCCTCCACAGAACTCTGGCCCAATAACAAATGTGTCCTCACCTTCAGAATTGTGTCATTTTGTTCACTCTGATTGTTGTTTACATCTTATAAAACTCATCTGCTGCTTCCTTAATTACCTACCCATTCTCCAGTCTATTTGTCCTCTTAAATATTATTTTTATATTCCAATTAAAAACTTATATTCTTAAAGAAACCTTTTTCACATCAACCATGACTACTCAATCTCTCTCCCAACACATGACACATAAAATCTTTAGGTGCTCAGCCTCTAGCTTCATGCCATACAGAGCACACAGCATTAGTTACTTCCTAAACCACCAGGCCCTCTGATGACTTGCATCATCTATATCACTATTTGGAGGGCATTTATGAATTGTTTGCAGATTGTACACTTCATAAAGTCTCCAATTAAGGGGGCCAGTGGAAACTGACATTCAATCCAAGCTCTGCTAGGCATGCCATGAGCCCTAGCTTGGTGCTGCACCTACTGGAGGAAGGGATGCATTTTCATCTGCACAAGGGTCCTGTCCACTTGCCTAGGGTTACCTGGAGGTGGCACTGTTTTCTAATTCAGACAAAGCTGTGTAAAGGCCTACCTTGGCCCCATAACTGAGGTTAATATTTCCCATTGGAGAATTTTTTTCCTAGCTTAATCCCATCCTAATATAGTTTCCCTCACATTCTCTATTACAATAAGGGTTCTTCAATGACATTAATGAAGTATTCATTCAACAACTAGGTCTTAAACATCCATTGTGTCTATTACACTGTGAAAACAAAACAAAAAAATCTGTTATCAAACAATTTACATTCTGATTGGGGAACCAAGCCCACAGATGAAACATTTAAACAAATATACACCTTGCTTTTGTGTGAAGGCAAATGTTCCAGGCAATGAAAGCCAGATGCATAGAGGTTAGACTAACTAGCAAAGACTTCACAGAGAAAGCAGGTCTTAAACTGGACTTTGAAAAAGGCCTCAGATATAGCTAGGCTGCAGGAAGGAATGAAGACACTTTAGCAACATGTAAAATGTCCTACAAGCGGTATATCATAGGTATTGTGTTCTATTTGAATATATATATAACTACAGAACTGAATTCTTAGAGAACTCAACATCGTAATGAAGATTAATATATTAGGGATCACCAGGGTAGAATTTTAAGTCCAATCTGCTTCCCAGATCTTTGAGGGGAAGAGGGGGCAAAAACAATGTAGTGTTTGTATTTATCATCTGCAAACCAGATGGTTTATGGCAAGGGGTGTGGACACTCAAAGGCATTCTTCCCCTGCAAGAAATCATGTCACTGTGATGCAAGACTCTTATGCCTCTAAATACAGTGAACTCAAAAGTGCTTGAGGGTTTTCTGAATGATTCCTAAAATCAAAAGATAGATAAATAAAAGAAAGAAAAAATATACAGTTTGACCCACAAGGAGAATAGGAATCTCAGTTTCAGTAGGCAAGTACATATGCTTAGGTTTATCTAGTTAGGCGAGTTGAAGTTTCAATTTTAGCAATAATCTTCTCAAAGGAGAAGGTATAAAAACAATCAGTGCTTGTTTATTGTAAATTTTGAATTAGAAAACTGGACTTTGTCTTCATAGTGATACATCTTAGCTTCATAAGGACACCATAGGCTGCAACATTCTTGTAACAATATAATGCTGAAAGAGTGAGATCAAACAAAAATATATGTGCATACATCCATGCATATATATGTTACATGTATGTTACATGATACTGTTTCAAGAGTTTTCAAATAATCTAAATGAATAAAATCCATTACTCATCTTCTTAAATTAAATATATATATTCAATTGTATGGTTTTTTTAATTCTAATGAATTTGGAAAGATGGTAGGTACTTATAATTCTCATAAATAATGTGAAACACCAGATGAACTAACTAGTCTGAATGAGTACAATATCCTGAATAGTAAGTACAGTTTAAGCACTAAGTAGGCCTGACTTGCTAATGTGGATAAAGAATTCTCCATTTGGTTCTGAGTAGGAACAGATGCCTCATATCTTCTAGAAAGGAAATTACATTCCACAGAAGAGGAACTCAGCACTGCCAAATTAATAAGATAAGAGATTTCATCATCTCCTGGAATACATTAGCACACAATTTTCCTCTTATTCCAGTGATCCTTTCTGAACTAGCCCTTCTTTGAGTTTGGAACCTCATGGAAACCTGAGTTAACCTAGTCCACAACCAGAATTGCCTTCAGAGCATTACAGAATTCCTTTCAATTCCTACATGTACGGAACAATAGAAGCCATGAGTGTTTCCATGTTCTCATAAAAACTTCCTTATTTCAGACTCTGCATAAGCTGGATATGAGAGGATGTATGGATTCTTGCATACAAAGGGTTAGAAATATGATATGGGAATTGTACATCCAATAGAAATTTTACTTTAATGAGTAGAATAATGTGACAAATAACATGCATCAGGAATTAAAAATAATATTTTCCTTGAGCATCTTTTCCTTGTTAATTTTTTACATGGATTCAAGGCAGTGTTGATTGAATTTCCTATGTAAGTAGTAAAATATGGTAATGAAAATATACTATAGTTCACTAAAATAATACAACTAAGCTGAAACTATAAAAGATTTATTCACACAACCCCAAATATCCATTGAATACCTACTACAGTTGAGCATACTATGTGCAGATACTTGACTGCAAGAACAAAAAATGAAATAAGACATTGTCTCTCCTTTGAGAATTTACAGACTAGAAGAGAAAACCCACAAATAATCAATTATAATATTTGCACGGTTGTGTGTAAAAACAGAAGTATGTACTAGATGCTATGATAGCACATAGGGATGACATCCAAATCACACTGGGGGTCCAAATGAAATAATTTGAAATTATTTATTACTATTTGAATCACACATTAATTTAGAAACATTGTGGATATCAGACCTTATCTATAATTTTCCCACTGTCTAAACAGTGTCTACTACATTTCCAAGATCGCTATGGGCTCTTTAAAAAGTACTGTCAAGTAATGAGCTGAAGAAGATTTTATTCAGTAGAATTTCTATTGGGCAAGTACAATATTTTAAAGAAAAGTGTATATTTAATACTTTGCTAAGCCGCATAGAGTACTGGGGAAACCCATTGAAAGGTGAAGCAGGCTACAAAAAAGGATGAGGATGGTTATTTTGTTCTCTGAGAAGGAAGGGAAGGGATAAAATAGATAGATAGTCCTTAATACTATGATCCTTCCTTAGAACCCTAAATCTTCACTTAAATTATTAAATTCCCAAAGACTTAACATGAGTGAATTTTGTTGTATATACAAGTGAGGTAATGACTCTCACATCTGGCCTCACACAGAGCAAGACAGTAGAATTACATAGAAGGCAAAACACCAAAGATTTAGGAGAAGTTACATGCAATTTAACTGGAGAAGGACCTACAACTAACGTCTTGATTATAGTGAAGACATCTTGATGACATTTGAAAGGATGAACAATGAAAAAATGGGAAGAGTACTCCAGGAAGATGTGGGAAAAGATACAGACTCATGAAATGATACTACTTAGGAAGAACCATACTACAAAAGAAAAGGAAGAGTGCAGTGAGAAGTAAATGAAGGTAAGGTAATTAGGGATCAAATCATAAAAGGCCTTGATTGTTAAACTAAAGAATATGAACCTTATTCTATAGGATTTAGAGAATTTTTTAAGCAAAAGAATCTGAATAGGATATAACAATCAAGAAAGTGAAAACATGTGATAAAGTATTAATAGTGTGAACTTATATTGTCATTCCCTCATAGGAATACAGAATGCACACTGGCATACAAAAATACAGGTGATTATAGACATCTGTCGGCTAAAATTGAATTTTTAGAGTCTAGACAGAGTTGGGCAGGAATTCATGTTGGCCGTATCATGGGTGTCCATTTCTGTCTATTCACTATTCACAATGATTAGGCCCAGCATTTGGCAAAAGAAGGAATGCTATATAAAATAATTTAATTTTAGGAGAGGGAGCTTAGGAAAATGTGGCCGTTATTAAAAAAAAAAAAAAGCAAAAAGGAATAGTTTAAAATAAAATGAACCACAAAACGTCTGGAGACTATTTTAAAATACACCATTAGAAGCCCAAGCTGAATTTTTTGTCATGAATCATAAAAACATGCCAGACACATTTAAAAAATGCTTTCCCAGCAAACTATTACAGTAAAAGCTGCCATCACAGAGAGAAATAGGCATCCAAATCAAATTTTCCCAAATCAAAGAAAAAAGGGGAAGCCTCGAAAGTGTGACAGATCAGATACAACTAGAAATTAGACAGACCAGAAAAATATGTGCGAAACTATCTTACAAGGAACTTGAAAGCCAATAATGAAGGGACCCTTAAAAATGTCAAAGAGAGGAAGGAATCCAACCACAGAATCCAAAGGAATTCTAAATATAAAATTGTATTATTTGGGTAATACTCAAAGAATGGTTAGTTCTTTTCTGTTTTAGTGTATTCACTTGATGATTTCAACTCTTTAACTATATATTGAAGTAGGCATGTCGGAAGTACAGGATAAAATTGTCAAAAACACATTGTTTTATTCATTAGAAAATCTGACACAGATAAATAGTTGAGATGCTATAACATCTATACAAAAATTATGCAAGAACTTAAGTGTGAAATGTTGAACAGTGAACCACAACATGTGACCTGTCAGTAACAAATTAATCAAGCCAGAAAAGATAAATTGTCAATGTGATCCCCATTGATAAACACAGAATACAGTGAAGACCCTCGAAATCCAAGACTGACTTCCACTCAGGTGATCTGGTGGAATCTGTTATAAAGGGGAGAATGTGTACTTAATACAACAGAACTCACAGAAGAGCCATGGTCCTAGAAGGGGAAATGATGCTTGACTAACCTATTAGAGTTGTCAAGCTAAATGAGCATTTGAACAGGAGAGAACTGGTAGATGTTTCATTTATATTTTCAAAAGGTCTCTGACTAGGTTCATACAAAAACTACTTGAAGATTGAGTCACCATGGGATTTAGGAAGATGTTTTAACTTGCATAAGGAGCTGGCTTAGAGTCAGGAAACAACAAGTAGGGACCAGAAAGTATTTCTTCAAGTGGAAAAGTTCAAAAACTGGAGCCTTCCAAGGACTAGATTGCTGTAACTTCTCTAGACAAAACAGTGCCCAGAGAATTCTCATAGATAATATCAGAGTGATTCTTTACCTTGGAATCCATCTACACACCTTCCCTAATATACTAGGGTCTCAAGCAAAGTCCCACAGCTATTAGAGGAAATTAGAGAAGAAGGAGGTAGAGAAGCTTTATCTCCTGTCTGATGCTCTGTGGGCCTCTGCCATTGGCTGGTGGAGAATTGCTTGAACATTTTATCACAAATCCTTAGAAGTATTTCTGGATAATCCTAAATTCTGGTAATTAAAAAAATGCTCTTAGTAGATAGATAAAGGATTGATGACCTTCTTTGTGAAAAAAGTACTTGCATTAAAAAAAATGTTTTCATTCATTGGGTGAGGGATGATGCAAATTCCATTTAGATGATGGACTATATCATTAAGGGAAAGACTCAGAAAAATAATCTCAGAGGTTTTGCACAGTCCTCCTTGAAGATAGTCAAGCAAGATGTTAGTTTCAAAAGTAAACATATTTGTCAATAGAAAAAATATATATAAAGAAAGTAGCATGTGACACTTAAAGTGAAAATGTGGCTGAGTCTGGACTGTATCATGTGGCTTAAGTTGCCGCATCAAAAAAATATACAGAGGGCTGGGTGTGGTGGCTCATGCCTATAATCCCAGCACTTTGGGAAGCAGAGGGAGGAGGATCACTTGAGCCCAGGAGTTCAAGGATGTACTGAGCTATGATGATGTCACTGCATTCCAGCATTCCAGCCTGCATGACAGAGTGAGACCTTGTCTAAAAAAAAGAAGAAAGAAGAAGGAAGAAGAAGGATGAAGAAGGACAAAGAAGGACGAAGAAAGAAGAAGGAAGAAGAAGAGATACAGAGAAGTGGAAAGAATCTATTAAAGGGCAACCACAGACCCAAAGGTGATAAGGGCTCTGGATGATCCATGCAGAAGATGTGCGGCATCTAGGCTGGGAAGATGAAGAAGCCAAGAAGAATATAGTAGGGTACTGAAGTCTACTAAGCCATGAAACATATGAATTGAGACTTGAAAGATATAAAAATAGGATTAAGAACAAAAGAACATTATAAAGTTGGTAATAAACATAAAATCCACTTCGTCCTCCAATATAGTGTCAGAAAATTATGAAATGCTATAACAATTAAAAAGATTTAGCTAAACCTAGGAATGCTAGACAGGTATAAAGAATTAAGGAGTATTTTTAAAAAATTTTTATCCCCACATATTCTAGAATCATAGATTTAGATGAATCTTCATTTTTCCACAAAGAAGCTTCACTGTACTAACTTGATCCCACACACAGCTTTATAGACCATGGCCTTCACCAAAATTGGAAATTCCTACAATCTATGAGTAGTAATTAAGCTAATTTTAATTCTGACGTGGTCTTCAATAAAAAAAATATTGATTGTACTCAAATAAAATTTTGAGAACAAGAAATGTTATTCCTCCAGTCAAGGTGATCTCAACTTTCTGCTTATTAAAAAGCAAACTTTATATGTGAATGTTAGGTGAAGATATTCCCATGATAACATCTTATATGTTGCTTTAGAAACTAGTTGTGAAGACAACTAGAAATAAATTTATGCAAACATCAAACAAGATTATTTTAGAAAGTGAAATAAATTCAGCAATACTTGCTAAATAGTAATATTTAAAATTAATATTTCATCAATAACTAATGCTTTGGGCCTTCTACAATCTAAAAGAAATTATTTATAAATATCTTTAATATAGGCGCTAAATTCCATTAAATTCTGAAAGTCTATTTTTCAAATAGTCACGCAAATGCAATTTCATTTGCAGAGTTCTTGTGAATACATTTTAAAAAAATACCTCTAACCCTTGCTAGGGAGAGACAAAGATATAAAATGCAACCAAAATGTTTGTACTCTCATATTTTCTTCAAATAAATAAAAAATAAATTTAAAAAATAGTCTACAACATGATTAACCTCAAAAAAATCACATAGGTAAAAGGTTAATTATGAAATTAAATCGAACTTAGCTAAATATCAACATATTCTGAATTACAAAAATGAAATTATAAGGGCATTTAAAAATGGCTGATTTTTTCAGTGGGTTAAGATCTAAATTCTACATTTCCTTTTTCTTTGTTAAGTGTTTAGTGGTGTCAAGACAGTTTGGAAGCCTAGCATTAGAAGTTTCTATCCTCAAGTCATTAACCTCCAGAATAAAAACACTAGCAATCCTCTTTCTTAGCCAAGTTTCCTAGAGAAAATCTCCATAGTAATGCTTATTAAAATAGAACCTTTTATTTAGTGTTCTTTGTAAAGTCTTAGTAGAAATTTAAACATACACTTTTCAAAAATGATATATGTGTCTACGGCTATATCATTTTAAGCTTATTGCAATGCAAGGGCTTTAAAATCTCCCTATGAAGTGTATTTTATGTGTACCCTCAGTTGTTATGGTTTGCTTTAATTTATGTAATTATGTATGAGGTCAATATGGAAAACCAGCCCTCACTCATTACTGCCAAACATTCCTGAACAATATGTGTGCCTTAAGGAATCACACTAACAGGCTTGCAGTCTATAAGAAGGTCAAATGAAAGCAACCAATTGTTCAGTCACTAAACAGTTGTAATTGTTTACTATATTACAATCGTACTTTGGAGATGGCTTAACAGGCACTAAATTATATCCAGAATGCTCTCAGATGACAAGCAACTGAGCATACAAAACGAATAAAGCTCAAACTAATTGTCACACATCAGGACACAAATGCAACTCTCAATCTGTCACATTAATATAAAAATCCTTGGGGTGCAATCCATTGAAGGGATTTCTTTTTGAAAATTAGTCAACTAGGGTTCTTTTGGACACAAACATTTTTTAAGATGTAAATTTTAAAGTCTTTTAAAGATTGAAATGTTAGTGTGAAATGCCAGTGTCTCTGTGGGCTACCATTATTCTCCATCTTTTAAGAAAATCAATCAAAACCAGGCTTGGATTTGTTCATCCCTCCACCACCGCTATTTTATAAAGTCCTTGAGAGATAAAAAGTTTTCTGTATATAATAAATGTTCCCGGATATTTCTTGGAAACTCTATTCTTCTCATATATTTGGCCTGGAATAAACTTAGGGAGCTTATCTTTGGTTCCTCAAACACTAACTTCATTTATACTGAGTATCAAAAGAGAACAAGAAGCTATTTAATACAATTTCTTAGAAATTTGCAGAAATAGCATCAATAAGTGACTCTAAAGTCTCTGCTTGGTTACTTTCAGAGATGCAGAATTCATTACCTCAAAGGGAGCCCATTATATTTTCAGTTAGGTCAAATTATTAAAAAGATCTACCCTAGGGAATCCCACGTGGTATTTTAAAGAGTGTTTCTGTGCATAAATATGGATCAGAGCAGCAGAGCAGTCTTTAATGTAACTCGAAGACTATATCACAGCTTACCTGGTAGCCAAAATAGACCTATCTGTACTTTCTGCCATTTGGAGCTGCCTTGGCCCGTTGGAGTCATAAGAAATAAATCTAACCCATTTCCACACAGACAATCACTTTAATCATTTTGAGGCACGCTAACAAGATCTCCTCCAACCCCCACTTTATTCTTATCTTCTCTAATATGAACTCACACCTTTCATCCCTACTATTATAATAGAATTACCACATTCTTTCCTGGTAATACTTCCAAATGTACCTTCCTTAAAGTAAACTAAACTCAGTAGCAATGGTATTATAGTAGATCCTAAAATGGTTTTATGTTCTATATTAAATGAAGGCATAATGACAAATGAAGCAATCTTCAGAGTAAAGGCACTCAATCAAGATAACATATCCTCTCAAGAAAAGCAATTGTGAAAATAACTGGGTTTTCACTGGATAAGAATTGTATCCATGATGGAAAACATGAATGCATAGTAAATGCTCAAAGAAAAGTGAAGGTCTAAATAATTTGCAAATTAAATAAACATCTGACTTTTAACTATTACTTCTATAAGATTCCATTCCCATTAGCTTACCCCTCTTCCAAAAGGAGTTGCCAAGGTGTATTTAAATTAAAATCTAAGCAAGACCATAAAAACACGTATTTCTCTTTAACTCTTTCTCTTACCTTCTGGAAAAACCACTAGATTATCTTCTCTAATTTTATTGTCTATAATCATTTTTAAAACTCTGCTGTAATTGAGCCTCAGCTGACAGCACATAGCTTATACAGTTCTCAACAGCTTTGGTAAAACTACATCCTAGTAAGAAATTATATAAAAGCCGTATTTATTTTAAAAGTCACTTTGCTTCTTAAAGAATCTTATAACTATGGAATCCACTTTAAAGTTGTATTATTAGGTCTAAGTAATTGCAGTAGAAAGAAAACTATGATATTTCTTTGTTTACTTAAGAGCTGAAGAAATAAAAATAATCTCTGACTTTGAGTCAGTAAAAGGAATAAGTCAAATAATTACAATGCAATGTGAACAGAATTCTTCAAATCTCAGAGGAGAACTGGGAAGGGAGTCATCTACTCTGCTTTAAGTATTTCAACACAGGATTTCATTCAGTCTTAACACACTGGGAAGTAGTCAAAGAAAGTATTATTATCCTCTACATTTAATAGATGTAGAACGTGAAACTTACACGTATGGTTTAAAAGACAAGATCATGCAGTTAGTAGCTGAAGGATCTAGTATTTAAACTGAAAGTTTCTAACTTCAAGTACAGTAGTAGGTAAGGTCAGCACTTGATGACTTCCAGGCTACAAGTTGTGATGCCAAAAAAATCTGAATTGTACCTCTATGATGTTTCTTCAGAGAAAATAGGATGGCAACGGGCACAGACAGCTAATGTGGTAAGCTGAATTGGCAGGAAAGCCAGCACACAATGGAGCTCAACTCAAAATACAGACTTCAAAAGCTACCCCAGCAAATTCACAGTGGAACACAGCCAGGTGTCCAGGTGTGGTGTGAGCTATTTCCCTACAGAGATCTCTTCCTGTTATTCGGGCTCCCGTTGCTCTGCCCCTTGGGAAAATAGTTGGAGTATGAATTAGGTTTTTAGGTTCCAGTTCCTGCAGAAGCTGGCTTTTTGGAAAAGCCAGGCTTTTTCTGGCACACGACTATGCTTAGTAAAGAGATTGGAAAAATTTCTTTTTCTGAAAGAAGCTGGGGTAGAGAGCATTATAAAGAGAAAAGAGAAAATCAAAATGATTTAGAAATGAAGGTCAAAGATCTCACCAAGATGTGGAGGTAGATGGGGAATTTTATTTATCTTGAACTGCTTGGAACTGATTGACTGGTTTAGGATGTTAATTAATAGTCTGAATTTTAAAATCAACACATAGGCTAAAAAATCATTGGGAAAAAAGAAGCATTGCAGATATTCAGTGTACGAAGGAGACAGTCAATCAAGGATGGATTTTTATTTTTGTATTTTCTTCACTTTCTAGAAAATAATCCCTGATTTGTAGGTAGAATACATGATTGCCTCTGTGATTCTATTCCAAGAGCTCACAGAAAGTTGACCTGGCTTAAAATATCCAATCTGTGAGTCTGCTAACATTACATTCAATTCTCAGATGTCTTCTGAAAGTGTATTTTTTCTTGCTGGAGAAAAACAAAATGGTCATTCAGGAGATTGGTTGGACCTCGTCAGATGGGAGAAGAAAACCATTTGTGCGTGCACTTCATATACATTATTTCATTTGATTCTCACAACAGCCCTGCAGCAATGACACGATAGCCTCCATTCTACAGATGAAAAAACTGAACAACTTGAAGGTAAGTAACTCAGTCAAGACCACTCTGGTAATAAATAATGAACTCAGGATTTGAAGACAAATCTGCTTGACTTCAATCATGCATGTTTCACTAACCCCATAATATCTAACAAACATTAACCAGGAAGAGTTTCCCTAATTAATATATTGACATCAATAGTTACAGGAAAGGTAATGAAGAAGGGACAAGAAGGTGTAAGGAGGGTGGACAGCAGCGATAAGCTTGGGTGTGCACCCTAGTACATAAGCAGACTTTCTTTCACTACATGTAATTACTGGGGCTCCAAAGTTTTCTCTCTTGGCTCAACAATCTCTCCTGTATCTATATTCTCTGGGTTCTGCTTGCCTTGCTTTCCACATGCCTGATCCCTCTTACATCAATGCTTCACATCCCTTCTGGTTGTTCTGGCAACACGTGTTTCATTTTTTCTGTAGCAGGTGCCAAAACAAGCATTTGAACATCTGGAAATCATCCTTCGTCACTTTCACTGGTAAAATGCAATTGCCTTCAAAAGTAGTTCCCATACAGACCCCCTAAGATTCCATCTTACCTTTGAATAACAACTTTATAATATTCCTTGGTTATGGAAAATTGCAACACACTGACTGCAAACTGTAGCAATTTCTATCATGTTAATAACAACATATTTTATGAGTCAGTGTTGTGGTATTCTGACGTAATACATTTTAAAAGGAAAAAATTAAAACAAATGATGAGGCAAACAAAACACACACACACACACACACACACCCCTACACACAACTCTCTGGATTCCTTAAAGGAGATAATGATACTAGAATCTTTATTTTCAATTCTCTAAGACATAACAGTTGAAAGTCAATATCATTAATATAAACTACAAAACAACAATGAAAGAATGTACAGCAGCAACAACAACAAAAATACACTATTAAGATAAAGTTCTATTTCGTGCCTTTTTGGTAGGACTTAGCAAAGTTTAACAAATATGCTGCTCATTAACTAGGGGATATATAATTCATGACTCCTACTTCTGCTTCTTCTGCTGATATGATGTGTGTTGATGCCAGAGTTGAATCAGTTCCACGAAATGACCAGGCAAAGGTCTTTGCTACTACTGGACAAGTGGGCAGCCCCCTGTGTAGCAGAAGCTTGCGGTTCCCCTCTTCCCTCGCCTTCCTTAGCACATTGCAAAATGGCAGTTGAATTCTCCACCTATAGAATCAATGGCCTCTGAAACCATTAAAATGAACCATAATTTTTAAAAGGAAAATTATGCCAGACCGTGAGTTCCATGCGTTTAGCATCTCTGCCATGTATACTTTTATATATATTTTGCCTGGCATAAAACTTGACACAAAATGAGGCTGTCTGTAAATGTTTGATGAATGAATAAACAAATGAGTGGTTATGAGTACCTGAAAACATAATAATCATCATGCCCTTAAAGCACTCTGGGAGACTTTAAAATGCCCTATATCACACTTGTCTGTTTTATCTGTTTTCTAGCACGTATTGCTCTACATTTTGCTCCTTGGGCCTTTCACCTGTCTGATTCCTTCTTCTCACTCAGATCTTCACACAAATGGAATCTGCTGTGTATGAAGTTCTGCCACTCTCCAGAACATCACTGTCCAAGACCAGTTTCTGTGTTGATAGAAATGTTCTATTCTCTGCACTGTCCAATACAGTAGTCACTAGCCCCACTAGTAGCACTCAGATTTTAATTAATTTATATTTAAATAGCTGTACATGGTTTGTTAATATTATATTGAACAGCATTGTTTTAGAATCCTACTTTGTTTTAATTCCTTTATGGCACTTATTATCTGAAATCATCTCTTTTTAAATATATACACATATATATTGTTCATTTGTTGTATTATTCCATGCATTAGTTTCTGATTGCTGCCATAACAAACACCCCAAACCTAGTGACTTAAAACAACAAACATTTATTATCTTATAATTCTGGAGATCAGAAGTCTAAAATGGGTTTCACTGGGATAAAATCAAAGTGTCAACATGGCTGCATCCCTTCTGCAGGCCCTAGCACACAATCTATTCCTTTGTCTTTTCCAGCTTCTAGAGGCCAGCTTTCCTGTGATCATGGCCCCTTCTTTATTTTTTAAAATCAGAAAAGTAGCATCTTCAAATCTCACTCTCTGGACCTGATGTCTGCTTTTGTTTTCACATCTGCCCCCGTTTTTCACTTGTAAGGACACTTGTGATTACACTGGGTTTAGCCAGTTAATCCAGGACAATATCCCTATTTTAAAGTCAGCTGATCAGTAGCCATAAGGTCATCTACAAACTTAATTCCTTTTTCCATATAAAGGAAAGTATCTGCAGGTTACAGAGATTAGAGCATGGGCATTTATTTTTGGAGGGACCATTATTTTGTCATTCACACCCTAGAGGAGAATTCAAGTTCCATGTGTGCAGAGACTTGCTCCTTACTGTATCCTTAGAGCCTGAATTGTGTCTGTCACATTGCACTCAATAAATAAATAAATATTTGTTGAATAAATGAATTTTAAAATTCCTTTTTAGGGAAGCAATTTTTGACTATGTAGGCTGAAGTTTACAAAATTTAAAAAAATATGAGAATATAAAATTATAATTCATATTGCATTTGAAAACAAACTGATATATTAAATTATTCTTTTCAATATACTGTTCTTTCTTAAGCCCTTGTCAAGACTTGAAAGTTTCAAATATGCTGAGGTTTTGATGTATATTGATAGTCTTGTCCTCATAAATTCATTTAAAAAGAGTTTGATTATCCTGCTTTGTTGCAAGGATTGGACCAATAAGACATAGACTTACATAGGCAGAATATTATCACACATTGATGCTTTAATACAAAAAATTAATGTTACTTTTACATACCTCAAAATATATAGTAACATCTCTCAACTATGTTTTTATGCTGAATATTTGAGTCTGTTATCTAAGAATAAATTTCATTAACTCACAGTGTAAATTCACATTATTTTCTGAAATTTCCAAAATAGCCAGCACAAAATCCAGTATTAATTCACACTAGGGAATATAATAAGCATATGGTCTATTAAGTTACTCTAATAATTTGCAATAAAATAGTGAAAATATGACTAAAGACTAGTTGTCATGGCAGCTGAAAAATAATATCTGGAACAAAATGGAAACTTCAGTCTAGGCAACTGTTAATAGAACTATGTAATAGTTCTAACTACCTGTCTGCTATATTTTTACCCATCTCCACAATGGACAGCACTCAGGCTATATTGAAGCAAGTAGTTAAATATTCTGCATGTTTAATAAAATTTCCAACTGTGATATACATGTATTATATATGATATATAATATATATGAGGTCTATATATATGACATATATATATATCACAGGGCACAGCAAAATGTTCTAAGTGAGCTGTGTGAGATATACGAAGCCCCACATACAAATAATGCTAAAACTATTAGATCACATTAAAAGTGAAAGATATATAAATTCACTTTCTTTTTTTAATGTGTTTTTTCCAAGTGTATTAAAGCATGTACAAATAATAACATAACACATCTGGAAGTTTAACCCAAAAAAAGGGCAAAAACCAGAACAATGGTACAGAAGAATCTAAAATATTCATTGAGTTAACAGAGCATGCTAAGGACATTTAAAAAAAGAGGTCTCCATAGAGTAAGATTATAATTTCATCACATATCTTCAACAACAATTATAATACAAATACATGATTCTGTTATCTTCTAGAAGAAATGATATTTGCAGTGCTTTGCAAACTTGACTGGACAAAGTAGACTACATGGAATTCCAATCCAGACTATTGTCTACTTCAAAGTGTTTTTCACACATACCAGTAAAAGGGAGATTGGAATGTAATGTGCTTTGGATGATAAAAATAAAATGTGGACTAATTCTTCAGTAGAACTAAATGTTTTGTGGTGTTCTTATTTGAAATAAAATTTTGCCAAGGTTTTGGTCAAAATGCCCTACTTCCTCTGGTATGTTCTGGTTTGAAGAAACAACTTAATATTTTTACCATAAATGAAATCACTGGAATAATAAACTACAGCATTTTTAATCTGATATTAGTTGTATATATATCATTTGTTCTTGACCTGAATAGGAAATAATATTTTTGTGGCAACTAAATTTTTAAAACATTTTACTTCTATACATCTGTTTCTTTCTCTCTCTAGATAGACTATGAGTTCAATGAAGGTAGAAATTGTGTCTTATATACTGTGGTATCCCTACAGCCAAGCACAATACCGGGAACATAGTACACATCCAATAAATATTTGCTGAATTTTAATTATAAATTCACTATTTTTAGGTAATCACCTAGTAATCAGTAGATGACTTACTGAGAATCATCACAGTAAACATTGAAGAAACATGCAATGACTGACTCCATAGTAATGACTTTATTGAGTAATTTATGGAAGTTTGTGTTTTTATGGTAACAACAAATATAGATTAAATATCATCAGGCCAAGAATTTTATGTGATTCTTTATTAAATCCACTGGTCACTATTTTTGTAGTGATCTAGTCCTCAACTTTTGTACTAGCACTACAAACATTTTCTAGAACTAAAAAATATTAACACAGTACAAACAATAATAGACCATATTCATTATTTAACATTTAAAAGGTCCCTGAGGTTAGAAAAGAACTATAGAACTAAAGAACTATAGAACTAAAAGAAATTAGCTGAGTAGAATTTAAGTCAAATATAAGACCTAAATGGCTGCTGTATGAAATTAGTTCAGAAATCATTATATTAGAATATATAAGAGATCCAATCTCTGGAAATTTTACTTTGGTTCTTAACTATATGAACAGCTACTCTCTCAAAGCTTATTAGAAAAGTCCAGACTTCCATATCCAGTACCTTTTCTTCATTGTTCTTCCTTGGATTTTTGTAATGCAGGCACCATGTATCTCTTCTAATTAACGTTCTTACAGCTTCTACAACATTGTATTCTCCTGTCTGCTTCCTCTATGAAATCTCCACTCATTTCCTAACAACTCCAGCTACACGTTCCCTTTCCTGTAGTGACTCTAGGCTTCTTCCCAAAAGTTTAACACCTTTTTGTTCATTGCTTATATACCCTATTTCTTCACCTAGTTATTTCAATTGTTTATTTTGCAACTAAATTGGAAACTTCCCAAGGTCAGGAACTAAGGATTCTACTTCTGAATTTATTACTAAATATATAGGTTGAGTGCACTATAGCACTTGGCTTGGTACACAGAAGCCAAACAAATATTTGTAGATTGATTATAAATGGGTAGCATTCACACAGATTGGTAAAACATTTCTGAAAGTGATTGAATTTTTAACTCATTTTAACTACCTGTATGGAATCTTGAGCAAATGTGTTGATCAAGTATGTTACTACAGCAGGAAGAAAAATATTTTCTTAGCAAATAAACAATTTCATTAGAGATCCTCCTGCTGAAAATGTTTGGTTCAGTTGTCTGGTCTTTGCTCAAGGTGGTCTACATGCATGTTGTTAGTCATATACCCATTGGTTCTCTTTACAAAAATCTATAGCTAGTTGTATCTCTCAAACTGGGACTCTAAGTACCACCATTTCTAATTCTTCTTTCTAATTCCAATGTCTATCTTGGCACTTAGAATCCAGGTATTCGGGAAGCACTCCATAAATATTTGGCTAGTGATTGTTTTATTAATCAGACAATAATAAGGTGGAAAACCTAATAATTAGGAGAGTCTCACTAAATGCTAAACAAACATTATTTTTTTTTCCTGAAAGTCACTGTTGTTCTTGCACTGTCACACAGCCTTTGATGGCATTTGTTTTCATCTCTAGGCAGATTCCAGCTACAAGGTTGCTGATTTTATTACAAGCCAATATTATAGTTGGGTAAATTTAAAGTGGCATGGTTATTTCCTCCTCACTACAGCTCTTCATGCATATCTGCAACTTCCATGGTTAAAAAATTAAAAAATCTTAGAAGAAAAAAAATCTAAGCTCCTACAACTTTGAATTCTACTTTTCCTAATTATTGTCTGCCACATATTTGGTCTCACTGAAGTCTCTAAGAGTACAGCACTAAACACAAACGGTTTTCATACAGTGTGGAGTGTTCTTGGTGTCTAAAATTGTCTTCCTCCTTTTCTTTTCTGCTCACTCTAACATACATTTGAAAGAGTCCTGGAATGGGAGCCAGAAAACCCAGGTTCCAGATTTCTGTCCAACATCCTCTGTCTCATTTATCTCTTGTAAGTCTCCTCATCTTGTAAATTCCTCATCTGTAATCGAAAGTTCTTAGAATATGTGTATCAAATGAATGGATATACTTTGAGAATTGTATAATCTCACTTACATATAGTGTGATATTATTATTTATAGAGGCAGAAAACTCTAAAAATAAATATCAACAGAGTATAGACCTCTAGTCCACACAGAAAACCCTAGCTTTGCCTCTGAGAAAGCAAATCTCTTTTTACTATAGTGATTTGGTAACACCCAACATTTTACAGAGGGAGTTAGGGACTAATGGAGGATTGAAGCTGACTTTATCAAAAGAACAGCCCATTTCCCAGTGGGAAAAGAAAACATTATGCACCATAATGCAGGTGCATTTTGAGCAACTATTTGACTATTTAAACAATACTCCCAATTAAAAAAATGATTTACTGATAATCTTTACATCATGTTAGAATAGAGCAACAGGGCAAAATAGTTGGTCTTGAAAGATATCTAAGTATATATAACTACATATTATTGATGCATTAAAATGAATGAAGCTGGCTGGGCGTAATGGCTCACGCCTGTAATCCTAACACTCTGGGAGGCCCAGGCGGGAGGATCGCTAAAGGTCAGGAGTTTGAGACCAGCCTGAGCAAGAGCGAGACCCCGTCTCTACTAAAAAAATAGAAACAAATTAATTGGCCAATTAAAAATATATAGAAAAAATTAGCCAGGCATGGTGGCGCATGCCTGTAGTCCCAGCTACTCGGGAGGCCGAGGCAGAAGGATTGCTTGAGCCCAGGAGTTGGAGGTTGCTGTGAGCTAGGCTGACGACATGGCACTCTAGCCCGAGCAACAGAGTGAGACTCTGTCTCAAAAAAAAAAAAAAATGAATGAAGCAATAAAAATAATTGATGCACTCAAGCATAAACTACAGCAAGCTCCCACTCCCACCCCTTATTGTCCAAACATATCACTTTCACCTGTAACTACATCTGTATCTTTGCTTCTGTGCACCTAATATCAAAGATTCAGTATCTAATTTCCTCCTTGCGGCTAACCCCTCTAACTTTACACTCAACTTTGTGCCTTTTTATATCCCAATCTTTATTCTCTCTTTCATTCTGTATCTTCAACATCTTCCTCTCCGTGGGGCTCTTTGCTGAAGCCTATAGACAATCCCAGTCTGCCATCTGAAAACAAAATAAAATGAAAATACTTACTCAACTCTACATCTTGTCCTGTATCTCTCCTTCCCTTCACAACTCACCATCTTAATGGGTAGGAGGAGGAAAAATAACGGTCTATATCTGCTGTCTTTACTACTACTAAATACTGAGTTTAGACATAATCAATCAATAAATTATCCAAAAAATCAAAACTGCTATACTAAATAAGATCTTCCTACCTTCCATTCTATGCTCCAAAACATTAAAGTATTTGTAATTTTCTGCAAAACAATGCTAATTAATATTTCTGAGAATTTCTTCATGTATTATTTTTCTTATCTAGCTGTCATCCTCTTATTCTCTCCCTGCTTCATTTCTCCTGATTACTGCACATCTATCATTATCTTTGGGGTCCATCACCTGCAGGAAACTAATCCATGCTCCCAAAGTTGGGTTGGCTGCTCCTTTTATACCATTCTTTTTCATTATATTTAGTACACTGTTTTATAGTTATTTGTTCATATGTCTATTCCTCTCATTATGGGTTCCTTTTAATAGTGTGTTAATTATCTTTGTGTCCTTACAGCTTGCCTGGAATCACTATAAATAAAATAGGAAGATATAAAGTTAACTGGTTCCATTTAGTAGCCAATTATGGTACTTTGATGTATGTATTTTAATAAACCTCAGACAAAAAGGCACTAAATACAAATAACCTATACATAAAAGTTCGTTCCATGTTATTTTAAGTTTGCTGCTACAGATATAAAAACTTAGGCAAGGTTGAGCAATGTAATTAGGCAACCATGTGACAATTAACAGAGAGAAAGCACCTGATCTTGAAAGCACCTGATCAAGATAAAACAAGCATTTTTTCTTGAAATATCAATCATAAACATTTATTGAGTAGCTACTATATATATAGCACTAGATCTACAGTTGACTTTCTGGTTTTGGAGATGCGGATTTACCATCAAGGAGTATAAGATATAAATAAAAGATCAATTTATAATGAGTGAGACTAAAACAATGGAAAATGTATAAAACGATCTCTTCAGTGCTAAGCATGTTATAGAACGAGGAAGTGCTATAGTCTAAAGAAAAGAGAGAAAAGATGTCTGGGATACCCAAAAAGTTGCAAAGAGGAGGCACATCAGACTTGATTGATGACTTCAGGGATTTAGATGTGAAGGAGAGGATGGAATACAGATAAGGGAAATAGTAGAGTTAACACAAAGGATTGACTCTACTCAGATGTGCCCTCTGCCAAAAACTTCCTATCCCTGCCCTCCACCTCTTAGCAGTGTGTGGTAGGGAAGTCTCCTAGCGCGTCCCTAGGGTTCTTTGTCCCATCTGCCACAGCACTGACCGCTAAGCATTATCTTTCTTTTATACATCTGATCCCCACTAGATGATCAATTCCTTGGGAGCAAGGATTAAATATTTGTTGCTGTATCAGCCAATGAACTATCTGATAAACAGTAGGTACTCAGTACATGTTTACCAAAATATTAATAAATGAAAGTAACTGCCCCATAGGTTGTTTTGTGAGGATATGCTCCTCTGTCGAGAAGAGCAAGTTGAAATCACTATCATTTGAGATCAGAGTGTCATTTTGTCTCATAAAAAGTCAACCTTTTCAGAATTATCTAAAGCAAATTCTAATGTCACTGATACACTTTAGTAATAATGGCTTTTGAGGATAGAATGGGATTTATATTCCCCAAAGTAGTAAATTATTGTCAAGTGCTTTAAGATGACAAAATATATCTCACTTGTTGAAGAGTACATTAAACTAGAACCTGACAGTTTTCTCCCACTGGAAGCTCTGACTTAAACACAGATGTGAGTATTTATGGGTAAGTTATTGTTTTTTTTTTAATCTCATCAGACTTTTAATCTGAATGTTTCATGCACTCAAATTAAACACACACACTTCTTGTAAAGACATACAAAAGAGGCTTGATTTCTGTCCAGGATGTCTGGGAGTGAAATTCTAGCAGGACTTGGGAAGATAAATGTTTACAGGATTCAGTCAGCAGTAGTGAAGGAGGGAAATGGGGGGAAAAACACAAAATGGAGTCTTGCTTTCCATAAAGATGGAGGACAAGCAACATGTTCCCAGAAAAGTTCTGTGCTTAAGA
The DNA here is from genome assembly GCA_008086735.1 of Cheirogaleus medius. NCBI lineage: Eukaryota > Metazoa > Chordata > Mammalia > Primates > Cheirogaleidae > Cheirogaleus > Cheirogaleus medius. The sequence continues at coordinate 32,354,207 of VBSM01001562.1, forward strand.
AATGCCAATGGAATAAATCAAACCTTCTAAATACCCAGACCAAACACATATCACCCAACAAACATTATTGCAAAGAAAAATAAGAAATCAAGAAGAGGCATAAAATAAGGAATTAAGAACAAATATAACAATTCCTCAGATAAAAGCTCATAAACATTTAATAATAATAATAATTATTATTTTTCCCCTCCTCCTCTCCTGCCCCCCATCCTTCTGTCCCTCTCCTTCTCCTTCTCCTTCTTATTTGGATGAAATAACAGTTTAGTAGATTCAAGACAATTCCATCAGCTGTAGGGGCCGGAAGGCATGCCACTGAACTCTGACACCCCATCCCACCAGGAAACTTTTAGAGAACACAGAGTCTATGGTTGTAATAGTGTGACACAACACATGATACATTTACAGATTTTCTCTCTAATTTGAAAATTCAAGGTTAATCTGAAATCTACAAAGTTGATATCAGATTATTTAGAATTTTTTCACAATCATCTCTTTTTTAACAACAGTGTCTATAAACTTTGTTGTAGAGCCATTCACTGAAAAATGAATCATTTTACAAAGTTATAAATCATAGTTAAAGAAATAACTATAAACCTGGATCAAAACTTCAAATCCTACTTTTAAAGTACAGAAATATATTACCCAGGGAGATGATGTGCGATGCCTCCATCTACCAAAATGTGTACATGAGATTTTCCACAGTAATATAGCACAAATATGACCTCTGTGAAAAAACCTTATGTAAATATTCTGTAGTCATACACTTTCAAAGCAGACAGTGGCCCTGAATAATAGATCACAGGTTTTACAACAGAGGAAACTGAGGCCCAGAGAATTTAAGTCACTTCCACAAAATCACCAAGTTAGTCTGCTGCAGAACTGCAATTAGAATGCAGATGTCCTGTGTCTTGTTCCAGTTTTAGTTTAGAAGCTTTTCTTTAAAATTATTTCAACAATTCATTCATGAAAGAAAGTAACAGTCTATTTAGTTGAGTCCCTCATCTCTTTAACTGCATGTTTCTCTCTGCACAAGTAGAGAGTCTTAAAATATACCGGAAAGTAGACAGGCCTGAGAGATGATGGAACCTTTTTCTAAACATTTGGCTCCAATTGCTGTGGATATTTGTCACCAGTTTAAACTTCTAGCTCCAAGTCACCTTCTGACCCAGGGAAAAGGAATACCATGCCACAAACAGGCCTTTAGAGATTCACTTTGATTTTGAGACAGGCTTCCTGATGAGAAATGAATAAAGAAAAAGTAGTAATAATAGCAATTCAGCCTTCTGCCAGGAAGCTACATTTTTGCTACAGTCCAGTTGTATTAGAAAAATCACATTTTGCTTTTCCATCTGTTCAATTTATCCTCAAGTCAAATCCTCTATTCTTATTTTTTCCAATATAATTCCTGTTTGGGGGCTTTGGGAAGTGTTCTAAATAATTACATAAGCAAGCTATTTTACTTTTCAAAATTCAAGAATTTCAAATTTTGAAAAAGAAAACCACTTTTATTTCTATGAAGAGTTTAATATTCCTTTGGATTACTATCTTATCATTTACTTAAAGGAATAATTTTATTTTGCATTTAGCTAACTGTTCATCACAGTAAAGACATACTAAAATAGTAACGCTATGGGGCTTTATAGCTGTCAGAGAATTTCCACAGACATTATGAACTCTTTTTTGAGAACCTGTAAGGTAGAAAAATATAAAGCATTACTCTTGTTTTGTAAATGAGAGAATAAGCCTCTAACACATTATATTTATAAGGAATTTATAAGGAAAGAGTCAAGACTTTATTCCAGTCCTCTGACTCAGGGCCAGCATGCTCCGGCCTCTATTGCCATGTTGAGTTAGTAGAAGCTGAGTGAGCTCAAACAGCTGCTTTCTCTTCACTGACTGCTCAGGCAAGGTGCATGCCATTCCTCACAAAAACATTGCCCCAGGGCTCAAATAAGTCTATCATGACACCAGTAAAATATCAGGAAAGTAAGCAGATGTTTTATGTGTTGAGCAGAGTTCCACTTTTCTCAAACAACTCTACCTGAGCCAAATGTGTAAACAATTGCCAAAATCTCTATATTAGAAAAAAAAGAATTAAATTAAATGAGTGTATATACCATCAAATTTGTGAAATAAATTCTTATACCAAAGTATATATACTTTCTAGAGTTTTGCTGGTTTGTTTTTCCTAACTTGCTTTTTGAATAATCAAGAGCTGAGCATACACCTGGCCCAAGAGAAAACCATGAGATAAATAAAAATTTATTATTGTCATTTCAAATCTCCCAATTATACTTTTCCCCCACCCTCCCAGCTCATTCTCCCCAATTTTGCCCCAGGTGCCTAGGATTCACTGCCTAGCCTTACTCTTATCAAACCTAGCAACTGGGAATGGTGTGATAAGTTATTTCAGTTATGGAACAAATAATCTGTAATGAACCAATCAGGGAATCCATCCTAAAAATACTAATAATATACACATTTCTTCAGAGCCCATAAAATGCCAAGCATTTTAATTTAACCCCTCAATATGCAGATGAGAAAATCGAATCTCAAAGAAAATCAGTAACTTTCTCAAGGTCACAAGGTTAGCAAGGGGCAAATTCAGGACTCAAAGGTGAGACTCCAAAGACTCTTCCTTTTTTAGCTACTTATTGAAAGTAAATGGAAAAGAAATTGTAAATGTAGGAATTGCTAACTGTTAAAAGCTCTAATTATAGAAAATGGTAATAGTTGGGAACTGTGGGAAGTTCCCAGAATCAAAAAAATATCACTGCTGAGTCAATGTCCTACCTCTACTCCCTGTAGACCTAATGGACAGTATTTATACTGTTAGCACAAAAGAACAGATATATAGGCTGGGTGCTGTGGCTCACGCCTGTAATCCTAGCACTTTGGGAGGCCAAGGTGGGAGAATCACTTGAGCCCAGGAGTTCGAGATCAGCCTGGGCATCAGCAAGACCCTGTCTCTACACAAAAATAGAAATATTAGCCGTGTATGGTGGCGTTTGCCTGTATTCCCAGCTAATCGGGAGGCTGAGGTAGAAGGATCGCTTGAGCCCAGTAGTTTGAGATTGCAATGAGCTATATGATGCCACTGCACTCTAGCCTGGGCAACAGAGAACCTATCTTTAAAAAAAGAAAATATACACATATATACATATATATGTAGTATTGTGATAGTTTATCCTAAATTTACTATGTTTTAGGAAAACAGGGTAAAAAAAATAGAAAAGTCAAAGAACAAAAATTAAGAGATGTCACATACGTCCCCCAATTTTTTGAAATTATCTATAAATCCCACAAGACATCATATGTGTATGGTCATTCCAAATTGGCATGGGGCCGTACATTTTAGTGTATTTCAATGAGGCCATCTGAGTCAGCTATCAGTTGGCATCACTTGCATACACACTTTCAGAGAACCCTTCTTCCCACGCACTTAATGGTTTCCATACCCTCTGCTGTCTTCCACATCCTGCCGATTGCCACAGAGGCATAAGGTTCTACTCAAGAGTGACTTAAAACTTGCTATTGAAGATTTTTAGAGAGAAAGACAGGTTTTTATTTTTAAATTCTATAAGGCAGGAAAGGGAAGACATGAAGGCAAGGAAGTATCCATTCTGAAATGGCTCCAGGGAGTTTGTCATTTTGCAAAGCATCTCTCTGAAATTCAGTTGGCCATGTTCAGTCACTTTGGGCATAGATTATGTGGCAATTTTAGGATTCCATCTTGAAGAAACTCAAAAGTCCTCTTCAGAGTATATAATAAATCTTCCTGGGATAATGAGAACTCCTTTGGTCCAGGGGTCTATGAGTTAGTTCTAAGCAAAATTTAGTTCAGTTATACTATGTTTTAGGCAGAAAAATAAAGCCCATGAATAAAAAAAACAAGCTTAATTTAATCAGCAGAGGTCAAGCTTTAAGGGGAAGTAGAGAAAGATTGGAGAAAGAAATGAGACTTTTTTTTTTTTTTTTTACAAATACCTAGAAAGACATAAGGCTTTCACCTTAAGGCTTAAATACCAGTTCCTGGATAGAATTTTCAGTCATTCCTCATTCAGCAGCCTCAAGTCTATTTTTATCCAGTACAAACTCACATTAAAAAAAAAATTATATGAGAATTTCTCCCTTGCCTTGGAATTGCGTGTGCCCTCTGCCCTCTCAAAGAAAGTTGAAACCTCAGAGGTTTTGTGTTTATAGCCAAAGATCAGAAAACTAGAAACTTCCCTGCAGTTTGTCTTCCAATGGTAGTCAGTGAACCTCACTGTCCACCAGTTCACCCCATGAGAAAGTCTAGCTAGAAATTTATCACTAACATGAGAAACATGATGCCCTAAATTAAACTATAACTTTCCACTTCTTCAATATAAATCTCTGGAAAGAACGAGAAAGAATAGGCTTAAAAGTACTTTCAAACTAGCATAAATAAATCTGAGAGGTTCTTTTACCTCAGGAGAAGACAAGCATATAACTGCTATGTAAGATAGATGAAAATATTAAATCTCTACAAATATAAATAAACTATATTTCCTATGGGAACCATCCATATTTTCAGAATTCCATAATAAAAAAATCTAAAGGTGATGGCCACAGAACAACCATACTGAATATCAAATATTTAATTCAAGAATTTTATAGCTACAAATTATCTGGTAAAATTCTACCTGCATCTCTCCTTCTAAGTTGAACCCATCAGTATTTTTTTTTTAAGTTTGAAAAACTAAGAAGAAAGAAAAGTGCAGCAAAGTAAGAAAAGTGTGAGTATGAATAATGTGCCCATATGCCACACCAGTTTCTGCTTTCTGGAGAAGATTTCACAAGAATCCCCTGGGAGTGAAGGAAGTGAGGTAAATTAACAGCCTTGGAAAATGAAGAGACTTGCTGCACAGTCTGGGAAAAGATGGTCATCCCCACTACCGTATCCAAATAGTCCTGGGAGCTGTCTTGTAAATCCCTGTGCAGTGAAGCAATTCCTCTCATTCCAAATGCAACCCAGAGAAACACAGAATGGAAAATAAGCTACTAATGTTGAATAGAGACTTTTATGACTATCATATTTTCAGAAAATAAATTCTGAAGCAGACAGGGCTGGTAGACAGACATGAGGTGGCACTGGGGCATGGAGTGGGCCGTACGTGGCTTGCTCGCCCACTAGGAACCATCACAGAGATCTAAGTATATGTGGGGGTGTGAAACAGGAAAGGGCCATCATACTTCAAATCATGGGGCCATCAGAAAGTCTCCAGTGTGAAAAGGCTTTTGTTTTTACTTTCTTTTGTTGTTTTGTTCAGTAGTAAACCTATAAAAGGGGACAATACAATACAGCCCTTTTATTTGAACAGCAAAATTTTTAAATGGGCTTAAAAGAGCTTATTAGTAATATTTAAATAAAATTATTGCTGTGTTGCCAGAATGACCATAGTAGAAAAATAGATAAAATTTATGTTTTAAATTTTATACTAGACTTAACTTCTTTGAGAGCAAAAGTTTTTTCTTTTTATTACATCTAACATCTTAGTTCTCATAATTACCCAATAGGAATTTGTTATTACTGTTATGAGTATTAAATAGCAATGTAATAATAATATCACGTACCATTTAATAAGCTTCTCCTATTTGCTGAGAGTCGTGCTATGATGTTTATGGTTTATATACATTATAGTATTTGTAATAATTAATTGAGGTAAATATTAGTATTCTAATTTTATAGATGAAAAAACCAAGACAGGGAAATCCAGAAAATTGCTCAAATATATCTAAAAACTGAATTTGAATTCACTTTGCTCAATACTTGAATGAGCGAATGATGGGAAAGATTTTTTTTTAGATTTTCACAAATATTATTCAATTGGCATACATGCATGGATGTACCTAATACATAAAAAGAATTTATGGCATGGCCCCTATCTCCCAAGAAATTTACCGTTGGTTAACACCAACACATTTGAAGCACTTAGAGAAGATACATTGAAAAGAAAAGGGATATTTATTGTTGATAAGAATCTGTTAATTTCTGAACAGATATGAGAATTGAAATAGAACTTGAAGGAAAATGCCAACAGGCAGAGAGAAGGTAAAAGAAGAAGCATGGAAGTACCCAAATCACAAAAATTAGATGTGGGAACAGTAAGAAGTTAGATCTGACTTGAGAAAGAATGCCTCATGGTGTGTAGCAATCAATAGTGTTAAGTAACAATAATAGAAATAATAGTAGTTGTTTATTAATAGACAGAATGGAGAAGATAATGAGTAACCTTATACACCATCTGGATAATTTTGGCATGGTTAGGTTTTAAAAAAAAAGAAGACACACAAAAAGTTTAGGTCAATAAGGTGCTAAATATCATGCAATAGTCAATGGCAAGTTGACTGGAGAGTGACATGATGAAAACAGGACAGAGGAAGACTAATGAGGCAGGAACATGTAAAATGAGTTCATGGGAGGAAAGCATTCTCAGTGTGATATGCATAGCTCATGCATGAGAGAGGTGTCGTGAGGGTTGTGAGATGGCAGAGGAGAAGCCCTTCTCTCAGCTAATCAGAGAATGTGAGTTCTGAGTGAAATGTGGACAGTAGAGGAGTACAGATTTTAAAAAAAGGGAAAATGTGTGTGTATGTGTGTTTCTGTATATGTTGGGGGGTGGAAGCTACAAGCAGTTCCTTATTTTGAGGCAGAGAATGACAGTTGATGTGCCTAAGATTCTATAAATGGACCAGATCAGGAGGGTCTTGTATGCCATGCTAAGAAGCTTGTGCTTCATTCTTTCTTCAAGTTATGGGAGACAATGGAAGGTTTTAAGGAAAGTAAAAACATGATTAGATTGTCGTTCTATATCACACTGGCAACAAAGAGGATCTGTTTATATGTGCATGGTAAGTGAACACAGGGGAGGCAAGGGGATGAATTTAGATGCCAGTGAAGCCATCCAAGGATAGATGATGAGGGCCTGAACTGAGACATTTGCAGTAGAGATGGAAAAGAGATATAGTTGGGAAATATTTAGCAGGTAAAACGGTTGAGCTTAGTGACTGATTGGAATTTTGCTGATTGAATAATTGATTAAATGACCAGGTCGGATGATGCTGCCAGCAACTGACATAAGAAGGACTACATATAAAAAATGACCCAGTCTTGGAGGGAAGATAATGAGTAGAGTTTTGGATACATTGAACTTGACTTGGTTCTGGGCCACCCAGGGGGTAGCTGGATATACACCTCTGAAGTTCATATTAAAGATCAGGGTTGGAGAGAGGGATTTGAGAATTATCAGCATTTAGCTGATATGCAAAACACTTATTCCTAGATGGCCTAGGAAGAGAATATGCAGCAGTAATCAGTGAACTAAATCCAATGAGAAGAAAAAAGTGTGAAGGGAGAAAAGTGGAGAAGCAGCCCATGAATGGAGCTGAGAGGGAAAAGGCAGGGAGGTGGAGGAACACCTTCAGAGAGTGGAGTTTCAGAAAAGCAGGAGTGGTTAATGGGATCAAACAAAGGAAAAAGGACTGATAAAATGAGGTGAAACGGGCCAGTTGGAACATCAAGCATTTTAATCTTCATCTTACTAGACCAGCTTAAGTGGAATGGAGGGGCCAGGTGAGGGCAGGGGAGGCAGAGAAAGAAAGCTAAACTGCTCCTTTGGAACAGCTGGCCTAAGAACAAAGATAGGGCAGGAGCTAGACACAGGCCTGGGAGTGACTGGGACGTGTTTACAGGCTAAGGAAAAAGGGAGCAGACAAAAAGGAAGTGATTGAAGTTATAGAAAAGAGAGTGCGATTGGTGGAACGAGTTCCCCCAAGGAGATGGAGAACAAATAAAATACAAGAGAACAAATCCAGAAAGTCCTTCAAAAATTTGATGAAAGTAAAATAATACCACAAAAGCTTATATTTGTGATGACTGAAACAGATTTTAATATCACTTTCTCTGTCTCATTTAAGTACTCTAAAATTACCTTTAGGTAAATTTCCCAGGAGTTCCAGGACAAGAGTGTACACTATTTCCCCAATATTTCAGATGAGGACACAATGGTGCAGTGAGGTTAAAGGACTCTGCAGGCTGCAAAACTGCTAAATACAGCAAAGAGCAGACAAGTGTTCTCTCACATGAAGGTTGGGTCAAGGCTCACTGTACTAGACTACAATAAGGCTTTGATGCTTATGTTGCAAGCAATGTTTCAACCAAGAATATAGTTTGTTGTCATCTTAAACTGAATTCACAATTCTGGCTGAACAGACACCCCAAGGAATTAATAAAAAAAAAAAAACCTGTGAGCCTTGCCTTCTTCCCAAATCTAAACTTTAAAAAAAAATGGCATGTAAACATTTTAGAGTTTGAACATTGTACCAGAAGGCTATGGAGACAAAGTTCCACTGACTTATTAATATCAATATATTAATATTGTTAACATTACAGCTTTCTCTCTAGAAGGCAAGATTTGTAATTTCCCTGATATACTTACTGTTCCTCAGAGCAAGGGTCACAAACCTTTTTGACACCAGGGACTGGTTTCATGGAAGACAATTTTTTCACGGACTGGGGCAGGGGGATGGTTTCGGGATGATTCAAGCGCATTTCATTTATTGTGCAATCAAACCTCTCTGCTAATGATAATCTGTATTTGTAGCCACTCCCCAGCACTAGCATCACCGCCTCAGCTCCACCTCAGATCATCAGGCATTAGACTCTCAGAAGAAGCACGCAACCTAGATCCCTCGCATGTGCAGTTTACAGTAGGGTTCGTGCTCCTATGAGAGTCCAATGTCCCCACCGATATGACAGGAGGCGGAGCTTATGCAGTGATGCCAGCAATGGGGAGCAGCTGTAAATACAGAAGAAGCTTCACTTTGCTTGCCCACCTGCCACTCACCTCCTGCTATGAGGCCTGGTTCCTAACAGGCCACAGACCAGTACTGATTGGTGGCCCAGGGGTTAAGGACCACAGCCTTAGAGAATATATTCAGTATAAGATGGAACCATCTTGATTTCTTTTGAAGGGTTTAGTTTTAAACATATCAATAAAACAAAATAAAAACCCTCAGGCTGCCAATATGGTCACATCTTTAAGGCAAATTTTTTTTTAGGATAGACTGGTGCCCCATATAAATGTCAAGAGTAGATAGTTAAATAATGAATATGGCAACTCTTCAGTCTTACATAAAATTTAGATAATTTATGTATGAAATTATGTGGAAATAAATTTAAAGGAAAACTGAATTATCAGCATCTTCCTAATAATTTTATTCTGACTCAAAACAACTTTTTCAAGCTGTTACTTTTACACTTAAAAGAAAAGCTCAAAGATCTCATACTTAATAGTAAATTGATAATGTCTAATTTAATATCTTTAATGAACCTTCCAGTGTCATGGATATAAATCATAGAAAATAATAAATCAAAGAACACCATGTAATTTAACTCTAGGATAGATTTGTCTTATATAAACTTGTACAACTTGTGCCCAACTTAATACCACAGATCAATGAATAATTAACAGTTCTGGTCTTTTCCTCCTACCTTTACCATATCTCTCATATGTAAATATAAGGGTTTCAATGTTGTGATCTCAGAGCAAAAATCATCAGATCAAAAAGTTAGAACATATTATGAATGCCATGTAAGGCCAAGTGATGATGCATGAACCTGGAGCATTCTTCAACCTGAAGCAAACTCTATAAACTTAAAAAAATGTATTCTATGGCCATAGATTAACATAATTCCAGTCTTCTAAGCCCTAGTTTCTCAAAACAAAGCTTCCTCTTTCTGCTTTGCCTCACATCTTGCACTAGGTGCATGTCTAGAATGATGAACACATTGAATTTCAGGCTTGTGGTGACAGTTCTGAAAGTATGAAGAGCAAAAATAAGAAAGAGGAGAGATTGAAAATGAAAAACTCACCTAACCCACCATGAAAGGGATCAGGCCCTTCAGTTATTTTTCTGGAAATGATGGTGAATTTGTCATAGTTTATCAATAAACTTTAATTAGGCAGCCTTATAAGTAAAATGAATAACTAGAATAGCAAGTAATTACCAAAAGTCTCAAAGTGTAGCCTTGGAACATAAAAGCCAATTGGTCCACATCAAGATCAAAAGAGTGTGAGTCAACAATTTAATACATTGGTTCACCAATGTGAATTAGAGTCACTGGAAGAGCTTTGAAAATGCTCTTTTCCCAGACCCCATCCAAACCTACTAAATCAGGGTATTTGGAAAGGAGAAGAACATAGAATCTATATTAGTAACAAGATCCCAGGTGATTATGCAGTCATCTCAACACTGATCTGTGGGTTGCTTACCAACTACCCTACAGAGTCATGGTCAAAGTATACAGTGTGTTAGCCAGTGGAAAGAATTCACTAAATCTATCAATCTACCAATCTATTAATACATAAGTAGAGAGAGATCTACTCTTCACACTAAAGCATCAATTTAGTTTGGATAAAAGTTACAGATAACTTGTAAATTTATCTGAAGAGAATTAGATTAAGAAGTGAATAAAATGCAGCCTAATATTTAAGTGCCATCCAGTGTTCTTGGCTTCGTAGTCTACTCAGAAATGAACAATAACCAGTGTAGATCTGGTCACACAACTATATTCTGTCCACTGAAACCATAAGATCTAGTCTACTAAAAGTAGCTGACATGTATACTCACTGTGGTAGGGACTGCAGTTGCCTCCTAATAGCCATTATTTATATCCTTCAAAGAACTCTATTTAGTAGAGTATATTGCCAGTGCCACCCAGCTAAAATCTCCATTTCCTAGCAGCCCTTGTAGCTTTGTATGACCATATGACTAAATTCTGGCCAACCAGAAGTAAGTTTAAATGTTATGAAGACTTAAAAGTCTTCATGGGGGTGGGTGGGAGCTCACAGCCTTTGTCTCCCATCCTCTATCCACATGCCTAGAAAGTACATGTAATGGCTGGAGCTCCAGCAGCCATTTAGGGCCATAAAATCAAAGACCATATACTCTAGGGATAAGGGAGTAGAGAGCTAGAAAAAGCCTGAGTCTCTGATGACACTGTGGAGCTAATATGCTAGGCTTTCACTGCCTACTTAAAACCTTTCTTTACATAAGGGAAAAAAAGGTTTTTTTATTTGTCTGTTTGTTTGTTTGTTTGTTTAAACTACTGCATTCTGCTATATGCACTTGGACCTAAACATAAACACCCACTAAAAAGAAAAGTCTACATATACTACACGATTCAAAGTATTTCAATAGCAATGAGTTTAAAACTATGAGTGAACAAGTACCTTAAGCTATGTATTTATATTGTGTGCCTCCTTTAAAATGATTCCATTCGAGGACTGCTGAGTATTAAGCATCTGCTTCTTCATATTTGCATTTTAACAATGAGATAAATGGCAGACATAACATCATAAAAATGCAAGAGAACATGACATAGAAAGAACTGTGAGACCCTCATCTCTTAGTAACCAGAAGTTGGCTTAGGTCCAGGATATCAGTGTAAAGTTACAACAGGAGGGCTGCAAACTTACAGTCCATAAGCCACATTTGGCACTCATATATATTTTAATTGGCTTATGCAATACCTCTTAAAACATTAATTTTGAATACCTTAAAGCAGGCATGCATCTTCAGTTCCCCACAGGCCTCCTCATCCCCTGTTGATGTAGAAACACTCTCTTGCTTCACTTGTTTATGTTACCTGCCTGGCCTCCGAAAGCACTGAAGTGTAAATAAAATGGTACGTTTCGGCCCCTTCCCTTCTCTCCTTTGCTCATCTGGTGTTGAATACAATGATTGATACCAAATAAAATTAAGTATGCCTACTTCTAATAACAAGAATGTGTGTAGTTCACTAGATGTTAGAGTTTTATTTAGAAATATAAAATAAACTGCAAATTCTCTAGTATTTTCTCTTACAAAAAACAAATGTGGAATATTTCAAAGATACACACACGCATTGACCCCCTCAACACACACAAATTCTTGAAAGCTTGTTTTGTCATCTTAACTCCCTGATTATTGTTATTTTATACTTTCAACTAAAGTTAACCCAACTCCCAAACTTTCTCCTTTCAGTTTCTTATCAATGAAAAAAATCAGATAAGTTCTTAAATTTTAGTGAGGAATAGTATTGATTTTGGCCTAAAATGCCTAAAACTTTATTTATTTACATTCATCTTATCATTCTTACCTATTTCTATCAGGCAGGCCCACTGTGCTTATATTTTACATTTCTGGTAAATAACTAAAGTCAAATAGAAGAAAAATATACCTTGAAGTCATAAACAGAAAGAAAAAATAAAAGCTTATAAATATGCACTTACATGCAACAGCAGGTCTCTACATTTCCAAAGGAAAATATTTGTACACAAAGTAGATACCACATTATGGGACTTAGTTATAACTAAATTTTGAGAAATGTACTTGCTTTGCATGTGTGCCTTAGATATTTATTTAATTTAAAGCATTTGCCTAAGCTTACTTTTTCCCAAACTCAAAATCATATAGAGTTTCTAAATGCTGACACTTTCATTAAGTTTGTGACATGCCTGAACAAGGGAAATAAAGTATTGCCAAGTATCCGTACAACATCAACTTAAATCAGAATATGCATGGTAAGTAAATACAGTATGAGTTAAATGGCTCTAAATATAGTGGATCCCTTAATTCTTTTCTGTGTTATCTTTACTTAGGGCCATAACTACTTTCTTTTGCTATTGAATATTTATCACATATATTCTCTTAGGTAATAGTAATAAAATAGAGGAATTTATATTTTACAATACATGTGCAAGCAATCACACATTCTCTGTAAAATCTGATGTTTGGAATTCTGGTTTCTGTGTTATTTGGTTACCCAGGGGGAACTAGAGTTGGTTTGGAGTTGGGGACTTTTTTTTACACCAAGCATTGCATTCCTCACATTTATGTAAATTAGTGTTAAGGAAAATTAAACCCCGGTCATTTTTAAAAAACACCTACAAAGTAATTAAAACTATTTGGAAGAGTCTTTTAATATATGGCCTATTTCATGTATCTTATAAAAGAGTCCTTTCATTTACTCACATAGTCAATTATTTCAGTACTTTATAAGAGTAAGTTATTAATTTTACTATAAATTAACAAAGAAAGCTGTATTAAAATTTTCAATTGAATTTGGTTGTTTGGTGGGGGAGGGGAGTAAACTGCTCCTTTTATAATCAGATTTTCTATATCTATTGTAATTTTTCTGTATTTTTCTTCCCTTTTCTAATATCTACTTTGTATTCAATTATCTTGTCCACCCTTCCAAAACAACACATGCTTTTCACTATGACAAAGAAACTCAAAACTTTTTACCTTAAATAAATTGCCTCATTTTTAAAAACAGAAAAAGTTCCAAGATTTAGAAAGTGCCCCCTCTATGGGATTCCTGATAGATTGTTGGGTATTCATGTCCAGATTCTTATTTTCACTCTTTAAAAGTTTTTAGGACTGATGATCTCTAGATTAATTTTATTAACATCTTTAGAGTAAAAATACGCAGAAGCAGAAATATGTAGTAAATATAGGTATATACACATATGTATATATATATGTGTGTATATATATGTGAAAGTAACAGAAAAGGTTAATGAATATGCAAAGTTTTAAAAGCTTGAGTTTGATGTTAAATAGTTATGAAAATCTATAATGGCCCATTATAAAAGAGCACATGTCTATATTTGAGATTGTAACCCTCAAGAGTAAGGATTTAATAATCAGTGAAATCAGTTTAAATATTTTCTTATGTTCTATAGTAGCCAAGCATTTTTGCTTAGCCATACCATATAATGCAACTCTAATATATGCAAATTGCATAGGAAAAAAGTTTAGTAACCAGACAAGATTTGTCTTTTAAAAAACAAAAAACACAACAAAACAAACAAACAAAAAAACTTGGGTTAAGGAGAAATGCTCATACAATTTACTCCATACCAAATAAATTATATATAAGGCATGCTGATTTCCTGCCTTCCGCCATCCAACCGGGAACCACCACTGTCCTCTTAACCAAGTCAGTAGGGTGGGAAAATACCACTGTTTAAGAAATCTGGCTTCTATCAGCCTCTGTCATGGAGAAATAAACGAGACTGCTTCTCAGTAAGCAAAAGTGACTATAGGATCACAAATGAAAATGGTGAAGAAGCATAAGTCTGTAAAGAGAAAAGAATGAGGAGACAAAGACAAAGAAAAGTCAGAGCTATCAGAGTTGCTGCAGAGGTTTTTCTAAACAAAGAATTTTATGAAGCAGCTGAAGTTCAGTACAAAAGACTCCACCCTACCCAGCTTCTGCCGCGACTTTTCCTTGCTCTGAAAACTCCAGCCTACAGAACAGAATTCCTCTGACTAAAATGCCTTTACTGCTCAGTTTTAAGCATTCTTCTTTTCTTTTAAACTTCCCACTCTCACACTCAGGCAAAAAGGACTTATCTTAGGCTTTCCCAGAAATATTTAGTAGTGTATTCTTCCCAACGGCAGATATACAAGCTCCGGATTTACAAACATCCCGATTGTCTTCCAAGCCGTTTCCCAGGTGCAAATCTGTCAGCCCCCTTCTCAAACTTCAAACCAGAACCTCCTCTTCAAGCTCTTCCTGGGGCTTAACATTCCACCTATTTCCCAAACCGTGCAATAAACACCACAAGCAAAGCAAACGGCAAACTCACCATCCTCGCCTTCTTCCTGGGCTTTTATTGAGACAAATTGCCCTAATAAAACAGTAAGAATGAGGAGAGGTCTTGCTTCTACCCAGTTTGCCATCACGTCTAAATATTAGACATGTGGGTCCTCCTGGGAATAAAAGTCGATTCTAAGGTTATTGTAGCACCATGAAGTCAGCCGTGGGCTCTTCTTTCAGCACCAGCCCCAGGGCTGCCTCTGCAAACCCCCTTTTTCAGCACCAGCTCCAGCACAGTCTGTGAAAACTTTTTTCAAGCGATGCAGCTTTAAATAGGAAGAATGCTGCCTCCACTTCTTTTCCTGCCCCTTTTTCAGCTTGTTCAGGCTCATAACCATCCAGTGTCTGCCAAGCAACGGTCTGATTGATGGTAAACAACCAAATCAGAACACGCGCCTCTGTGCCTGAACTTTCCCTACTTCATTTATGTTTAAAGCATGGATGGGGCTTAATAACAGAAACAAACTTTTATTTCTCTTTCTTTTTATTTATTTTTTTTTTAAGAAAGCCTGTTAGAAGGAAAGAGTCCTATTCTCCCCTCCCTAACCCTTCCCCCAGACACACTCCTTAACTTTTCCCCTATAAGCTGAAAAAGACATTAGGGAGGAAATGCAGCCTTTTAGCCTAGTTTTTTGGCATTTAGATAATTCAAGACTCTCTTCTCCACCTTAAACCTTGAAAGGATCACATTTTAACCCTTTCTTTTGCCTATATAGGAAGTATTCTCGTCCCCTCTGGGATTCTGGTTTTCTCCCCCTCCTGCACCACCCCCACCCCCACCCCCACCCCAATACTCTAGAAGGGGACTATTAGAACTAGAACGTTGCCCAGGTAAAGTCCAGGTGAGAAAACCATTTTGGACAAATGAATTTGTGATACATCATACTTTGAATCCAGAAGATAGGTCCTATCCTAATCTCTCCACATCTCTTAAGGGGCCACATCTGCAGGTTCTTCTTGTCCCCAATAATTTTATTATGTAGAAATATTGACTACTAAGCTAGTGTAGAGAAATGGGAAGTATACTACATTTGGATGCAGAAAGGTTCAGTTCAAATACCAGCTCTGCCACTCACCAATTTTGTAAACGTGCACATAGTTCTTTATCTTTGTGCACTCCAATTTTCTCGTTTGATAAAAGGGCTTTACCCTGACCAGTGTACAGGGTTTAGTGACACTAAAATGAGTAGTATATTATTAAGTTCCAAATTGCAAATAGCTATATAAAAGTAGATGGTGTTATTAACCCTAAACCTGCTTTTCAAGGAATATAGTTGTCTCAGACGCACATGCATTCTAAGAGCAATATCCTTGAATGTTTGTGCTACACTCATGCTTGCCAAGATATTAATGACCTCAAAGTATTCTATATAATCTAATCTATTTGCCATCTTGAGTCCCCCTGGAATTAGAATGGATGTTCTATACAATACAGGTGAATCAACTGTTTACAATTACTCAGCAATGATCAGGAGCCCTGCACTGTGCTAAGCACTGGACAAAAAGGATGACACAAAAGAAATAAGAGGCACGCACATAGCCTTCAAGAAATATATGTAGATGCTGAGAAAATAAATTTACATCTAACAAAACCAGAGCATATAAATATGTTTGGGATGTAAAAGACTCAGTAGAAATTCAGAGAAAGGAGAGATCATAAAAAGAGATTTGATAAATAAGTCATTATTATCACTTTTCTAATAGAAAAAAATCCAAGAACCTTTGAATTTTAGCTTTGGAGCAAGAATTTCTAGAGAAGTATTCCAGAAGTCAACTGTGTAAGGAGTTTCCAACTTTCTAACCCTATATCCCTCAGTTTAACTTTTTGCTTTGACAAATATCATTTCAATGCCTTCTGTTCCCAGGGGTCCCCTACTTCCAATTAGTAAATGGGCTGAGTGAGGACCAAAAACCATTCTTTGCTAATTTTTCCCAGAATATCTGAGAGAGGCCAGGACTTGGAAATCACCTTGCTAAATAATCAAAGAAAACAATAGGAAAATAAATAAATGCAGGAGAAAAAAATGAACTGTTCTCTGAGCTTGCCAGTTCTAGTCTACTATGAGGCCACTTTAGACACTAATCCCAAGGGTTGGCACAATTTTCAAGCACCTTGTGTGGAATCTTTACAGAAATGCAGGACAACAGACATTTATGGCTGTTGAATCTCCAACTCTCAGAAATTATTTTGCATGCTGGAAACACAAAGATTAGATAAAAATCACACAGGACTTGTAGCAGAGTCAGTGTACATAATATTCAGTTCCTGCTCAGATCAATATTTTAGCATCTGTCATTAAAACAATTATTATCAGTTTACTAATACAGTTATATTAAATTTAACTGGAAACAGGACTTGTATAAGAAAGATTAAAAACATAATGCAACCTCTCACAGTTCCCACCAGCTTCAGCCTCCTCTTCCCATCATACCAAAAGCTCATGGTATGACAGAGACATAGCAAATATTGTCAGGAGAGCTGAGAAAATCAGCATTCTCTATTGTCCTTGTGAAGTTTTGACGTCTTATTTTCAACAAGTCATAAATAGCAAAATATTTTGCAACTTGTACTTTTTCTCTATGTTTGCCTTTAGGGTACCAGGTTACAATTTGGAAAATACTGAAAAATATGCAGATTTTGACCAGATACGTCTTTTTAATAGATGTGATTGAATTCAGGAGAGAGGAAAGTATCATTTCTTAGTCCTTGAAGAACTAATTCTAGACCTCAGTGCTGGAGCAGAGGGCTCAGAAATCTGTCCCAATTCCAGTGAAGTCCATCCAAACAGTATATGTATTGTAATAATATGTGCTTAGTGGGCAAAGTTTTACCAATTCTCACAGCAACCCTGAAAAGTATTTATCATTTTTCTTAAAACACATATAATATTGCCTGACAAAGACAAGATGGAAAAAAAACATATATAATATAAGGAATTATGGTTCAGATACATTTACTTGCTCAAGATTTCTCAGCTAGGTAATAAATTTAGGATTCTGTTTCAACAATGGCTGAAACCAAAGTGAATGTGCTCATTGCCTTTTGGCTTTACTTAGACCTACCTGACACTCACACTTCCCGACTCAGGAGAAAAGGTGTCTCAGTGCCCTTTCAGGGCTTATCCCTCCCTCTGCACTCCTTCTCCATCCAAGGCCCAAGATCAGAACCATGGGAGAAGTCTCTTCGCTGTCTCTCAACCTTCATCCCATTGGTCACCATGCCCTGTTGATTTTGTTGTGTATTCCTTCACTCGATTGCTCTGCTTTCTTTAAAAACTGAGTCCCAAGTACTTAAAAAACATAACATGATATGTTAAAACAATAATAATAATAAACATCTACTTCTTGGTTCTCATCTTCTTTTGCTTTCCTCTTTGGCTTCACTCATAGGGAACCTAGATTTTCCCAAGCACTTAAAGCAATTTCATACCTCAGAATTTTACTCAGGCCCTGACCTTTGCCTGAAATAACCACCTCCCTGGTCTAATTCATTCTCTCATTCAACAAATATCTATTGAGTGTCTATTATTTGGCAAGTTCTATTCAAGGCACTAGGATATAGCTGTGCACAACACAGACAAGGTCCCTGATTCCATGGAGCTTACCACCTCGAGTGGACAAACAGCAATCAATAAGTAAATATGCAAACTATGTAATTTCAGACAGTGATATTCCATGAAGGAAATAAACAGCTTGTTGTTTTAGAGTTGCTTAGGAGTTAGTACAAGAGGAATACTTCAATAGAGCTATCAGGGAAACCCCCAGTTAAGGAGATAACAGTGAAGCTGAGATCTAAAATTTGAAAAGAATTTATCACTGGAGAACTGGAAAGAGGTATTCCAAGCAAAGGAAACAGCAAATGTAAATGGCCTGGCATCATGTTTTAGTTTTCTATTGCTGCCACAAAAATTACTACTGACTGTGGCCTAAAGCAACACTAATGTATCATCTTATATTTCTGTAGGTCAGAACTCTGACATGGGTCTTACTGGGCTAAAATCAAAGTGTCAGATAGGCTGCATTCTTTTTAGAGGCTCTAAGGAAAAATTAATTTCCTTGTTTTTTGAGCTCCTATTAACATAAGTCACGCACAGTCCTTGTTTCATGGCCTCTTCCTCTACCTTCAAAGCTAGCAACATAGCATCTCTCTGACACTCCTTTCTTGTCACATCTTTCTCTGACCACAACCTGGAGGGTTCTCTGCTTTTAAGGACCCATGCAACTACATTGAGCCCATCTGGATAATCCAGGTTAACTTCCTCCACCTAAAAGTCCTGAATCACATCAGCCAAGTCCTTTTTGACCTGTAAGGCAACAAATTCACAGGTCCTGGGGATTAGAACATGGGCATCTTTGGGGGCTGTTATTCTTCCTCCAAAAGTTAGGAATAAGCTTTGATTGTGCAAAAGTAGAAAGAAAGTCATTATGGCTAGCATGATATAATATAAAGTTGGGCATGAGGTTTATCATTATAGCCTTCTAAGTCATGTGAAGGAGTTCGAATTGTTTTTTAAATGCAAAGGGTCGTTCAACAGAAAAATAGCATGTTTTAATATACTAATTTTTAAAAATCTGAATAGCATGTGAGAAATGTATTCTAACAAGGCAAAGACAGATGCAGGGACACCAAGTAGAAAGTACTTTTAACCCAAACAAGAGATGATGGTGGCTTGGACTAAGGAAGTACAGGGGAAACACAAAGAAGCAAAGGGATTCAGAACATATTTTGGAAATAAAATTTCTGATGGATTATGCAGGGCTAGAAAAAAACCAAGAAATTGAAGAGGACACCTCTGCCAACTAAGTGGCTGATAACAGCCAGCAAAGCTCAAGCATCGCCTCCCCTGACAAACTGGTCTGCTCCTTCATGGAATTGACCAACGTGTTCTGTGTAGAGCCAACATCACACTCTCTTGACGTGTCTGTTTCCCCTACCACACTGAAAGATGCTTGAGATTATGGACATTGCTTAGTTAGTCATATTTGCCCAATAGCTATTTGCTGAATCAATAGAACTTGATGACTGAATGACCATGAGAGAAGTAGCAGTGAGCATAAAGATGGTTCCAAGATGTCAGCCCTAGAGGACTAGGAAAATGATGGTCCTGATGAAAGAAATATATAAGCAAGGAAGAGTAACTGGTAAGAGAGCAGAAGGAGAGCACGTAGGTGATCAGGCACATCTGTGCACATATATGCCTTGAAATAGCAAACCACAATTTTGAACAGAAGAAGACTGCATATTGTGAATATACTTTTTCTGGCTGAAAGTCACTGTGAAAATAACAACATAACAATAATATTAATAATAATGGCTTGAATGTATTAACTATTACGTGTTAGGTACTGTGTAAACACTTTATATCTATTAACTAATTTAATCCTCAAATCAATGCTGTCTGGTAGGTGCTATTATTTTCCCTCTTTTACAGATGAGGAAGACAATTGAGGCTCACGGAAGAAGCTAAATAACTTGTGTCAAATTAATATCAAGAAATGACTAGACCCAGGTTTGGAACTCTGGCTGCACAGTCTTTTCTCTTAACAAAGAGTTGAGGTTCAAAAAAATAATATGCTGTTTATTTCCTTAGCTTAAACTCTATCACTGATTTTTTTAGAAAACTAATTATAATATTGGAAGAATCATTCAAAATGTCTTCATAATCATATCAATAACATATTTTCAAAGTAAACAAGTGCCTATACCAATGAATTTAATTATAAATGTTATCTATATCGAAACTTTGTATATATGTTACCTCTATCTTAATATTTCTACTGAAAATATATCTTTATACATTTAGGCACAATTAGAGATTTTTTTGTTTTAGAAAGTTTCACCTTCATTTTAACATTCTTACAATATGAATTTTCATTTTAATCTGGGTATTTGTATTTTGGCTAAGTCATATTTTGGGAAAATGCTGGCCCCACCACTTACCAGCTGGAAGACGATAGAAAAATTACGTCTTTTCTGTGTTTCAGTGTCCCTGTCTGAAAGATGCCTACCTCATTGGTAATTATTATGAGTTTAAATGAATTGAAATTTGTAAAGCTCTTAGGATAATTTCTAGCATAGAGGTAATATTATATAAATGCTGGTTAAACAAAAATAAGTAACTGTTTTAGTGCTTCTTTAAAAAACAACATGTAATTTGTCATCAGTTTAAAATTTGACTTTAAAATTTGCTTAAAGATCAAAATCCAGGGTAACCAGAATGCAATCTAATTACCCACAATATGCTCCACTCACTCCCTCATTCAATATTTTTATTCTTTTTATTAAGTTTATTGAGGCATGTTTACATAGGCCAAATTTCACCTTTTTAGGAGTACAGTTCTTTGAGTTTTGACAAATGTATACAATCATGTGTCTGCCATCACCATTTACAGGATATTTTCTTCACTCCACAAAGGTCCCCCATTTGGAGCCCATCTCCTCCACCCATCCTCACTCCTGCCACCATTGATCTGATTTCTATCCCCACAGTTCCCCCTTTCCAGAATGTTACATAAATGGAATCACACCATAGTAGCCTGTGTGTCTGATTCCAAGACCCATCCATGATGTTGCATGTGTGAGTTGTTCATTTCTCTTCTTAAAACTTGTATGTTTACATTTTTAAAATTTATTTCCTAATTATTTCTTTATTTATTTTTGGCCCCTCAAATTTCAGTTTACTATTTCCTAATTCTTCATCATTAATCATTAGTTATTTTTTAAGTTTAATAAATCTTGAAACACGGAGGATTATTTGTATTGTAACAGGCAATTCTCCACAGCTAAATTGAGAGTTCATGAGTCAGGGCTTCCCCTGAGGGAAAGTTTTTAGATGGCAGAGCTAGGTACAGGCTACAAAGGGGAAATTGTCCAGAAGCTCAATGACACCAAAGGCCATTTATACCAAATGAGTGTGCTATGCTCCATGTCCTGCTTTAAAAAAAAAAAATTAAAGGCCTAAGCGTCTGAAGTTGTTTCTCAACAAAATAAGGAGGCATTCAGCCCATCAGACTCCAAGCTCTTGCATTGTTCAATTGATAATTGTGTGGCAGCCACAGAGGTCCCGGAAATGTGTCTTTTCTTGGTATGGAGAGGGCAGCAGGGAGCAGGGAAATCAATATGATATATTTTATCATATTATATAAGTCCATCAGTATTTTGTCTAATATTTTAAGGTTGTCTGTGTTTTGGGGAAAACTACCCTGTCAACTTCCTTAAGTAAATTCAGTTCTATTTTGCAGAGTTATGGAATTCTCTGCTTTTGAGAGGAGATGCAAGAAGTTTTTGTATATTGGCCCTTAAGAAAGAATAGAATTTTATATAAACCTGCCATTTTAAGTGTCATGTCTGTTGTATTTTTGTTTCACATTTTATATTTGTGTCCAGGGTTTGAATAAAATAATTATACTAGTTGTCAATATGTCAGAAGCATTAAATACCAAATTTTTTTTAAAAAAACTTTTTTAGACAAGCAATGAGAAATAAAAATATTCATCCCCATATCCTTCTCCCTGATATAGATGTGTCAAATGGAAAATGGTCAGCAGTGGTCAAATCTTGCATAATATCAAAAAGCACAATTCCTGCCATCATGATTCTTTATAGAATATAAGTACTTTAATAATAATTAAGAAGCTAAAATGACATTGTTGACTTAAAATTATGTGATTCATTTGAACTATAATTTTTATTTAAATATCTTAAAATAATCAATGAGTTCAATTTGGTATAAATATATAAATATGCATTAAGATAAGCTCTGACCACAGTAATTGAAATGTTAATTACATATTAAAAAGTAGTCATCATGTAGCAAAGTTTTTTACTGTTCTAAACCCCACAGGACCTAGTGGCTCATTGATTATATTGCTTAGAAATTATGAAAAGTCTGTATATTTAGTCCTAATTGTGATTTAATTAAAACAGGTAAGTATCCATATATGACAACATACACACCAACAAAAATGGTTGGTGAAAGAGCAATTTATGAACTTGATTTTAAGTATATTCTTAAGTTATTGCATCCACATAGATCTGAGTCCTCCTTGGAACCCAAAGTTAAGAAAATCAAAGCCCCCCTCTGAATACTTATTACAAAAAAAAAATGGGTCATTCTTAATCCATAGTAAATACTAATGCAGGTTTCACTTACCAGTTGGAGAGCATACTATTTTAATGTGTTTTTATTTTGAGTATGTGAGTGATATCATTTTATGAGATTTGGAGAAACACATGGATTTCATTCTGTTGTTTTATAGAGACTTA
Source organism: Cheirogaleus medius (assembly GCA_008086735.1). NCBI lineage: Eukaryota > Metazoa > Chordata > Mammalia > Primates > Cheirogaleidae > Cheirogaleus > Cheirogaleus medius. Next base: position 32,377,147 of record VBSM01001562.1, read on the forward strand.
CTTTTGTTTTATCTGGAATAATGGCAATCATAAGATATTATTAAATGAATGAGATTTTATACATGTGCCTTGTCTTCCCTTTCAGCACCATTTCTACTTCCATGATTTTGGAATGAGAAGAATCTTAAAAATTGTTTCTGGAACATCTGAAATCTCTTTTCCATAAATACAATACACAGCTAAAACATTGAAGGGATACTTAGAAAGTTTGGCAATTTCTCTCCTTGTTAATCTACTGAAATTAAATTTATATACATTTATTTGTAAGAAGAGTTCTTTTATTGATTCATGGCTTGTAGTCAATCTCTAAGTCCCATAAATTGGCTCCAGAAGCCATGAGGTACTTAATTTCTTAGATTTATTCTGGATTCTGCTCAATTTTTATGAATCTGCTAAAAATTATCCAAATATTTAATTATTTGAAACATGGACATTATCAGTAGCAGGAAGACTTAAGAAGTTACTGCACTCCTAAGGCATGAGCACCAGTCACCCCTCCCTTGTTTCAAATATGACTCGTTCATCCTAATATGCTCATCTTACTTAAGTAAAAGTGGGGGGCGAGAGGTCTGGGATCAAAAGGTACATACAGTTCAACATAATACACATTTGTTGAGAGATTACATTGAAAATGTGAATATTGACAGGACATAGTCCTGCCCCACCAACGGCTTACCTGGTTTGGTGGTAAGAGACACAATCATTGATACCTATAATACACATAATAAAGGAATAAGTTCTATTATAGAAGTACACAGAACAATGCAAGAGCATGGTAGGGCAAAAGGACTTGGAGTCACAAAAAATCTGGAAAAACCTTGTGGATGTGATGGAATTTAAGCAGAACTTGAGAAAAATGGATAGCATTCCAACAGAGATTGGCTGAAGGGAGGTTAGAGAAGCCATGAAAGAAAAAAACTAAAGTGGCTTAATGAAACTGTTGGTATCCTCTCAGGGTTAAATCATAGGCCACTCAACACTACAAAATGGCCTAATATTTTAAAATTCTAAGGGGAAAGCATGAAGTATTTACAGTAAAGGAGTTTTTTTTTTAAATGCCAGGAAATATTTTAAAAGCTAACTGCAGTAAATCTCAAACTTAATGATACCTTCATCTTTTAATGGTCTAGCCAGTGTTTCAAGACAATCTTTATATTATTATATTTTGGTACTATAATTTTTTATGATTTCACTAAGATAATAAACTTCTGATCTGGATTCTTCAGAATGCTCTATCATAAAGGAGGCACAGAAAGACATCAATAATATCACCACTTTACTCTTGTAGAAAAAAAAGTACATTTCCACTGTTCTACATGGTTTTGTTTCTTGTAGAACCACACCCATATTTTTGCTTCCAAAAGAAGACATAGCTCAAGAAAAAATGTGGATGAATCAGTAACCATACATAGATTTGAATTCTTCTTTTCACATAGCAACCTCATCATGTCTGCCAAGCTCACTCCAAAGTAGTCATCTTTTTCAGCTGCCTGAATCAACATTGCAGAGAGAAATAGAAAACACACATATGTAGGTTCCTCATTTATTTAAGTCTGTGAGTGTTATTAGCCCTTTAAAACACATAAAAAGATAAGGTTTCCCCTTCCAACTAAATATCTGTATGAGGCCAGATGTGTTCATATACTTTAACCATAACAATATGTGACAACAGATAGAAACAGATGCAAACATGAGAATTCTGCTTTATTCTATTAAGGCAGATACTAAAGAGATTTTCAAAAATGTAAAGTCATGCCACTTTTCTCATTAATTTTTATTTTGGTAAATATAGTTTTTTCATTAAAATACATTATGTTAACATGTAATGGGTATATTATGCTATTTTAAATAAATTAATAACTTTTTAAAAAGTCATTCAGTTTTAATTTCTTCTTTTTTTTTTTGTTTTTTTTATTTATTTATTTATTTTTTTATTTCAGCATATTATGGGGGTACAAATATTACGGTTATGTATATTCCCCATGCCCCCCTCCCCCCTCGAGGCAGAGCCTCAAGCATAACCACACCCCATACGTTGCACATCTTACTCATCTTCTTTTGTTTTTTTAGTTTTGTTTTCATTTTTATTTTTAATTATTATGGGAACATAACAGTTGCATATATTTACATGGTACATGTGATATTTTGATACAGGCATGCAATGTGTAATAATCAAATCTGGGTATATCCATCACCTCAAGTATTTATCATTTCTTTGCATTAAGAGCATTCCAGTCCCATTACTTTAATTATTTTAAAGTGATTATAGTCACTTTGTTGTGCTATCAAATATTGTTCATTCTATCTTACTATCTAACTACATTTTTGCACCTATTAACCATGCTCACCTTATCCCCTCTTTCTAGCTATCCTTCCCAGCCTCTGTAACCATCATTCTATTCTCTATCTCCATAAGATCAAATGTTTTAATGTTTAGCTCCCACAGGTGAGTGAGGACATGTGAGATTTCTCTTTCTGTGCTTGGCTTATTTCACTTAATGTTCTCCAGTTCCATCCATGTTATTGCAAATGACAGAATTTTATTCTTTTTTATGGCTGAATGATATTCCATTGTGTATAAGTACCACATTTTCTTTATCTATTCATCCATTGATGAACACAGGTAAATTCCAAATCTTTGTTGTTGTGAATAGTACTGCAATAAATATGGAAGTGCAGATATCTTTTTGATATACTGATTTCCTTTCTTTTGGATATATACTGTGATTATTGGATCATATGGTAGCTCTATTTGTAGTTTTTTGAGGAACCTCCATGCTATTCTCCATAGTGACTTCACTAATTTACATTCCTACCAATGTACGAGGATTCCCCTTTCTCCACATCCTCGCCAGCCTTTGTTATTGCCTCTCTTTCTGATAAAAGCCATTTTAACTGGGGTCAGATGATCATTCCTAAATATTATGGGTGTACAAATTTTTTGGTTACATGTCGATTTTGTTATGTTTGAGTCAGGGTTACAAGTGTATCCATCACCCAGATAGTGTTCATTGTGCCCATTAGGTAGGTTTTCACCCATCCCCTCCATCCGGCTTGATTTCTACTGGGTTTTCCTTTCTTCTGTGCACATGTGTGCTCATTGGTTATTTCCAATTTATTAATAATAGCGAGTACATGTGGTTTTGTTTTTCCCTTCTTTAGATACTTCACTTAGGATAATGGACTCCAGTTCCCTCCCAATTGTTGCAAAAGCCCTTAATTCATCATTCTTTATGGCTGCATAGTATTCCATAGTATACTTATACCACATTTTGTTAATCCACTCATGAATTGATGGGCACTTAGGTTGATCCCACATCTTTTCAATTGTGAATTGTGCTGCAATAAATGTTTGAATGCAGGTATCTTGACTTGTTTTCCTTTGGGTATATATCCAGTAGTAGGATTGTTGGATCAAATGGTAGGCCTACCTTTAGTTCTTTGAGGAATCTCCATACTGTTTTCCATAGAGGTTTAACTATTATATAATAATCTGTAGTTCCACCAACAGTGTGTAAGCATTCTTTTCTCTCTGCATCCATGTCAGCATCTATTGCTTTTGGACTTTTTAATAAAAGCCATTCTGACTGGAGGAAGGTGATATGTCATTGTGGTTTTAATTTGAATTTCCCTGGTGATTAGTGATGTTGAGCATTTTTTCACTGTTTATCAGGCATTTGTCTACCTTCTTTTGAAAAGCTTCTGTTCATGTCTTTGCCCACTTTTTAATGGGGTTATTTGATATTTTTCTTGTTGATTTGCTTGAGTTCCTTGTAGATTCTGGTTATTAGCCTTTTATTGGATGTATAGCTTGCAAATATTTTCTCCAATTCTGTAGGTTGTCTATTCACTCTGTTGATTATTTTCTTAGTGGTGCAAAAGCTTTTTAATTTAATCAAGTCCCATTTATTTATTTTTCTTGATGTTGTGATTGCCATTAGGGTCTTCTTCATAAATTCTTTGCCTAGGCCAATATCTAGAAGAGTTTTTTCAACATTTTCTTCTAATATTCTTATGGCTTCATGCCTTACATTTAAATCTAGTATCCATCTTGAATTAATTTTTGTGAATCATCAGAGGTATGGATCCTGTTTCATTCTTCTGCATGTGGTTATCCAATTTTCCCAGCACCATTTATCGAATAGGGTTTCTTTTCCCCAATGTATATTGTTGTCTGCTTTGTCAAAGATCAGTTGGCTGTACGTGGATGGTTTTATATCTGGGTTCTCTGTTGTATTCCATTGTTCTATGTCTCTAGTTTTCTTGCAATACCATGCTGTTTTGGTTACTATAGCCTTGTAGTATAGTTTGAAGTCTGGTAATGTGATACCTCCAAATTTGATCTTTTTGCTTAAGATTGTTTGGCTATTTGCACTCTTTTCTGGTTCCAAAGCATAGAATTCTTTTTCTAGATCTGTGAAATATGACATTGGTATTTTGAGGGGGATTGTGTTGAATCTGTAAATTATTTGAGGTAGTATGGACATTTTAATAACAAACCCACCACCCTAGTGTAATCATTATTAATATTTATTTTTCTCTGAAGAAGTTCTTGTTTGAGAATACATTGTACATGTAATCTCTTGCTTGATATACTGCTGTTTTTCCCAATTAATGCTATGAAATAAGTATTTAATGCATCTTGCTACAAATTCTATGTGTAGGTATTTTAATGGCTACATAATATTCTATCATATATCCAATCTGTAACTTATTTAGCCATTCCCTTACTGTTAAATTCTAAAGTAGTTCCCCAACTTAAAATATTATATATAATGGAAAGTGGAGTCACTAGAGAGATTCCTTAAGTTTTTGGGTAGAAGATGAAGGTACCTGGAGGCAACTTTATGCTTTGTTGTGGCTAACGAAGGATATGTTCAAGCTGTTAAATTGGCTTTTAAAGAATATTTATTTAGGTTTATTCATTTATTTTACAAATGATATTTAATCTGAGATCCAAATGATAGAAAAGTAGCCAAGTATGAGCAAATCCAGGGGAAGAACACTCCAACAAAAGTTCATACAAACACATTAAGGCAGAATCTGCTTATATATTTAAGGAACAGTGAAGGCCAGTATGGTCAGATGCTTCAAATTAATGTTTTCCTCTTATGTGGCAGAAATTTCTCATATGCCCTTGTTTTTTATTCTGCTACCTTGACTTTTAATATACTTCTATATTTAGATATAGAGGTATATTACTTCTACCACAAGAAGTGTATAGTACTTTTTATCCTGCCCATTTTCCACATGGAAGATGGGATAATAAATATATAAAGATATATTATCTTTATACAATAAATGTGAAAGTGTATAGACATGAAGATAATTAATGGGTTGACAAATACAGTCTAGTCTGGCAATCATCTATCTTTTGCAACTCTGCTGGAGTAAATCAGGATCTCCTACTTCCACTCAGTGATTATTTGTTTGTAGGCAAAAGACCTACAAATTTCCTATAAATAGGAAATCATATAAATTTCATCTTTAACTGGATGGGATATGAATAACAAAAGAGGAACCATGCAGTAGAAGGTACCATTTTTTGAAGAAATCTAGTGATGAAGGAAGGGCTGGGTAGAAGTTTTCCTATAGAGATGTATAGACAACAAAAAGTTTTTTGTTAGTTTGCTGACAAATGAGAGACATACAATGACCAGGTTCATTTATCAGACATCGTCACTAGTGATGTATCTGAGAAGTCAATTTAATTATCTAGAGATTGCTTTCATAATAGTAAAACAGAAATCAAGCTAAAAGTATGAAAATCAACCTTTTACCTGTCTTTGTAGAACATATATAAGTTGCCATTTGGGGGCAGATAGTTAAGTAACAATAAGTAACTATTAAAAATGATGATCAACATCAGGCCACTCATTTCTCAACATGAGAAATAAACAAGAAATATTTTCAGCAATGGTAACTTTTTTAGATCCCAAGCTTGGAAGCAAGAGAAAGTTGTTGATTTCTATTTCCAGAGTAATTCTACTCTAAGTTTTTCAACTATTTTATCTACTTATTCATTCATGTTAATATTTCCCTTCTCTAAAATTTTATAACACTTCCTAACCTGAACTGTTACTTTCCCACATATCATATGGTACTTTGTACTATTATTTATCCTCTCAAATGACAATGTTTATTTTCTCAGTAGACTATGGCTCCTTACAAGAAAGAATTAAGACTAATTCTTTTTGTAACATTTTGTGAGCTCAAATACCAAAAATATGAATAATTGGCCAGGTACATGATCAAAAAGAAACACGAGGTACTTTATTAATTCTGCTCTTATTTATCAAAGATTTATATGATCTACATATTAAAACATAAATGTAAAAGCACGTGATTATTGGTAAGAAAGGAGATGGACAATGGAATAATGCCATAACTATGGAATAAGATTTATTAAGATAGCATTTAGTCAAGAGTTTTCTCTTCTCTTTATAATCTAGAACAATGCAAACTAACTGGGTGAAGGGCACACTTATAACTTTGACTCAAACTGTATGAAAGTAAATTATGTAACCAAAATGTGTATACCCATAAAACTCTGAAATAAAAAAAAAATCTAGAACAGACCACAAGGTTATTTTGAGTTCATCCAATCACCAAGCTATACAGTAGCTAACCCCAAAATAAAATAAAATAAACCAGAACCCTAGAAATTCAGTTGCTGAAGGCTGTACAATTCAAAGTTCTAATTTTGTAAAACTACAGTGAAACAGAATTTTTTACAGATAAAATATAATAAATTCCAAAAGGAAGCAACATAAGTGTATTTGGTTTTCTCCTTTTACCCCACCAGACTCATTCTCCATCCTTCTTTGTACATCTCTATATCCTAATAGGCTGAGTATTACACATTGAATCAACAGACATCCTTGTCCTCTGGTTTCTTTTGGGATTTGCCTAGTGGAAAGCACAGTAGTGGGCTGGAAGGCAGGAAGAGAATGAGGTCAGGACATTTATTCCCCTGGCCCCTTCCTGCCAGGCTGTGGTTGGAGAGTGGCTGCATTCCAGTGGAGTAGCTTTTTCCTATAGCTACATCTCCCCAGGTTCCAGTAACTGCTCTCCTTTGCACCATCAGGCCCAAGAATGATAAAGGCACGTCCTAGATACTTCACCATTTTTCTTGGTCTTAATTTGATGGTATTAAATAATAAATTTGATGATATAAATAATACATAAACTTGCCAATCCAATTAAGGAATTGGAAAAGAGGGAGGTAGAAAGAAGATAAAATGTACTAATTTTTACATCTTTCATTGTTCAAAGTTGTTAGATATTACCTCAAAATAAATTCTGAGTAGGTGCTGGGTGAAGTGGCTCACGCCTTTAATCCTAGCACTCTGGGAGGCTGAGGCGGGAGGATCGCTCAAGGTCAGGAGTTCGAGACCAGCCTGAGCAAGAGCGAGACCCCGTCTCTACTAAAAATAGAAACAAATTAATTGGCCAACTAATAGTATATAGAAAAAATTATCCAGACATGGTGGTGCATGCCTGTGGTCCCAGCTACTGGGGAGGCTGAGGCAGGAGGATCACTTGAGCCCAGAAGTTTGAGGTTGCTGTGAGCTAGGCTGATGCCACGGCACTCTAGGTTGAGCAACAGGGTGAGACTCTGTCTCAAAAAAAATAAAATTCTGAGTAGGAAGTACAAAGCTGTCCAGTGAATTATTCCCATCTTAATACATCATAATTTTTTTTAACCCTACAGAGAACTGATGTTACAGGATAGCTAACTAGCCTGGACTCTAACAATATGGGAAGAAGATAGGGTTACAATACAAATGGAAGGAGAAGAGAGAAAGAATGTAACAGAATAAATATTTGAAAAGATAAGGACCAAGAGTTTCCCCCAAATAATAAAATACGTAGAGGGCACTGATTCAAGTTGCTCAGAAACTGCCAAGCAATTCAAATACCAAAGATAAAACAACTATAAACATTGTATCTAAATTCCTAAAGACCTAAGATAATAAAGAAAATATCTAAGGCAGCCAGAATAAAGAGACATAATACATAATGAGGAACAAAGAATGGCACCAGATTTCTTATCAAAAGCATTGCAAGACAGATGATCAATGGAATACCACCTTTGAAGTGATGAAACAAAAAACAATGTCAAACAAGAATACTTTACCCAGTAAGCTAATTTTGAAAATGAAAACTTTTTTCACACAAACAATAATTAGATAACTCAAGCTGGCAGTCCTGTACTACAAGAAATGTGAAAGAAACTTCTTCATGCAAAAGAATGTGATAAAAAAGGTAGATCTACAAAAAGCAATTAAGATCTCTAGGAATAGTTAAAATGAAGGTAAATATTTCATTTTAAAAATAAAAAAGACTTTATTACTTTTACTCTAAAATATAATTGAATCTCTAAAGCAACAATAGTTGCAATTACAGCATATAAAAAAGTAAATTTTATGATAAAAATAGCACAAAAGATATGAAAGAGGAATTAGAAAAATACCATTGTAAGGCTTAACAATACATGTGACAGTTGACCTTAATTTAAAATGTGTATTATAAACCCTAGAGCAACCAATAATAAAGTAGTAAAAAGAGGTAGTAATAATAAACCCATAATGCAGATAAATGGAGGCATATAAAATAATTAATCCACTGGTAGGCAGATGCAACATAGCTGAAGAAAGAATTAGTGAATTGAAAGATAGAACTTAAGAAAATATCCAGAATGCAACACAGAAAAAAATAAGATGAGTAATATGAAAGGGACATGAAAAGATACAGAAATTAAAGTAAGAGTTCTAACATGCATCTCATTCGAGTCCTAAAAGGAGGGAATCAATAAAATAGAAAAGAGGCATTATTCAAAAAGATAATGGCTAATAATTTTTTAAAGTTGGAAATTAACCTGATCTTCAGAGTTAGAAAAATATTAGAAACCTAAATAAGTAGGGTAAATAAAAAGAAACTCATCAATAAACACATCGTATTAAAACTACAACACATTAAAGACAAAATATTATAAAAGTAGCATTTGAAAAATAAAGACAAATTGTTGTGAAAGTAACAATAAATAAGCTAAGAGCTAATTTCTCCACAACAATAGAAATCAGAAGAGAGTGGAATTTTCACTTTAGGAAGAAAACAAAAGAAATTATCTCAGAAAAAACAATTGAGATACACAAGTAAGGAAACATGGCAGGTGTATGAGTAAATCTGAACAACCTATTGATCTTATAAAACAATTTTTATTGTAATCTAAAGAGTGAATAAAAATAAGAAAACACTAAATTATATATAACACATATATGCACACATAATAAAAATATATTGTCCTATATATAATATACAAATATATACATTCATAAAATTTGGGTAGGAAAGCATTTTAAGCCTCTGTTTGAACTGGTAAGAAATTATTATTTTTAAATGGTTAATTCTAATATGTGTGTTAAAATGTCTAGAATATAATTTTAAAAATAAAAATTAAACACATAAAATAAATCTAGTTGTGGGAGGAGAGTGGAATTTGAACAAAAAACAGAATGCAATAACCCCTCCCTACAAAAGCAAGAAAGTAGACAATAGAAAAAGAAAAAAAAAGCAGAATAAATCAAAAGAACAAAATGCAATGTCAAATTTAATTTACAGAAAATGTAAATAAACTGAATTATGCAGTTAAAAGTGATAGATTATCAGACCATGTCTTGAGAAAAGGTAAGATTTGGAATGAATGAAAGGCAAGAAAAACAAATGTGGAGAATGGAATAACCTAGACTTAATCAAGAAGCAATAAGTAAACTGGCTAGAAATGACAGATGACTTATATTCAGAAATGCTAGAAATTAATTTCTCCAGGTTTAAAATTCATGTGATAGAAAATTGAGAGCTACTGAGCAAAAGAAAGAAATGACAAGGGTAGTTTATAAGTGTGTAAGGTATATTGACAGAGATAGGTTAGAGTGTGAGATTCAATAATGCACTTTGAAGAAGATAATGCACTCACCCTGGGCATGACGAATTTGAGAATTATCTTCAAAATCATCACCTTTGTTGAGAAATTTGGTCAGACACAGGGACGAGGATGAGAGGATGGGGAAAGTGGGATCAGAGACATAAAGCTAATTTAGTGACTTTTTCTAGTGATTGATTTTGATGATTTCTATTTTACTACTTGTTATAATTAAACTTAACTAATCTTATAATGAAGTTACTTATTCTTCAAAGGAGAAGAATTTTGCTTAAACATCCAATTTTCCTGAACAATATTATTACTGATACATTTCAAACCTCTCCTCTGCTAAGTATTTTTTCTATAGTGGCACAAAAATGCATTAAAATGCTAAGAATGAAATTCAAGTTCAGTAACTTGCCATTGGTGCAGATAAAATATAAATCTGTAATGCAGTTCTTTAATGCATATTTTGGAAACAAGAGAAAGGATGAGTACTTCAAACATATGTCCAGGTCATGGAAATATAATGAGGATATATCATGACCATAATATAATTGCCCTACCTTACTTCTTTCCAGCCTCCCAAATCTAAAAGTGGCATTGCTTTCAAGTTCTAACCAAAAAAGCATAGAATGAAACTTAAATACAATGTAGTCAAGAACCAAACACCAGAACTCTAACTTATAATCAACACACCCATCCCATAAATACAGGAGAAACTCTGATGGAGTGGTAGAATTACAGGGAGCAGACCAGTATTTGCGTTGGCAGATGTGAAGTCTGTGCAAATGAGAACACAGCTGTATGCAGAATATTTTAGTGTTTCTAAAACTGCTGAATTAGACATAAAGAAATATCTAAAATTGCAATGTATCAGCAGTTTGGAGAACAAAGTGCCATTTTGATATTTTTAAAATGTGTATAGAATCAGTGGTCTGTATTAAGCATTTTTGTCACCTTGTTAGTTGTAATGCAATACTTCCAGCCTCATCGTCGAGGCCACACCCTACTTTCATGGCTACAGTTCTTTTCTCACTTTGGAGATAGTAATATTTTCCAGAAATATATTGCAAACTCCAAAGGGGCTGGTAACCCTTTAGTCCAAAAGATACTTAATTAAAAATATATCTAATTAGTGACATATGTGTGGGAATTTCCATAAAAGTGAAATATCTCACACTGAAGTTCAGGAAAGCAATGCTGAAAAATTGAGAATAAAATTGGAGAACTTAGTCCATAACGTTCTTGCCCATAGAGGAGGAATTTTCACATAAAGCTCTTGAATTCCCCAATTTAGTAAATTATACTATTTTATGAAGTTTCAGTCTCTTTAACATTTCAAAAATGAAAATGAAAAAGCACCATTCCATTCACCAAGCAGAGCTTTGTTCAAAGATGTTTGTTAAATGACTAATGACTGAATATCCCCTTAGCACCTGACTTTTACCACTCTTAGAAATTTTCAGGACTTTTTTCTATGCTAATTAATCACAACCTACTGCAACTTATCTTGTTTCTAAATTAGGAGTAAAAGTGTGTCTAACTTCCCTTCTGATTGGATTTTAGACCTACTGATGTTACAGTAATTGTTGTTAAATTGACGTAAACATACTTGCAATTCCAAATCCATTTTATCTTTAAACTTTAATTTCAGAACCACTAGTATGTCTCTCCACTTTATTCGTTTTTCCTTTAGATGTCTATCCCAATACTATTTAAACAATAAGCACTTAATCAAAAACTACAAATGTATTTCATCCTGCGGACTAACTCCTTATTGATTCATAGTGACTGCCTAGAGCATTGTAATGGGAAGAGCTGGTGGACAAGTCTCTGTCTTGTGTTGGATTAATTATGCTGTGTTGAATTAATTATGTCTGCTATGGGCTTAAAATGGTGGAGCGAAAAGTGTTAGAATCCTTGCCATTTATTTGTGTCCCCAAGTCCAGGGATCTAATGGTAGATTTTAATGTTTTACCTCATAAAACTCTATACCAGTTAGAACTACCACACATCTTTCTGCAGTATTCTCTGTTCTCTGTAGTTTTTCACACCTGAAACAAACAAGGAGAATCCTAACACTGATATCCCAACAACAGTGACATTCCATCCTTATTTCACTTAAGGATTTTACTGATAGTAACCTTTATCTGCACCTTCATGTTGAGGCTTCTATAAAGAAGAAAACAAACACAATTTGTTCTCACAGGAATGTGGAGGCCCCTGCCTTAAAAACACAGCTTATTCTGTTTCCTGTTTTGTTAGCCAAAGAGAAGAAAGCTATTAAAAAGCCAAAATGTCTGAATTAATGTAAGAACAATTATTTTGTGTTTACTATTTACCATTCACTGTGATAAGTGCTTTACACAGATTGTCTCATTGAGCACCAACTTAGAGTATTGGGGATGTTAAGGAAATGTGTTCAAGGCCCCAGTGATGATGAGTAGTGGAAAATGGATATGAACCCAGGAAATCTCGCTCCAAATCCCATGTTCTTACTTACAGTGGGAGGTTGCTTCTGTAAATGAGAAAATAGGCCACCTCCAGTTTCCAGTAAAATAATTGAACCAAATGTTAACGTGCAGAAGTGGCAGAGTTTGTATTTGGCCTTGGGTTAGATTCTTATCTCTATACCCTACTTGTTACCTAACTGTGCCTCTATGAGCCACTCTTCCCTTGTGTGTAAAATGAAAATAATGCTGAAATTATTATGAAGATTAATAAAATATTTGCAAAATATTGATACCTGGTCAATAATTATTGGTTATCTATATTCATATTTTAATTTCTTATGATCTCTATAAGAAATTTAGGTTTAAAAATCTATAATTCATTAGAGAGGCAAAATTGGTGAACTTTTTTGAGAATTAGAAGTTTATATAACAGTAAAATCAGGATATCACATTTATTAGAAAAATTGGTGGATATTTTAAGCAACTATATGACCAATTTCTTACTACTCCACCAAAATCCTATGATCTGAAATGAAATATTTAAAGTAGAAGAGCAATTACCCTCCTCTTCACTCAAATAAACTGCTGTTAGTGTCTCAAGTCTAGGGCTAGCTTTTTAATGATATACATCACATCACAGCCTAGGAGTGGAGGAATTGAGGAAGGAATAGGAAACTGTAGATATAGAGCTAGTTTAAGTGAGTTCAGGCTCATTGGTGGATGCCATAGATGGGGCATGTAGTTAGAACGATGTCAAAGTTAGGGGGTGACCATAGCCACATAAACAAGAGCAAGAGCAGCAAACACTGAACCAACCAGATGCTGAAAAGAGCTTCAGGGGGCTAATTTCAACAAAACAGTACAAGTACAGTTGCCCAGACCAAATTCTGCTGTCCTTATCTGTTAAAACACTCTCAGAAACCTAAAGGCCCTACACCCAGCTTGGACAGAGGACACATTTATTTTCATGTTGAATGTACATGCCGTCTAGGCCAGCCGTATGCAGAGGCAGAAATAGCAGCTGCCTATCTATTGTGATTTGAGAAGAAATGTGAAGTTTCTTCTCTAAAATATACCCTGTAACAAATCAAAGTCCTCCAAACTAATGAGTAGTTCCCTGTTAAAACCCTGAAGAGCTAGAGCCAAGCCTAAATAACCACTGGACGACTGGTGGAGGAGGCGAATCCACCAATCGTTACTTGTCATCTAAAACTTACCTGCAAAAGTGTTTGCCCAACCTATTCACACTGCCTGCAATTTTGAGAAAATTGTTTGAGATCAATAAAATGTGAGAGCCAGAAAAGGTATGAAGAGCCACAGAGGATACCAGGGCTGTGAAAAGTGACACTGGAGGACTCTGATAACAATGTCACATACTTGAAATGTTTGTGTAGCATTGGGTCCAAGATCCTCTGATAATGTGTTTTCAATTACATTGTGAATAGCAATTACATAAGAACATATAGACAAATTAAAATCCCTTGATTTGTCTGTAATATTGCAGATAATTTTTATAAATCATTCAAATTCATACTTTTAAAAACCACAAATGTGCTTTTGTGAACATACCCTTGGATTTTTGCAAATTAAAGACCTAAAAATTGCTATGTTTGCCCTTACAAGACTGGAGAATATATTTTAAAAGAAACTAGTAATACCATTGCACATCAAAAGAAAGCTTAGCTTTCTGCTTAGATATGATAAATTGGAATTAAACTGGGGTACATATATGACTTTTGAAACTTTAACAAGAGGAATGTGGATTAGAGTTTTGAAGTTTATTGCATGATAGTATTTTTAAAGATTTGCTGTATTTTCTCATTGATTTTACTTTTTTGTATATGAAATATTTTTGCATTTTTAAAACACATCTTTAAAATTAGGCCAAAAATCACTCAAGAAACAATTAACAAATATTTTAGCTTCCATTCTATTAAACATAAGTCACAAAGCACTTGCTCTGTTATTTTACAGTTTCAATAAACTCCCTTTAACAATCTTCATCAGTCAAACAACTTCTTTATCAAGCATTCACTAAGTGCCAGTTTTTGGTCTAAGTGTTAAGGTAACAAAGATTCATAACCTGTCCACAGGAAGTAAACATGCTAGCTAGTTAGAAAAGATGGTGACTAAATATAACACAATGAAATAAGCGTGCTGGGTCACTTTTCCTTCCAGCCAAATTTCTTGAACAAGTTCTCCACATTAGCTGTCTCCATTTTCACTCCCTCATTCTTCACTATACTCCAGGCAGCAGGGCCGTGACTTCACTGAAAAGGATCCCCCCTGCTTTCACTGATGGGGTCACTAAATCCAGTGCAAAAGTCTGTATGCTTATCTTATTAACCTCAGCAGCATTCAATGCTGCTGCTACTCCATCTTTTCCACAATTTTTCCTCACTATTTCTATTCCTTTCTGATCACTCCTCTCTTGCCATTTGGGGTCATCCTCTTTGGATGATGACCTTTTAACTTTTAATTGTTGAAGTTATTAACAACTTAGCCATAGTCCTCTTCTCTTCTGTCCTCTCTCCAGGACCTGAATTGGAATGTGCATGTTAGAGACTCCAAAGGTGTTTCTCCAGTTAGCCATTACTTTTGAACTGTAATACAACCTCATTTATACAACAGTCCTCTCAATTCCCCTCTTAAATATCTCAAAGGAATATCAAACTCTACTTGTCTAAAAACAAATTCATTACTATTCTCCCCTAACCAGCCCTCCTTTGCCTAGTTATCTCCAATCCCAGTTCAAAAGTTATTCCTTCAGGGAACTCCACATAGCAGAGACCAAGGAAGTTTTGTTCATCATTGTATGTACAGTGTTTTGCACAATGTCTATTACATAATAAGGGATCAATACATACTTGATTTGAATGAATAAACAATCAATGGAAGTATAAAGGAATAGGTCACTAATTTTTTCTGAAACTCTCAGTTTAATGGAAGAGCTGTCTCTTAAAGGATGAACAGGATTTTCTCAAAATATGAAGAAAGGCAGAAAAGGGAACAGAAGCAAAACAATAGAGATATTAAATGATTCAGGAAAATGAATCAAGCACTTCAGAGCAAAGATCGCAGTACAGCAGGGACTGGAAGCTAGAAGGTGGGGTGAGGGCAGTGATAGGGGAGGAAGGGGAGGATTGGGGAAAGAAGTGAAAAAGTAAATTTTGACCAGAGTTTGGGGAATCTGAACTTCATTCTACAGGCAAAGAGGAGCTACTTAATGTGAAAGTGGAGGAAGAGAGACAACCTGATTGAGAAAGCACAATACATTGCTTGTTGAACTATTGGCTCTCATTTCCAATCCATCTTTCCGTGCTCTGTTCTGGTATGTGGACCCTGGGATGCTGCAAATCATCCTCTTTTGTCAGCTGGTTCCCTGTTAAAGATTCTGCTAACAGGGGACTATAAAGGGAAACTGGAAGAATGGTAGAAGGGAAAAGGGACTCCCTCCTTTCTGTTTGTTTCATGTTTCTGTCAACATCATACTATCGTGGAACTGGAGCTTCTTTTGGCCCTCCCACAACCAGCCTCATCTAGTCCCCTTGGGGGTACCAACAGCATCCAGGCAGTGCACATGTCTATTCTATACCCTTCCTCCAAGTATGAGTCCTGCTTCATGAGGCCTTTATTTGAACCTTCTAGTTTCTGAAGACCTCAGCCTCCTGCCTCTGTTCCCTCAACTCTAGAGATAGTAGAAGCTTCTACAGTTACTCCCTTTATGTGTTCAGCCCTCTAACAATTGATTATCAATATAGCTTCAATTCTCTATATTGAAATAGTTAGTGTGGCTTCTGCTGTTCTGACTGGCCCCTGACTGACATAAGCACTTAGCTGTGGATTAGAAAATGGAGTGTGAAGAACTGGAGTTAGAAGATCAGTGAAAAGGCTGTTTTAGTATTCTAAGCAAGAGATAAACTAAGCCAGTGGCTATGTGAGCAGAGATGATAATGATAAAAATAATAATAGCTAACATTTTTGGAGCACTTACAATATATAGGCACTGTTATAAATCCATAGTCGCTATGATAGAGGCACTACACTTATTTCCATTGTATAGACAAGGAAACTGAGGCCCAAAAAGGTTCGAGTAATGGGCTCCAGTTCACACGGATAGTAGTGTTGGGGACAGGATTTAAACAGTCTTCTGGCTCCAAAGTACTTCCTTTTAACAACTAAAAAGGGGTTGAATTCTTAAATTATTTCTGATAAAGAAGTATTTGGACACAAGTTCAACAGAAAGGATCATGGAGAAGAAGTCAAAAAAATCTTAGAGACTCTTCATTTGAGTGACAACGTGGATTATGAAGATATTAACTGCAATGGAAATAAAGAAAAGATCAGGTTGGGGTGCCTCATAGGAATAGTTAATTCAGTTTTGAATATTTTGAATTAAAGATGCTTGTATGGGTGATTTCAGTTGAAAGTTAAATTTGAGGCAGGTCCTTTAAAAAGCTTGACTTTGAAGATAAAGATTTCAGAGCCCTCAGAATAAAGAGGCTAGATAAAGCCATTAAGGCCCGTGGTAATGCCTGCCCTGCAAGAGCAGCTAGGGAAAGAGAGCAAGCAGAGTTTTCAAGCTGTGCAATATAAATCTTTCTAGTCCTTTTTTCTACATAAAGAATAGCAAACAGTCTTCAGAAGAAGTATATATTAAGCAATGGAACGGAGACGTGAGGTATGAGAGGAAATGTATGTGTTATGACACACAAGAAAAGTATGAAACTATTACAGAGCCTTTTTTTTTTCCTTTGGGGGAGGAAACAAAAAGGAGAGGGAAAGGGGAGATAAAGAGAATTCAGAACAAAATGCTTTAGTTCCTAACTGAAATGCAGTATCCCCTAGCTTGATTATACTTCTTAGAATGCTTTGGCCACAGACACTGGGATGACATCAGCAAGCCAATCCCTAGCTGAAGAGAATGAGTCACATTTTTGTCTGTTTTCACTTGATTAAAATATTTTACATTTGTTGAGCCTGAAAAAAAAAAAAAAAAAAAAAAAAAAAAAGACAGAGGAAGCCATTGAAAGTGGAAAATTGAAAATCCAAATATGGTGAATTTCTGACTCACCAGAATTGCAGCATCATAGGAACTAATAACTTTGATTTAAAGAGACATTCTTTAAAAAAATAAAAACAAAAAAAAACTTCTAATCAAGAAATAATTCCTCAAATCACATAAAAGTGCTTTAGGGCTTTCTTAAGTCTTTCACTTAATACCAAGCTGAGAAACCCCTAAAAAAGGGTGGTCTTTTATAATAGCTTTCAAAGTATCAAGTTAGAGATCTTGTCAGCTGTAGAAAAAATGAGTAATATTTGAACATCATCTGGTCTCTATAACTTGTTTTGTTCAGATTAGTATAAACGGCTGGTTTTGATGGTCGAATGTATCTAAACATTTGCTTCTTTGGCAGAGCAGGCAGGAAAAGCAGAGTAAAGGGGTGTGGACAGAGGTTTGCTTCTTTTTAGGGATCTATGCCAACCAATCTGCAAACAATCCATTTCCTGGCAAATTTTTGCTGATTCGACCATGGTTTTTTCTAAAAACTGTAGCTGCTAATACTGACATTCGCATCCATTAGCAGTGAGAGATTTGCAATCAGAAATCCATTGTTGCTGACTGTAGGCAGTTATTTTTCTAAGACTATGAATTATTGTGATGTTCAAATCATATAAGTGAAAGAATCTGTAAATCGTGAAGCCCTGCATAAATCTTTGTTACTATTTGTTTACCAGGCTGGAGCATATAGAGATCATCTACAGATGGGAGTAACATTGTTTGGTATCATTTCAAGTTAAGAAAACGTGCTGCTTTCCAAGATTTCATTGTTGTTTATACTGTAATGACATTAATTGGATACTGTTCATCAGTAAAACTTACAAAACGTCAACAACCAGTAGGTGGGTCTCTCTAAATACAACCAAAAAACCACATAGGAAAATAATTTTTAAATTTACTCACTTAAAGTTTAAAATTCTGTTATGTCGAAATAAATTTAGATGACAAATGACACGCTGTTAAAAAGTATTGTCATTATTATTATAACACATAGAGTTAAACTTTATATCTTAAGAATAGTTCTTACATATCATTGAAAATAAGGCAAAGACTCCAATAGGAAACTGGGCAAAACTAAGAACAGGCCATATGTAAAAGAAAAAATACAAGTGGCCAGAAATAAATAAGAAAATAATTATCAGGCTTACTAAAAATCAAATTATGACAATTTAAAAACAATGAGGTACTATTTCTTACATTTCAGGTTAACAAAGATTAAAAATAAAAATATTCAGGGGAAACCCTGGGAAGATGTTAGAGATAATGACTGTAGAGTTTTTGGATCTTCCAGAAAAACTACATGAAAACAGACAGAGCAATGAGAGAGTAAAACCAAAAACCATTGCACAAAATGAATAACAAAACTAGATGGCATTATACAACACAACTGTGTGGGGACCAACCCAACCACCAATAGCCTCAAGCCTTCATGACTTGGGAAGCTGTGCAGGAAAAAGCCAGGAAAGTGCATCTGATGGACTTGAAAAAGGACAAGACAACCCTAAGGTAACTGCCCACCAGTATGCACTAAAAAATCCAGTAGCCTGATTTGAGATCACTGGAGGAGGTGGAGGAGAGGAGGAGGTGAGACAGTGAGAAGGATCCACCCAGGTGGGAGTTTATTTTGTCACAGATGTTGTTTAGAATTGCCAGGGTAGGCTGATACTATAAAGCAGACCAACTTTCAGTAGTTTATCTTTATTTTTAATTCTCTACAGACAATGTGGCCCCTTCCTGCCAGTACCTGGGGCAAATTGTTTCCACCAAAACCTCTACTGCTTGATATGCTACTGTATTTTTTGGAACTAGGAGGGATTTTGTCAAATAAAATAGCAAATGAATGAAAAAGGCCCATGAAATGGGTGGGACAGTCTGTCTCCTATGAATTCTTAAAACTGATCTGCCAGGGCTCTCTTTCAGCACAGGGCCCCACACGGAGGGGACCCTGCTGGGAGTGAACCAAATACTGAATGGTATAGGGACAATAAAGACAAAAGAAAGAGAAGATTCAGATAAAAGATGGGGAGAGGGGACAGGACAAAGAAAAGAGTCAGGAACTCACAGAAAGTAAGCTGCTATATTTTTAACATGACATTAAAAATTTTTTTTTGAAGGAGTGGAGGGAGTTCTATAAAGTTAAAAAAGTTATCTGAACCAAGCCTCTTTCTCAAATTTAAGGAAAACTAAATTCAGCTAAAAATGACCAAAAGTATCAAGAGTAAATCCTATATGAAGTTATTATAAGAAAAAGATAATACAGAGAATAATATCCCTATAGACAATGAAAGTGTGCCAAAAAGACAAACTCAAAAATGGATCAAAAATATAATAACTATTTCCAAAAAAAGGTGAAATATATCAAAGTGATATAAGACATGAGAAATAATGAACAATCCAGTATCAATGACCATCTCCAACAACCAGACTGTAGTATTGAACTATCCTTTCCTATTAAAAGAAACCAGGGATTCTTAGAGACCTGGGTGATTTCAGGTCTAGGGAGGGAAACATAAAAGATGAAACTAGAACATCTTGACATACCGAAAGCAAATAAGCTGCCAGACTACTAAAGTAATGTCAAAAGTTTTCCACAGGCAAAATATAGGACAATTTGAGCTTCAGTATAAATAAGAATTCTAGTGGTTCAAGATATACAAATATGTTGAAATGTATAATTGATAATATTAAATTAAATTTGTCAACTTGATAAATAAAAGAGAAAAAAATTAGACATTCATCCTATCTGAGACCTAAAGATTATGTAGCAGTTCTGTATGGAACACATATGACCTATTATAATGTCCCATGTTGGGCTGAAGTGGGGGCCTTTATGCCCACCTGGCTGTCACCAAATGCATTTGCCACAAGAAGGGCGTGACCTCAGGTGAAGAGACACTCTGCAGTTGGGGCCCACCCTGAAGAAGCTGACAGCTGGGGGACAAGGCTTTTCTTGGAAAGAGGCCTGGGCAGCATATTGCCATGTCCACGACTGTCATAATGCCCATTTACTCTGTGTATGTTAAGACCTTATCAAAAGACTTTAAAAATAATTTTACTTGTCCAAATTTCTCCTTCTTCATTATGAGTATGTAAAGATTCCCAGAGAGTCTAAGTCATTTTTCCAAAGTCAATTTCTTAGTGAGAAAATTCCTTAGAAGACTAAACTTGGTTTGAAAATGACTCCTTCAGAATTATTTTCACTGTATTTTAAATTTATAACCCTAATAAGTTCAGTGCATTTTTTAAAAAAAAGACAATTACTAATTTTCTACGGGGGTTTTAATATGCCAGTTACTCCCATGCTGGCCAATACAAAAAGAAAGTATTCAGTCTCTGATTTTTTAAAATCAAATATCATTATATATACATTCCAAATAGACTATTTTAGGTAAGGACATATTTTAGGAAGATCTTGAATTTAGGGGAATCTAGAAACACATCTGTAATCTTGGCTATAAATTAGAAAATAAACCAGTGGCAGAAATTCATAGAAATTTATTTTAAAAAAATCTTTGTAGAATTGTGACTAAAAACATACTGCCCACAATTCACATTCACATGATTAGCAAAAGCCAAGAGCTGTTATATTATGTTTCTACAGAAATCAAAATGGAGATAATAAGGCAATATTCATATTCTTATACACTCCAAATTAGGAAAAATAATTATGGTATAAATCAGTTTGAAGCTTAACTTTTGTTTGTGGATGATTAAATGTACTCCCATAAGCGTGTTTTTGTTGCAGTATTAGGTTATATTAAAATAGCCTTAACATAGATCATGTTCCTAAGAAAAATTCATTCACTTTTTTCACACTTTTCTGTCCCCATCTGCCCTGCACAGGCAGTGAGGGTAAAAATAGAACATGGAAGTGTTACAAAAGTTGGACTAAAATTTCACTAACTA
The DNA here is from genome assembly GCA_008086735.1 of Cheirogaleus medius. NCBI lineage: Eukaryota > Metazoa > Chordata > Mammalia > Primates > Cheirogaleidae > Cheirogaleus > Cheirogaleus medius. Next base: position 32,398,496 of record VBSM01001562.1, read on the forward strand.
ATGATGCTGGAACCCCACTATAACTTAAGTTTTACAGAATGGAGTTTTCTATAATATGGATCTATTCACACCTAAGTGTATTTATCTTCTAAAATATGAATGTGTTCATGAGACAGTTGCACCACACCCTGAGTCCATTCTGAGTCATAGGCCTTGAAGTATTGGGAAAAAAAATTCTAGTACATTACTTGAATTAAGCACTAATGCTTAACTTTACTGAAATTGATCTAGATAAATCATTGTCATTTTGTTGCTAAATTCTCTTATTCTCAAATGAATGCTAACTGGTAAATTCAGCCAAATGTGCTTTACAGCCAGATATCCACAAATGTTAGTGTACATCAGAATGATCTGAGATGACTGACAAAAATGGAAATTCTTAGGCCCCTTCCACAGAGATTCAGATTCGGCAGGACTGAGGATGTGGTCCACATATTAAAAAATATTAGAGCACATAAACACCTGTGAATTTCAAGCTCTTGTTAGTGTTATTAATAGTGTTAGAAACTCTATTATGTGGCACAGATAAGAAACATTAAATGAAGAAAAAGGTTACCAAGTATGATTGTTCATAATATATTCTCTAACCCTTGTAGGTCAATGAAAAGTATTTTATATCTCTGGCCATTTATATCATCCTATCCAGAAAACGTGCCAGTTTAAGTTTGTTCTCCTACAGAATCAAAAGAAACAGCTGTGTCCTAATAGATGCCAGAACAGAAATGATCAGGTAATTTCCTTCATAGGCTACTAAGCAGACTGATTCTCTTAGAAACTAGTCTGGGCACTTGAAAAAGCACTTAAGGGTTTGACTCTGGGCCACTGGACTTTGGCCAAGGCAAACCTGCCTGCTTTCCTCCTCAGAAGGGGCAGTTGTGTTTGTAGTTCAGGAAAGGAAATCACTAATGCCCAGTAAAAAGCCTCCCAGAATCCCAACAGTATAACTCTGTTACAGGCTGAATGCAGAACATCACTGAGCAGATGCAAAATAGATCTCAGGACCAGAGTAAGTCAGCATTGGTCCTGACGGCTACTTCATATGAGGTTGGCCTACTCTCTTACAGTGAAAAATTCTCATTCACCCAGCACGAGTATTCCCAGAATGAATATCAAAATAATTCATGGATAACATTCAAGACTATAAATGAATAAATTCTAGATTTCAATTACAAAGGCCAAATATCTGGGTTTTGGCTAAATCAGTCCAGCTAAAAATATGCTCCTATATAAATTAGTTTTATACTAAAATATCTTATTATCTTATGTTCACTAGTCAATAGATTTCTTCAAATCACTTACACAAGAAGCCCCCACCAAAATAATTAGTGAATTAAACTATCTCAGAAAAGCCAGCTTTCTCATCCAAATTTAGTTTTTTCCACCTCCAGACTATCTCACTCACAAGATTTAGTGCAACACAACCATATGCTCGAACAGTATTTTATGTAAATAACCAGTCTGGCCTAAACTTGTCTAATCCATAGTCCCTCCATGTTTTTCCAAATTCAAATCATTCTCTCCAGTCACTGAATATCTGTGAATACTAGACCAAGGTAGGCAGTACGGAAGGTCAAAAATAAGCCAAGAAGTCTAGAAAATGCTAAATAGGTTATAGCGGTATATATGTGTTCATGAAAACACATATATAAGAATATTCATAGCAGAACAATTCCTAATACCCCAAAATCAGCAATCACCCAAATTTATATCAACAACATAATGGATCAATGTGTGGTTATAACCATACAGCACTGAGAATGAATGATCTATAATTACATGCAATTATGCAAAAATCTTTCAAATATAATAAGCAAAAATAACAAGTATTATATTGTTGTTCCGTACTGTATATTTCTATTTATATAAAGTAAAAAAATCATGAAAAATTAATTTTTGGTGTTATAAATCAGAAAAATAATGATTAACGTGGGGGAGGAAGATAGATGGGACTGATTGGAGGTAGGTACAACTGGAGCTTTTTGGGTTGCTCATAAGATTCGCTTACTTATCTGGGTCTTAGCTACACGCATCTGCTCACTTTGAGAAAATGTATTGTGTGAGTTGTACACAAATGATACACATTGTGATATTGCTGAGAAAAATAATAAAGTATTAAATGAGAAGATGAGAGATAAAGCAGACAGACAAGGGGGAGAGGTAGCAAGAGGAGCCAGGAGAAAAAGGCATAAAATGATGAATGCTCCCATAAAATGACTGCCTGTCTGCTCATGGGAGGAGGTATGGGGACTGAGAATAAAATCTAAACCAAATGCTTGGAGAACACTAAGATCAAACCAAAAAAAATAACCAAACAATTTTCTCTCCTCATGAGCAAATACATGAATAAATGAATAAATTCTAGATTTAAATTACAAAGGCCAAATATTTGGGTTTTATCTAAGTCAGTCCAGCTAAAAATGTGCTTCTATATAAATTAGTTTTATACTAAAATATCTTCTTATGTCAAAAAGCAAATGCAACTAAAAATTAAATGGCATTCGGGTCTCTATTTCAAAGTAAATTTAGTTCCTTATCTCATACCATATAATCTTCCCAGAAATCACTTGCCATTTCAATTTAGAGGAGGTAGACATAATATAGAAGAGGATATAGATAAAATATAAAAAAGGAATCTATTTTTCTAAAAACTAGAAAATATAACTTTGAAGCATGCATAGCAACTCTAAGCATGACACCATAATTTTTTCAACTTGAAAAATCAAAAACTTCTATGCGTCAAAAAAACCATAAGTGGAAGTAAGAACATTTCCCAGGTGAGTAGGGGTCTCAGAATCATATTTTTTCTTTAATTGTGAAAATAAAGTAATATGTCATTTCTTCCACATCTCCTCTTGGAGAGTAATATTTATAATTGCAACACATAGAAAGCTATTCATGACATAATTATCTTCTCATAAGTGAGAAAGATAGGTTATAAAACACAGTATGCAATAAAAGTCCATTTTTATAAAATAAAATAATATACTGAGTTCTTACAATAGGCCAGGCATCGAGCTCACTGAAGTAGGGGGTGGGGGATTGCAGGGAAAATATTTCTCCAGAGAGAGGGAATAATATATACACAGAGCTATATATTTAAAGTTTCATAAATAATTTTGATGTGGTTAGAACATGAGTTATATTCATGAAGAAGGGGTGTCTGTTGTTTTTTCTGCTTGGGCCAAAAGCAATGTCACATACATTCTACCATTCAACATTTCACAGTTATGATGTTTGAAGTTAGTGTAAAGGACATAAATGGAAGGTTACATGCAAACAGAATAAAGAACAAAGCTGACCCACAGGCATATTTTAAAAGATTTTTAATTAGTTACCGACATTTAAAAATCTGAAAATTTCACACAAAAACATAGATTTCCAGTTTCTCTGGATAAATCAGACAATCTAGCAACATTGGGCCTGAATCGTCACATAGCAATAATTGGCTGCTCCATTTAGAAGTGAGCACCCACCCTGCTTTCCTCATTTGTAGCAGGTGCTTCAACTCTGTGAGCCTTTGACTTTGCAATTTTGAACTACATAATTCTTGATAACTGAATTAGCCAGTAACAAAACATTTAGACACACATATTTACCATGTCTGACACTGGATACCTGCCTTGAACCTAAACTGAGTTTACCCTAGGATTCAGGCATGTGTGGGCTTATGTGGGAGCCTAAATTAAACAGGGACTTCAGTTACCAGATTTAGCAAATAAAAATACAAAAAGCCCATAAATTTGAATTTTAGAAAAACAGTGGATAATTTTTAGTACAAGAATGTGCCATGCAATATTTGGGACATTCTTATACTAAAAATGATTCATTATTGCTATACACTAAATGTTTATGTCCCTCCTTCAAAAAATCATGTTGAAACCCAATTCTCAATGAAATGACGTTTGGAGATGGGTCCTTCGGGAAATCGTGAGGGTAGAGCCTCATGAATGGGATTAGTGCCCTTATAAAAGAGAAGCCAGAGAGCACCCTCACCCCAACCACCATCTAAGGACACAGCAAGAAGATGTTCTTCTATGAACCAGGAAGCAAGCCCTCACTATGTCTGAAAGTGTCTTGATCTTAGATGCTCCAGCCTTGAGAACTATGAGAAATAAATTTCTGTTGTTTACAAGTCACCCATTCTATGGTCTTTTTGTTATAGCAGCCCCAATGGACCAAAAAAGTTTATCTGAAATTCAAACTTAACTGGGTCTCCTATATCTTATCTGGCTGACTGAACAGAGGACCCTCTTGAGAAAAAGCTGATCTGTTTAATACAATGGAAGAGTGTGCTAAGGAACAGAAGTTTGGTTCTAGGGTATGGCTATTGATTGAATGAAGAAGTGATTCTGAGTGTCATGCTTCCTCAAAAAAAAAAAAAAGCCCTCATAGATTCCAACCTGCATCTTAAAGGGAGGAGGCTGCAATACAACAGTAAGAAACACCAAGTAAAATCCAAAAGTGCTGTAAATCATTATAGGGCACTAGAAATGCAAGGCATTAGCAGCACTGGTGCCAACAGCTTCAGCAGTGATGGAAGATAGAGCCAGTGGATTTGGTAGCAGTAAGAGAAGATGTGATGACTCAAATAATAGTGCCCTCAACATCACACCTCAGCAGCAACTCACACAGACACTGCAGAAAATCCAGTAGTAGAGTCTGTGATGCAGCTTTAAACACACAACTCCACAGAGCAACTACAAACTTCTGTGTGCACCCACAGCAATATCTTGAGTGGCATCAGTGACAAACTTCTCTGTTTAGAAGACAGGAAACATCACCACGATAAAGTTAAGCAGGAGAGGAAAAGAATAGCTGATCTCTTGCAGCTGATAGTAGTATTCGTCCCTGGAATAAAGGAAACAACCACCTGCTGAACAAAGGAGTATATGGTAGAAGTGGGCTGGCATTTCTGAAGAGTGGGTGGAATCACACCCAACAAAAATACTTTCTATTGTGTGGCTAATATCAAGCCAGAGTTTAGGCCTCAAGGCTTCTGTGGCCCAGGAACACTGATACATCAACAAAATTTAAGAGATTAAACAGCTAAATTTCTAGTATACCTAGTTTTCTATTCCAGAGCTTTCTCAAAATATAACAAGAAAATTTCAGTCAAAAGCAAGCAAGTCATAATAATTGTCTCAGCACCAAGAATACACATGGTTATTATATTGAACGTACAAATCATTGTTTTCCTGTTGGCATTTGTACCTTTGCTCTGACTGCCTTTATTTTGTTTCTAGGTAATTGGAGGCTAAGATCCAGGAAAGGTAAACAGTGTTTTAAATGCTTCCATTAAAGAATAAAGTTATTGCTTTCTAAAGCAAAACTACATGTTGCTACAAGTTCATATAAACAGGGATAATTAAAAATGAGACATTAACATTTCTACTTCCTATGGTGGCTTATCAATGGTTGTAAACATTTTAAATAGTCAATAGGTTTGAGATCCTAGGAATTCTCTAAAAAGTATTCACCAGAAAAGCATATGGAATTAGATACTTTAGGATCGTTAAACATAGCTTTGCTACTAGAGCTTTACTTTGGTATTTGGAAAATAGAGTCAAAAAAATTATCTATTTCATATTTCTGCTCTGAATATCTTTTCTTTCAACTCAGCATTTTCTTCTGAGTTTATTTCATTTTCTTTTATGTTGGAAGAACTGTACAAACAGTACCTGACATATGATTCAACTTACAATTTTTCGACTTTACGATGGTGCAAAAGTGATATGCATTCAGTAGAAACCATACTTTGAATTTTGAATTTTGATCTTTTCCCAGGTTAGCAGTATGTGTTATGATACTTTCCTGATTCTGGGCAGCGGCCCTGAGCTGAAACTCTCAGTCAGCAATGTAGTCATGAGGATAAACAACTGATACTCTACAGTGTACTATGTTGCCATTGTTTTTTTGGATATTGTGTTTTGTGGCTATTGTACAAATGTGGCTATTCTACAAAATGTACATTTTCGACTTAGAATATTTTTGATTTACAATAGGTTCATTGGGACAAAACCCTATCATGTCAAGTAGCGCCTATATTTGATCATCTTTCAATCATCTTATTTTAAAGGTTCTGTTCTATTTCTGTGCTTCTTGGCTATTTTCTTTGTTTTCTCTCTTTTATAGTCCATATTTTCTATGATACCTACTCAATATATTGTAAATTGTGTGTTCTGTTTCTGTTCCATTAGTGTTCACATTTGTATCTTTTAATGATGTTCATTAAGCATGGAGTTGTCAGTTTATTAAGTTTGAGAATGAAGTAACATCTGTTAACTTCCTTCTAAGAAATATGAAGAAATTTGTAAACTGTACATTGTACTTCCTCAACCTACTCCCATCCAACTACACACACCCTAGTTTTTGTTTTTATGCTCTACAATTTTCAAATTACAACTATTATTATATTTTTATTTAAGAATTTTAAGAAATTATAATATATTTCTCTTTTATAATTCTACTTATGACAATAATTAGACTCAATACTATGTTTATATAGACTCAAAGCCCAGCTCTTTCACAATGTGAATTTACCATTCAAGAATACTTTATTTTAGTTTGTGCATATATTGGCTGAACTGCATATTTAAATGGAGATTTTGATAGAGTAGATAGATATATAAGGAATATATTTCCTGAGACTTTGGATACAGAAAAAAAGTCTTTGTTGAATTTACATGGGGTTGATAACTTGGTTAGTGCTCTTCTTGGAAGCAAACTCATTCTCTTCTGAAAATCTGATGGACAACGCTCTCTGCTTCTCTGAAGTAAAGAGCAGAGCAGAAGGAGAGGAACACAAGACCTAGAATCATACACACATTTAACCTTAGCTCTGTTAATTGCTTGCTATGAGACCTTCTCAAATTACATAATACACACCTTTTCATTGTTTTCTAAATCCCAGTGTTTTCATCTGTAAAATGAGACTACTACTTACCTCTCACATTTAATATGAGGAATGAATTATATGGTCTATATTAATGCTAATAAAAACATAATGTTAGCCACATACATTGCTTTAAATTTTCTAGCAGTCACATTAAAAATATTTTTAAATGATAAAACTAATTTAAATAATTATAATATAACTAAAAATAATTTTACCTAACACAATACATTCAATAATACATGTCATTTCAACATGTAAAAACATTAAATATTATTGAGATATTACATTCTTTTTTATACTAAGAATTCTAAATATGGTATATATTTAAACTTATGCCATATAGTTATAGCATACACTTATAGCATATATCAATTTGGACTTGTCACATTTCAAGTGATCAGTAGCCACATGTGTCCAGTGGCTGCTATACTGGACAGTGCAGAGCTATATAATGCAACTGAGTAGAGTTTCTGTCATAAACAATCACGAACTTGTATATATTTTTAATTGTTTTATTTTAATGATATAGAGGAAAACTATCAGAGAAATCTTTTATTTTCTTTCTAAATAATCAGTTTCTTTTTCAGGATTTTTTATTCTTGGCAAGTTAAAAAATGCTTATAAGTAAACTTTTTATTGAAATGGAATATAACTTAGAACAGAGCACAATATATGTAACCTAAACATTTGTACCCTTGTAATATGCTGAAATAAAAGAAAAGAAAAGAAAAGAAAAGAGCACAAATTGTGTTTGACCCAAAGGATATTCATGTAACCAACACTCAGATCCTTAACCTCCCCAGGTGACGTCAAACATTATGATGTTTAATTTTATGTATTTCTGAATTTCATACAAACAGAAACATACAATATGTATCCTTTTATGCCTTATTTCTTTTGGTCAGCATTATATTTTAGCCACATTGTTGCATATGAGTTTTGGATTATAATTCTTATTTTTGTATAGTAATCCATTGCACGAATATACCATAATTTATTTATTCATTCTTCTATTTTACTACTGATAGTCTTTTGAATTAATTCCAGTTTGGAGCTTGTGCAGAAAAGAGTTAACAGAGCAGGCCTGACTACTATTTTTAGGCTTGCATACACTGTTGGATTTTGAGTAACTAATTGATAACAGTGGCTCATTGTGCCCATATGGTTTGAATAAACAATATGCTTTATGCTGAACACCTTTTTTTCTTTCTGGGAGTCTGAAATTTTGCTATATGCCAGGCAGACACTGGGTATTTGACAATGCCCCAATAAAAACTGTGGTCACTGACTTTCTAATGAGTTTCCCTGGCAGATGGCATTTCACATGTGTTGTCACAACTTGATGCTGGGGAATTTAGTGTGTCCTGTGTGACTTCATTAAAAGAGGACTCTGGAAACTTGCACCAGGTTTCCCATGGACTTTGCCCATGATTATTTTCCCTGTGATGATTTTGTTTTTTACCTTATCACCATAATAAATCACACCCATGAACATGACTCTAGTCATGTTTAGTCCTGTGGGTCCCTCTGCAAATCATCAAACCTGAGGGTGGTCTTGACCATCCCTGACACAGGGTATTACAAATAGTGCTGCTGTAAATATTCTTGTACATGCCTATTGGAAAACATACGTTGAATATTTACTGAGGAGTAGAATTGTTGGTTCATAGGGTATGGATATGTTCAGCACTACTAAATATTGAAAAATAGTTTTCCAAATTATTGTACTGATTTAGAACTCCTATCAATAATTGACGAGAGTTCTCGTTGCTCGACATCCTTTCCAACACTTGGCATTATTTGTCACTTCAGCCAATCTGGTAGGTGTAGAGTGGCATCTCATTTCGTTTTTAATTTGCTATTTCCTTGATGACCAAATAAAGTTGAGATCCATTTCACAGGCTTATGGGATACCAAGATATCCTCCATTGTGAAGTACCTACTCAAGCCATTTGCCAATTTTACTATTGGGTTATCTGATTTTTCTTATTGATTTCTAGGCATTCTTTATGTATTCTATGTATACATACGCACACACACACCAAATATACTCACACTGTTTTATTTTTTTTAATTTCAAAATATTAAGGGTATACAAAAGTTTTTGTTACATGGATACACAATAATGCTAAAGTCAAGGCTTTCAGTGTGCCTGCCTCTAGGGGAGGGTTCATTGAACTCAACAGGTAAGTTTTTATCCCTCACGTCACTCCCAACCCCCTTCCTAGTTTCCAGTATTATTTACTTCTTTTTGTCCCCAGGTACACCCAATGCTTAGCTCCCACTTATTAGTGAGAACATGTGGTGTTTGTTTTTCCATTCCTGAGATACTTCACTTAGGATAATGGTCTCTAGTTCCATCAAAGTTGCTGTGAATGACATTATTTCACTACTTTCCATGGCTGAGTAGTACTCCCTGATATGTATGTGTGTGTGTGTGTGTGTGTGTGTGTGTCTTACATTTTCTTTATCCACTCTTGAAATGATGGGCACTTAGGTTAATTCCATATCTTTGCAATTATGAATTGTGCTATGATAAACATTCAAGTGCAGGAATATTTTTGATAAAATAATTTCTTTCTTTTCCTTTGGGTAGATACCCAGTAGTGGGATTACTGTATCAAATGGTAGGTCCACTTTCAGCTCTTTGAGGAATCTCCATACTGTTTTCCATAGAGGTTGTACTAATTTGCCGTCCCACCAGCAGTGTATAAGCATACTTTTTCTCTGTACCCATGCCAACATCTGTTGTATTTGGATTTTTAATAATGGCCATTCTGAAGAGGCAAATTGGTATCTCCTTGTGGTTTTAATTTGCATTTCCCTGATGATTACCAAAATTGAACATTTTTTCATGTCTGTTGGCCATTTGTCTGTGTTCTTTTGAAAAAATTTTGTTCATGTCTTTTGTCTACTTTTTGATGGTATTGTTTGGTTTTTTCTTGCTGCTTTGTTTGAGTTCTTTGTAGATTCTGGAAATTAGTCCTTTGTCAGTTGTATAGTTCACAGATATTTTCTCCCATTCTGTAGGTTGCCTGTTTACCCTGTTATTTATTTCCTTTGCCATGCAAAGCTTTTTAATTTAATTATGTCCCATTTATTTATTTTTGTTGCTGCTGTATTTGTCTTTGGGGCCTTAGTTATCAAATCTTTCCCTAGGCCTATGTCTAGAATAGTTTTTCCCATATTTTCTTTTAGAATATTTATGGTTAAATGCCTTACATATCAGTTTTTAACCAATCTTGAATTAATTTTTGTATATGGCAAGAGAAAGGAGTCCTGTTTCATTCTTTTGCATGTGGCTATCCAATTTTCCAAGCACCATTTACTGAACAGGGCATCCTTTCCACAATGTATGCTTTGTCTGTTTTGTCAAAGATCAGTTGGTCATAGCTATATGGTTTTATTTCTGGCTTTTATATCGTGTTCCATTGGTCTATGTCTCTGTTTTTGTACCAATTCCATGCTGGTTACTATAGCCTTGTAGTACAGGTTGAAGTCAAGTAATGTCATGCCTCCTAATTTGTTCTTTTTGCTTAAGATTGCTTTGGCTATTTGGGCTCTTTTTTGGTTCCAAATGAAGCTTAGGATTTTTCTAGATCTGTAAAGTAAGACATTGGTATTTTGATGGGAATTGTGTTCAATCTGTAAATCACTTTGGGCAGATTGTCTATGTTGATTCTACCAATCAATGAGCAGGGGATGTTTTTCCATTTGTTTGTGTCATCTATGATTTTTTTTCATCCATGTTTTGTAGTTCTCCTTGTAGAGATCTTTCACTTCCCTGGTTAAATATATTCGTAAGTATTCTATTCTCTTCATAGCTATCGTAAATGGTACTGAGTCCTTGATTTGACTCTCAGCTTGACTGTTACTAGTATATAGAAATGCTACTGGCCTATATTGATTTTGTAACCTGAGACTTTGCTGAATTTGTTTGTGAATTCTAGAACCATTTTGGTGGACTCTTTAGGGTTTTCTAGACACAGGATCATGTCACCAGCAAACAGAGATAGTTCGACCTCTTCTTTCCCAATTTGGATGCCTTTTATTTCTTTCTCTTGCCTGATTGCTCTGGCTAGGATTTCCAATATGATGTTGAATACAAGTGGTGACAATGGGCACCCTTGTCTTCTTCCAGTTCTTAGGGGGAATGCTTTCAACTTTTCCTCATTCAGTATGATGGTAGCTGTCGTTTCTTATATATGGCGTCTATAATTTTAAGGTATGTTCCTTCTATGCCTTGTTTGTTGAGAGTTTTCATCATGAAAGGGTGCTGGGTTTTCCGCTCACTTTTTTAATGATAACCCATAACAAGCAGAAGTTCTTTACTTTAATGTAGTTTAATTTATCAATATTTTCCTTTATATTTAACAAAGAGTATGTCTGGATTAAACAATATTTATTACCCTCAATGTCATAAATATGTTCTCCTATGCTTCTACATATTATACTCTCTTACATTTTTTTAATATTTAGATCTACAATCCACTAGAAATAATTCTGTGTATGTTATGAGGTTTTTCTGTTTTCTCAAAGTCCAATAATTTTACCAGGATATGGTTCACAATTGATCATTACTATTAACTTTTTTTTCTGGAATCTAGTTTACTCTTTTAATCTACAGGCTTACTGTTTACATCAGTTTAAGAAAGTTTTTTCCCTAAGGTATTATATATCTTAATATTTTCCAATTCTACTTGTTTTGTACTTGACTTCAGAAGCACTATTGCCTCCCCCAGGTATGTTCTATTTGTGAGATATTTGTAAGTGATTTTTTTAAAAATTATGCTACCTTTCCTACTTTCTTTTCTTTTATTCTCTCAAATATATCTCTTGTTTCATGAGTTCACAAAAGGGGATGATAATAAGGATAGAATGATAAATATTGCAAGACAATAACAACAAAAAAAGACAGCTAGGCTCAAGAAAATGAATATAGTCATAATAAGTGGCATATGGATTCAAAGGACTGAGAAATCGCATTGGTCTAAGGTAATAAAGGAATGCATCTCAGAGAAGTTAATGAGTTTGATGGTATGATAATGAGAACATTACTATGATAAAAGCCAAAATATGCATAATTGCTGATATTTTATATTTTAGTTATTTTAGCAATATATCTAAACACTATGGACTAAACTAACACTAAACAACACTATTACTTCTACCCAAAGATGATGTATTTTAAAATTAAGAGGACTTCATCAAATTAATTCATCTGAGGAGTAATGATTGCCCCTCTACTTCCAAACAAAATGAATAAAGCAAAACAGATAGAGGAAATGTTTTTCTACCAGTTAAACGATATCACCTTAGGTCTGAGACAGGCAGAATGGTGAGGAGGTCCAAGCACAAGTAGTAGAGAAACAAGGACCCTGGACTGGCATTGGTTTCTGCACAGATGGGCCAAAATGACAGCATTGTAAATGGTGCAGGAAGTATAAAAGTGAGGAGCAGAGTATGGATGACAATGGCCCAAGCAAATGGCAGGTACAGAGGTTAAAGTGCAGGGCTATGAAGTGAATTTAAAGGGAGATAAGAAGTGAACCTACCATGCATGTACTGATGGGCACTTGGGTTGTTTCCACATCTTTTCAATTGTGAATTTTGCTGCTATAAATATTTGAGTGTAAATGTCTTTTGCATAAAATGTCTTTTTTTCCTTTGAGTAATGGGATTGCCGGATTAAATGGTAGGTCTACTTTTAGTTCTTTGAGGTATCTCCATACTACTTTCCATAGAGGGTGCACTAGTTTGCAGTCCCACCAGCAGTGTATAAGTGTTCCTTTCTCTCTGCATCCATGCCAGCATCTGTTGTTTGGGGACTTTTTGATAAAAGCTATTCTCACTGGAGTTAGGTGATATCTCATTATGGCTTTGATTTGCATTTCCCTGATGGTTAGAGACATTGAGCATGAAATATAAATAAATAAATAGAAATGAACATACCTTTGGGAAATTCCGGAGAGCCATATAAAAGAGGAAGGACCACTTGGCAGCTGAGGCTGTTTACCCAACAGTCTTATTTAATATCCACAAACCAGTGGAGACTTAAGCATACGTTAATAGATACTATGTACCCCATTCACTCTCCCCAAAAGAAGTTCTGTGGATAAACGGTATTGTGAAAGATGCACTCATAACCCCCTGCAAGATTCACAACACATATTAGGGTCTGAAAAACTCCACAGCAGAGAAACCCAATGTAACCAAATATATGGGACACCCTTATTTGCCACACACCCATTGTCACACTGAGCAGCAGATTACATGACATACCACCAGTTTAGGAAGCTTCATTCTAAAATGTTTAAAGTTTTTAAACTACCACAATATAGCAAGTAACTCAATATACTGAACAATGAAAGGGTCTGAAGAAATATATAATGAATATTCAAAAGTTTTAAAATCAATACATATTCTAATTTTTCTAGGAGTAAAATGGATTATTATAATTCATTTAGAAATATCTTACTCCGAAAATAGTTTAAGCTACACTTTTAAGAACATAGTTCTTAATACTAGCTCTAAAATATTAGAAAAAAAGAATGTATATGTTAAATCTACAAAATGTCACAGTTTCTATCATAATAGTATGTGCTTTTTTTTATTGTCACAAGTAAGTAGTTTTCATTCTCAAGATATAGCTATGTCATAATTTATATTTGTATAACAAAGCCTGGCATTTCAGAGAAGTTTCCCTTATCTGCAGTTACTTCCCTGTTTTTAAAAACTGGAGAAGAAACAGCTGTTACATGGTGAAATATATTTTAAACGATTTCAAAAATATTTGGCAGCAACTACTGGAGTGTTAGTAAAAGAACAGCTCTGTAAAAAAGGCAAGTTTATTTTTAATGTACTTTATTGAAAGAAAAATAATTTAAAATGAGACAAATTATTATTGAATGTGTATTATTGAAACTTATTAATGTGGAAAACAACTCTTAGTGAACTCTGTATTTCATCATTATGATTTTGAGTCTCTATAAATCTCTGTACACCTATTCATACATATAATATATTGAAAAAACTTCAAGTTCCTTGTGCTTTTTATAATCTGTGACTTTTTAAAATAAGCTTAATGACTTTACCCTTTTTTCCTACATTATAATTTCTACTACAGCTTTCAAATTAACCCTTACTTGAGAAAACAGACTATTTTATGACCCAATCTTCTTCTATAATAATTTCTGAAATGTTTTTGTGGTTTGAGTAATAATTCAAGTTTCTAGGCATATCTGATCATTTTACATAATATGTTCGTTTTATTCTTGGTCAAACTATGTTTCTATATCATTAAGGTAACTTTAAAGTATCCTTAAGGAATTTTTTTGTGGATAGGTTAAAAGATAATTCCAATAAAAAGGAGGTTGTTATAATATTTCAAAGGATGTAGATAAAAAAAATTTCTAGTTGGCTTAACTTAAAATTGTACAATGATTTTTTAAATCATTGTAACAAGGATAGCCAATTCTGTAATTTTCTTTGGCAGACCAAAGAAGGTTTTATTAAAACAAACTTTAAGGAAATGAAGTTAGCAATATAGAGGGTAGGTATATATTATCTCAGGATTATTTTTCTCTTTGCTGAAATTCTTTAAGATGCTTACTGAAATTTCATACCAGTAATTATCACTAATTGTGAGCATATACCAAAATGGCCAAAATTCAGATAGTCTATAAGCCATATAGAAAAAAGATAGCAGTTTTTAAGCAATGAACTTATCATTAGTGCAAAAGTTAAATTCTTTCTCCAGTTGGCCTTGAAGTGTAAGGTATACTGTGTGTGCTACCACAAAACTCCAATGGCTGACTAATCTATGACTAGGAAGCTGATTGGTTACAGTTTCCTATGATAATTCAGGATTCAAAGTTTATTTATTCACAAATAATTAAGAACTCATTAGGAATTTGAGTATAATTGAAGTACAATAAATTGTCTTTGTCATTTTATTTCAGAGTTTCAAAATTAGGTTTTAAAAGTAGTTCTTTTATCTATGATCACCCTCAATTGAGTATGCCTGCCTAATTATTTAATTAAAAATAAAACAACTCAAATAACAACAGGCACCACTTAATCACAAACTGTCAGCTAAATTAAGGCCAATGTAGTTATTTGTGTAGCATTCCATGTGCTTAGGTGGTTGTAAAAGAGGAAGAAAAAATAGCACATTTCACTTCTGATCTTATAGCTAAGCCACATCTTCCAATGAAAATATGCACTATGTGAAAAGAATGAACAATATCCAAGATACTTAAGGTGCTAGGGAAATGGAACACATAGCAACAGCCAAGCTTCTAGTTAGATAGGGCTTACTGTGTACAGAGTACAGTTCCTAGAGCTTTGGATATATAAACTGATCAAATTTGCACAGCAAACCTATGAGGTTGGTCCTATATTATCCCATTTTACAGATAAGGGCTAAAGCACAGAAAGGGTAAGGACTTGCCAAGGTCATGCACTTGGTAAATGGAAAAGCCAGGATTAAAATCCAGACAATTTGACTTCATAACTCATGTTCTTAACCAAGTAACAAAGTTTAGCCAGGCTCCTTTGCAGCTCTAGAGAGTGATACTTTAGCCAATTGCCCCAAAATTCTGTGACCAGTTTGGAGTCACTTTAGCTAGAATCTTTAATAGAGTGGCTAAACTTATGATTTTCTGCAATATCATTTCCTCCCCTACTTGAAAATTTATCCTAGAGCCCCCTATTTTCTCTACTCTCTTCCTTCATTGAAGAATATCCCTCTTCCTTTCCAAGGCTAACTAAAGGTTCCACTTTAGCACTTAATTCCATCTCCTACCATATCTTTTAAATAACCTCGATTCGTAGCTGTCCTCACACTACCCATGCAATATTTCTCCCTTCACCCAAAACTGTATATTTGCATTTCTACTTCTTTGAGAAAAGAAACCTTTCCACAACCTGGCTTCTGTCTGCGGCTACCATCACATCTTTACTCCTTTACCCTTACTATGTTTATTTTAAGGAAAGATGACAGAAGTGGAGCCAAATCAGTCACCATGTTTTAATCAGAGATCAGAAAGGAATCATAATGTGAATTTTTCAATCACTGTGATGTAAAGAGAATAAGACTTGGAGCCGGAAGTCTACCTTGCTCAATGGTGTGAATTCTGAGCACGAATCATATGCGAGGTGGGAGTAAGGATATTTATCCCAGCAGGTTCTTGTGAGGATTATATGTGATCAAGTGTGAGAAACCCCCGCTCCAAAAGACTTTGTAACACAAGGAATAATTAGAAAATATTGGTCAAATATGAATCATAATGATTGTAATAACAAAGAACATTATCCTATGATGGTAAATGAGGAAAGAGATCACAATGGATGAAAAGGAGAGAGTACATGTGTGTGAGAGACAGAGAGACCAAAATCAAAATGGAAAGAGAGAATGAGACTGTGTAGACACTAATCCCCAGAAGGTACCCCAGAATTCATTCATTCAGCAAATATTAACAGAGCACCTACCATGTTCCTGGCAGTGGTCACAGCACTTGAGATTCATACTGAACTAAGTAGACAGAATCTCCTACCAATTGACTGCCTACTCCAACAAATCAATCCTTCTAAAGAACCACTGTGATGGGTTCTTTCTTTGTTTGAAAGTCTTAAATAGTTCTTCATTGTCTACTTAATAAATTCCCAGCTCCTTAAGCTGTCATTCAATGTCTTTTTTGGTTTTTTGAACACCAATCTATTTTTTCAGCCTAATTTCTTATTATTTCAACTTTTCCCCTACATGAACTCTCAAAAGACAGAAAAAAATAACATTTCCAAGATACTCTAGAACTCCTCTAGAGTTTTAGAATCAAAGTATATTAATATTTGAGTACAGCCAGGACATTTGAAAGGTTTGATAAGAGAGAGGAATTGTAGATGATGGAGCAGTGAAGGAAAATTGGACTAGAGGCAGATTAGAATGGGTATTATATGCCACACTAGGAAGTCTGGGCTTGTTCTTAACTGCACTGGACATCGTTTTAAGAAAGAAGTGATATGATCAGGTCTGAGTTTTCAAGGCAATGCTGAGGGGAATTGGAGAATGAATTTGAAGAGATATCTGATAGCATGGAAGGCAGCTGAGATAATATTGCCATCATGATGAGGGACGGTGATAGTTAAATGAATAATGAAGTGGAGCTGACAGTGTGAAGGATCTGGTTCTTAAGAAACATTTCAGGGTTATTACCAATAAGGTCAGGGACAAGTTGGCAGAATGGTTTAATGGTTATGTGGTTCTGGAATCAGACTGCCCTTGTCCCGTACCTGCCTTCCCCATTTACTAGCTTATAACTTTTATCCAGTTACCGTACCTCCCTTGATTCATTTTTCTCATTTGTAATGTAAAGATAAACACAGTGCCTACCTCCAGAGATGTGGTGAGAATTAAAGTCAATAATCCACACCAACTTCTTGGCACCAAAGCTGGCTCAGAAAGAACTCTATGAATGTTAGCTATAAATTGTATCACTAAAATTGAAGGTCAGATACATCATTTGGACTTTAGGTCTCCCTCCCAATTTTGTGTCTCCTCAAATTTGTTAAGTGTTCCTTATACTGTATATATATTACATTTCTATCACTATTGGATCATTTTTCATACCATCTATTTCACTCTGATTTCCATCTGCCAAAATCCAACCTAACCCCAGAGTCCATGGTTTAGTCATCTTTGAATTCTCAGCACTTAGTACATTTTAGATTTTAATTAAATTTGGTCAAAGTCCTCTGAAACCCTAACCAAACAATTTTTTCAGCCCCTTAACTTTGATGGGACCTTGTATCATTCTTGACCCTCACAGTCTTGCATTTGAGGGCTTGATGTACGTAACTACTGTCCCCTCATTGCTCGGCATGTCCCTTCACTACTACACATCTTTTGGTGCCTTGCACATGATCAGATGGGCATCTTGGAAAAATAAATCTGATGCATAACTATTTGATGATTCACTCATTCACTCAATGACAAATAATTCAAAGGAAAGCTATCAACTAGATTATAAACTCCTTATTGCCATAAACTGACTCTCCTTGTAGTCAATACTTAACTTCTAATGTTTCATCAGCCTGGAACCTGTGGTAGGAGAGCAATCTGCAAGGTGTTCATTAAGTAATCTTCAGCTTATACAATATGGTCCTCTGTTGATTGCCTGCGGGTATTTTATTGTTCTCCCAAAATCTTTCCAAAAAGTAAAACTCAAATTTTCTCAATTAAGATAATTTTAACTTTTAAGCGCATGGCGTGCTATAACTTAACAGAAATAATAGCTATTTATCCTGTTTGCGTCACATCACATTTCATTGTGTGGGAAGCCATCTGAATGTTTCACAAACAGCAGTTTCAAAGGGTGTAAATATTGGTTGGTTTAACTTAGTTTGGCAACTCAAGGCTGCTATGGCCAATGATCTAAACCAGCACCACTGTTCCACTAAAGGATCCTGGGCAGGGCTTTAAAATGTCTTGGGAAGGCAGCCAGCCAAACACATGTGCCAAACAGATTTCCAAGTCTGGGGGATGGGAAAGAGGGAAACCTGCCTGAGCATGCTCAGGGCAGACAGCCGCCCCATGGTCACTTTTTCTGCAATCTGGTATTGTGCTCCTGCCTGGGCCCCTGGCAGCCTGCCCTGACTGCAGCGACTCCAGGCCCTGTGGCACAGAACATTCACCCTGACATTACACCAGAATCAGGCTGCCTCGGCCTGTCACCAAGAGCCAAAAGACAAGATTCCGATGCATTCGAAGCAAATGCTGTTGAGAGATGCCAGGAAAACTGTGAGCCTGGGGCCAATTTGTGAAGCAAACCATCTCACATATTCTTGCTTAACCTAGGAACAAAACTCCTGTCATTTGAAAGCATTAGTACATACATGCTCTTTCATTCCAAAGATACCATAATCACTCTGTATCTGATAACCTCTGTTCTGCTACCCACAAACAGTTGTTATATTTATCTATCAGACACACCAGTAAGTATCTGTACACTCCATCCTACATCCCTTCCCATGGGATAGACCTTACGGGGGACGTAGACAGCAAAAGCCATCTATCACTTCCTCTTCTGCCAATCAGAAAACAGGCTAGCCAGGTTCCTTCCCACCTATTAGAAACATGTGCCTCTGATTCAAAGACTTTTGGTTGATGTGAGTCTCAGAATCCAAACATAAATTCCAAATATTGATTAACGGAATGTGTGATTAGGTTAATTCAACAATAAACAGTTAAAATCCAAACATATTCAAAGTCTAGTTCAAATATAAATTTCATGCAAATCAAAAATGTGTACTCCCCAATTAATTATTAAAACAGTAACATTTATACAGTCATTCAACATTCTTTCCAATGTACAATAAAATTTATAGGGTAATTTTAAAACCATCTGTACTTTTGCTTTTCTCTACCCAAATAGCCACTTTCTCTTCCCCAACACCAAAACCCAAAAACCCTTTGATTTTGGAATTCTTTTCTGAAACCCACTATTATTTGGATGACTGCTTGAAAAATGTCAATATTCTTACAAAACAAATTAAATTTATATTTCCCATGATAAAATAAATATTTTTGCATGAAAATGTTGAACTGCCATCTAAACAAACACTCTTTTAAAAGTTGGGCATGATTCAATTTGATAGATATTTATTAATGCATACTGTAGGTTGATTCCAAAGCTAGATACTATATACAATTTTAAAAAGCTCCCTCAAGGAGCTTATAATCTAATGGGTAAAATAGATATGAAAATATCTAACTATAACATAAGGTGGAATGACATAAGAACTAAAATTAACTACAAACATGTTATAAGAGTAAAGTGAGAAGAACTATTCATCTTGATGAAGGGAAAAAGTGAATGTATCATAAAGAAGGTGGCATTTGAGTACCTTGAAAAATGAACAATATTTCATCGCACAAAGCAACTATAATCAACAATAAGATAACTAAAAAAATGGAATTGGAATATTCCTAACACAAAGAAATGATAAATGCCTGAAGTGTTGGATACCCCAATTATCCTGATTTAATTAATTTATACTGTATGCTTGTATCAAAACATCACATGTACCCTACCTATAAAAATATACAACTATTATGTATCCACAATAATTTAAAATAAAAACACATCCCAGTGTGGAAAAATGAGTAAGACTGTGATAGAAAAGAGATGAAAGAATATTCCATTCTCTGGAATATCATGCCTTAAAAGTATAAGGAGGATGCAGGGCCTGACAAATAGTACAGAATAGCCAGAGTGTGTGGAGGGTTAGCATAGGAGTGGGGCTTTTAAGATGATTAGAGAATAGTTCTGACTTTCAGCATTTGTGTGTTAGTTATTTACTATATATTCAGATTTATCTATTTTTGCCTGTTGTATCCCAGGCAGTGTACTCCTACTGAGTATTCAACAGGGATTGAGATTCAATCTTGCCTTCCTGTCTAGAAAGCCTACAAGAAAAATTTTAGGATTTTTGTTTTCCTATAATGTTTTCTCTTTTTTGTATTATTTTATTTTATTTTTTTATTTCAGCATATTAGAGGGGTACAAATGTTTAGGTTCAAAAAGTGGGCAAAGGACATGAACAGAAACTTTTCAAAAGAATTTTTTCATTTCATTTTTGTAGGTAACAAGAAATGTCTGAAGGTTCTTATGGAAAGAGATTGAATAAATGAGCCTGTGTTTGGAGAGCACTGCTCTTTGACAACACATGCAATAGATAGGAGGGACAAATAGGAAATAGGAAGATGGGATATGTCTTAGAAGATATTTATTCCGTTCTATGCTGCTTTCTTCCAGGTAGGCCTTCCTGGAAGGCCACTAGCAGTAGTACCCAGGCGTCTCTTCTCACCCTGAGGTAGAGAAATGACTTAACAGATTGGTGAATTTCAAAGGAGAAACCAGGCACACAGAACTCTGTTCATTCCTCTTCCTGATCTTTTGGGGGAGCAGCTGACTTTGGAGAAGGTCTGTTATCCTCAGCTTCTCTAGAATACAAGTTGTCCATAGCTGACTATAACTGCATGGCTAAGACTGGCTAATTTAGGAGTTTATAATTAGAAAAATTTGGAGATCTTTGCAAATCAGAAAAGATTGTCTTCAATATTTTTTATACCTGCATAGTATTCCATTTGAAGGAGTCATCATAATTTATTTAACCAGGGTATTACTGTTGGAAATATAAGTTATTTACAAGCTTTCCTATTATAAATAATACTACAGTTAATTACTTGTACAGACCTCATTTGTCATGTATATCCACTTATCTGTAGTCTAAGTACACAGAACAAAAGGCTATATATACATTCACACTTTTAGTAGATATTGCTAAATTTCCTCCATAGGGTTGTACTAATGTGTGTACAACAATGTATGACAGAGTCAGTTTGTCCCCACAGTGCTTGCATTCCAAGGCTTTTATACAGGACTTCTTGGTTTCTATAAGATGTCTTTTATGGAAGATTTTCTAGTCTTGGCACACTGTGAAAGTTTACATTCTTATTATTATATGATGATTCTCTGATTAAATAATTCATGAGGTTCTGAAACTTAAAAATTATGTAAACATCAAATACATAGATCCCTTTAATTATTTGATATTAATATTTTATTTTAAGCTATATCATCTTTCTCAATATATAGAAAGCATGATCTGAGCTTTAATATATAGTCAAATTTAATTCTAGTATGTGGCTAGTAAAACAGATTTTGCCTTTCTGAATTAGAATGTGAAGTGCAAAATGTCAATATCATACCTAGAGGTAATGTTTATCACGACATATGCAGTAAGGAATGTCATCATTGTCATTTTACACATTAACTTCCATATGAGTTGTATTTAACTCATGCTAGTTTTGAACCTGGGGCCCTGTGATGCATATGTAACTCACATGTCTCTTCACCTTGGGAGCCATGAGAATTATTTTTCAAATTTCATATAACTCATGCAAAGAAAACAATAAAAAATAACAAATTCTTCACTAAATTAGAAAGGATCATTTTGTTTTCAAAGTTTTTATTCTACTTTTATAATAAAACACCATGGCCCCAAGGAAAAACTTTTTTTTCTAATGTGGCAGTCAACGTGGCAAACACTTTTAACATGTATAATATGCACAGAAATGAACCATATCCTGGGAATAGAGAGAAAAATAAGAGATGGTTACTCCTGCCCTCACAGCAATTACCATGCATTAATAGCTACCACAAAATATAGTTTAAAAGCAAACTTCCAAATATAATATAACCTCAAATGGAGAAGTACATATTTATTTTATCCAATGAAAAGCTATACAATACTATCTTATTAAAATACACTTAATCCTTTTTGCTATGAGATAAATATATTTATACTGAGTTTGTTGTGAAAGTCAGTTCTATTGGGTTATTTCTGTTGTGAAATTAATTTCTGTCAGTGCAAAAGTATGGTTCCAGATGATTTCATGGAGAATGCTACAAACTTTGGGTAATCATCTGCCTCATATTTTCTTCCACTGGTTCATAATAACTAAAATTTTTGTGCTGATAATTACCCTACAATGTCTAATTTGGTATCCAAAATAATTTATTTACACTGTTGCTTTTTCTCCATAATTTTAAATGACCTTTCTCTCCGAATGGACATCCTAGCTAAAGACACCTGATAATTTTAGAAGGAACAGAAGATTATAACTAATTCAGTAAAAAGTGAAAGTGTCCTATTTTTGCTTAACATGGTAATTCTGGTCCCAGAACTGCTAAAAGAATGCAATTATACAATTTCTTAACTAAATCCTACCCTTAAAATGAAAGATTGTAAGGAATGTGCTATGTGTTTGAGTCTGTGGGGGAGATTTATAATATCAGAAGGATTCTTTCTTTCATTCATATTGGGTATTTTATTCATCTTTCACCTGAAGAAGACAGGGAGCTGCAATAGACCAGAAAATAGCCAAGTGACCAGGGTACAATATCGCGGAATGGGAAGAACATGCATCCAGGAGCCAGAAAACCAGGTGGCTACCTCAGCTCTACCGCTGAATGAGCCAGGGCAGATACCTGCCAAAATTTGACCCATTTTCTCAGCTGAAAAACTTGACCAGATGGTCTCCAAGACTTCTTCAAGGTCCAATATTCCTGTCTGTATTCGGACAATTCCAACCTTATCCTGTACCTCTTCTTCCCAATATCCAGAGAAGTAAATCATATCTGAGTAGGAAAAGAGTGAATTGTGACTTCATTCACCCTTTACATACCTCAGTAGTAATCTGTAATGAACCTTCAGTACGCTTTAGCCCATAAATGCCTCTGGTGGCAGAACAGCTGCTAGTCAAAGAAAAAAAGTGTACTAGGAGATAATTATCCAAGCAAAAGAAAATGTGTATTTATTTCCTTCTCAAAATGTGAAAAAAAAATAATTTGACTGAGTGCTATGCCATCTAAGATTTTCCATTTACACAGTCTTATAGTAATATTCATTCAAATCTCAATTTTCCAAGGTTATTTTTAACCTCACATAGTAACAGTATGATTGTTCTACTTCACTATGGTAACCATATGTCACCAATTTTCCAAAGAAGCCTCAATTCTACTTTACTTGTCCCAAATTTAGACCAAGTTTCAGACTTTAAGTTTAGGAAATACGATTACCCATATACTTAATTATTCTTTATCTGTATCTTTCTTCCCTGATTATAATAACAAACTTGACATGAGAAGAAAAGACTAAGAAGAAACCCAGATTTTCATATTTCACATCTTTGTACTTGGCAAATGGTCTCACAAGCTGATGTGGTGACAGAAGAAGTTGGAACCTGACATCAGATTTACCCATTAAGTAGACACAGATACCAGGAGACATTTGACCACAGTAACTGACCACACAGAGTTTAGGAGGCCTGGGAAGCAAACTGGAAATTCCTCTATTGTTAACAGCATTTCCAAGTGAAGATCAGGGTGCCTATCAGGGGAGAGAATCCAGCTAAGTTTGGGAAGCCAGAAAGGCTTGTAGTCATCTTCTGGGCAGAATATACCAGGGCCATAAGACCTTGGTAAATGGGTTGAAGTCCTAGTTACTACCTATCCACATAGGAAAGAGAGAGAAGAGAGCAAGGCAGGTTATTAGAGACGCTCAGTGCTAGACACAAGAACATATGGAAGCAAGGGAAGTATTTATTTCTATAATTTTATTGTATATTGGCCAAAGACATCATGATACTGTGTTTCTATATCTTTCAGTATACATCTTTTAAATGTAAGTTGTTCTTGAACTTTTTTGTATTGCATTACTCTTTGAGAAACTACCACATACTACAAAGTCTCAGAAAAATATGCATATATGCAATATTTTATGGTTCATTTCAGGGGAATCACAGCTTCCCAGAAAGTCATCCACAGACTTCAATTCAAAACCTTTAGCAAGAGGGATAATGTCTTTATAAGGTAACCTAGGAGCACAGTGACCAGCAAATGGCAAGTCTAGTTGGCAACTAAGACTATTTAGATAGCCCAGTGACCAGAAGGAGGCCCCAGTTTCTAGAACTGGAAGGATAATTGAGTCAGCCTACACAGAAAGCTGAAGCTGTTTATTACCACCTTCTGAGTGTCCTGTTTGTTCTAGGAAGTGGCACAGAGCTTAAATTTATGGTATGAAAATCAGTAGGCCCAGCTCTTGGGAGCTGAATCTAGCAAAGGCAAAAAAATGCATCCAATGAGGCTAAGGTAAACAAAGAATCTACTGCCTGTGCATGGTGCTCCTTACCAGAGACAAAAATAAAAGGGGACTTTTCTAAGGGTCAGATTTGAATAGTAAAGGTCAGAGGAGAGGGCTCTGCTCATGGCATTTGGCAAAAAGTAAAAGAAAGAAAGAAAGATGGTGACCAGATGTTCTCCATTTAGAATCTATAAAAGGGAAGTTACATTACAGGAGTAGGAATTCAGATTATATAAAAGAAAAATCTTCCATCCAATGAATTTTCTAAAATATGATACCGAATTACTAATGGACATTATTATTCTCCTTTCATGAAATATTTTTATTTTTATTTTTATTTTATTATTTTATTTCAGCATATTATGGGGGTACAAATATTACGGTTATGTATATTGCCCATGCCCCCCTCCCCCCTCGAGGCAGAGCCTCAAGCATGACCATCCCCCATACGTTGTACATCTCACCATGAAATATTTTTAAATAGACCAGATATTTGTGTGCTTTCAGTGATTTGGATTTAAGGTTACCAGAAACAAGAGTTCAGGTCAGACATACATGGAGATATTCAAATTCCTTGAAAGATTGACACATCTATATTTGATATTTATTTCATTATAACAATTTTTGCAATTATTTTGCAAAATTCCATTGAATTCCTCTAATCTGACAGACACTTCACCCAAACTTTTCTATACAAAATTACTAAGAATAAAAATATGCTCAGTATAATTCACAATCAATATAATCACACAGAATCCATCTAGCATCTTCCATATTCTCATTATTTCTAATGAATTTATATTAATAAGAATTAATGCTGAAAACATCATGATGTTGCCATCAAGTTATATATCCCTAATTGAAATTATATTTTTAAGCAAAATGACTCTGATATCTATATACACATGTTAAAAATAATATCCTAAGTAAAATATGCTCTCAAAAACTAGGCAGAAAATAATGGAAAAGTAAATACAAAAGAAGTTCTGGAAAGACTGTTAGAAAAGTAATGAGATTTACAGATTGACTAAAACACCAGGAAAACCTCCAAAGGATATTTGACATTTGGTCAATCAGTCAGAAGAGAGTTGGCAGTTGGTCAGGAAAAATGTGAATCATAAAAGTCTATCTCCTTCATCATATAATACGCATGAATCAGATGTCTGGTAGCTAGTCCTTGGTCTCAATTCTAAGAATCAGTAACTACTTTATACAGTTGGCTTCATGACCCAGATTAGATTTCCTGTTCTTTCAATTTGTAATACATGAAGCTCACACTCACACAGAATTTGGGGTAGAGCGTAAGGATCCTTCTATCCATTCACACCAGCCTTTATTTTGGCCAGCTGCTGGGGCAGAATTGCCATGTCTATCACCTAGAGCGGAAGTTTGACCTTTCAGCCAAATATCAGGAAGCACAGTAGTGACTGCTATAGCAACAGACTAAACAGAGAATCTAAAAGGTGTAGTTAGAAGAAGAGGTAAGCAATTCCAAATAAAGGGAGGTACAAAAGTAAAGAATCTTCAAATATAATCCTAAAGCATGAAAACCAAGAGCATCATAATTAATGGCAATCTTAATAACAATATAAAGAATTATTTTCCATTATTGTTTTACTAATATTACTTCCTAAGAATTTGTTAAATGGTTTAACCTCAATTTCTAATGAACTACAAATTCAAAGGATAATTTCAAAATAAGAATTCTCATCCAAAATTGCTGACTCTTTAAGTAAGATTACATACAAATAATTTAAAACTATTCCATTCCTTTGGATATGTTCCCATCTAGCCTTCCAGTTGAAAAGGAAAATATTAGCAGCACCAAATGTAAGCCCTGAAGGAAAAAAAACACACCACCTGTCCAAACTTCCAAACGCTACCTTTAGTTTTTTTCTCTGAAAGCTTTTAGTTTTCTTAATCCTTCCATTATAAACACACACACAGTCTCTCTCTCACACACACACACACACACCCTTACCATTCCCTTATTAGAATAAAGATTTTTTTTAATTCTTTTGTACAAAAGCATAATATTGACAACCTTCGTCCACTGTATTTGTGGAATTGTTTGAAATGTTAAAACTGTTTACGAAAAGAAACATCATTTATGGTTCACCAACCGTTTCTCTATTTAGATAAGTGATTCTAAACTCTTGTTCAGTGATTCAATATTTATAAAAAATATTTTTTAACATTCTTGTACTATCATGTAATGAAATTCTTAGAAAATGTAACTTACATACATACCTAATTTTAACAAAACAATGTAACATCTGATTTGCAACGCAAACAACAAATTTTAAAGGAATTTAAAATAAAATAAGCATTTCAATATGTAAATGCTCAACCATGACTACACTAGATGACAGAAGGAATAAGATTTTGTACCTACTCATAACCAATATAGATTTATACAGATTTAATACAGATTAATATTCATCTGATAATTGCTAATTTTTTATATTCAACATCTATATATAAAGGCTAAATAATTGTAGTCAAATTGAATGTACTTGGCAGTTGCATTCCAGAGAAATTTATTTTATATTAAAACTGTTCATAAACTAGTTTGTGCTTGCATATAGATTTAATGCAGATAAATATTCACCTGATTATTACATATTTTTTATATTCAACATCTACAAATGTTTCTAAGCTCAAATAATTACAAATGGATTTTTCACTTACATGAATGACTACAAGAGCTTTAAATCAAGTAGAATGTGGGACAATTCTTTCCTGCATTCCAGGAAATGTAGCTATCTACATCTTCCAGCCACTGATAGTTCCAATCGTTGTAACAAAAAAATGCTCTTACAAATATCCAAAGTTCCCCTAGCCTTGAGAACCACAGGTCTAGGTAGAGATACCTAAGCACCTTTAAAGCCATATTGGATGTAAGGAGTGACATGGAGTGGTTCCTCTGGGGAAGTTATAACAGAACTTATGTGTGCCATTACAAATACAATCATGTGCTACAAAAAAAAAAAAAAAAAAGTTTAGGTCAACAATGGTCCATGTATACAATGATAATCCCATAAGATTATAGTGGAGCTGAAAAATTCCTTTCACCTAGTTATGTAGCCAGCCTAACAAAATAGGATAATGCATTATTCTTGTGTTTGTGGTGATGCTGGTGTAAACAAAACTACTGTGCTGCCAATCATATGAAAGTATACAGTAATGTCCTAAGCCTTCACATTCCCCCACCACTCGCTAACTGACCTCACCCAGAGCAACTTC
Source organism: Cheirogaleus medius (assembly GCA_008086735.1). Lineage (NCBI taxonomy): Eukaryota > Metazoa > Chordata > Mammalia > Primates > Cheirogaleidae > Cheirogaleus > Cheirogaleus medius. Next base: position 32,426,343 of record VBSM01001562.1, read on the forward strand.
CGGTCTTGCAAGCTCCATTCATTGTACGTGCCCTATACAGGTGTATCATTTTTTATCTTTTATACCATAATTTTACTTTACCTTTTCTATGTTTAGACATGTTTAGATACACAAATACTTATCATTGTGTTATGATTGCCTACAATATTCAATACAGCAACATGCTTTACAGGTTTGTAGCTTAGAAGCAACAGGCTGTATCACATAACCTAGGTGTGGTATAGTTAAACATAGAGTAATCACATGACCCAAAATTCCACTCCTATATAAATTGAAAACCACACAAAAACTTGTATATGAATTTTCATACCACAATTATTAATAATATCCAAAAGGCATAAACAGCCCAAGTGTCAATCAAGTGATGAATGGATAAATATTCACATGATGTATCCATACAATGGAATATTATTCAGCCATAAAAAAGAAATGAAGTACAGATACATGCAACCACATGGATGAACCTTGAAAATTTTTCTGTCAAGTGAAAGAAGCCAGAAAACATAAAAAGCCATATATTATATGATTCTACATCCATGAAATGTCCATAATAGGTAAATACACAGAGACAGAAAGTATATTAGTGGTTGCTAAGTGCAAGAGTAACGGGAAAATAGGACTGATGGGAAAGGGGTGTCTTTTGGGAGTGATTAAAATATTCTAAAATTACACATTGATGATGCTTTAACTCTGTGGACATACTAAAAAACACTGAATTATATACCATAAAAGGGTGAATTTATGATATGAAATCCAAAAATTCTTGGACAATTACATAATGACATTTCTGAAAAAGTTTATTATAGTATAATATATAGTACTGGTAAATTGGAGGCAATCTGGGTGTCCATCACTATATATTCACTTATGAAAATACATTCACAAAATATACATTTTGCAAAAACACATAAAAGTGAAAAAATACATATTAAGTACATTTATATGTTTGCCTAAGAGATGGTGAAGAAAATAGGAACAATGTATATAGGAATCAAAGGGAATCGACTAATTTCCATGTTATTTACCCATCATTTTGAAAAATCGATAGAATGAGAATGCCAGAGAATTGGGGAACCAGGATACAAAATGCAGAGCAAGTGGGGATTGATGCCTAAGTCTGGGCTTTTACATGATTCACAAGGGCAGGCTGACTCCATCTAATAGACCAAGGCCATAGCAGAAACAGGCAATGTTCGTCTTATATATATATATTTACAGAAATGCTTTAAGGGTCAAAAATAAGTAGTTTACTAAAAGTCGTTTGGCCAGCAATGAATATGACTCTATCAAATCAAGTAGGCCAACCAAACCCATCACCCTCGCAGGTGATGGTAAAACCAGGGTCTTACCATTATATTATATATTTTGTTGGTTGACAAAAAGCACTGGGCTTTTTGTCATTTGTCCTTTTATTAAATATTTTTATACATTTTAATTCCTTCGATATTGTCTTCATTAACTATTTAATACAGAAATGCATCTCCACATATGGAGGCTTTATATGTTTCCCTATTCCAAACTGGCATTAAAAATGATATTATTCACTATTTTTTTTAATTCAGTAAACAGTATGCAGATAGAGTTCCGGCTTTGTTTTTCCCACACCCTTTGGGTCACAGCATTTAAAAAAAAATTATAAAGGAAGCTGTTCATTACTAAGTCCTCTTTGTTAAATCAGAATTACAATCACCAAACTAAGAATTCTAAGAAAATTGGCATTGATTCCACAAGAAACAAATGGTAGTATTTCCTTTCTAAGATTTCTTCTCCTTGGATAAAGCTTCATTTTGTTGCCTAAAATTGTCAGTAGTTCCAGCACCATTTCTCTGGTTTGCAGAATATGTGGCAGGAGTTTAAATTGTTTCCAGACCTCACGCTATTTTTATATTAGTCATCTGAGCAAATTCTATTCAGCATATTCTTCCCTCAGAAAAATTTCTCAGAGAAACATACTGCATTTGAGAAGTAAGAAGCAATCAGAATCAGTATGTCTGAGGTTCAGAGAAATTCCATATGTTTGACAAGTGTAGATTTGCTGGTAATGAATTGTGTAAAATAAGTGAAATTTCATAACAGTAAGTGAACATGCAGAAACAATATGCTTTTTCTGAGAATAAACTATGAAAAACACACAAAGAAGCACTTTACCAGAAATCAAAAGATAAATCAAATTGTCTTTTTAACAAACAATAGGTAGGGAAAAAAATGACACTGCCATTGGCTATTTTGTATAAATTTAATTTTTCATTAAAAAAACAATATACAATGGCTATCCAGAAAGTATCCAGCCATTGTTAATATAACAAGAATGGTTATATGGCTGAATACTTTCCGGACAGCCATTGTATCTTTTACATAGAGCTACACCTCAGAGAAGATGGAGATGTTGTGTAGCTTTTGGTCAAAAAGACAATTTTATATAAATCAGATTTGAGTGTTAGATCCAGCTTTGCTGTTCAGCAGTTGTTTAATCTCTCAAAGCCTATGTAAAATAAAGTAAGGATACTAAATAAGATGAGCACTTGTATCCCTAAAACTTTGTGAAATTCTGAAACCAAAGTCTAGCTTTATCTTAATGGAATGCAATGAGAGATTCCATTGATTTTGTCTGTTACCAAATCCAATACTTAACCATTTTCACTGCAAGAAAATTCTTGGCCAACCTAAATCTTATGCCCTTTCCATAATTTTTTCTACAATGTGGTTAGAAAACAGATGATCATTTTCCCTTGTATGGAAAAACCTAATAGAGCTAATAAATCACACCTCACACTTTCTTATCCAGACTGAATAGTCCCAAAGTTTCCTTGAAATTTCAATTTCCAACTATTTAATTATATAGTAGCATTTTTGTGATCACACTTCAAGTTTTCTAGATTTTAGCTCTGGAGCTCAAAACGAGACAACAAAATACATGGAGGATTTAAAGAGAGCTGAGTGTTATTCCCTACCAGCATGTGGACATGGAGAAGTAGTGTAGATATCTCAGAAACTAAGAAAACCTTTACTCCTTGTATATCATGACCAACAATTTTGTGAAATGATTATAACTTTCTCTTTGCCAAGAATGTCATTGTAAATGACTGGGTGGTTCTCCTCTACCATCCACAAACCAGAAGAAGGTTCAAATAGCTCTTCTTTATAGTATAAGGAAACAAAGATTTTGAACTAGGTGGATCAAAACACTGGTTATTTTCTGATCTCTAATGATATGTTATGCTTTTGCACATGAAGTCTCATATAAAATTGAATTGATATGATGAAGGCATTATGATGACAGAAAATATAGAAAGCTTTGAATGTGTAAGATCTGACGCAAAATTTATCACTTACTACCACTTGACAGACTATGTGCTTTCCACAGGTTATCGCTTAAGTTCTCTGGGCATTAGCTTACTCAGATGCAATTAAGAATAATGACCTATTACTTCACATCTGTTAGAATGGCTATCATCAAAAATGCCAAAGATAACAAGTGTTGGGGATGTGGAGAAAAAGGAGCCCTGGCACACTATTAGTAGGAATGTAAATTAATACAGCTAGTATTAATAGAAAAAATAAGGAAATTCCTCAAAAAAAAACCAGAACTACCATATGATCCAGCAGTCTCACTACTGGGTATATATCCAAAGGAAATGAAATCAGCATGTTGAAGAGAGAGCTGCACTCCCATGTTCATTGCAGCATTATTCATATAGCCAAGATACAGAATCAAGCTAAGTGTCCATCAAGGGATGAATAGATAAAGAAAATGTGGTATTTATGCAAAATGGAATACTATTCAGCCTTAAATAAAAAGGGAAGAAAGAAAGAAGGAAATCCTGTCATTTGCAATTTGCGACAATACCAATGAACCTGGAGGACGTTTTGCTAGGTAAAATAATCCAGACACAGAAGGACAAATACCATGTGATCTCACTTATATGTGGAATATAAAAAAGTCGAAGTCACAGAAGCACAGAGTAGAATGGTGGTTACCAAAGGTTGGAGGAGGAAGGGAGGATTGGGAAGATGTAGGTCAAAATATACAAAATTTCACTTAGATAGGAGGAAGAAGTTCAAGAGATCTATTGTCCAACACAATGACTGTAGTTTATAACAATGTATAGTATACTTGAAAATTGCCAAGAGTAGATTTTAAGTGTTTTCACCACAAAAAAAAAAAAAATGCTAATCTGAGGTAATGTGTATGTTAAATAGCTTGATTTAGCTGTTCTACGAGGTATATATATTTCAAAACATCACTTTGTATACATAAATATGTGCCATTTTTATTTGTCAACAAAAGATATTTTTAAAAAGAATAAAAATATGTACTTCTTAGGATTTGTGTGAGATTCTGATAAGACAATTAAGGTATAACCTAGATGTACATTATCCTCTTGTTCACTCAGGTTAACTCTGGTACAACACTAGATACCAAATTAGACCCCGCCCCAAGCATCCACGGGAAATCCATTTACAGCAAGCATATTATGCTTGGGGTATTTATACTGAAGATTTACAAGGTCTCAGGGGTTCACATCACACAGAGTACAGCATCTCACTTAGAGCTGTCTGTAATCTTTCCTACAGACTTTGGGCCACATGGTCTATCTTCTAACCTCGAGTTCAGCCTTGCAAGTGCTCCTCCTGCCTCTGGCATCCCCCTTACAACCTTAATTATCCCACCTTTGGTTACATGAACAATGCAGCCCAGCCTCAGCCTCTGCTCTAACTACACAGACCTTCCCCTAGCAAAGCATTCAGCAAACTACAGAAAGCACTAGAGAATTATAGGTAACTTGGTTTTTTTCTACTAATAAAGCAAAGAGCTTTCTTGATAAGGTGCTTGATGAATGTCGCTTTTCTTCATCCATACCTTTGGGAAATTGCACCAAAGAGAGTTATTATTTCATGCCAAAGACACAAAATAATAAATATTGAATTATGGTATTTTAATCTTAAAAATATTTTTGTTTTCAAGCTTTACAATTTATCCTTTCAAATATTTCTAGTGTTCACTGCTCCCTGGTGGTCTAGTGGCTAGGATTTGACGCTTTCAAATATTTCTAGTGTTCATGGTCAACCTACACAGTAATATTCATAAAAACCAAAATCCAATGCATCTATACTCTTCAAAGCAAGACCTGTAAGCAGCAGTTGAATAGGCCTAATTTTTTTATTTTTTGAGGTTGTGCATAGTTATTTTTATCTTTACCTAATCCATGTCTTTTCTCTATTTGTGGTATTCTAGTTTTTGCTCTGCTGAATTCATTAATTATTTCTAGAAAATGACCCTTGACTGGGGAAACTATTCTATGATTTTAATTCCTTTGACTATAGTAAATCAAGCATTGGCCACACAAGAGTGAATCTTACTGAGGCTCTGAGATGATTAACAGGAAAATAATCTTTCAATTTACTTCTTTTTCTATCACATGCCTTTCCTACTTTTGCATATAAGTTATTAATTAAGTTATATGATATTTGGTTCCTAGACTATATAATTTTAAATGTTAGCAAAGTATTTTTATTAGCATTAAATTATTCTCATAAAAGGGTAATATTTCCTTCTAAATATCTACAGCACAGTTTTCCAATTTACCATTTTCACATCTTTTTAAAAATATCATCATTTATGTAATAAATTGATGTATATATGATAGTTGAAACATGAAATATCCCTTTAATTATATTTTTTCAAATAAAAGAGATTGCTTACTTCTAAAATTCCAATCTCTGCCTGGTACAGTGGCTCACACCCCTAATCCCAGTACTTTGGGAAGCTGAGGCAGGAGGATCACTTGAGGCCAGGAGTTCAAGACCAGCCTGGGCAATATAGTGAGATCCTTGTCTGTATAAAAAAATTAAAATAAAAAAATAAAATTCCAATTTCTTGGAATTAATGCTAATACCCATAATTTGGAGTCAAATCTTACAAATTACTATTAATTTACTCTGATTTATACTTGAAGCCTTTCCCTCTAAACATCACTAACTAATCCATTAACTGCAAATATATAAAAATACAGAAAGACTTTTTATTTCAAAATAACAATATTCTTTTTGATTGTTTGTAATAAGCCAACATGATAGGCCAATTAATTTAGTGTTTGTATTAGGTTGATCATTATGGAATTGCCACTTTTTAGGTCAAAACTGGCTGAAAATATTGACACATATTCCTTCCTATCAACTACACATAAAGCTACCAGGAAATTGTGGTAATCTGTCTCATACACACCACACAGACATTGCTTATGAGTTCAAATTTTTGACTCAGACAAAACCAAATTTTCATTTCTTTTCTCCAAATTAGGCAGCCTGTACTCTGAGAGCAAAGTTGGAGGTGGTTGAATGTTGAGACTTTTATTCACTATGTGTCATGACCACTACATGCTATTTAATGTCATATATTTACTGGATTACATGGTTGGTGAGATGCCTTACCTCCTGTTGCTTTTTTATGGTAAATTGTCTCCTATGAGGTTAAGGACATAGAAAAACCTGGGGATTTTTTTCTGGTTTTACAAATGAGATCAGATTTCAAAAAAATTGCTAAATATGTGCTGGTTTTCAAGTACATGCTTACCATATTGCATAAAATTATTATCTGATTGCCACATTTACATTTTCCTTAGGAATTGCTCACTTATGAATCATATTATACAAGTTTGACTCACTTCAGACTCTAGTATTTCAGAAAGGTACTTCAAAAACAAAGATATTTAAACAAAAGTTGGAATATTTCTATATTGTTTCTGGAAAATAGTATCAAAACTTAGATTTTTGAAAATATAACATTTATTTTCTCATTTGCAACGATGTATTGTCTTATTTCATACTTCCTGGTAGTTTTCAAAATTTTTGAATTCTCATCTCATATATTACTTGCATCCATTTGTTTAGATTTTCTTATTTTGTTAATGTAGATAAGGTCTATTTTATGAATGATCATCATTGTAAATTAAATTGATTTTTGGAGTAAAACAGATCTGCATTTGAATCTCATCTCTGCCATGCACCAATTATAAAACTTGGGGGAAATTATTTTGCTTATCTAACTCTGTTTCCTCATTTGTAAAATGATGAAAATAAAAATTATAAGTAGAAATGAAATTAGGTAACAAATATAAAGCATATAGTTTAATGACTGGCCTATATTAAATGATGAGTAAAAGTACTCATTATTAATTATATTAATATTATTTACCCAATAAACCAAAATAAGAAGTCCTCCAACCACAGCTCTTTTAATAAGTACTATCTATAAATATAAATAAATCAAAATGTTATTAAAATGACCCCAAGATTCACTGAAGCACATCACAGAATTAAGGTAAATCAAGTAAGCAAAAATGAGTATGGCTTATTTAGCCAAATAACAGGTTCAAAACACAAGGGCTAGTTTAATTTTTACCTGTGAATTCAGGTCAATCATCGTAAATTCTTGCCCCTCTCTATACCCCTTAAGAGCAAAACATCACAGACAGTACAAAGTTCTAACTAGCCATTTTTCCTAGACTTAAGAATCACAGGGCCGGGGCTACTTTTCAAGCTATAGTTTCGGAAGACACTAGGTTTCAGAAACAAGAAAAATTTTGCTAGCTACTACAGAGGATATTAGAAAAGGCATAAAGACCTGGGTAAAGGGACTGTGAGAACGGTGGAAATCTGGCAGTCCTGCAAACAGGACTTGGGATACAATGCTTATCAGCCAGCTGCATACAGCAGGCTTTGGAATGCATAGGGAGTGTGACTGATGTTGGGTCCCTGCCCTTTTCTTTATACCCTTAAGGAGTCACAAGGAATCCCAAGATAAATATGGATATGTTGCATATCACTAACTAGATTTATTTAGAATAATGTGTTTACTGGCACCAGAGATTTTTATCTATATGTTCTTTCCACACATTTTCTCTGTATGTTTTTTGCTTTGAACTTAAATGCCTTTCTCTGAAATAAATACAGAGGCTTGGAGATGTACGAGAGCTCTTTGAAATGAAGAGTCTCTCTTCCTCCTTCAGCCTAAGACTGTGGTCTGGAGCATTCTTCGTTGTGTTCTGACACCGGTAAAGACGCTGGACGATCTTTACAGCTACAAGATATAAATAGATTCTATGGAAACACAATATATTTAAAAATAAAACCAAAGTATATTGCTCCATATTGTCATTAGATATACTGATTCGTACATCTAGTGTCGTCTTCATCACAGACTCATTAAAAATATTCTAAAAGAATAACCAGTTTTCAGTGTTTCTCTGTATTACTTGACCAAATATTAATACACTGGGTAAAACAGTGGTGATCTGCCAGTCCCCATTGGCGGGGTTTGAATATGGTTTGGCAGTAGTGAACTTACTTTTCCTTCAGGGAAAATCAGAATTTATTTAGATTTCCATAGTGGGTGGGTATTAGGAAGTCAAACAGTATTCCCAGAAATATTACCTTTACTACTAAAGGTAGGGAATTTCCTCCAGGAAAATAAATAGTCTCATTCCCAGAATGCCAGCACTAGACACCTGACAGAAGCTCAGACTAGAACAAGAAATCATAGAAACTGTATAGATGCAAGGTGATGCAGTCAGCATTGCCATCCAGCCAGAATGGACAGAGTGTGGCCAGTACTGGAGATGAAGCCACACCGATCAGAATGGCCCTGGAAACTCTAATCAGTGTATCCAAGACGGTCAATATGAAAAACAATCTATGCGAAAAATAAAGTACTTGAGTCTGTGGTCATGGGGCTAAAGCAAGAAGCCCTGGAGGAATAAGATACTAGATTTCCATTCTTAGTGGTTCAAACAAAGAAAGTCTTCAGTATTGAGAATGAACTATGAGAACACAAGAGAAACTGAGAGCTATAGGATCCAGTGCATCTGCTATAATAATGCAATGCTGCAAACAAAGCCTGGGTCTAAAACTGTACTTGAATCGGAGTAGATTGCTCACCTGAAGCTCAGTGGAAGCATCTGTGTGGATGTGCAGGCAACTTATTAGTCCTGGTTTTAAATTTTTGACCAGAACCAACTGACTAAAGAGTAAGGGATGACCAAAAGGTGAATTAGGACCTTGACTCCACACAACCATTATGTGAATTCCTTAAAAAAAAAAAAAAAAGTTAAGAATCATATTTATACTTTAATTGTTGGACAGAATTTGCCTTAAATGTTTTTTAAACTAATTCTTTGGTTTGGTTTCAAGTCGTCTTTTGGATATAATAATCTGACAATCAGAGTTTCTTATAAACATATTTGATCAGGAATTGCTATGCAAATGACTTCCTTAAGGTTGGTTCCAGAAATATGACCCAAACAGAAAACATACCTGACTTTGGATGTTGCCAGGAACATAAAGGTTACATATATGTATGTGCACAAATAATTGTATTTCAATTAAAATTCTGCTAAGTAGATAAAAAACAATTTTAGAAAATATTTCTTACCACATTTTCTTTAAATTGCAATTAATGTCTTTGTTATATTATTCCTCTTTGTAAGTTGAACAAGATACTCTACCTCTGGCCAGACATTGGGATAGTAATAGCTAGTTTTAGAAAAAAATATTTAACTTCCCATGGATAATTAAAACTTTTTTAACGTTTGGAAAAATTACTTATTTCCCAGTGACACTAGAGTTTTTTATCTTCTTGGTTTTTATTCAGGAAATTTTGATGGAGGACAATAGATGGTATTACCTTCTTGTTTGGTTAATAATTAAGGAGAACATTTAGTTAATCAGTCAAGAAAATGTATTATATATCAGCAATCTGCAAAGCACACTTCTTGGAAGAAACAGAAAAACAATAAAACATCAAAAGGCATAAGCCCTGCTTTCATATAGCTTTTAGAATTTTTTCTTTACCTTTACTTTTATAATTCATTATAAAGGGTCTAAAGTTGGATTTTTCTTATATCCTTTGGCACACTCTGAGCTTTCAACCCGAATTCTTTCATTTTTTTTCAGTTTTTGAAAATCCTATGTAATTATTTCTTGAAATATTTTTATTTCTTTTTTTATTTTTTTTTCTCTCTCTCTGGGACTGTTATTAGACACTGATACTTCTTTTGTTCTCCATTTCGCTTAACTATTTTTCTCATTCATTCTATTACTTTATTCCACTCTGATGTCTTCTAGGAGAGTTCATTGACCTAATAGCTCAGCTCATTAATTAGTTCTTTAGCTATATCTTTCCTTTTTAGCTCATTATTTTAGCAATTGTGTTTTCATAACTATCATCTCCAATTGGTTCCTCTTCATAAGAGCTTGTTTCTACTCCATGTTTCTATTACCCTTCCTTACCTCTCTGAAAATATTTAATATATTTATTTTAAATTTTTTCTGTTTAATTTGTTCTTCCTCTGCAATGTGTTAGTCAAGATAATTACAACATTAAGGTCATGGGAGTATCCTTAAGATGAATGCACTACTTTTGTTTTCAAACTCTATTTTAATATTATATGTTTAAAATTCTAGTCCAAAAAGAAAAAGAATAGAAGGAAGGTATGGAGGACAGAAAGAACAAGAAAAGCTGGAATACTCTACTATGGCAAGAACTTGATAAAGGAAAGGAGACATGGATAGAAGGGAAGGGAGATAAGTATTCAAGATAAAAGGAATGACAGACAATTATTAAGCTTAGACGGTAAGAATAAAAAAAAGAAACATTCATTCCTAGATGTTAGTAAAGAGAAATCTCTAGAAATTTAAGTGGCAGATATTTTAGAAAAGAAACATATATCATATGAACAGGAAAAAAGAGTTGCTATAGAGTGAAGACAGCATTTTTGTAAAAAAAGGCAGACCAGTCCCATAGACACTTAGACCAGACATCAAAACCTAATTTTAAAAAGCTAATAAAAACAAAATTTTAAAGTTAAAGATTTATTATTTTGTAGCTAGTATAAGATAACTTATTTAAAAGAGTTTACAAAAAGTGCTTAATTGAATTTTTATCATTACAAATATAAGTACCAGGATACAATATGTCTAAAATATCTTACAACCAGAATAAAACAGTTAGGAAGATACCATTGAGTAAGTGAAAACTTGAAATTATTTTTAAACAGATGTAATACAAAAGTGTATTCAAATGAAAAGTATTATAGACCAAATCTTGTGTCCCCCAAAATTTATATTTTGAAACCTAATCCTCAATGTGGTATTATTTGGATGTGGACCTTTAGGAAGTGGCTAGGTCATGAAGGTGGAGCCCTCATGAATGGAATTAGTGCCTTTATAGAAAGAACCCCAGAAAGCTTCCTCACTCCATCAACCATGTAAAATTACAAGGGGACAGCCATTTATGAACCAAGAAGTGGACTCTCATCAGGTACCGAATCTGCCACCTTGATCCTGGAGTTCCCAGCTCTAGAACTGTGAGAAATAAATTTTCTTGGCTACAAGTTACCCAATATATCATATTTTGTTATAGAAGACTGAAAGAACTAAGAAAGTTTAAATTAGTTATTTTAATTTAAGTTTATCACCTCAGCACAGATTTCCTTTTTCCTGGATTTCCATGATTCAAGTATCCTCCCCTACAATAACTTGAAGAATTACATTTAACTTTTTTGCAGCATTTATTTTGATATACTATAAATACCCTGTCAAGCTCACTCTTGTAGGTATAGGTGTTGCTGCTTCCTACTATGCTTGAAATTACTGTGCAAACACTCTAAATCCATATTGTGTATTATTTATTTCTTACATTTTTTGCAAAATATCCAGGGATATACAGTAAGAATTTATATTATGCAGGTCTTTAGTGATAAATCATGGAAGAACAAGTATTACTTGTTTGTTTTAGATTTTCTAATCCATTATAGCTGCAAAATGAACATCTCCAGACAATGGTGATTCAATCATTACTGTATTTTCCAGAACATCCTATATATGTTTTACATTTGGACAAATACTATGAAATATTTCTTATATTGAATAAGTCAAATGTGTCAATTGAGGCTTATAGCCTTAGGGACTTTTATGTATCTTAGGGATAAGACCCAAGCAAACAATTTTCCAACAGGAATACAATTCTCAATCAAGAGGAAGCAAATAATGTACTTTGAATTCATCTGCAGCCTCCCACTTAAGAAAGCATAGAATTATAATTTATAATTAACCAATAATTCTAACACTATTAATAAGTACATTATTTTTCTTATGTAATACATAAAAATAAATTTAAAACAATATTTATTTGCACATTTTGTAATAAACTTGCATAATCTACAATAAATTTGAATATTTATTATATCTCTTAATCTTTATAAAACCTCTATGAGATTGTCGGGATGATTATTTTTATTACAATTATTATTTCTGCTTTACAAATACAAATCCGAAGTACAACTAAATCAAGTGATATGCTCACTGTCATATGACTAGTAAATGGTGGAACTGGGCAAAATATCTGAGCAGAAATTAGATTCAAAGCCAAAACAGTTCATCATAAGCAATGAGAGTTAAGGGAACTTGGACTTTATTCGTCAAACCACTGACCCAAAAATGCCACATGGTTATGAATAATTAGGAAAGAACTACGGCTGTGTGGCCTGCCTAGTACAAAATTGCAATGAATGGAGCCACTTATATGACTAAAAGACTTTGAGTTTACTGGATATTCAATAGACGGTGTCTCAAAAAGTCAGACTCTCCAAATAGTGACTTAAGAAGAATAAATTTGCAGTCGTCACCAACTCATCTTTATGTTTGCTTCATGAGGCAAAGAATGTTGGTCTCATATTAACTTTTTGATTAACAACTACACCCTGTGATCAGAATGACTGCCAATAACATCATGTCTAAAAACAGTAAGTTCAACTGTCAGTAAAAATTAATTCATTCAACAAATATTAACTGAGTGTGTACTACATTCAGGACTGCTCTAAGGAAATGTAGCAATGTTCAAAACAAAGTCCTTAATCTTTGGGGACTTATATTCCTCAGAAAGCAGAAAGAAACTAATAAGTATATAAGTGCCATTAAGAAGAATTAGCAGGGCAAAGGGTGGTCGGGAGGTTTCTCTAGGGAGGTGATTTAAGCAGAAATCTGAAGGAAGTAGGATGACGAGGCATGTGGATATCTGTGAACGTTGTAAGCAACTAACTGCAAAGGCCCTGAGACAGGAGCATGCTTGGCATATACAATGAAAATCGTTCTCTCCTCAGGCCAATGTGAGGCAATGGGACAAGGCTGACTAAGGGAAGGGCAGGAATGGAAGAAGTTGAATGGAGCTGCTGGATGCAATCTGAGTATTAAAGTTTCATAAGGTTCCAAAGGATCAAAATGCAACAAGACATAAAAAGCAGAATATCACAGCAGGGAGCAAAGGAGTCTCTAGTTCTGTTAGTCAAGGCACGAATTGTTGAAAGTGGGAAGAGGAGGTTTCTACTCCATCCTTGGCCCTTTTAATATGCTCATCTCATCCACGCACCACCAGCTGAACCTCAGGAAGCTCCAGGGTGTGGACCATCCCCTGCCACAACCACCACCACCAAGGGAAAGGTACATGTTGAGAACTGCATTCAGATATATGTGTCAAAAACCCAATAATAGTGCCTTACCAAAAATAAGTGCATTTTTCCCATTGTCATGTTTAGAGGTTACCAATCGTATGCTGGTTCAGCAACAACACAATATCATCAGCATCTTCCATTGCTTCAGAGTCACAAGATGGCTATTCTACATCTAGTCCCCATACCAAGGAAGCTAAATTTTCCAAAAATCCCCAGTTAAACCTACACGAAATACACATTAAGGTTCTATTCCTCACTCAGTGGTCAGACTTACATTAGCTGCAAGGGAGTATGGAAGTTGGTTTTATAGATAAACCTAATGCTGCCTCTCAATAAATTGAACTCAGAAGCATTGAGGAATTATAGTACAAAAAACTATCACTCCGAAGTCAAGTAAAGATCCAAATTCTAGTTAATCAGCCAAGTGCTATAATGGATCAGGTGTTCTTTGATCTATGAATCCTTTATACATCAAAGGCAGGATTTGGGATCTTATACTATGAAACATACTAACATTGCCTTTATTAATAATCAAAACATAATAATATGAAGAAACATTAAATACAACTTGATGACATAAATTCTTATACCTCTATGCTAGCACTTTATTCAGCTCTGGAAATATATAGCATAAGATAATGTATTTTAAATATTTAAATTGTTTCTAAGTGTGTAGAATGTTAATGCAAAGGTAAAATGCTACTAAACATTTCAAAAGAAGCATGATAGTATAAAACAAATATAAATGTTTGTTTATATTTTTTATATAAATAATAAGAATCATTAATTTCACTGCCATATCTGCTTCCAGTTTCCTGTCTGATTTAGTAACTTGCTGCCAAGTTGTAAAACTGGAATAATAAAACTATGATTGGAGTAAAGAAACTTATTAGGCAAAGAGGCTAACAGAAGACATATATTAACACTAAGAAATCTCCTATGACAGGATATAAAATAAGTCTGTTTTCATCTTTAGTATATGCAAATAAAATGTATTCGTTTCTAGCACACCCACTGTACACATGTTGCCTTCCATTGTTGGTTTATATGTCTGTCTATGTTGATACCTGGATTCATCCTTTCTAGGTCACTGATTTTGCTCTATGAGTAGACTATTGAGAACAAGAAGAGGTTAGTACATGTGGGTAGGATAGAAGTAAATTGCTAGGCTCACTATAGCTTTTGTGCCTGATAATCTTTGAGCACTCTAAAAAGCTAAATTCTAGAATAAATGCAAAATATTTATTATCATATTTTCTATTAAAATTAATTTCAAGAGCAATAAACGACTGCAAAGTCTATAAAAGTTATTACATCAATTAGACAATTAGAGAAAATGGTTTCTTACATCCTGGAATATAAGCATCATTCAGAGGTGCCTATTCAATTTAACAAATGTATAAATTTGCTTCCTGCATCAATAAAATAGTTGAGTCTTTTTAGTTAAATGTGAAGAAATAAAGAGCTATGGAGTCATCATGTAGGGAAATGCACTACTGAACTACTAGTAAATGCTGTTGACTTTTTTGAAAATAAAGGGGAAGGGAGAAGAAAGGAAGAGATGAAAGAAGGGAGAGGGGGAAAAAGGAAGAAAGAGAGAGGATAAAGAAAAAGGGAACCAGAAAAGGAAAAGATGCCAAAGGAAAGCAAAGCAAAAAAGAGAAGAGCAAATTTAAAGAAAAGAAGAAAAAATAGCCTATGCAAATTTTTGAACAGTAAAATGTGAGCTTCACTTCATCTCTGTGATCTTCCTCTCAAGAATACAAAACAGCAGTCTAATCTTGAGACAAAAAGTATACAAACACTGACTGAAGGATTCTACAAGATACCTGAATAGTCCTCAAAACCACCAAGATCATCAAAAACAGGGAAAATCTGAGAATCTGTCTCAGTAAAAAGACACCACAGAGACCTGATGGCTACATGTAATGTGATATCCCAGATGAGATCCTGGAAGAGAAAAAGAATATTAGGTAAAAACTAAGGAAGTCTGAATAAAGTTTGGACTTGACTTAATAATAAAGCATCAATGTTGGTTCATTAGTTGTGGCAAATGTGCTGTGCTACTGTAAGACATTGACAATAGAGGAAATTAGGTGTGGAGTATATGCAAACCCTCCATACTATTTTTACAAATTTTTTATAAATAAAATGAAATAATTCTAAAGTTAAAAGTTTATTTTTAAAATATGAGCCTAAAATTCACTCTAGCAACTTCAAAACATACCACATGAATCCAGAGTTGGTCTCTAATCTGAACCACATTCATCATTAATCTGGAAAAATGTACCAAAATGACATGTTGCAGAGAATAATGCTGCTTAGCCTGACTAGCTAGAATCAGAATCAAGGTCCTTAGAACAGAGGACACCCTTCCAGTTCCCTCAGGAGATACATCTTCAGCCAATGGGTTAGTATTTCTTCATTAGGCTTCTCTTTTCAGAACTGGAGGAGTGAAACTATGTTATGGGCCACACAGAAAATATATAGATCTTTATCACATTAAATCTGAACACGGACAATTGTGGATACTTTTAAGAGTGAAGTATGACTACAGTTGCTACCTCTGGGGTCAGGCAAATCTGACTCGACCGCTCACTATCTCTGTTCCCTTGGACCAAGTGACAAAGTTTCTCTTCTCTTTTCCCAGTTTTAAAGTAAACATGGTAATACAACTTACCTTATAGGCTAATTGTGTGATTTACAGAAAAGAATGCATGATAATCATTTAATACAGAATTTGACACATAGTAAGCTCTCGAAAAATAGTAGCCAGATTTTTAATTTCTGTAAAAGTGTCTCTGCTTTTTGTAATTATTAGAGCTATTTGCCAAATACTTCTTGTTCTACCCTCTTCCATTCCAGGCATATGTAAATTGTACTCTCTGATCCTCTTTTGGTTAGGTAGGGCATGTGGCTCATTCTGGCCAAAAGATTGTGAACGAAAGTGATAAATGTCACTTCTAAGCTGATAGAGGATCCTGCAAAAGTCCTTCCCTCTAGCAAGTGGACAGTTCATGTTTGGAGATATGGCTGGCCATTATATCAGCCTCAGTTCCAGAGTAATATCAATGAACAATGCTCTGGTGTTAACCCACAATGAACACACAGCATGAGTAAGCAGTAAACCTTTCAGGTCCTAAGCCACTGATATTTGATAAGCACAACCTAGCCTGTCTTGCCTGACATACTTGAGTTTTCAATGTTAAGAACAAGCCTCTTATAACCTGTAATTCAAATTAATATGCCATGTTGAAACAGACCTTTATATAGACCTGGTTCTGTTAACGGAACAGCTAAAAATGCTAAGAATGCCTAGTTCAAGTATAAGAAATAATGAAGTATTACCTATTTTATGTAAAACTATCAGAATTCTTCAAATACTATAAAAGAAGGAAAGAAATGCTTACCTAATCAGATGTTTCATGCTACTTCCCAGTTTTCTCTGCCCCCAAGCATCTTATCGAATCTCATTTGATGTTCATAGTTTTTTTTCCAAAACAGGATATTCAATTATTTGTAATACAAAAGTCTTTTCATTATTATTTTTTAATATTTGAATGTTCCTATCAATGACCACTTGTTTTGTAGTCAAATATAGGCAGTCCTTGCAAACTCAAGGATTGACCAGCATACAGTTATATATTCTCAGAATAAGGATTTGTTCTGAGAAATGCATGTTTAGGTGATTTTGCTGTTATGCAAACATCATAGTGTGAGTGTACTTACACAAACCTAAATGGTATAGCCTACTATACACCTAGGCTATTCGGCAGAGTCTATTGCTCTGATCATTGTTATAACATATATGCAGTCCATTGCTGACTGTCGCAAATGTGTCGTCGTGTGGCACATGACTACATAAGGTATGCTTGGATAACAAGCACTTTGCTGGGGTGTTTTATTGTGTGGGATAGAGTCATTCTTGTTGTTTTTGGGTTTTTTGTTGTTCTTGCTGTTATTTTATGAAGCCTCTTCCTCTGTGATATCCATATGAACTCCCCTGAGTTAGCCTCCAGCATACTATTATGTGAATGCCCCTCTGCCGGTTGCTGTCCTTGAATGTGAACATCTGTCTTCCAAGATAGGTCACCATGACAAAAGCTGGCACTGTTCCCCTAATAACACACCATACGTCAAAACTTTCTCCAAGGCTTGAAAAATCACAACTCCATTTTACCTGTTAAAGTCCTGGACCAATCAACAAGTAAACATTGCTCATAATTCCAGGGCCTGCACCTCCAAAGAAAGTTAAGACAATTTGAAAGTGGCCCTTGAGTTCTGACTAATAATAACCTACATTTATAGTGCAATTTCTCATCTGTATCATTTCTTTTGGTGCTTGCAAAATTCTTACAAGATAGACAAGGCAAGAACTGTTATCTTTATTTGACAGAAAGAAAAAACTGAAGTGGAGATGAAATGTCTGATTTCCAGAAGGTCACATACCACAACTACCATGGCAGAACTAGCAAGATCCAAGGCATCTAACTCAATGTCTTCCCTCTAGAAGCTCTGCTTCTGATTAGGAACAGTGGCAGAGATATAATTTCTAAGTTACTGGCAAAAGAGGCCCTTTAAAGGAAAAGGGAACAGTTTTTAAAGATAATCTACCTCTGAAAAAATGTTTTTGATAAAATAGAATGTCCTTTAGAGATTAATTTCTCTGACTTCTATAATATTTTTTGCATATTTGTCTCTTATTTAATATAACCAGAGAATTGTCCCATAAAGCAAATAAGTGGCTGAGGCATGAACACTTCTGGTTGCACAAATCACTTAATTAGGATGTTGCCTATCTCCTCAAGTTATCCCAGAGAACACATTTTATATCAATATCATAATATCATATTTGGCATATGTTTCTGAAACTACCTTATTCCACTAGACAGTCATTATTTAATTATACTTTGAAATTAAATACTTGGATTCTCTGGGTGGCCTAAGGGTGCCTCTATCGAAACTCACATATGGTAAAAACAAATGACTGAAGACAGAAGAGAGCACTAAATGGCATGGGCAAGCCAGACTGCAGCTTGGCATACATTTAGTAAATTATAGTCAAGTAGTTTTTAGTTGCATCCTAACTGTCCATTTTCAGAGGTGCTTCTGCCAAACACCAAATCACTAGGGCTGTGTTAAAAAGCTCAAATAGCACTGTCAAATTTAAAACTATAGATCTTATTAATATTTATTTCTCATTTTTCATCTGGCAAACATGAAAAAGCACTTTTGAGCAGCAAAAGAAGATGAAGAAATAACTTACAGTGAATGGAAAATGTTAGGAAAGCGAAGGCTAGACAATTCTATGAGTCACTACTAAGATAGCTAAAGGGACAGGGATTCCAGTCCACTCATTAAAGTGTGGGTTGAAATGTTGCTTTATTTTTCAAGAATTTCCATGGGAGGCACTTGGAGGGAAAAATAGGAGGTGGTCACACTTGACTACAGCCAGAAAAGGCCTATCATGAGAGTGTGAGATGCTGGCACAGCTGGAAGACACTCCACAGCACAGATGAGAATTCCAGCCTTAAATGATTTTAAGAGACTTTATGGCACTATTGCAAAAGCAAACTGAATCCTTCAAAAAATTATTCTAAATTAACAAACATAGCATTTGAACTATTTTTATTTCTGCGTTCATAAATACAATATGGAATCAGTTTTGTCTGCAATTTAAAATCTTAGAATGTTTATTTCTAGCAATAGAGAAAAATGGCCTAACATAGGAAATAATTTTAGATTCACAATTTTCATGGTAGGAAGAAATTACCTTTTAAAAACACAGGAGCTAAATGAACTTGAGAATGAATGTGGATACTAATTTAGAGTAATACTATGATATCCATTACCTCCTTCCGGGGAAAAAGATGGTTTATGTTCTTGAGACAGTCTTCCCAAACTTGGGAAGTGTCCATTGCACCCCTGACAGGCTATGGGAAGCAGCAATTAAGAACACTGATCAAATCCTGGTTCTTTGACTTAGCTCAAAATTTCAGCGTCCTCTATACAAATGAGAAAATAATATTACCAAATTCGGAGTTACTGTTCATTAAAGTACAATAACATCTGTAAAGTTCTTAGCACATAATCAATGGTAGTTATCATTAAAGGTTTCAAATTTTTCCACAAAAAGCCTAAAGGATGACTGAATAAATAATGTTATTTGCCTTTCCAGTTTTGTTACTGACCACTGAGATTTGGCATGGATGTGGCACAAGTATGATGGACACAGGATTAGTGACTTGGAAGGCGGGAAGGTTGGGAGAAGATGTAATGATTTGTAAGTGGAAAAGCTCCAACTTTTAGACCCCTTCTTCATTTGGTTCATTAAATATTAATATTTTATGAGCTCCCACCATGACCCCAGTCATCTCAAAATAAGTCATATTCCTGCCTTCAAGAAACTACTCTTGATAATGTTCCTTGCACACATGGAACAAGGAAATATATGATGAGGTACTAAAATTAGTGGTATTGTAAGGATTATGCAATGAGTACTTACTAACAAACCATGTTAAATTACAAGATTTAAAGTCATATACATATAAAACCAGCTGCAAAAATCATTGTGATTAATCTTCTTAATATATCTCAAAATGCTATATTCTACTAGTCTGACAGAAAAAATAAAATCCCAACTACTTTTTGTCACTTTACTTTTAACAGCATGTTCACTCATGCTTGCAAAATTAAACAGGAAATCCACTAACTTGGGTTTTATCTATATGAATGTTAAATGTAACAATTACCTAATAATTTCTCAAACATTTCAAAGATATAAAATTATGGTTGCATTTCACCCTTTATGGGCCCAGACTATTCAAGGGCTTCCAAAATTTTGTATCACATATATGCAAGAGACAAAGATCAACAGCACTGCAGAGTTAAAACAGATATCAAGAACATCTGGATTAAGAAAAGATCAGAAAAGAAAGTATGCCCCCTGCCGTTTATGGAATGAACAAAAGTCCAACAATAAATATCTGAATATGACTCACATCCGAAAAAAGAGGCTTGGGTTTCTTCCCTCTAATTTCCTAGATCCTAATTCCAGCATGTTGTAACAAGTTTATGACCATGCATATATAACTAAAATTACTGCAAACAAGTCTAGTCTTTGTCTTTCTCCTCTGTACATTATAGAGGTGTTAGGTTGTTTATCTATCTACTTATGTTGATCTCATATTTGATCTTTGAAGCACCTAAGGCAAACTATGATGTGTTTTCCTAAGTATGAGTATACAGTTTTTAAAAGATACTTCATGCAATATCAGGCAGTCAAGACTGCCTGATTACAGACTATATAGTAGTCATGTAATATGACTACTATGAACAATTATACATCAACAAATTGGATAACCTGGAAGAAATGGATATAGTTCTAAACACATATAACCTACCAAGACTGAATAATGAAGAAGCAGAAAATCTCAACACACCAATAATGAGTAAAGAGATTGAATCAGTGAAAAAAAAAAGTCTTCCATCAAAGAAAAGTGTAGGACCTGATGGCTTCACCGCTGAATTCTGCCAAACACTTAAAGAAGAATTAATATCAATCCTTCTCAAACTCTTACAAAAAATCAGAGGAAGGAATACTTCCAAATGTGTGTGATAAGGTCAGCATTATCCTGATACCAACACCATACAAGGATACTACAAGAAAAGAAAATTACAGGCCAATATCCCTGACGAACACAGATGTAAAAATCCTCAACAAAATACTAGCAAGTTGAATTCAATAGCACATTAAAGGGATCATTCACTATGATCAAGTGGTATTTATCCCTAGGATGTGCAGGGTGGTTCAAAATATGCAAATCAATAAATGTGATCTACAACACTAACAGAATGGACAAAAACCATACACAATTCATTCATGATCATAACTCTCAACAAATTAGATATAGTATTAGTTAGAGCAATTAGTCAAGAGAAAGAAATAAAAGGTATTCAAATTGGAAAAGGATTAACTACATCCTGGCAGGAAACTGGCAGAAGACCAGTTTTACTCACTTTGCTACACATGTTATTTCAACCATGCATTAATTCCTACAATTTCATAAGAACAAAATGACAAAATCCTCACTTTCATTTTCTCAGTTTTAGTCTCTTATCCTTAAAACTGATTATTTAAATCCTGGCATCTTTCCTCACAACTTTATGAGAACATTTGATTAAATTTTTTGCATAAATTTAATCATGGATAAATTTTTCCAGAGTAGGTATATTCTCATTGCAGAAGGACTTCAGACATACCATACAATGTGGTTATAAGTCACACTCTCAAAGAAACTCATTTGGAAATTGTGACTCACTCTATGGGCAAGGTCATTTCTCTTCCTCACAGCTTGAATTTTTATATCTGGGTAAATTTTTTTCTCATTCTGTACTAATGAAAAATTTCCTGACATTTTTTCTGTGGACAATTAAGCCTCTTGTTTTTCTTTAAAGAAAAAAAAAAGCTAGTTATATTCTATACTGATTGGTTCAATTTCTGGGATTATACTGAAAATGCATTAAGTTAGTATATTTGATATATCTTCTATACAAATCTATCTAGACATTTTTAGATTTTCTCTGTGTTTTAAAAGAAGAGAGTCCACTCCCAAGGAATCCATGCACTCTTTTATTACATGATCATAATTAACACCCCAGAAAGAAAGCACTTTAATCAATGGATAACTGCAGAGTCTATAAAATAGAATTTTTGCATTTTTCCTCTTCCATTAGTTGTGGGTTTACCCCACACACATACCCCACACACAGTCAATTCTTTATTTAGGTTAAGCCACATCTTTACCAACTTGTTTCCATTTGTTTTTTGCATCTTTGGGGCACAAACCAAGAGTTGCAATTTCTCACTAGTATCTTTTTTTCCACTTAAATCCTCAGACAAAGCAAACTTTCAGATTTCTTCCCAAAACTTGTGTGTGGGGTATTTCTAGTCCCATTTTTGCAAGTGAAGCACTACTTTAAAGTAGTTTTTTTACATGCACCACATGTACTCGCCATCAAATTGATACTAACTGATTAACACTAAGGTGTTCACATGGTAGTAATACTCACCGGGTGCCAGTAAGGTGGGCGGGTGATAAACCCACAACTAATGGAACCAGAGCACACTGTGTTGGGGAAGGGCACACTTGTGGCCCTGGTTTGGGTGAGGCAAATGCATTACATGTAACCAAAATGTTTGTATACCCATAATATCCTGAATCAAAAAATAAAAAAATTAAAGTACTGTGTTTTATACTGGGGACTCAGTACCAGCCCCTGATGTGGAATTACACCTTTTGAGATGGGACAAGGGCAATTGCAGGGTGGCCCCAATATACTCAGAAGTGCCATATGCAAGGTAGAGCCTCCATTCCATGAGTAGGAGGCGGGCAGAAGAAAAGACTCACCCACTTCTCAACTGCAGGCATCCAGAACTTAGCCTCACTAACAAGAAGCTGTGGTCAAGATGAGATATGCCAATACTGAACTCACTTTTGATTCCCTCTCTGTCATGGGTTTTTATTCATCCCTCAAAACATCTTAGGTTAGCCTCTTTCTTTCAGTTTGCATTTCTATTCAAACTCATATCCCCATCCTCACAAACATATAATAGCAACTAACATAGCAAGTTCACTCTGTGCTAGACAAATAAGCATTTCATATGCATTGTTCTTTTAATATTCACACAACTATTTGAGGTTCTTATTGTTATCTCCATTTTACAGATGAGGAAACAACAGAAGTTAAGTAACATTTCCAAAGCCAAAAGATAGTGAGTGGATATTAAGATCTAAAATCATTCCACTATATTCACTTGAAATGACTCTTCTTGAAAAATAATCCTGTTTAGTTCATTAAATTATAAAAGGCAAAAACATAAAGGCAAAAAAAACATATAGGAAAACAATAATTAAAATAATGATTTTGTTGAACTAATTTGTCTTTAATTTTAAATATTTTTTCCATAACAAAAAAATAAGCTTCAGCTGGTCCAAAGGTAGTGAGTTATCTCACTTAATTGTTCACAGCCAGTTTCAGATTGAACTCTTTGTTCTACTATTATTCCCCCTTCTCATTACTACACTTGTCTTAAAAACATTTAAATAAGCTTCTTTTTATTACTTTTTATTAGCTTTTGCCATAGCAGAACACATAAACTGCCTTAAGTATTAATATATAGTTTTTGTCCTGGATTTTTATTCTGAGATATATTTGGGAGATGAGGGTGAAAAGAGGTCGTTGATTTCATCTGGAAGTTTTTCAAGTCCTGTTTTTTATATGCATAGCTTGGGATGAGATCTGTATTTCATCTTGTTTCTTTTAAGATGATGGTAATATCCAGAGGAGAAAACTTCAGTATGCTTTAATAGTGTAAGGTGATACTGTGGGATCAAATGCTGACAGATATCTTAAAAACAGGAGAAACATCTGTACTTTTAGCATTAAGTAGGGACTTCTTAAATAATAATGTAAAATATCATTGCCTTAAAACACAGGTGTCTGGGGCTCTGTGGGCAGCTCCAATTTCTCAGAGAGGCTCCATGCTTTACCACCTACACTCCTTTGGAATCATTATGCAAACTGTCACCTCTCAGTTTGCATAAATATTCACATTGATTCACCCTTGTACTCAGGTAATGACAACTTATTTGTTAGTTATTTGATGAAGAGAAATCAAGATGCTTTTCATATTGTGTGAGATTTTTAAAAAATATTCCTAAATAGACAACTAACCCCCATATAAAACCACTGCCACAAAAATGTCCTTCATGTCATTATGTCATTCATTGTAACTAAATACTCAAAGTCTTTAAATTCTTATTTGTTCCAGAAGCTGAAATAAAGCTGGGTGGGGGGGAGGGTAATAGAACTGTTCTGATTGTCTAATGTATAAAACTATATACCGAAGAGTAAATTTTGCTGTGTATGAATTTAAAATAAATTTTTTTAAGTTTAAAACAACAAAAAAAGTAATAAAGTAGTGGTGGCCCCTCAATGCTCATTTCTCCCATGTTATTTCTCCACTCTATTTGCCAAACCAATAAAAGACATTTTCTCAAAATGAATACCACTATCATTTCAAACAGCTGGAATATAGATGTGATATAATTTATTTTTCAATCACTGCTCTTAATAATGCTTTGTCAAATCTTTTCCTATCCCTTAATGTCATTTTCAGGAGGTTCCATAACTTTCTAAAAGCTTTTGATTATTTAAATTCAGTCCAATGTAAAGTTTTGAACTCCAACTCAATCTAAATCTCATCAGCCCCAAGCGCGGGGGCAGACCTAGACTGCTAGAGGTAGTGATGGAGTGGGGGCGGGGGATGGAGCAAAGTCTGTCTGCATGTATTCTTCTCCCTTTACCAGCCTTTCTCTTCCAGGCCTAACTCCTTCAGTGTGTTGGGGGTAAAGAGACAGGAGAGGGAGAGAAACAAGTGCTTCTTTATTTAACTGACTGCTTTATAACCCTCTCTGTGTTGGCTTTCTCTGCCCTTCTGGCTGGACACTGATGCCCTGTGCATGGCAGCCATTCAAACTCGACTCTCCTGTGGGGGCTGTAAGAGCTCTTGGAAAAGCCTTGAAGAGTTCTCTTACAGCACAGTTCTTTCCTAAGGTCTAACCCAGGTCAATCTCATTCTCTAATACCCACTCCCTTCCCTGGCAGTACATCTACTGCCTCTTCCTATTGCGGCCTTCCTGGCCAGGAAGAAGCCCTATATGGTGTGCAAGCAGGACAAAGACTGCTTACCTTCCATGATGTATGCCTGATCTCAACTCTGCCACACCAGATGGTGGGAGTGCAGGCTCTCCAACCTGCCCACAATTTCTCACTGTGTTCTCCTTTGTTGAAATGGGCCAAGAGGCAACCCAGCATGTGTTAGCTAGCTAATAAGCATCCATTAAGGAAACACAACGCCAGCCAGTCTCTCCTTCTGGTAGGAACCTCCATTCTTTATGAGTGATTCTCTTTTTTTTTTATTTCATCATATAATGGGGGTACAAATATTGTTACATACATTGCCCCACCACTCCTCCCCCACACACACATGCCAGAGCTTCAATCGAGTCCAATCCCCAGGTGGCGCGCCCAGCACACATTATGTAACTTTATGAGTGATTTTCTTGGAGCTCCTCCTGCTCCCAATTTGGCTTTAGAAAGGAAAGCATCTCTATTTCTCCCCAAGGGCAGGGAAAGAGATACCTCTAACACAATCACTGCATTCATGACAATTCCTGTCTCCCCAACCTAATCATTTTATTGAAAAGGGGGTGGGGGCTGATACAGAAGAGTTGGTTGTACCACTTATTACTAACTCTGAGGGAAGTGTTGATAATTCCCTATTTGGAGCAGTTCTCTTTAAATTATGAATAGTCAACACCTCAGTTTCAACTTGAACTGTAGATACCAAACATTGAATCCTACTGAATAATCTATTACAGAAGCAAAATATAACATTTTTAATGCTACCCCACAAGCTTTAGACCACCATTTTCTGAAGTTTTATTTTGTTTTTCTAAAAGCAGTCTGGAAAATATTGCATTAAACTCATGGTTATTTGCACACAACTATTAACAATATTTGAATTTTCCAGACTACTACCTAAGAAGTATATCTACTATTTTGGTGGCTTTAAGCTAAAGTTCTTAAATAATCAGTTTTTAATATTTGCATTCAGAATACACAATTACATTGACTTTCAAAAACAGAAATAATGTGAATACTGCATTAATTCCGTGAGGTCCTGATTGTTTTGAGGTAATTATTTATTAAGATCATCTGTAGCGGTATCATCAGATTTAGGAAAACTTTGCATCCTGGACACATGAATACATTGATCCATGGCTCTGAAGGAGCTCAGGAAATTTCACCCCAAAATATGACTCCTTGGTACAAAGAGTATTTTGAATTAAAAGACCTTAGAGAAGGGGCTTTCCCTCTATCTGCATAAAACTAGACAGAACCATCAAAGAGAACAATTGCCCTTCCTTCCCCTCCCTGTTATCTTACTATATTTCAGGAAAGAAGATAAAGAATGCAACCAGAACTGGCCCAGCCCATTTTAGAAATAACTGTCTCTCATGTTAATTTAATTTCCAAAGAAAATCATTTATAAGTCAATCTGTCCCCCTCCATCCATTCATTCCCCCAGGTATCTATTCATGCTCCCTAGTAACCATTTATTGCCACTCAACAGAATTGTCTATATTCTTCATCTCCCCCTCCCCTCTAAAATGAGAGTATATAAACTTCTGGACCCCACTGGAAAATTGGGTAGTCACTCTATGATTCTCCCCATGTGTACAGTAAATAAATCTCTTTCTCTTATTAATTTGCCTTATTATGAGTTGATCTTTCAGCAAATCTTCTAGGACAAAGAGAAAGTTTCCACTCGTCCCTACAGCTCAAAGCTATCTAACCTGCATGACTTCATATCAACATCTCATTCTGCCTGTAATCTGTGGGGCACATATATTTCAATATTTTAGGAAAACATTACACAAAAGGCACAATATAGTCTTTTTAGGCGATTAAATATGATGGGTGCCTGATAAACATTACTTAAAGATACCCACACATTATAGGAGAGGTGAGGATTTTTAAATTGCAATGCCCTTTTTGTGCTGTTTCTGAGCTGATGCTTAATGAAGTTCACAGCATCCATTTCAGTGTTAGAGGAAAATGCTTCTTTTCCCACTAAGGAGGGTGAAAATGTACTACACTGATGAGTTCAGAAAGGTACTGATACAAAAACAATGTCACCCAAAACACCCAGTGAACAGAGCACTCAGGTTGGATGGAGAGCTACAGCGTCATTTGTCATTTTCACTAACAGCTCATGTTTTGAAAGATAGCGATGCCTTCTGGAACAATCAATCTGTTTTGTTTCAATTCCAAAACAAGTCATGGTGCTTTCATACTGCATTTAAGTATATGCTTAAGCAAAACCTTGATAAAAAGTGACCCTAAATCAAGAAAGTCTTTCTTCATGTAGATGAGACCACATGACATCTTCAAAAAAAAAAGAAAGAAAAGAAAAGAAAATTGCAACACCCAGAATTAAAAACTAATTTCTTGAGCAAGGTGGAACTAGAGACTTGTGTTAGGATGCCCTCTATGGCCTTTATAATTCATCAAAAATAAGCATGTATTAGTAGCAGTTTTCATGGGAGAAAAGAAAGAATAGGACTAGGCCTGTTTAGCAAATCATTCCATAGTGTGCATTAATCTCCAAGTTAGAGAACCCCTTTAGGGATTGTTATACACAGATACTTGAGCCAAGTAAGGTCAAGTTCCAAGGCATAAAGAATAACACTTATAGCCAGGCGTGGTGGCTCACACCTGTAATCCTAACACTCTGGGAGGCTGAGGCAG
>VBSM01001562.1:32454326-32465517 GCA_008086735.1 Cheirogaleus medius
AAAAAAAAAAAAAAAAAGAATAACACTTATAATCCTATGCCTTAAAATCCATATTTCTTGCAAGGCTACATATTATACTTTCATTACAATTTGTCTTTTTTTCCCCCTGGCATGCAAAGTTGTCTGGGCACATCTTTATGCATGTTTCTGTCTATCTCTCTATGGTTGTATATTTTAAATCTACTCTATACAATCTGAGAAGGGAATGAGACACCTCATCAGAAACCATCCTTCTAAAGAGACTATAAAATTGGAAGTTTTGATTATTTCCACGTTTTCTATTACCATCTATATATTCTTCACTGTATTTAAAAATGAACAAATAAAATAACATGGTATTTGGCAGCAAATGTGAAGAAACAAAGTAACTTTATGTGTGAGGCAACAAGAAAGGAAGAAGGGTGGAACTGTAATAGTCAGTCTTGGGAAGAGAACCCCAAAGAATAAGGCGATGACTCTCCTTAGGGAAGAGAAATAGATATGTCCCCTGGGAGCCAAAGCAAGAGGAAGGAGGACCCTGTAGATTGAGTGTGTCTGAGAAGTAGCAATGGGGTTAATGGTAGAAGGCCTAGACGTTACAGAATATGCAAAGTAGTATTCAATACTCAAATAGGCATTGTCTCTGGTGTCACACATATTGAGGTCTTCATTCTGATGTTGTCTCAACAAATAGAAGTGTGACTTTGAGGAAGTCCAATATTTTCTCTAAAGACTGTTTCCTCTCAGAAAAATGGGCATGTGTTCACCATCACATGGACTTTTTGTGAAGATTAGAAAAGATGATCTGTGAGAGCATCTACCTTAATATCTGGCACATTAAATATTCATTTAAAAAAAGGAAAATATAAATGTGACACTGTTAATTACACTGGAACAATAACATGTTTAAAATATACCTTTTTAATGTGCTACCCAGCTCAATGAACCAGTTTAAGCCCAGAAAAATAATGCATAATCTCCTAAATCAGAATCATAACATACTTGGGAAATACAAATCCCTATAATTTTATGTCAGAAGTTATAAAATCATTGACTTTGTTTATATTCTTTTATTAATAAAAAATCAATCATTTTTTCCTGTTTTTTTTCCTTAAAGTGCAGTGAGTTACACTGTCATGTAGATTTATAAATCTACATGACATTGTTTGTTTGAATTTAATGAACTATCACTTTATTAAAGACTATCACTGTAAAATAGTTAATAATATAGTTAAACAGCTCCACAGTCTGGTTTCACTGCATGAAAGTTACTCAAAAAACAGAAACTCACCAGCATCATCAAGCTAAAAGATAAAATTTCTTGAATCCAGAAGAAACAATAAAATAAAATATTCTCTATAAGATATTTATTTTAGATATTCATAAAATACTTATCTTGCTGTATTTTTCTTTCAGTAGAAACTAAGTAGGCCCTAAAAATATATGGAGAAAGAATTTCCTGAGGAGTTTTGTGCTGACAATGTTCTGTACCTAAATTATGGAAAAGCAGAATCAAAACACAAATAAGGTTTTGCTCCCATACACCACAGAACTTGTTTGTGATCTGGCCAAAATTGAGGTAGATGATACTATGGCTTCAATAATTGAGAAAACTATTTTATTTGAACAAAGTTTGGTATTAAATTCCTCGCTTAATCTGATAGTTTTATGATGCCCATACCATTTCTTTATATCCTAAATTTAGAGTTCATTGAAAAGCCACTTAAATTTTTGTCATTAGTTGCAATTAACCAAATTAGTATATTTTTAGAGATATGTGCCTGTTCAAACTGTTAGTATGGAGAAACCTCAAAGTGCTACAAGTAGAACTACCATTTGATCCAGCAATCCCATTACTGGGCATCTACCCAAAGGAAGAAAAGACATTCTATAGAAAAGACATCTGCACTAGAATGTGTATAGTAGCACAATTCACAATTGCAAAGATGTGGAAACAACCCAAGTGCCCATCAATACATGAGTGGATTAATAAAATGTGGTATATGTATACCATGGAGTTCTACTCAGCCACAAAAAACAATGGTGAACTAGCACCTCTTGTATTATCCTGGATAGAACTGGAGCCCTTTCTACTACGTGAAGTATCACAAGAATGGAAAAACGAGCACCACATATACTCACCATCAAATTGGTATTAACTGATCAACACTTATGTGCACATATTCATCGGATGTTGGACAGATGGGAGAGGGAGGAGGGGATGGGTATATATGCATCTAATAGGTGCGGTGCACACCGTCTAGGGGATGGACATGCTTGAAGTTCTGACTCGGGTGGGGCAAAGGCAGTTTATGTAACCTAAACATTTGTAACCCTGTAATATGCTGAAATTTAAAAAGTAAAAAAATAAAATAAAAAAACAGTTAAATGTTGAAATTTCCCAGTGAATTCCCCATAAGTCACATAATTCTGAGATTTTAATTTCCTAAACATTGTATACTAGTATTTAGAACTTGAAATCTTCTCTGAAGCTAAGGGGCCATTTTCTTAAAAATAGTTTAGGATAATGGCAAAACATGATAGTACCAAAAGTCTGTCCAACAGACAGGATTATACAACTTCCTGAACAAGTAGTAAACAGCAGTACTCTCCTCTCCACCCCTCCTTCCTACAGCTATTTTCTTATAAGTTATTATCCCCTCAACAACCCCTGATCCAAAGTGCACTTTAAAAAAATATCTAGAATTACAGTCCCTCTTATACATATACCACATGATTTAATGAATTTACCACTCACCACAACCCCTATAGAGCCACCAGAACTGTTCCTGGACATTCACCCTGGAGCTGATCCCACTAAACCATCTCAAGAGCCTGTAACTTGACTAATATTCCATACTAAATTCTCTCCTGCTTACACTAGCTAGAGTGGATCTGTCTCTGCAACTAAAGAAACTGGCAATATGTTCTTGCATTTTATGTTCTGTGAGGGTCTTCTTCCCTACCTCAAAATTATAGATATATTTTACTATATTTTAATGCCTGTGCATATGTATTTGTAACTGAGTTTTTTCTATTACATTTCTAATTAAGTTTAACAGGTATATTATACAAAATAGTCACTTTGTCGAATTCTTTTGTAAGTTCTAATATTATACGATCAGTTGTCTTGAACTTTATAGGTAAACAATCATATTACCTAGAAGTAACAAGGGTTTTGTTTCCCTTTTTCCAATATTCATAACTCTTATTTCTTTACTTATTACACTGACTAGGATTAGTAGCACAATATTCGTTAACAGTAGTAATACCAGTCATTTTTATCTTTTCCTATATTTAACAGGAGTGCTTCTAAGCTTCTGGTAGATAACTAAGTGAATAAAATTTTTCACTGAGAACAGAGAGATCAAATTTTTCAAATAATATAGAGAAATCAAGTAAAATGGGAACTGAGAAATGACTGTTTTTGAGACCTACAGTAAAGAGAACAAAAATGTACACAAAGTTTGAAACAGAATGGAAAAA
This sequence comes from Cheirogaleus medius, assembly GCA_008086735.1. Taxonomy (NCBI): domain Eukaryota; kingdom Metazoa; phylum Chordata; class Mammalia; order Primates; family Cheirogaleidae; genus Cheirogaleus; species Cheirogaleus medius. The sequence goes on from VBSM01001562.1 coordinate 32,457,792, forward strand.
AATCAGGAAAATACTGACAATAAAAGCTCATTAACATTAGACTCCAAAACAAAAATTAGAAGGATAAGCAACAATATTTCATGTAGATGCCAGAAATAAAATAATAGCTGGCCATTTGGTATCACAAAGCTCATGCATCTGCCACCCTAGTAGGGACACGTGAAGGTAATACCTACGGTGGGAAAGGCAGGGGTTATGCATGGGCCCAACAGTACAGACTCTCACGTACCCAGGCTGCTGCTATGGTTTGAATGTTTGTATTCCCTTTAAAATTCATGTTGAAACTTTGTCCCCAGTGCAGTAATAATAATAGGAGAGGCCTCTAGGAGGTGATTAGGTCATGAAGACTCCTCCCTCGTGAATGGGATTAAGGCCCATATAAAAGAGGCTTCACACAGTATTCAGCCCTTTTCTCCTTGCACCTTTCTCCACATCAGGAGGCGGCAACAAGACATCATCTTGGATGCAGAGAGGAGCCCTCACTAGACATCAAACCTACTGGCACCTTAATCTTGGACTTTCCAGCCTCCAGAACTGTGAAAAATAAATTTCTATTTTGTTATAGCAGCACAAACAGATTAAAACAGCTGCTTTACCTACTGTAGTCACCAAATGTCCAGTCTGTCAGCAGGAGAAACCAACACTGAATCCCTAATATGGCACTATTCCTTGAGGAGATCAATGGGCCAATTGCTGACAAGTTGATTACATCGGACATCTTTCATCCTGGAAGGGGGAGATATTTATTCTGACAAAACAAGACACATATACTAAAAATAGATTTGCCATACCTCTCTACAGGGCCTTAGCCAGCACCTCTTTCTATTAGAATGAGTTTGAACCACAAGCATGGGATTCCTCATAACATTGCATCAGACCAGTAGATTCACTTTATAGGAAAAAAATTGTGGAAGTGAAGCCAATTTCAATGTTCTATTGAAGTTCTATTGAGTTGAAGCACCAGCTCAACTCAGAGGCAATGCTCTCTGAGAATGGGATGCTATCCTCCAATACACAAAATGGATATGGAATCAAAATCCTTTTTATAAGTATTTTACCATATACTATGTACATTTGCATGTTTCTAATAGGAAGAATGCAGGGGTCCAGGAATCAGGATGGAAGCAGGGGTGACCCCACTCACCATCACTCCCAATGACCCACTGAGGGACTTAAGCATGCCTTTCCCAGGGCAGCCCGCTAATACACTCCAGAGCACTCTCTATGGAGTTGATCAAAACTTCATTGGGTCTACATCACAGTTTAGTTTCTCCATCTATCCAATCCTGTTTCCTCCCAAACCTTTCTACAAGGGTTAATCCCTAATAAATATGCTGTACTCCAAACTCCTTCTCAGCATCTGCTTCACATAACAGACTTAGGATAAATGCATTTCCATCATGAGTATTTTTAGGATTGCTGTCAAAGACAATTTTCACATCTCTAACAATAAACTAAGTTGTGATAATAATTAATTAAAGAATCCTGATGCATTCCTCAATGAGGAATTTTCTTTACAATGGGAAGTGACACAGATTCTGTTACTAATGCTAGTTTATTTTTCATTACCTGACAACTCACCATGCTTAATTCAGCTGTCATTCTTTCTAAAATAATAATGCCATAATTTGACACAGCCCTTCATGAGGGACATCTGACAGCCCTACAGATCTCTAAAATAATTCCTTCTTCCTTCTTCAAAAGTGACAGGAGTTTGAAGCACAAAAGTTTATCTCTTGCTCTTGGTGAAAATCTACTTCTTTGTATTGTTGATGCAACAAAGATTTGAGAGATTGAATGAGTATTGCTTTAAATATTCAAACTGTAAAATGGAATTACACAAACCCTCTTCTGTCATTAACCAGAATTACCCACCCATTTCATCAAAATATGGCATGGTCCAACAAGCAAGTTTCTAATATAACTATTTTTCACATCTGTGTTTGCCTTAAAGAAATACAAAATTAGTGGAAAAAAGTGTGACTGAGAGATTTCTTAAATATTTAAAACATGCTTTGTGAATATAAATTCAGTCTTCAAAAGCAAAAAAAAAAAGTTCCACCTATATAATGCATTTGAATTGCTTTTATAAAAATCATTTTAATTGATTTTTTCTTTATTTTTCTTCTCTTTACATTTAAATTTTGTTGTTTTTATTTCAAAATATTAAGGGTATAAGTGTTTTTGTTACATGGATGAATTGTATTATGCTGAAGTCAGGGCTTTCAGAGTGCCTGTCACCAGAGTAGAGTACATTGTACCTGATGGGTAAGTTTTAATCCTCATGCCCCTCCCACTCTCCCTCCCTCTCAGTTTTCAATGTCCTTACACACCAATATATGACTGTGTAGACCCATCGCTTAGCATCCACTTACTATTAAGAACATGTGGTATTTGTTTTTCCATTCCTGAAATATGGTGATATTTTAATTCACTTGAAATCAATTAATATTCTACCTGCTTATAAATTACACATATATACTTAGAAAAATGTTTAAAAAAACATAGTTGGATGGCACATTATAATAACAATAAAAATTAAAACTCGATAAGCACACAAAACAAACACACGAGACTAACAGATTCCTATCATTGCACATTTTTAAATAGGTATCAGTCAGGGTTAATAATGCCAGGTGCTATAAGAAACAACTGAAAAACAATCTCTCAGTAGATTTTGGCAATAAACTTTTATGTACACGTGTGCATGTGGGTATGTATGTATATGCGTGTTTTCATGCAGTCCTATGTGTATGTTTCTGGTTGGGTGACTCCCTTGGGCAGCTCTCTTTCAAGGGATCATTAAGAGATCACAGCTCATTTCACCTTGTGATGTGACAATCTTCCAGACTTTTCTTTGAGTCTCTGCCAGATCCTCTGCACTCAGTCAGCTCACAAGCATAGAGAGAACGTGTGGAAGTTTGCAAGAGGATTTAGAGGCCGGGCCTACAATGGGCATACATCCATTTACATTCTAGATGCAAGGGGACTGAGAAGAGTACTGTTTCTCCATGACCAGAAGAAAAAGAAGTAGTTCATTGAACGCATAGCAAATTCTCTGCTTTACAAGGCAGAAAAGATAGACATAATAGGCTTAATCATTTTTGTTTTCCTATAAAAGTAAGCAGAGGGGTTTGTCAGGAAAAGATACATTTCCCTGTTAATAAATTATTTTTTAAAATATATATCAAGCAAGTGTTTATACAGGAACATTAATAACAGATAACGCCACCAAGTGGTTTTTCAGAAAATACAATTCACTCATATTAGTCTTTATATAAAGTCAAAGGTATTCTTTCTAAGAAAACTTGTGAAGTCATTTCTGCAGCATGATAAGCTAATCATCATGTTGTTTTCTAGGAATCAAAATGTCATAATGATAGAGTTAAAGCTACCAAATTATTTTATATGCTTCCATTTTCTTACCTACAATTTTATCAGGAATAAGATTTTTAAGAAATTTAAATTATTTTGGTATTATTTCCTCTACATAAATTATAAGAAATACTCATTTGATTTTAATGTTATTTCATGTTTTCAGGTTTTCAGTTTTTTAATGTATCCTCTGATTGCAGGAATTGCTAACATTTCTATTATGCTTCCTATATGCCAGATAATGATCTAAATTTTTTTAATGCATTGTTAGGTTTTAAGATTTGAACTGAAACAGTCTGGTTCAAGAATCCATGCTTCTAATCACTAGTAATGACTCTTAATATTCTTGATTTAAAAGTCTATATGAAATTTATGAATAATTTATTTCTACATATTACCAAATTTATCAAACCACTCAATATGCCAGTTGTATTATTAAATACTTAAAAAAGCCAAGACTCCATTTCACCCACATTCATGAAGTAAGGTAAAGTATATATAATTCCAAAGAATAGTTAATCCAAAAGTTAGATATGTGACTTTAAAGTAATGAGAATGATTTCTATGTTTGAAGTGCAGATTCAACTGGATGGCATTATAGGTAAAACTTATTTGCAGGTGATGAAAGCAGCTGTGCCAACATTCCAAATTATTCAAATTGAAATTAAAAAGTAAAATTGATTAGCTGGTGTCCAAGATTATTACATTGACCTATATAGGAGAAGTAAATGTGATCATAATTCTAACAAGATGAAAACATAACCACTCACTTGTCCCTAACAAAACTTTTTCTCTCCAGTGTTAATTTTAGGAAGCTTTCTTACCTTCAGAGCTCCCGAATTCTCTGAGGAGGTGCCCGATACACAGAACTGAAATATTATCTTGGCATCTGGACTCTTTATCCAACCCACTAGAGCACACCTGCATCTGCAAACACTGATATGGGTCATCCCAGTTAGGACTGACTTCAAACTGCATTAATCTTTCAACTCACTTCAATGTCTGAGAAGACAGTTGGTGTGCTCTAACTTAAGAAATTAAGTTAAAATGTGAGGAGGGAATAAAAAATACCAATTAAGTCTTTCTCACCAGCAGGGTCAACTCTGGTAATAACATTACTTACATCCCCATCAAGGATTGTAGGCAGCTCCACCAGCTGCTTCCACCACCCATTTTACTAAATTACCTTGTCTCACTTCACTCTAGCCTTTGATTTCAGCTTTGAATTACCTAATTCACTCTACATATCTCCCTCTTATGACTTATTTCAATTTTTTAAAAAAATGGTTAAATAATTGCCATAAAATTATGTTTATAAAATAGTATTCCCCTCAACAAGAATCCCTTTCAATTTAATTCCACAGTATGATTTTTTTTTTTTTTTTTTTTGAGACAGAGTCTCACTCTGTTGCCCTGGCTAGAGTGCCGTGGCGTCAGCCTAGCTCACAGCAACCTCAAACTCCTGGGCTCAGGCGATCCTTCTGCCTCAGCCTCCCAAGTAGCTGGGACTACAGACATGCGCCACCATGCCCGGCTAATTTTTTTCTATATTTTAGTTGGCCAATTAATTTCTTTCTATTTTTTAGTAGAGATGGGGTCTTGCTCTTGCTCAGGCTGGTCTCGAACTCCTGAGCTCAAACGATCCGCCCACCTCGGCCTCCCAGAGTGCTAGGATTACAGGCGTGAGCCACCGCACCCCACAGTATGATTTTTTAAAGGTTCTCATTCTCCATGAACTCCTCCAGGTAATAGTACCTGACAGGCAAATGATATTTCAACAAAGCCATTTTGATGTGGGAATATTTTGAGGCAGCTAAAATTCCAATCATTAAAATTTATTAACAATTTTTGTTATTAATCAATTTTTGAAGCAAATAGCATCACTTCATCTACTTCCCCAAAGCTGGGAGAGGAGACAGAAGAAGAGCCAAAGACAAAGTGAGGCTCAGGACGACCAGTTGCTACACTTGTTCTGAGTAGTTTTAAATTTTGACACAGCTGCTTTAGTCACCTGCAAATAAACCCTGCCAGAATCAAAACAGCTGCCTCTAAATGGACACACTACACCTGACTATGTTTAGTTTATTTACCATTACACATCTGCACTTCTCAAACAAAGGTATGCAAATCCCCAAGATACGTGGTACTATGTCAAGAGATGCTCAAAAGCAAGGCTAGACATGACAGAGCTGCCTGTGGTGTCTATTTTAGACAGATTTAAGAATAAAATAACCTTACCTGCTACCGTTTTTATATAAAACAAACATGTATCTGGCATAAAATAAAATGAAAATTTGAATAAATTGTTAAAATAAAACCTGACATGTTAAAGAAGGAGTCTGCACTGAGTCACTCCATCCTTTTTCCCAACCCTCCATGTTCCTTCTCGAACTCTGTCTTTAATGTTCCTTCAACAGAATGTTTGAAAAGCACAGCCATAAACAATTATATAGCTCCCCAACACACACACACACACACACACACACATACACACACACAAAGCTATTTCACATTTTCTTCCTATTTTAGCGTTTAATTATTCATATGTTTTTGTGTGAGGGGTATAATCTGCAGTGATTTTTCTTAGTTTATTTACTCTTATTTGTTTGCATATATTTAAGAGTAAGTTTCTCTCACTGAAATAAAAATTAAAGAAAAGATGTACTTTTACTTTCACTCTAACACTTCAAAGTTCCCAAAGAACATAATTCAGTTCCAGACCTATACGTGGGTGTCCTTCCAAAAGTTTATTGGTGATTCAAAATGCATTTACCATAGAAATAATATTAGAAATGATGATGAGAATTATATATCAGACCATTAAAGTCTATTCCATCCTTTATGCAGTTAATATACGATATATTTTCAATGAAGTGTTGAACAAAACTAGCTTATTGTAACAATGATGATTATTAAAAAGACAAAAACAAGCAATTCAATTAATCTTTTATAGGTTTAATTTGTAGGTTGACTGGTGGGAGAAGTAACTTCAAAGGCAAGGATGAATGAAAATCTTAAGGAATTTGTGAAATGGACTTCTAAGATCTTTAAATGAGAAGGTTATTTGAATATGCCCCTCCTCTGAAAAAGTATAATAACATCCATAAATATCAAAATAAAAAGATAAGTTATATCATGATTCTCCCAGCCAGATAATTTGAATTATATTCACTTCTATTCAGGTTTTCTTCCAGTCCTTATATGTCTGACTACAGAAGGTTTAAATTATGCAGATTTTTACTTCAGAACATATGCTTTCTCTTTCCTCCATAATAAAGGATCACTAACATTACTCTTAAAAATTTTTTGTCATGTTTACATGAACGTTTTTAGTTCACAAATAGCGAGAGGAGAAGGATGGGGTGCAGGGAAATGGGGAAGAAAAAGAGAAGAAAGAAGATGAAGACAAAGGAGAAGGAGGAGAAGGACAGACTTAGTGAGAAGGGGAAACAAGAGTAGAAAAAGGACAGATTGAAGAAAGGAAGAAAATTCTTCTTAGGTAATTGAAAAAGAATTAGAAAAAGAGGGAGAGATACCACAGAAATACAAAAGAGCATCAGAGACTATTATGAATAACTATACTCTTACAAACTAGAGTAAATAGATAAATTCCTAGAAACATACAAACTTATGAGATTGAACCAGGAAGAAATAGAATTTCTAAACAGACAAAAAATGAGTAGTGGATTGAATCAGTAATAAAAAATATCTCAACAAAAAAAAAAGCCCAGGATCAGATAGATTCACAGCCAAATTGTACCAAACGTATGAAGAAAAACTAATACCAACCCTCCTGAAACAGTTCCAAAAAAAATAAATGAGGAGAGAATTCTCCACAAATCATTCTATGAAGTCAGTATCACCCTGATACCAAAATCAGACAAGGATACAACAAAGAAAGAAAACTACAGATCAATATCCCTGATGAACATAGATACAAAAATCCTCAACAAAATACAAGCAAATCGAACACAACAGCATATCAAAAAGATAATATACCCTGATCAAGTGGGTTTTATACCAGGCATGCAAGGATGGTTCAACATCTGTGAATCAATAAATATGATACATCACATAAAGAGAATTAAGAACATAAGCCATATGATCATCTCAAGATGCAGAAAAAATATTTGATATAAATCAGCACCCCTCCATGATAATATCTTCAACAAACTAGGCATAGAAGGAACATACCTCAACATAATAAAAGCCATATTGACAAACCCACAGCAAACATCATACTTAATGGGGAAATGTTGAAAGTAGTCCCCCTAAGAACTGGAACAAAACAAGGATGCCGGGGGCGGAGCAAGATGGCGGACGAGAAACACCGCCAGTTAGAGCGTCTCTG
>VBSM01001562.1:32465617-32496716 GCA_008086735.1 Cheirogaleus medius
AAAAAAAAAAAAAACATAGCTCAGGTGTAATTCTGAAGGAAAAATGCCAGGACGTACCAGAGATTCCACAGAAAGAAGTTGAAACAATAAGGAGCAAGATTTTGGAAGAGATCAACCCTCGAGAAACTTGGAGTCCCATGGAAAGGGTAAGTGGGGGTTTTGTTTCTCCTCCCCTCACACCTCTGGTAGTCAGCAGGTTTGTGAGATGCAAGAGAGCTTCTCTACTCCCATGAGCCCAAAAGCTGCCACTGCCAGTGAACTGGGACCTTCTTAAAAACAAAGCACTGGGCTGCCAGCCCTCTCAGGACCACTCCCTGTCACCACAGACCCAAACTGAGGTGGCACGCACCATACTGCTTTTCCACCTATTGTGTGCCTTTGTCCTCCCTTCAATTTTCCTGTCACTGGACCCCACACAAACATTTCCCAACTTCTGCCCAGACTGCAGTGGCCACAGGAGCTGGTGGATCCTAGGTGAAGTGTGTGATCCAGAGCTTAGATATTCTGGGTGGCCTGCCTTCCAGAGAAAGGGACAAAGGGGACCAAAGTGCCAGCTCTCCTCCATTTGGACTCTTTTCCTCCTCCTCCCCTCCCCTGCCCAAGGCCAGGGTGGCACAGGTGACAATTGAGCTGGATCTCTCAAGAGTGGCTTCTTCACTTATGTTGGTGTATCCACTACACTGAGGCTTTCACGGAGAGTGAGGCTCACACATTTCCTCTTAAAGACTTACAGTGGACCAAGGGGTGCTCAGACCAGGTCTTATAAAATAAGACCTCCCTGGTGCTGCTTGCCATGCTGCTCCACCAGAACAGGGCATTCCCTCAAGTAGAGGGACATTAAGCCTAGTTGAGCACTCCATGGGCAACTTGGGACCAGCATGCTTCTCACTGGCATGTTCAGGGATTGAACTTGGGGGACCAGAGAACAGGCCCACAGGCTGCATTCCATATGCACAAGACTTGATCATGTTGCTTGGGGGCATAAAGGGGAGATTTGTGAACTAGTCTAGGGAGGCAAGGGAGCCTACGTAGGCAGAACTGAAAGGAGAAGGAAGTGTGGGTCTGAGCTGCAGTGCACTCACAGAACATGCCTCCTCCCATAGAAAAGCTACAGTTTGTGTCCAGGCTGGGATCCTGAGCAGGGAAGCTCCTAGCCCACGGCGCCATAGCCAGTGAGCTCAGCTACTCAAGGCCACTGCTTGCGGCCAGACACTGTAAGGGGGGAAAGGGGAAGGGAAGAGGAAAAAGAGTGAAACCCACCCCTGACAGCCAGTCTGTGAATCCCAGTTGGCTCCTCCCCAATGAGCAGACTTTCTAGCTTGGTGGGCTGCTTCAGCCCTTTCACAGTGACTGTTCCCAGTGGCCTGGGAGCTGACCTTTGACTCCTGCTGAGACAGCCCTTGTGCCCACCTTGGTGGAGCCTAAATGCAGCTCCTCGGAACCAGCCCTGCCCAGTCTTGCTCCTCCACCTACCTCTGATGTGGTGAAGAATAAGGAGGCCCTGAGAGCCCCAGGGTCCCACCCATCACCTGGAGCATCCAAGTGCTTCTCCTGATCGACTAGAGCCAGTCATAGGTTCCAAAAACACCACTGATCAATTATAATTAAAAGGAATGAACAACTGATATATGCAAAAATATAAATGAATCTTGAGAATATGTTGGCTCAAAAAAGCCAAACCCGAAAGAATACATACAGTATGATTCGATTTAAATGAAGGCCAAGAACATGCAAAACTAATCTATGCTATCTCTGGCGTTTGGAGGAGGAGGATGGTAAAATGACTAGGAAGAGGCACAAGAGAACTTTCTGGGTGATGGAACTGTTCTATTTCATATTGATTTGGGATGTGATTTTACAAGTTTGTACAATAGTCAAAACCTTTTGAATTTAAGAATATCTTAAGTACATTTAAGATATTCATATTTTAAGTAAAGTACACCTTATGGATAAGGATTAGGTACTATTTTTTCTGGCCTACTTTTTTATCCATTCTTAACATTAATACTATGTAAAATTTGTCTTTGTGTAAATATTTTGCCCAATTCAAGCGCTAATATTTAAACTAGATTAAACAATCCCAGTGTACACATGCACACACACTCAGAGATACCCTCTTTCTAACAGCATTATGAAGTGTTTTTTGACAGCTTTTTTTAATTAAATGAAAACGTATGTTTTCAATTACCAGTACTATAAGCTTTCAGAATTGTGGGAATAATCCAAACTACTTCCTTCAAAGACAACTGAGTTAAACATACTCATGGAGGAAGCATAGGTTAGAATTATGACTTTTTTTATCTATTTTAAAAGAATAGGACAACAGTAGGGGTTATAATCTTATATTATGCAACTCTTCTGCTCTAATATATCAAAAACTTGATGATCCAATATTATGCAGAACAGCTGAGAAGGAATCAAAGTAAACAATGTACCTTGTAGCCAACAAAGTCTGCCAATATGAGATTAGAACTCTCCATTCTAGCAAGAAAACGGTTTTGGAAAGTTCCCTGCAACTTTTTATGACTCACAGATAGTCCCAGAGGTTCCCGTTTCCATTCTGCCGTAGACAGTGTTTGAAGGAAGACGTGCAGTTCTAGTCAACTGTTGTTCTTAGGCTATTTGGCTGAAAGATCTGTTTAAAAACATTTGTTGAAAAGATGATATGTTTGGGTGTTTTAAGTTTTTAAACAAAATTCCAGATTTTAAGTTTGCTTAACTCTTAATACAACATTGATTAAAAGAATGGCCTAAGAAGAATTACTGTGTTACATAATATGTATTATGAACTTAGCAATTTTCCCATTTGAAAACTCCCAAACTAGGGGGTACATATTCTTGGCACATCCCCCCTTGCATCTCCTTCCAAACTGCCTCCAGATCCCTGGCTCCATATTCAATAGTTCTGGCTCTGGTCTTGGCCACCCAGTTCAGTATCTCACCTTGGCTTCTACTTTGACCAACACTGCCAAGTCACCTCCCATCCCACCAGGACTTGATTCCTGGCTAACCTCCACTTTTGTCTAACCCCAGCCCTCTCTTTCTCTTCTAAGCATTAAAAACCCCTCCTGAGCTACATTTTCTCCCCATCTTCATGCAGTTCTATTCCATTCTACCTGCAGGTTAGTAGTCTTCACCCCCATGACCTCTTCTCTACTCACCAGCTCCCCTATTCTACCTTTTCTTCTTTTCCCGAAGCTCCCCACCAAAAACCACCTGGTTCTTATATATTATGGTCATGTGTGGGTTTTTTTCCTGATAATAACTTTAAAGATCTGGACATGAGAGAAGGTATAATATTATAAAATATAATGTTAACATTATTTCAATAAAATTCATTACTTCATTTAATTGGCATGTTAATAGAAGGAAGCCTGATCTCTCCTGACTCCTTAAGTGACTCATTCCTGGCTGCTCTCCTACCTAGCCCAATCTTCCAACTCTCTTGGACTTTGGCGATTCCCTCCCACATGTTATCTATAAAAGGGCATTTTCTCTCCCAGGTTCTACACCCATCCCTCCTTTTACTCTATATAGATGCAGCAAACAGGGTAGAGCCAAGATACATTTTACATTTTGTTCAATTAGTTTCCAATGTTAAAAAATTGGAAGACTAAGCCTAAAAGTAGAGATTACCAGCTTCACTTGATGATCAGATCATGCACCACCAGATCCGTATTTGTACATGATAACCTCCAGGGATCCGAAATGATTTTGTTCCCTCTAGACAGGGCAGGTCCTCTGACACGGTACTAGTATGATCTCTTTTACTTGACTCACTTCCCTGACTCATCTCAGTGAATCTGGAGATTGTACCTCCTGCTATAAGAAAAGAACTGCTAATGATGGCTACAAATACTCAAAAAGGCTCTAGAGGGTTCCACTTGTATCTTAGAGGAAATTCAGTCCTCTGACCTCTACTTCAATATCTTCCTATTTCACCTTGAAGTATCAACTCAGATGATGTTGTAACAATTCTGTTCTCCTCCATTCTCAACTCAGCCTACTCCATTCATCCAATGAAATATCAACCTCCATCTTCCCTAATTCATGCTGTTCTGTGTTCTCCCATTTTCCTAGTTCTCATGTTATCATTAAATTTAAGATGGGAATTGCAAAAAAGGAACAAATACTGAAAGAGTACAAACTATGATTCACTTTGAAAATTCAGTGTGAATGTGTTTTCAAGGCATCTTCCACAAAGCAATTTTAAGTTGAGAGAAAAATCTTAAGGTGAGAGAACACAAGTGTGCTCTGCTTCTAACAACAAAATTATGTTTTATAAAACCTAATATCAGAAAATGCTATAGAGAGGCCTATGTATATGAAAATTCCATAGTTATTCCTTATATTTAAAACAATTCACAGCAATAAAGAAAATATAACATGTTTTGAAACTACATAGCAATTAATAAGGAAAATATTACAATTCTTCACAGAGGCTTACCTCAGTTCTTGGAGGAAGGAGCAGGTGTACTCCTGTCTCTGCCACTGACAAGCCGGGTGACCCTGAGCAGTTCACAGGGCCTTACCAGGCCTGACTTTCCTCATCTGTAAAATGAAGACCTGTTTGTTCTAGATCAGGGGTGGGAAAACTATAGTTTCAAATTTCAGTGTCCACATATAAAGTTATATTGGAACACAGGCATGTTTATTTGTTCATGTCTTATCTCTGACTGCTTTTGCACTACAATGGCAGAGTTGAATAGCTGTGACAGAAACTAGATGGCCCACAAAGCCAAAAATATTTGTAATCTGTCCCTTTATAGAAAACTTTTACCGACCTCTTTTCAAAGTGGTTCTCAACAGTAGATACCCAACCCCTAGAGATTCAAATATGATTAGTTTGCAGTGGTGCTGGTGCCCAACCCCAGCAATTCTGATGTGACATGTCTGCAGTGGGCATTGGTGCCCAAACCTAGCAATTCTGATGTGATGGGATTCATCAGTGGGTATTGACATTGGCATTTTCAACCTCCTAGATCATTCTGATGTGTACATATATTTCTGAACCCCTCAATTAGGTAATCTGGATGTCTTTATATTTCCAAATTTAGATAGGAAAAGACCATCTTCTACCCACTTTCACAAGTGTTCTCAGCAATGCAGAATAGTCTTTGCATTACCAGAAAGATATCCTCTAGAGCAGTGGCTTAGTGCTTTATAAAAACAAATTTCAGGCACTAACACAGACCTCCCAAATAAAACTCTCTAGGATGCAATAATTTTGAAATGTTCCCCGGGTGATTCTGATGAGTGACTAGAGTTGAGAACTACTACCCAAGATTCCCATTGGCTCCACCTGACCACAATCCAAGCTTTTACTCTCTATGGGCCCCTATAGGAAGGAGGCAGGTAGTGATGGTTTGATCAGTGTATTATTCTAGGTTCTGTGACTCAGTAACAACCTGTGTATAGTATAGACATTTTAACAATGTTGATTCTGCCAATCCATGAACATGGTCATGTTTTCTATCTGTTTATGTCCTCAGCTATTTCCTTCCTGAGTGTTTCATAGTTCTCCCTGTAGAGATCTTTCACCTCTTTAGTTAAATATATTCCTAGGTATTTTTTTTCTTTGTTGCTATTGTGAAGGGTATTAAGTGTTTGATTTGGTTCTCACTTTGACTGTTGTTGGTGTATAGGAATGCTACTGATTTGTGTACATTGATTTTGTAACCTGAGACTTTGCTGAATTTGTTTATCAATTCCAGTATTCTCACAGTGGATAACAGACTTAAACCTAAGGCATGAAACTATAAAAATTCTAGAAGAAAATGTTTAAAAAAACTCTTATTACATTGGCCTAGGCAAAGAATTTATGAAGAAGATCCCAAAGGCAATCACAGCAACAACAAAAATAAATAAATGGGACCTGATCAAATTAAAAAGCTTTTGCACAGCCAAGGAAACTATCATGAGAGCAAACAGACAACCTACAAAATGGGAGAAAATATTCACATGCAACACATCCAATAAAGGGCTGATAACTGGAGTCTATATAGAACTCAGGAAAATCAGTAAGAAAAAAATCAAACAACCCCATTAAAAAGGGGGCAAATGACATGAACGGAAACTTTTCAAAAAGACTAATGGCCAACAAACATAAGAAAAAATGCTCAACATCTCTAATCATTAGGGAAATGCAAATCAAAACCACAATGAGATATCACTGAACTCCAGGGAGAATGGCTTTTATCAAAAAGTCTCAAAACAATAAATGTTGCCATGGATGTGGAAAGATAGGAACACTCATACACTGCTGGTGGGACTGCAAACTAGTACAACCTCTGTGGAAAGCGATATGGAGATACCTCAAAGAGCTAAAAGTAAAACTACCATTTGATCCAGTAATCCCATTACTGGCCATATACCCAAAGGAAAAAAAGATATTCTATAAAAAAGATCTACACTAGCATATTTATAGCAGCACAATTCACAATTACAAAGATGTGAAAACAACCCTAGTGCCCATCAATACATGAGTGGATTAATAAAATGTGGTATATGTATACCAGAGAGCTCTACTCAGTCACAAAAAACAATGGTGATCTAGCACCTCTTGTATTATCCTGGATAGAGCTAGAGCCCATTTTACTAAGTGAAGTATCACAAGAATGGAAAAACAAGCACCATATGTACTCGTCATCAAATTGGTATTAACTGATCAACACTTTCGTGCATATATAGCGGTAACATTCATCAGGTGTCAGGTGTGAGGGAGAAGGAAGGGGATGGGTATATTCACGCCTAATGGATGTGGTTTGCACCATCTGGGGGATGGACACTCTTAAAGTTCTGACTCGGGTGGGGCAGAGGCAATATATGTAACCTAAACATTTGTGCCCCCATAATATGCTGAAATAAATATATATATATAAACATAATAAAATACTAAATTGAAACTTGTTCTAAACATCATTCTGTTCATTTTGTTAAAAATATTCCAACAACCAGGATATTTGTAACTAACAATAAATACATACTTTCAATTCTATCTGGTAGTCCAGAGTGTTTATTTTTAACATTTTGATACATTCTTTCATTCCATCAACATTTATTTAGTAGTTATTACATGTAGGCACTATACTAAGTGAAGGTATTCCAAGTCAAATATTTTGTTTACTATCATACACTAGTATGTATGAACTCTAGTACAGTTCTTTAAACATAACAGAAACTCAAGTAGCATACTTATTGAAGAATTATTTCAGTTTCTTACTGCTGTGTAACAATACACCCCAGAATTTAGGACTTAAAAAACAAAGAGTTATTATTACTAATGATTCTATAGAGTTTGACTAGGCTCAGTGGGGCTTTTCTTCTGTGCCATGTGGTGTATATCAGATGATTCATAGAGCTACAGTCACTGGAAGCTCAACTAGGGCTGAAATGTCCATGATAGCCTGTCATCCTCAAGGTTCGCACTCCACATGGCCCCTAATCATGTGCTTTAAAGCACAACTAGGCTCCAAAAGGTAAGGACAAGGAAGCTGCATATTCCTTTAAGGTTTGGAGTAGGACATCCCAGAAGGTCACTCCTGCTACTTTCTATCAGATTAAGCAAGTTAAAATGCAGCCCATATTCGAGGGAAGAGGAAATAGGCTCTATCTCTTGATGTAAAAAGCAGCGAGTACAGGGAGGAAGTGTGATACTGACAGTGCCCATCTTTGGAGACTACCACGAGAATCCAGTGAGGGAGAAAAGTAAAACAGTGAGGACAGTCAAGTATTCGGATTGTGGTGTGAATAAAAGAAAAAGGTATGAACAAGAGAAGTATGAACAATAGAAAGGAGCATCAAACGTTTCTCAAAGAAACATTTGAATGAAGACAGTTGTTTCAACCAAGAAATTTAAACCGAGATATTTGAAATAAATTATTTTAAAAATTAGATATCAAGGCAGAGTTAGGCATCAGTTATGTGAAGAAAGTGAGCAATAGGTGAAGCATTCTAAACAGGAGGAAGATTGTGGAACACAGGTGTGGAGCACGGTGAGAGTCAGAAGCTGCAAGTACCTTGGTATGAGCAGAGCAAGACCTGTATGGATGGAGTGGTTTTCCAGCAGGCAGCTGTACATAAAGATCTGGAGCTCATGCAGGTGGTCCAGATAGAGATATTGATTTGGGAGTCTTTGAACAAAAATAAGGACAGAAAGCAAAAAGATGGCCTAAATAGGGTCATGTGAGAGAGAAAATACAGTGAGAAGGGCATAAGACCAGGAACAGAGCTTTGAAGATCGCTGATACTTGAGATCCTACATAAGAAATGTGAGAAATAGCAGTAGGAGGAAAAGGAAGATAACTTATTACAAATTATCTCAGAAAAAAAAAGAGAACTTTCGGGAAGGCAGGATTGGTCAACAGTGTCAATTGCCACAGAAAGTGGGTCAAGTCAGAAGCAGAAACGTATTTATTGGGTTTGGCAATGAGGAGGTTGTTTGTGAACTCAAGGGTTATTTCAATAGAGAGGGAGCAGGAACCAGATTGTAGGAGGTTGACTAGAAAAGAGTTGAGAAAATAAGATAAATAAGTTAGTGTAGCCCAATTTACACAAGCACTACCCTGAATGGAAGGAGAGACTTGATAGATCTAAGACAGCCAAAATGATACTAATGTATTGACCCATGTCACTACATTACATGACTACATATTAGTGTTAGTTGACAGAATGTGAATGAATGAATGAATATTAAGTATATGAAGTAATTGACTTTAATAGAAAGGCAACAAGTTTTCCAACACTCTCTTCCAAATTTAGGCTTTCAGTGTGGTACATAATGATGATTAGTTCAAAGAAACCCTAGACTAGTTACCTTATTTATGCTCATTTCTTGTCAAATGCTAACAAATCCTTGCACTGGTTACACATAAAATCATGAGTAACTAAAGGCAGCTTGAGGCAAAAGAAAGAAAACTGGATGGAGTTCTGCTCCAGGTTTCCAACCACCCATTTGTATGATGTTGATCAATCCCTTCATTTCTCCAGGTCTTGGTTTGCTCTCTGTACAATGGAGTATGGACTAGATCAGGGACAGAAAATAGGAAATTAGTTGTTTTAGTAAGTATAAAACCTAACTGGAAACCCACTGGCAAAGATTAGGTCTTTTTGCAAGGAAAAATTACTATCAATGTTAACAATGATTTTTGCTTTGGTTATATTTGGAGGCATGTATACATTTCACAAAATATATTCCATATTGAAGTAGTCAAAATTATCTCATATATTAATATATTATGTGCTCAAGACCCAAATCAGAAAAACATTTTTAAAATAGAAACCAGAAACATGATGCAGTGAGTATTCTACTTGATTTTTACTATTTTTACCATTAAATATAGTTTAAAATATATATGATTATGTGCATGTATATCAGACAAGTCAGGAAAACAGAAACCACATTGTTTACAACAGAGGAGGTTTAATGGAGGAAGTTGATGTCACAGGTGTTGGAGGGTTGAATAAGTAAAAAGGGAAGACTGAGGTAACTCGGGAAGCAACTATAATGCCTGAGGTTAAGTGAACAAAGGGAGAAGGTGGGGATAACCAGAAGGATCAGCCCCCAGATGTGGCACTCTAAGGAAGGGACTTGGGCTCTGGCTGTTGCTGGTACCTCTGAGGGAACATGATGAGGTGGTTCTGGAATTGCAGATAGGAACTGGAGGCTGAAGTCACAGAACCACAGTCTGATGCTGAGGGGAGCTGCCATTGGCTTTGGGATGAAACCAACAAGAATAAAACAAACTTAAAAACAGGAAGAAAGTTTGTCTGCTCTCCCAACCCCCATCTCTTAATACCTTCACACCCTGCTCTAAAGCCTTCAAAAAGCTGCCAAGGAAATCTAAGGTATGAAGTTTGCAAACTCACAGCTTTAGCATGACAGGTAGAACCAAAGAGGAAGACAGGGAACTGAGAGACTATATATAAATGACTTGCAGCTGGGTGCAGTGGCTCACGCCTCTAATCCTAACACTCTGGGAGGCAGAGGCAGGAGGATCAGGGTAGTTTGAGCTCAGGAGTTCATGACCAGCCTGAGCAAGAGCGAGACTCCGTCTCTACTAAAAAAATAGAAAGAAATTAGCTGAACAACTAAAATATATAAATTAGCCAGGCATGGTGGCACATGCTTGTAGTCCCAGCTACTCAGGAGGCTGAGGCAGGAGGATAGTTTGAGCCCAGGAGTTTGAGGTTGCTGTGAGCTAGGCTGACACCACAGCACTCTAGCCCAGGCAACAGAGTGAGACTCTGCCTCAAAAAACATAAAAAATAAATGACTTGCACAGCTTATATATTAAGAAAAGTGAAGGTTAATTGCATTGTAGTTAATGACACAAAAATTAATGCTGAAGAAGGTATCTTAGAAAATGTTAGAATTATGGGGATTTATACATGAACAAATGAGCACATTTAAGCAGAAATACGCTTAAGGAATGGCATGCAGAAAGAAGGAAAAAAGAAAAAATTTGGACTTCATGGAAAAAATTTCTATTAAAAAGGAAAATGACACTAATGTGAAACTAACAATAACAATATTAACAGTTCTATGTAATTAAATTAGGTTTCAGGAAGAAATTGACCCTTATGTTGGTTCCACAGGCCATGATGAAATGTCTCACAAGAACTTACTGCCTAAAATCTAGGATTAGTGGGCTCATATGCTCATGAACAAACACTAGTCAAGATGTGCCCCAAAGTTAAGATAGACCAACAGTGACATCTGCTGCCATGGACCTATTTTTAAAAGGGCCAGTCTCAACATTTTCAAGTTAAAGTTCCTGCCAAACCACTGGGCCTCTGCTGTGATGAGTCAGCACTTGTGGAATTCCTGTTTGTCATCTGTGCTATTAGAAGATTTGCTAAGGCGAACACAGAACATGGGAAAATGAGAGAATGTTTGAAAATGTAACTAAAACAAACAAAAACAGTGGGGGTAAAGATGTAAGTGATGGGAAAAAGAAACTTCACATTGTCTTTTCTCATCCTGTTTTTCCCTTGGCTGAGTAAGTTGTAATTAATTTTGTAGCTGTTAGCAAGCATAAGCATGTCCTCAGTGAAAAGAAGGATTAATTTAACTGTTGCCAGCTTCAGTGGATTCCAACCCAAAATTTACAGCAGAATATCCAGACCAGAAAACAAACAAAAAAAAAATCCAACAATCAAAGGAGGGTATATGGAAAATTTTTAGAGTAACCCTTGCTTAGGAAACCACTTCCTAGTTATCTAAGTGTTTTCCTTGATTATACCTCCTTCAACATCTGCTGACCCTCTGGCTTTTCCTTTTTCTTTTCTGAAAGCCAATAGAACATAAGGTTTGAATCAAATACTGTGATTTTTAAAAAACACATATTATCGCCGGTGTAAAGCAGTCATTTATATAAACCAATACATATTATTACCTCAAGAAAATCATGGGTTAATTTCTTTGCTCAAGAAAAAATGGCAAATGATATGAATTAGTTATTATGAAAGAAGATGAACAATACAGACAGATGTTACACTTGAAGGGAACTGAATTAAGATTTCTGGCTTCTAAAACAAGGTTCTGACCATTCCTAAATGTGTCACCTTGAGAAAATTACATAACTTCTCTTGGCCTCAGTTTTCTCTTCTGTAAAATGGAAGAAATGTACTGAGGGATGGAAAATGGGTTCCAACTCATTTCCCTTCTTGGGCTACCTGGCAATGGTTGCTTATGAGTTAATCCTAAAGCTGCATCCAGAATTGATGGGAGAGAATGCTAATTAGCAAGGTCTGCTGTGGACAATATAAGTGTAGAGTAGCTGTACACATGCAACACGTATACCAATTCACGGACAAAACAATTTCTCATCTTTTTTGCAGCTGAAGATTCTATTATTAACTATCATTTTTAGTGCCTACTATAGCTGTGCAAGATGCTCAACAAACATAATTTCCAATTTTATAATATTCTAAAGACAAGGAAACCAAGCCTCAGAAAAATTAAACAATTTTCCCAAAGCTACACAACATAGCTGGACTCAGTTACTAACATAATATCCCAACATTCTCTATTATAGATGAAATGTTAACTTCTGATATTTTGGATCACATTCCCTAGCCCTCTCGAAACACAAAAGCTATATTATAACATCATTGTGTCTTGTCAGATGATATCTTAATACACCTATATACCTATACAAAGAAAGGATGACGGTTTTGATGTGAAATTTGGCTAGCCCATATAAACATGAAGAGCAGGGGAGGAGTCTCAGGGAGAAAATGTACAAGAAAATACTTTTTTTCCCAGCAAACAGACTAGGAAAGATTGTATGTTGAAAATTAAGTGACAAAGAAAGGAACAATAACTTACAAAGTCATTTTTAACTTTAAAGCAAATAGAATTCTAAACAAATAAAATCAGAGGGATACTGAATCCAGAATTAGAAAGAGACTGTAAAAGCAGACTACTGTGCAATTGATACAATTGCATCAATTTGGGAGACTTAGCTTACTTAATGGGTACAGTACTCTGGGATGTACTAGATACATGTGAATGTTTAATAAACACAATTCAATGGTGATGGTTTGTAAATAATTCAGACAATGAATTTCTGGTGAAAAATATTTTTTGATGTCTCTTTAATTTGATACAACACCTTGGACTTTTTTTAGGTTATAATGTGCAAGTACAGTAGAAAGCAAAAGCACTCTAACTTTTCATTAGAAGAAACTCTTCACATCAGATAACAGAATTCTCAGAAGTCTCTGAAAGTGGCATCACAAAATTGGTCTATACTGACTAATTATAGAATTACATATTGATGCTTTTGAAGTACATACTCAGAAATTTACAATTGCCATTGGTAAATTACTCAGCAATATAGATTAGTAAAAAAGCTTTTAAAAAATCAGATGCAAGAATGTACCCATAGCAGAAAAATGATTATTAGTAGTCAGACTGGATTTCATATCAAGGTACCTTATGGTCCAATGATTAGCTGACTGATTTATTCATGTTATATACATTTATTCTTCACTTATCATATACTAGGTACTCTGATAGTTATCAGGAATACATTCAAAAAATAAAATATTAGTAGTCCTAATTTTGAGGAGTAGACATCTAATTGGAGACAGGCATATAAATAAATAAAAATACAAAGTGACAAGTAAATCAACTGGACTATGTTTGAAGTATATATGTGAAAGTGAAGTAATAACTTTTCTCTCAAAGGATCAGAAAGACACAGAAGTACAGGAACAAACTGAAGGTTAATGTTTCTTAAGACACTAGTAGCTTACATGTCATTTACATAATATTAAAATAGTAAGAAATGTTAAAACTGAAGTCATAGACTTTTAGATAGGTCCCACTCATATATAAGATAGTTCTAAAAAGAGAACAATCAATAACCCCATGAAAAGTATACTTATACTATTATGTAAAGCAAAGTGTTGCATTATTTTTCATCCCTCCTATTTCAAGCCGATATCATTCCGAGGTGTGAAGGCCCATCGTGATATCACGCGCCAAGAAAGTCAACACAAGAAAGTCCCACAAAGAGTGTTATTCCACATGTGCTCTGTGACTAATTCTGTTTGTGGAATGAACTGAGCCGTGGTCATGGGTCACATTCAGCCAGCCAAGAGAATGTTTCCAGAGTGTAATTGTTCTGGGCATCAAGGCACTTTACAGCATGTTCCCATTGCCTTTTGATACTCTGTGGCCAGGAGACTGCTGAGAAAATATTATTCACCAGAATTAGACTGGACTAGTCAACCTCCTGGTTATTACATCTCCATGTCAACACAAGCTGTGTCTGCAACCGAACTTACCAGATGTTTCTAATTTCTCTACCTTCTGAACTACAAGCTGGATTTTTTTTTTTCTGGCTTTGAAATATTTTAAACAAAGGACTTTCTGTGATGGCCCAGGAAACTTACAAAATTAAAATCCTGGTTAATATCAGAATAAGAGTCCTGGTTCTCCTGTGCGGCCACACTGATGGGATTTCCACTTTGCTTTTCACTACCTCTCACATTCTTTCAAAGGGTTTTTAGCTATCAGAGCTTTATTCACTCTCTAGAGATTTCCATATGGCTAACATTGAAAAACATTACTAAATTCTGGAGCTAACTACACATACTCTGTTGTTGTATTACCTAAAATAAATGATACTTCAAATTAAGGCGTTAATGTCTATAAAAATCATCAATTCACATACCTTTTAAACCAGCAATTGCATTTCTAGAACACTATCCAAAGACTTTACACATATTCACAAGGAAGTTTATACAAGGTTATTCATGGCAGCTATGTTTGTTAAGATCTGGAAATTGGAAACAACCTAAGTTTTTATTAGTAGGGAACTGGTAGAATAGGTTATGCTATGTCCGCACAAGGAATAATATGTAGCCCTTAAAATAATTTATATATATAACATCAAAAATTCCTTATAACAATTGTTAGGTGAAAAAAAGAAGGTGAAGAACCAGGTCAGTATGTGTGGATGTATCTAAATATGCACACATACATCACACATATATATTATATAACTTTGTGTAGTTTTGAATTTTAATTTGTTGCAATGTGCAAGTATTTTTTATTCAAAAATAAATAAGTTGAGAAAAATAAAGTAATATAAAAATAAACAGAAGGTGAGACCTAGAGTAAACTACACACAATAAATTAATGAAAATGGCGCAAGGTGGATGGGAGGGATAAAAGAAGGAAATGAAAATTGTGAGAATTCTAGCTTCCAAAACTGTAGATGAATCTGTCTCTTATTCTCACTGGTAAAATTTCCAACTGTTATAAGTTGGCCCATCCCAGTTGTGATTCTTTTGGTACCTAGCTTCTTTCACTTAACATAATGTCATCCATGTTGATCCACATCACAAATGACAGCATTTCTTTCTTTTTTAAGGCTGAATAATATTCCATTATGTATATATACCACATTCTCTTTATCCATTCATACATTAATGGGCTGCTTCCATATCTTGGCTATTGTGAATAGTGCTGCAATAAACATGGGAGTGCAAATATCTCTTTCATATACTGATTTTCTTTCCTTTGGATATATATCCAGCAGTGGGACTGTAGGATCGTATAGATCTATTTTCAGTTTTTTGAGGAACCTCCATAAGTTTCCCATAGTTGCTGTACTAATTTACATTCCCACCAGCAGTGCACTAGCATTCCCCTTTCTCTGCACTCTCACCAGCATTTGTCCTTTTTTTTTTTTTTGGTAAAAGCTATTTTAACTGGGGTGAGATGATATCTCACTGGGGTTTTGATTCACATCTCCCTGACGATTAGCGGTGTTGAGCATTTTTTCATACATCTATTGGCCATTTGTAAATCTTCTTTTGTAAAATGTCTATTCAGATCCTTTCCTCATTTTTAAATTGGATTATTTGGGGGATTTGCTATTGAGTTGTTTGAGTTCCTTATTTATTCTGGTTATTAATCCCTTGTCAGATGAAGAATTCGCAGATACTTTCTCCCATTCTTCAGTTTGCTCTTCATTCTGCTGATTGTTTCCTTTGCTGGGCAGAAGATTTTTAGCTTGTTGTAATCTTATTTCTCTATTTTTGCTTTTGTTGCCTGTGCTTTTAAGGTTTTACACAAAAATTCTTTGCCCAGACCAACACCCTGAAGCACTTCCCAAATGTTTTCTTCTAATAGCTTTACAGTTTCAGGTTTTATATCTTTCCAAATGTTTTCTTCTAACAGTTTTATAGTTTCAGGTTTTTTATATAAGTCTTGAATTTATTTTGATTTTATTTTTGTGGATGGTGAGAGATAGGGGTCTGGTTTCATTCTTATGCATATGGATATCCAATTTTCCCAGCACCATTTATTAAAAAGATTGTCCTTTCCATAATGTATGTTCCTGGCTCCTTTGTCAAAAACAAATTGGCTGTACATGCATGGATTTATTACTAGGTTCTCTATTCCATTGGTCTGTGTCTGTTTTTTATGCCAGTATCATGATGTTTTGATTACTATGGCTTTATATATATTTTGAAATCAATTGATGTGATGCCTCCAGCTTTGTTCTTTTTTCGCTCAAAATTGTTTTGGCTATTTGAGATCTTCTGTGATTCTATACAAATTTGAGATTACTTTTTGTATTTTTGTGAAATAGTAGTTTGATAGGGATTGCACTGAATCTGTAGATTGCTTTGGGTAATATGGACATTTTAACATTAATTGTTTCAATCTATGAGCATGGAATAGCTTTCCACTTTGTGTGTATGTTCTCTTCAATTTCTTTCATCAGTGTTTTATAATTTTCATTGTAGAGATCTTTCACTGCCTTAAGTTTATTCCTAGGTATTTTATTTCTTTTGTAGCAATTATAAATAGAATTGCTTTCTTGATTTCTTTTTCAGATTGTTTGCTATTGGTGTATAGAAATGCTACTAATGTTTTTATGTTGATTTTTGTATCTTGAAACTTGACAGAATTTGTTAATCATTTCTAACAGTATTTTTGGTGGAGTCTTTAGGGTTTTCATATATAAGATTATGTAGTCTGTAAACATGGACTATTTAACTTCTCCCTTTCCAATTTCAATATCTTTTATTTCTTTGTCTTGACTAATTGCTCTGGCTAGGACATTGGCTAGTACACTGTTGATTAGAAGTGATGAAGGTGGGCATCCTTGTTTTGTTTCTGATCTTGGAGAAAAAGCTTTCACGTTTCACCATTGAGTATGATGTTAGCTGCAGGCTTGTCATATACAGCCTTTATTGTGTTGAGGTACATTTCCTGTACACATAATTTGTTGACAGTCATCGTGAATGGATGTTGAATTTTGTCAAATGGTTTTTCTGTATCTATTATGATGATTATACAGTTTCTGTCCTTCATTCTGTTAATGTGGCATATCACATTTATTAATTTGCATATTTTGAATGATCCCTGCATCCCAGGGATAAATCTCACTTGATCATAGGGAATGATTCTTTTAACATGCTGTCAAATTCTATTTGCTAGTATTTTGTTGAGGATTTTTGCATCTATGTTCATCAGGGATATTGGCCTGTAGTTTTGTTGTCATTTCCTTGTCTTATTTGGGTATCAGAGTAATGCTGGCTCCATATAGTTTGGAAGTATTCCCTCCTCTTCAATTTTTTGGAATAGTTACATTAGAATTTATATTAGCTCTTCTTTAAATGTCTTGTAGAATTCAGCAGTGAAGCCATAAACTCCTAGGCTTTTCTTTGATGGGAGACTTTTTATTACTGCTTTAAACTTGTTATCCATTACTGGTCTCTTCAGCTTTTCTATTTTCTCATGGTTCAATATTGGTAGGTTGTATGTGTCCAGGAATTTATCCTTTTCTTCTAGGTTTTCCAATTTGTTGGCATATGGTTCTTTATAATGGTCTCTAGATTTTGTTTATCTTTTCAAAACATCAACTTTTCATTTCATTGATCTTTTGTATTTTTTGTCTCAATTTAACTTATTTCTGCCATGATCACTATTATTTCTTTCCTTCTACTAATTTTGCGTTTGATTTGTTCTTGCTTTTCTAGTTCCTTGAGGTGCATAGTTAGGTTGTTTGCTTGGTCTTTCTCAGTTTTTGGAGCAGGTGTTTATTACTCAAAACTTCCCTCTTAGAACTGCTTTTGCTGTATCCCACAGCTTTCAGAATGTTGTATTTCAATTTTCATTTGTCTCAAGAATTTTTTAATTTCCTTTTTAATTTCTTCATTGATCCATTTATTGTTAGGAGCACACTGTTTAATTTTCATGAATTTGTACAGTCTCCAACATTTCTTCTATTATTGATTTTTAGTTTTATTTCATTATGGTCAGAAAAGATACTTGATATGATTTGGGGTATTTTTTATTTGTTATGACTTATTTTGTAATCTACCATATGGTCTATCCTGGAGAATGTTCCATGCGCTGTTGAGAAAATTGTGTATTCTGCAGCTGTTGGATGGAATGTTCTGTAAATGTCTGTTGTTGGGTCCTTTTGTTCTAGAGTGCAATTTAACTCATATTTCTTCATTGATTTTCTATCAGGATGATTTTTCCATTGCTGAAAGTGGGGTGCTGAAGTCCTCTACAATTATTGTGTTGTAATCAACTTCTCCCTTTAGATCTATTAAAATTTTTTACCTGTTTGGTTACTCTAGTGTTGGATGCATATATATTTACAATTATTGTATTCTCTTGTATTGACCCCTTTATTATTATATAATGGCCTTCTTTGACTTTTTTTTTTACCCTTCTTGACTTGAAGTCTGTTTTATCTGATATAAGTATAGCTCCTGCTCTTTTTTGGTTTCCATTTGCATGGAATATCTTTTTCCATCCTTTCACTTTCAGTCTGTGTATGTCTTTATAAGTGAAGGGATCTCATAGACAGCATATGGTCAAGCCTTGTTTTTTTTATCCATTCCACTACTCTATGTGTTTTAATTGGAGAATTTAAGCCACTTATACCCAAGGTCATTATTGATAAGTAAAGGTTTACTCTACCATTTTGTTACTTGTTTTTTTGTTGTTTTGAAGATCTTTTCTTCCCTTTTTTTTCTTTTACTGTCTTCCTTTGTGGTTAAGTGATTTTCTCTAGTAGTACATTTTGGTTTAATGCTACTTATTTCTAGTGTATGTATTATAGATTTTGCTATGCTTATCATGAGGCTTACAAAAAACATTTTATAGTTATAACAGGTTATTTTAAACTGATAGTTACTTGACTTTGATGGCAAAGAAAGGTAACAAAAACAAACTCTACACTTCAACACTATCCCCTTCCCACATTCGGACTTATTGATGTTTTAAATTATATTTTTATATTGTCTATCTCTTAACCAATTGTTGTAGTTATTTATTTTAATAATTTTGCCTTTTAGTCTTCATATTTATATATAAGTGCTTACTTAGCCAATTACAGTATTATAGTATTCTGAATTTGTCTGTTTTCTTTATTTTATAAGGTATTTCTTTTCGTACACAGGCTAGGATGCATAGAATATGGACAAACATGAAGACAACAATTTTAATTTGAAATTTACAATTTCAAATCTTTTTACAAAGCTATAATTGTATATATACAATTATATATCAATTATGGCAATTGTCACCATTCACAAAGCTTGAACAGCAAAAATTTTACCTATGTAATCTTTAGGTAATCATATAATGGTTTTAAAAGACCATCAGACTATTGAAGGAGAATATAAAGTATTGTAAATGTTTCGAACTAGTGAAATGCATTCAACGTATGCTTATGCCTTAAACAAATAAATCATTTGCCTTTTACCCATAATTCTCTCCTAATTTTACCAGCAGCATTCTGCCAACCAGGTACACCAAAACCACAATGATGGGAAAATATTAGTCACCTGTTTCCTTTCTACATTCTATGAGTTATTAACCAAGAGCACAGCTGGATGATTAACTGCATGTCTTAGTGCAAAATGTTCCAGTTGCATCCTGATTGCCAGAATTTGTTTTATTTATAACTTTCCTGGCATTTATATTATTTACTTTACATCTCTGTAGTTAACTGCCAAATATGAACAATAAGTTATTCAACTTACCATCTTTCCTATTCTTCTAAGTAAGCCTAGTTTCTACTGTGAGGAAATAGTCAATGGAAAGTGCTAAGTATTAGTTGGAAATTAAAAATTCAAAGTCATATCCAGGTCAATGATTAAATATTATGAGGCTGGTTGAGGTGCATTTTCACTTCAAATGTTTTTTAGAATATTGAATAATATAAGGCAGAATATTTTAGATCACATTTCTAAGTATCAATTTTTAAGTAATTAGAAAGGAAAAATAATAATTAAGTTCTTATATATAATCTTTGAATAGGTCTTTCTCAAGACAATACTCTTTGAAACAGATGAAAATAGATTACTTTATATCTTTTAAGATAATTTCTAAATGGTACCCTAAAGACTATGCAGAAGCCTCTGCTGAGGAAGATGTGCTGCAAATGCTGCCCTCCTCGCATCTGTTTCCCATCTCCTCTCCTTGCCACTAGACCAATATCTAGGGCCAAGTGTGACCATGGCCTTACTCAGGAATCGCTAGTGAGAAGGGGGATTTGTTACCAAAGTTGCTGCAAGGCCTGGCTAACACGAACTGGTAGAAATCAGGACAGTGTGCCCAGAAATAGCTCTTAAAGTTCCTGAACCAAGAGAGGACCTGAACTTGAAGCTGGATTATGGAGAGTTTGTTGATATGGGGCACTCTCTGTGATGCAGGATTTAGTACCCTGGCAAAGGCCCTGGGATCAAGTTCTGATATGCTGCTAGATATGCTCTTGCAAGTTTGGAAAAAATGATGGCCTTTCTATCAAATAAATCAGAAATGCTAGAACTGCCCTGTCAGAGTACTGAGAAAAGGAAACAAACGTTCCAGAGAAGTGAACATGCTAGCATGTGTCTATTCCATAAGACTTGAGAACCAACCAGCTGACTTTCTTTGGGAGGGGCTGGAGAGCATTTCATTAACTATGGTGATAAGGAAGGCCCTGGAGAGAGATGTGCCACCATTACTGAGAAGCTTTGAAGTGGCTTCCCTCTGCAGGCTGATGCTGATGGCAGGAGATACTCTTCTATAACTTGGCTCCCTAGTGACAATGGAGACAATAGGATTACTGAGTAGCAGAGGAGATGGCAGCACTTAATTGTCAGAGGCAAGGTATGTGCAATAACTATAATTGGCAACAAGGTTGAAATAGCATCCAGGGCATTCTGACCCACAGAGAAGTATAGAGATGGCTAATAGGCCCTGGTTTCTGAGAGCAAGACAGTCAACAAGGGACTGTTAAAGCAAGCAGTCAACAAGGGAATGTGGATAGTCAACAAGAGAGTGTGTGTGTGTGTGTGTGTGCATGCTTGTGTTTAAGGAGATCAAGAATGTATGAGCAGAAGGATGATATCAGCTGCCCCAATGGAACCAATGGAAAGCTGCAATATCTCACCTATATTCCATACCTGAGCCAGTTCTTAGACAAGAACCCATTAATCAAAAGAGATCACATCTCTACATGGAAGGACTCTACAATACCATAGCAAGAGAGAATAGTAATTCCCTCAGTCCTTCCCCACAGTGACCCAGGGTCATTTATCAAGTAACTTTACATGAGGGAAGAGAAACCAGCATTGCTCAAGGATGATTGAAATTCAAGATCTAAACTGACTCTGACAATAGAGAACACAAAATTATATCATATCCCCACTGTTAGAGTAGGAGCATATGGATATTAGGTGACAAATGTGATTCTGGCCCTAGCTCACCTCATAGTGAATCCAGGGGCTCCAGACCCACCAAATGATCATTTCTCTTCTTTCCTATTGTCCCAGAGAACACATGTTTGTACTTAATTCTACATAAGCAATTTATACTCATTATTTAAAAGGGCTGCCAAAGTTGTATGAACTTCAGGAAACACTCTGGCTTTAAGTTATGGTTAGTCCTTTGCAGTTGCTTTCTACCCATTGCACACTCTCCACTCCTCTATATTTTTGCCTGTTGCAATTTTCTCTAACTTTCAAGGTAAGTCCATCTTGAATTATAGACACAATTTATCCGATGAACTCAGTGTTGTGAAACCTGAATTTTCCTCCTAGATCAAGGCTTATCCAGTAATAGGCCAACTTTAAAAGTCATTTAACTGCTTATGAAAAATCCCAGTTCTGCCACGTGTCAGCTGCATGGCCTTGGCTAGTTATTTAATATCTTAATGCCTTACTTTCTTCATCTGTAAAATGGGGACCATAACACTGTGCAAGGATAGGGTTATCTTACAGCTGGACTGGGTCAGTTCTGTGCTTATCTCCAGGGATGCCTGGAAGTCTGCTACTGATCCTTGGTCAAGATAAGAATGCAATGTAGTAGCTAGTAACTTATAATGTGCTATTTAAAGTTCAAAACTCCAGGGAGGCACTCTGTATTCGTTTATCTACATCGTTTAGATGTATGGGTTGACGGTTTGCATCTGGTTTACCCTGTTACACATCTTGGCTGCAACTAAGTGATCAGTAAGGCACAAAAGCCTCCTTTACTTGCATTTAGGCTCCACTGAATTTACATACCCCATACAGATCTGCAACGTTCATAATCTAAAGGTGAAATGCATCTTGTACAACTGAGAAGAGACCCTGGAGTGGGGCTGCACTGGGAGTTTTCAGACTTTCTGTAATTGCTTGAACATTTTTCTCCTGGTATGCCATATTCTTTGCAATTATTAAAGCCTTATATAAGTGTATACTGTAGAGTCTTGAGAGTTCTTTCCTTTTTTGACTGTATGTAGCACCAACTTCATAAGGCCTTTGTAAGGATTGAGATAATAAGTGTAAAGCACTTAGCCTTACACATAATAAGTGTTTAGTAAATGACAGCCATGATTATTAATATTTTCTCTCTCTCCCACATGGTCCAACCTCCCTCCATTAACGATGGCATTAACTGAGATGGAATTAATTGCTTCTATAGGCTATTACTATCTATAGCACTAGTTCTCAACAAAGAGTTATTTTGCTTCTCAGAGGACATTTGGCTATATCTGAAGATATTTTTGGTTATCACAACTGGAGAAGAGGTGCTAATGGCATCTGGTAATTGGAAACCAAAGATGCTACTAAACATCAACCCACAATAGCCCCCACAACAAAGAATTATATAGCCCCAAAAAGTCAATAGTGCAAAGGTTGAAAACCCTGGTCTGTTGCTCTCATTGCTTATCTTAATTACCATCACATTCCCCAAGCACCAAGCACAGATCCCTACATATGTGTGCGATAGTGTGCTTGTATTCAGTAAATGTTGAACCTGTAAGATAGGCTGGAAATTTCTCTTGTCTAACCAAAGAGCCACCTCTCTTTACAGTTTCTCTTTATGGTAAGTTAGGCCTTCTGCTTTTGCTATTGCTCCACACTGCAAGTGTTAGCTACATGCAGCGAGTCAAGGAACGGAAACCTTGTGCTGCTATACCAGCTCCTCTGATGGTTTGCCCACCTTCCCAATTATATCATTGCCACAGACTTTCTCAAAGCAGCAGAGTCATGCTTTTCCTCTCTCTGGTCCTTCTCCCATCCCTGGAATGAGATAGTGCATCCTTCCACCAGAAACTATCCTAAGGGCTGTACGTGTTAACAGATGATCCCATTTTATTTCTATCCAATGCCTGCAAAGTGAATATAGTGCATGAAAAAAATATTGTGACAACCACATACTCAGAGAGAAATTCTCCCTCACTCTTACTCTTCACAAGAAATGAGGTAAAACTATATTCCAAGGACATTCCAAGGGTCATTATTATTTGTCCTCAGAGTATGTTCTTAACACCTTGCACAATTCAAAGCCCAGGAGTATAGCTGATACTTTTCTCTTAGGATATCCCAGCTTGCCCAGGACTGTCCCAGAGTTAGCACTGAAAATCCCATGCTCCCAGGAATCCCTCCATCCCAAACAAACCAAGACAGTTAGTCAATGAACTCTTACTCAAGTGCTTCTCAGCATATAAAACAGCTGATAGGTATAATCAACATTGTTAAAATGTCCATACTACCCAAAGTGATTCACAGATTCAATGCAATTCCCATCAAAATACCAATGTCATATTTCACAAAATTAGAACAAATAATTCTATGCTTTGTTTAGAACCAGAAAAGAGACCAAATAGCCAAAGAAATCTTAAGCAAAAGGAACAAAGCTAGAGACATCACATTACCAAACTTGAAACTATACTACAAGGCTATAGTAACCAAAACAGCATGGTATTGGCACAAAAATAGACATAGACCAATGGAACAGAATAGAAAAAAACATATACAAAACTGTGTACATACAGCCAACTGATCTTTGACAAAGCAGACAACAATATACACTTGGGAAAAGAAGCCTTATGCAATAAAGTTGCTGGGAGAATTGGATAGGCACATGCAGAACAATGAAACAGGATCCATATCTCTAACCACTCATAAAAATTAATTCAAGATGGATAAAAATATGTAAGGCATGAAACCATAAGAATTCTAGAAGAAAATGTTGGAAAAACTCTTCTAGATATTGGCCTAGGCAAAGAATTTATGAAGAAGATCCCAATGGCAATCACAGCAACAACAAAAATAAATAAATGGGATTTCATTAAATTAAAAAGCTACTGTACAGCTAAGGAAATAATCAGCAGAGCAAATAGACAACCTACAGAATGAGAGAAATATTCACAAGCTGTATATCCAACAAAGGGCTAATAACCAGAGTCTACAAAAAACTCAAGCAATTCGCCAAGAAAAAACAACCCCATTAAAAAGTGGGCAAAAGACATGAACAGAACTTTCCAAAAGAAGATAGACTAATAGCCAATAAACATGAAAAAAATGCTCAATGTCACTAATCATCAAGGAAATGCAAATTAAAACCATAATGAGATATCACCTTACCCCAGTTAGAATGGTTTTTATTTAAAAAGTCCAAAAACAATAGATGCTGGCATAGCTGCAGAGAGAAAGGAATACTTATACATTGTTGGTAGGACTGCCAATTAGTACAACCTCTCTGGAAAACAGTATGGAGATTCCTCAAAGAACTAAAAGTAGACCTACCATTTGATCCAGCAATCCCACTACTGGGTATTTACCCAAAAGAAAAAAGTCATTTTATAAAAAAAAAAAAAAAAACACCTGTACTCAAATGTTTACTGCAGCACAATTCACAATTGCAAAGATGTGGGACCAACCCAAATTCCCATCAATTCATGAGTGGATTAACAAAATGTGTATATGTATACTATGGAATACTACTCAGCCATGAAGACGGATGAATTAAATCCTTTTGTGACAATTTGGATGGAACTGGAGACCATTCTCCAAAGTGAAGTATCACAAGATGGAAAAACAAACATCACATGTACTCACTATTAAACTGGAACTAACCAATGAGCACTCATGTGCACAGAAGGAAGTAAAACTCTGTGGAAATCAATTGTGGGGAGAGGGAAAGACGGTGAAAACCTACCTGACAAAAACAATGAACACTATCTGGGTGACGGGCACACTTAGAACCCTGACTCAAGCATAACAAACGTGATATGTGTAACCAAAAACATATGTACTCCTGCAATACTTTGAAATTTTAAAAAATACAAAACAAAAAAGATAAGTTTTGCTTTTACTATATTTTCCAGAAATATTTTGTGAACCTGTGTTACTTTTCCACTGTTTTCTGCTTGCATGATGGGTACTAGCATCACAGTACCCAGCTGAACTATAGTATGCACTCAATCTCCCTGATGCATTGATTAGAGGCCATAAACCTTATGTGTCAATATACTGTATTGCCTTCACCTATAAAGTTATCAGACCAGTAATAATAATAAAATTTTTCTTTAGTAACAGAGAAAATTGTAAAAATAGCATCAAAAAAAGTTAATGAGTATAGCACATACTATATGTCAGGCATTATTTGTTGTGCTTTATATATTTTGGCTTATTAATACTCCCAGCAAGTCAGTTATGCTGATTTCCTATTACCTTTAATTTTCTCCACCATCTCAGAAGTTATTATATAATTCTCCACGTTCTACTTCTAATTGTACTTTTACCTCTCTCGTTCTCTCCATTGCTTTTTTCTAGCTTTAGGAATAGACAATGTGATAAAGCTGAAGGAGCAATGAGGTATGAGGTCAGGAAGATGCATTTTGAATCCCACTTCTAGCACCACCTGATGGCTTGGCGACTTTGAACAAGTTCCTACTCTGTTTCTTCATCCGCAGAATGCAAATAAAAATATCTCCTTCATAAAGTCATTGTGAGAATTAAATGAGATAATGTATGTTTAATGTGTATTAGTTCTGTCCTCATCATCACATTTATAGTTTGGAGTCAACAGAATTATATAAACCTGTTTAACAACAACAATATAAATTTGCAATCTATAATTTCAAGGGGGCATTTTCAGAGATGTCTTCTCTGGTTGTTACCTTATCTAAAATAAAACGCACACACAATCACACTCACAGCACACACAACATATGTAACATACAAAATGTACACACCACATACACACAATCACACTCAACACACAACATACACATACAACACACACAATATAACACATAAATAATAAACAACCTATTACACAAACACAGATCTATACACCTAATTCTGTATACTCAAACTATACTTTATTTCCTTCATGGTATTTATTTAGTATCTGAAATTACACAACTGATTGGCTTAATTATTAATTACCTGTATTCACTAGAATGTAAACACTAATGGAAAGGAAAGGTGACAAAGCTGTAGGTGCTAGAAAAAGGCTGTCTGCCAAGGCAACACATGATTCGTTTATTTATTCAGTCATTTAAAGAAAACATCCAAGGTCCTGCAGCTGAGTCTTCTAATTTACCTGGCAAGAGGAGGAAGAGCTTTTGTACATCCACACTCGCAAATACTAAAACCGCTACCCAGTCAAAACGCTACAGAAGAAGAACCTTTCTCAGTGAGAGGGAAGAAAGCTCTCTAAAGGACTTTGGACAGAATGGAGAACCAAAGCAGTGATTATACATTTCCTGCATAGCATTTGGTGAGAGAGAAGGTAACCATCTATACTGAAAAGATTCATCTAGTTCCCATCCTTTGTTCAACTTCAATGTTTTAAAAGTTTCAAATAAATAAAATCATTTGAGTTGAAAAAAAAAAAAAATGTGAACATTTACTCTGTACCCAAATGGAGAGAAGGGTAGTGGGGAAAATGTTCTATCTTCTTGAGGCTTATATTATAATAGACTATATTACTTATATTTTTAAAAACTTAAGTTATATATTAACTCTTAAGCTTCAACACCAAATAAATTCCAATGGACTGTGAACAATGAATATTGGCTTTGTTATTTGTTAGGGTCAAGTCATGGGACTTAGTCACTTAACCTCTGATCATCAGTTTTTTGACCTGTAAAATGACGAATCCTAATACTACTCCACAGAGATGGTATAAGAATTAAATTAATGGGTAGAAAATATGAGAAAACATTTAGAATAGAGCCAAATACTCAATATATATTCATAGGTACTCATTTTAATTTACAATTCTCTGAGACCAGTAGTACAGCACAGTCAGTGTAGTGCTCACAGAGTACTCACTTTCAATTCAGTAAAACATGTAGAATTGACTTGAAGATTAACTAAAATCTGTATTATTATAAATAGTTAAAATTATTTTATGGATATATTTCAAGCGAATTTATGGTCAGCTTTCTTTAACTGTTTAATTGTCTATAACTGAATACTTTATATATTTATAAAATATTGAAAACGAATTAAAAAGTCCACCTTTCACTATTTGTGTTTCTATTCATGAAAAAGTTCTGGAATTATATATGAAAAACTATAAGTAGCAATATTTCTGCAAATGGACTAGCATGAGGATTTTTTCATTTTAATTGTAAGCCCTTTTATATTATTTAAGGGCTTTACAAAGAGCATGTATTACTCACACAATCCAGATAGTAAACATAGATTTTTTCCAAAAATAGTCATTATAAAGTGGAATATATCACTCTTTTTCTGATTAAGCATTTTTAATACATAGTTATATTTAAAAATTACATTTCAAAGGACAAGACTTGTGCAGTTCAGTCATTACATCATATTCTGTTTGTACACTTTTATTATATTGATACAAACAAGGTTTATTTCTCGAATACTTCCATGAACTCACACCTCACTCATTTGAAGTTAAGACTGTTCCAAAAGGTGAATTTAGTAAGCCAATCAATTAGCAGCAAATGCAATGACTTCATATTTTGGGAGAGTTGATGTATTTTTAAAAAGTTTTTCATATGCTACATTTGGCACTAACTTCAGAATGCCCCGGATTGTTCTGGATCATTTCATGGCAAAATTAATTTCTGTATTACCTCACTTTCTTCCTCAAATGATGCCTTTTTTCTGTTCAAGTTAAGTAGACATTAATATCTCAGCAAGGAAAATATGACTCTTTAAATTTTTATAATATCCGTTTCAGTCCCAAACATTACAGTGCTATTGCAGTTAGTACTCAATAACTATTTAATACAAAAGACCCCTTCCAGTTTAGTTTAGTTCAACAAATATCTACTGATCATCTTTTGTACCACAAACTGAGTTAAGCTGAAGAGTTAACAAATTAGCTAAGTGTTCTCTGTTGTCCCAATAGTCACCAACCAAAAGGAGAAAGAGGTATCTAAAAAGAATTTCAACATGAGTCCTGAGGGATAAGGACCCACAAAAGAGAGGAACTTCTCTGGTTTCTGCTTTTCAAAAGAAGCACATATTCTTCCATTCAAATTAATATTTCTGTCTTATAAGTTCCTACTAGGCAAAATCCCTTTATACCTTTCTTGGTGCTGGGTTTTCCATAGCGCTATAAACAATCAGACTCTGAATAATATTCTTTACAAATGACAATGATGAGTAGTGTCTGGGGATAAATACAGCAGGGACATAGACTCTTGGTCTCAGAATCATGTGAATCTAAATTCAGTATGAGAAACTTAAATCCTAAGTGAGCATATTAAAGAATGAGGCTGATAGAAATAAGAAAGAGAGAAGAAGAAAGAATTTCTCATTCTTTTTTTGTATTTCAAAATATTACGGGGGTACAAATGTTTTTGGTTACATGGATCTCTTGTTACGCTTGAGTCAGGGTTATAAGTGTGCCCATCACCCAAATCGTATTCACTGTACCCGTTAGGTAGGTTTTCTCCCATCCCCTCCTTCCCCCTTCCCCCTGCTTATTTCCACTGAGTTTTCTTTAGACACCTGCACTCAAATGTTTATTGCAGAATTTCTCATTCTTTAGGATGAGAAAAATGAAAGAAAATTAATCAGTTTTATAATTCTTCTCTCCTATAAGCAAACACATCTGCAATCCAGGAAATGCCTTTAATCGCCCATGTAACTAAGGTCATGGCATTTTTTCCAGATACCTATTTTGAACTCTATTTTTTTTAAGCAATGGCACAATGTTCTATTAACTGTTGCTATGAAAACACAAAAATGGAGAGAACTTATCCTTGAAATTCATTTCATTTGTTGAAGAAAATATCCTATGGAAGAATAGGAAGCAGCCTGAATAAACCTTATCTGGGAAAGAAGCTAAAAAATGAAGATATCAGGTAAAAAGGACAGTTGTGACTTAGAAAAGAATATGTAACTATAAAGAAATTATAATATGATAGACCATTGGAACATAATGGAGAACCCAGAAATAAATCCACACATGTATAGTGAACTTATCTTTGAGAAAGGTGCCAAGAACAGACAGTAGGGAAAGGACAGTCTCTTCAATAAATAGTGCTGGTAAAACTGGATATTCATATGCAGAAGAATGAAACTAGACCCTTATCTATTGCCATATACAAAAATCAAATCAAAATGGGCTAAAAACTTAAATCTAAGACCTGAAACTACTAAAAGAAAACATTGGGAAAACGTTTCAGGACATTGGTCTGGGCAAGGACTTCTTGAGTAATACTTCCAAAGCACAGAAAACCAAAACAAAATTGGACAAATGGGGTCACATCAAGCTAAAATGCCTCTGCACAGCAAAGGAAAAAATCAACAAAGAGAAAACTCACAGAATTGGAGAAAATATTTACAAACTAAACAAGTGGTGAGGGCTTAAGCTCCAACAACTCAACAGGAAAAAACCAAATAATCCAATTTAAAAATGGGCAAAGGATATGAATAGACATTTCTCAAAAGAAAACATACAAATGGCCAACAGGTATAGGGAAAATGCTCAACACCATTAGTCACCAGAGAAATGCAAATGAAAACTTTAATGAGATATCATCTCACCCCATATAAAATGGCTTTTCTCAAAAAGACACACAATAACAAATGCTGGTGAGGATGTGGAGAAAGCAGAACCCTAGTACACTGTTGGTGGGAAGGTAAATTAGTGCAACCACTATGGAGAACAATATGAAAGTTCCTCAAAAAACTAAAAATAAAACTACCACATGACCCAGCAATCCCACTGCTGGGTATATATCCAAAGAATGGAAAATCAGTATATCAAAAAGATATCTGCACTCCCATGTTTACTGCAGCACTATTCACAATTTCCAAGATTTGGAATCAATCTAAGTGTCTATCAACAGATGAATAGATAAAGAAATTGTGGTACATATATACATAATGGAATATTATATAGCCACAAAAAAGAATGAAATCCTGTCATTTGTGGCAATATGGATGTTACTGGAAAACATTAAGTGAAATAAGCCAAGTGCAGAAAGACAAATCTCACATGTTTTCTCACTCATATGTGGGAGCTAAATATTAAAAACAATTGATCTCAAGGAGACAGAGAGTAGAATGATGGTTACCAAAGGGTGGAAAGGGTAGCAGGGAGGGGGGATAAAGTGGGGATGATTAATGGGTACAAATATATAGTTAGAAAGTTAACTAGAATGAATAATATTCTAGCACAATGAAGTGACTATAATCAACAGTAAGTTAGGGTATAATTTAAAAGAGTAGAACTGGAATGTTACTAACATATAGAAATGATAAATGTCTGAGGTGATGGATACTCCAATTACCTTGATTTGATTAATTCACATTGTATGCCTGTATCAAAACATCACATGTATCCTATAAAGACAGATAACTATTATGTACCCATAATAATTAAAAGTTAAAAAAATCCTTAAAAAAAGAATTATAATATGAAAAATTAAATGACACATAGTGCATGAGTGACAAGGCATGGAATAGGGCACAGATTTCTCTAAATATATTAATTAAATTATTTGTTTTTGCATATCTTTTTCCTTTTTAAGAGCAATCTCAAAGATTTGATCACTTTTTAATTGGGAAATATTCAAATTCCTATGGTTGCTGAAGTCGCTGTGGTCCAATATTACCCTTTTGTCAGTTTTGAGGTCACTATTAAAAACAAATTGACCATGACCTCAAAATAATCTTTAATTAATTTTACTTATCATATTTAAAGAAATAACCACTAGAGAACCAATTTCATTGAACAACTGGAAAGCCACAATTACAGAACATATGTTGTACAGATGCATTGCTTTAAAAAAATTATCAGGCTGGGCGCAGTGGCTCATGCCTGTAATCCTAGCACTCTGGGAGGCCAAGG
>VBSM01001562.1:32511170-32533877 GCA_008086735.1 Cheirogaleus medius
TTTAATGGTATAGATCTGATAATGAATTCTCTTAGAAACATTATACTTAGTGTATTCTGTTGCTTTATGTTTGATTTTAAATTGAGCATTAAGGGAATACAGTATTTTAATCAGAACTCTGTCAGTACTTTTATCTAGAGGCCTGTTGCCATTTTTGTCTTCTATGAAATTTTCGTCCCAAGAAAGGCAGGATTACATTTTTTCATAACAGATTGAGTTGGTGTAGTGTATTCTTGGTTATCAAAATACTCACATAGCTTTGGGTCTTTTGATTGGTAAATATTCATGATGTGTGAAAAAGCATGATGCATACTCAATCTCAATCCTACAAAATTGGATGTTGTGTATGTGTCAGGATCTAGAAGGACACGTCCAACTGTAAACTGCTTGTGATTGTGGATGACTTTGTTCTTTGCTGCTTATGTTTTTCAGTTTCCTATATTGCATATATTAACTTTAAAAAAAAATAAAGGTTATTTAAAAAAAAAAACAACATTGTACTGACTTTGACTCTATCCTCTACAGTGGTAGTTGTGTCCTCCCCTGCTCCTTACTGTCCAGTCTTCACACTCATATGAAATGATTATCTGTCCCTTTTCCTTAACTCTTAAAACAAAATCAGAGTTACATATCCTTACCTCTGGCAGTAAAGAATGCCCTTTCTTCTTCTTCTGACTTTATAGGACAAATGTGCTTCCACATCCCCCCATCTAAAGAAGCAAATCACCCAATTTTATCACCAGGAGAATTTTCTTCCAGCCCATCACTCCAGGCGATAAACAGCGTGGACCCAGCCTTGCAACAGTGGGGAAGTAAGGAAGAAGGGAAAGTAGAGACAGGATAACAATTCACTGCAGTGATAACAGAAGTGCTGGGCATAGTAAATTACACTCATCACATGGCCCGAGGTGCAGGTAATCATATGAAGGACCATCTATTTTCTAATCCTGGCTGGAAGCCTTGTTAAGGATTTAGTCTAGTGATGAATTATTC
The DNA here is from genome assembly GCA_008086735.1 of Cheirogaleus medius. Classification (NCBI taxonomy): domain Eukaryota; kingdom Metazoa; phylum Chordata; class Mammalia; order Primates; family Cheirogaleidae; genus Cheirogaleus; species Cheirogaleus medius. The sequence continues at coordinate 32,512,164 of VBSM01001562.1, forward strand.
AATCACCTGGGCATCTTAAATATTTACCCTGAGTGTATTGTCACCAGGTAAGGAGAATTAATTTTAAGAGATGTCACATTTATCTGTAAGAGAAAAAGGCTATAGTATTAGTTACATCTAGGTTGCCCTTACAGTCATGTCTTATTACTCCTGTTTACTGCACAGAACCCTACCCACAAATGAAATATTTTACAGTAGGAATAAGTAGATTAAAATAATTTCTTTGCTAATTGGCACCTAATTTGCAATGCTATTTTAGCATCCTATGTGTGCCCCGGAACTCATAGCCTCTCACTTTTTCAACACTTTTTTGAAATCTTCAAATCCTTTTCACAGAAAAACACAAAGAGAAGTTGTGACTTCATTCCTTATGTCTAAGAGTACTATGATTTTCCACTCTTGGGTCTGAAGCATCTATGTTTATTTTTTAAAATTAAGTGTAAAATGAAAGAAAGCTAATAACTAAATGGGATGAGACTATGTCTCATTTTTAGTAGCTAAAAAACTTCATATTTTAAAATTTTGTACACATTCTCATTCATTCTTTTTTAAATATTTTTATCAGCTTAAATACTGACTAGAACTACAGAGACCCATCTTTCTACAGTCTAACATCTTTACTTAAATTTTATGAAGCTTCTATTTCTACGCAGAAAGAGAATGTGAGTCATTGTCAAAGTAGTATCTGTATAATGTCTGATGGTTAATGAGAGGGGTTTGTGGTTGCAGGAATGCTGTTTATAACAGGGAGATTTAAAGTTGGATTCCCCTGGACAACAGTGATGCAAACAAATTCTTTCCCAATCTACAAACAAATATGAGTCATAAAGTGATAACTGCAGCTTTTAACAACCAGTTCTTATTGCTCCTTTCTTGTAGCTTCTCTTTGGTCTGCTATTCTTACATTGCCAAAAGAAATGAACTTGCAAGTGCCTTTACTATACGCCAAATTCTCTCAATATTTCCCAGTTACAGTGGCAAGACATCTGGCTTTTCATGGCATGCAAGACTTTCACCACAACACTAGCTCCAGCTGCCTGCCTACACTTACTGCCTTAAAAGACATTCTGTCCACTTAATTTTCATTTCTTCTCAGCCACATTTTTTATGTTCTGCTTCTGTTGTAGGCCATTTTTCTCCATTCAACTTTATTAATCAAAAAGTAAATAAGGCTCACCTTGGACACACCACCTAATCATAAGTTCCCATGGCAACCAATCCTGTACAATTGCTTGGGTCCTTACTAGTCATTATTGTGCTTTCTTTCTGAGGGCCTACTCCTCTAACAGAAAAGGTGTTTCTGGATAATGTTGCTTTTAACCTCGTTAGAGTAGGTAATGCATTATTAGAGATAACCACATGATATGAATTGAGGAATATCAGGAAGATTTTGAAAAAAGTATGACTTTGGGTTCTTCAAACAAGGGTTCCCTTTTAAAATATGAATACTCTTGGAAGGATTTCCAGGGACTGAATATTTGTGTTCCCCCAAAATTCATATATATGGAAAACCTTCATCTCCAATGTGATGGGATTTGGAGATGGGGGCCTTGGGAGGTGATTAGGTCATGAGAGTGAAGACTTTATGATGGGACTTGTGCCCCATGTGAGAAGAGACACTAGAGGGCTTGCTTCCTCTCTCTGCTCTTCACCATGTGAATGCATGTCTGCTGTCTGCAAACCAGAAACAGGGCCTTCACCAAGAAACTGACCATGCTGGCATCCTGATCTCAGACTTCCAGCCTCCAGAACTGTAAGAAAGAAATGTTTCTTGTTTAGCTATCCAGTCTATGGTACTCTGTTATAGCAGCCCAAAATGACAAGGACAGGCTAATTCAGCAAACTAATTACACAATAAAGACAAAGACATAAAACCTTTTTCTCCTCAACAGGCTCATAAAGACACAAAGTATGAAAGGCAAAATAAAGTAGGAAAAAGAAATGTAATAAAATGAGATAAAACTCATTGAAGGCTAATTATACTTAAATGAAAATTGTTCCTGTCCCAGAGAATCACTTTTTGCTCATGGACTATAAATATTCAAACAATAACTAGTCTTGAATCACACACTTTATTTTAATCATTCATTTTAGGTTTGTCTTTCCATAAGATGGTTTAGAGCAGCTCCAGAATTTGTGTTAGTTCCTTCAAGTACAATGCTTATTATTGAAGCTTCCACAAAGCTCTTTAGATTTAAAAAAAAAAAATCAGAGAAATGTCTGTGTCACTATAAGCATAATTATCTAAAAAATTTTTAATCAATAAAATACTTCCAGATAGTGCTACAAAAATAATTTAAATAAAAGATGTAAGACTCAAAAAGTATCTAAGATGTTGACAAGTTCTGTGTCACACTTTATTGTACCCTTTTTAATATCATTTAAGATTTTTCATAGTTTTCTTGATCCTTTGAACAAAGATCTAATTTACATTATGAACTAGAATGAAATAAATGTGTAAGGAAATACACAGTGTAAATGAAAGATGGAAAGAACTTTCATCAGTTAGTAGTTTACCAATGTCACATCACAATTCATAGGCCAGATTTTGGTCTCTGTTTTATTTTTAAAAACCACTTCTAAGCATATACTTGGAATCCATAATAAAAAATATAAGCTTTAGTAAGCTCCTTAAGCTCTCCTTTTGTTTTTTATCTTAGAGATGCCAGATAAAACTTGGAATTGCTTTTTATCACTACTAGATTTATATTAGTTAATAGTCTTAAAAATATATAGCTAGTAGTTCACATTTCTAAATAAAATTTGGAGCAAAGATATTGTAAAAAGCCATTCTTAAGGAGATATTGGCTAATTTCACAATTTTGCAGAAAAATGGTAGCTATATTTTTTTGGTTTTTTGTCTTTTAGTAATTAGACAATACTATTTTATACACATACACACACATATATACATATATATATAGCATCTGCTAGATGGAAATCAGGATATTTGAGCAAGAATAGAAACCAAGACCCCTCTGTTTAGAATCTAGAAAATTTTATTAGCATTGGTCCCAATTTCTCCCTGGTATTAGCTTTACTAAACCTTATAAAATTTAAGAATTATATAGATACTTTTCTTAATGGTAATGATGAAAAAGCCAAAGTATGTAATTTCAGACAAATTACTTAACTTCTCTCATTCTCAGTTTTGTCCTTTTTAAAATTTTCTTTTCTTGATTGAGTAGCCCCTAGGGTGCATGCAATTTTGGAAACCACTAGTATAGTGGAAAGAAATGGGCTTTGAAGATAATTCACATTCATATTCAAATCCTGGTTCCACCACTTCTAAGCACAAACAAGTTAATTAGCTGATTTGAGATGTTGTCTACTCATGAGACTAAAAATTCCTTGTTAATAAAAGTATCATTAAGAATAAATGAAATAATTATGTAAATGTTCCTAGCATAATATCCTTGTATGTAGAAGGCACTCAATCAGTAGATAGTAATAGTTCTTTTTCTTATTAATTCAATTATTCAACAAACCTTTATTGACTAGTTATAAATACTAGTGTTGGATGCAGGTGATACAATGTGCCATGCTATATACAAGGAGTTCATGGTTTAATAGGAACGATAGATGTATAAACAAATATAAGCAATTTTAGTAAGAATATTTCAATATGAGAGATTTATTTACTTTCCCAACTAGTATTACTTGAGCACTGCTATGAACCAGACATTGTACTTTTAAAGGTAAGGCTTAATGCCAGTTAGGAAGGTTTTCAATTACTGATTCTATTTCTTTAATAAATCTAGAAGGATTCATATTTTCTCTTTCATACATGTCAGTTTTGTTAAGTTTTTAAGAAAATTACTCATCAATATTTTCAAATTAGTATAAATTTGTTTATAATATTCCCTTATCATTTTAGTATCTGTATGATCTATAACAATACCATTCTCATTCCAATATTGGACATTTGTGCCTTCTTTCTCTTTTTCTTAATTAATCACACCAACGAGTAATCAAATTTATTAGTGTTTTCTAAAAATCAAATGTTGGCTTTTAAAATTTTTTTGTATTTGTTTTCTATTTTGTTAATTTCATTTTTTATCATCACTATTTTCTTTATTCTACTTTTTTTTAATTTCTGTTCTTTTCCTATCTAAGATGGATCATTAATGAAGATTTTTAGCCTTCTTCTACAATAAATTTTATTCAAAACTGTGAGTTTACCTGTAAACAGGGCTTTTGCATTCCTCAAACTTTAATATGTTTTCATTAGCATTCAGTTTAAAATGTTTTCCAATCTCTATGGCAATGCTTCTTTAAACCCATGAGTTATTCATAATGGTATTGCTTAATTTTCAATCACTTGGAAATTTTCTAATTGGCATTTTTAAAATTTTTTTTTTATTTCAGCGTATTACGGGGGTACAAATGTTTAGGTTATGCATATTGCCTTGCCCCACCCGAGTCAGAGCTTTAAGTGTGTCCATTCCCCAGACAGTGCGCACCACACCCATTAGGTGTGAATATACCCCTTCCCATCTGCCTGACACTCAATGAATGTTATTACTATATGTGCACTTAAGTGATCAGTTAATACCAATTTGATGGCGAGTACATATGGTGTTTGTTTTTCCATTCTTGTGATACTTCACTTAGTATATTGTGTTCCAGCTCTATCCAGGGTAATATAAAAGGTGCACCATTGTTTTTTGTGACTGAATAGAACTCCATAGTGTATATATATATATATATATATACCACATTTTATTAATCCACTCATGTATTGATGGGCACTTGGGTTGTTTCCACATCTTTGCAATTGTGAATTGTGCTGCTATAAATATTCTAGTGCAGATGTTTTTATCATAGAATGTCTTCTTTTCCTTTGGGTAGATGCCCAGTAATGGGATTGCTGGATCAAATGGTAGTTCTACTTGTAGCTCTTTGAGATATCTCCATATTACTTTCCACAGAGGTTGTACTAGTTTGCAGTCCCACCAGCAGTATATGAGTGTTCCTGTCTCTCCGCATCTATGCCAACATTTATTGTTTGGGGACTTTTTGATAAAGGCTATTCTCACTGGAGATAAGTAATATCTCACTGTGGTTTTGATTTGCATTTCTCTGATCATTAGAGATGTTGGGCATTTTTTCATATGTTTGTTGGTCATTACTCTTATCTTTTGAAAATTTTTGTTCATGTCCTTTGCCCACTTTTTGATAGGGTTGTTTGATTTTTTTTCTTGCTGATTTTCCTGAGTTCTATATAGATTCTAGTTATCAGCTCTTTATCAGATGTGTAACATGTGAATATTTTCTTCCATTCCGTAGGTTGTCTGTTTGCTCTTGTGATAGTTTCCTTGGCTGTGCAGAAGCTTTTTAATTTGATCAGGTCCATTTATTTATTTTTGTTGCTGCTGTCATTGCCTTTGGGGTCTTCTTCATAAATTCTTTGCCTAGGCCAATGTCTATAAGAGTTTTTCCAATGTTTTCTTCCAGAATTCTTATAGTTTCATGCCTTACGTTTAAGTCTGTTATTCACCATGAGTTGATTTTTGTGAGAGGTGAAAGGTGCAGATCCTATTTCAGTCTTCTACATGTGGCTATCCAATTCTCCCAGCACCATTTATTGAATAAGAATTCTTTTCCCCAGTGTATGTTTTTGTCTGCTTTGTCAAAGATTAGATGGCTATATGAGGATGATTTAATATCTGGGGTCTTAGTTCTGTTCCATTGGTCTATGTCTTGTTCTTGTGTCAGTCCCATGCTGTTGAATTACAATGATAAAAGTGTCTTTCAGGAAGATATAATAATTTCAATATTATATGTAATGAAATATAAATGTAAACATTTGTCATTGTTTCTAGTATACGTCAACTATGCTCAATGAACATATTCTGATGTTCAGTCTGATGAAATATGCTGAGCCAGCCAAGCTTATAACAAATACTTTATATAATTTTTATATAAGTATTTTGCAGTTGCTGAGTATAGTTTTACATGTGTATATACATATTTATATATTAGATAATGTTTTTTATTATCCAAATCTTCCATATTCTCTATGCCTGCTCAATCTGTTACTAAGAGAGGGTATATGAAAGTCTTCCACTTTAATTGTGGTTTTGTCCATGTTTACAGTTAGTACTGTCAATGTTTGCTTCATATATTTTGAAGCTATTATATTTCATTAGATAGACATAATATTGAAATTAGTATATCTTCCTGAAAGACACTTTTATCATTATAATTTATCTCTCCTCATCACCTATGATACTTCTTGCCTTGTAGTCTAGTTTGTCTGATATTAATTTCATTACATCAGCTTTCTTTTGGTTGCTGTTTGCATAATATATCTTCTTTAATACTTTTTCATTCAACCTTTCAGTATGCTTATATTCAACCTGTGAGTAGCAGAGCAAGATATAGTTGGGATTTGTTTTTGTGCCCAGCTTCTTTTGCTTAGCCTAGCATCTGTGGGACTCATCTATGTATTAGTTTTCTATTGCTGTGTAACTTATCATAAATTTAGAAACTTATGACAACATAAGTTTATTATTTCATAGTTCTGTAGGTCAGAAGTCCAGGTACCACATGGCTGGATTCTCTGCATAGAATTTCCCTGGCTGATATTAAGGCATCAGCACAGAGGCTACTAGTTCTCATATAGAGCTCAAGATCTTCTAACCTCATTAGTTGCTGTCAGAATTTATTTTTTTGCGATTGTCAGTCTGAGGTCCCATTTTTTCTGCTAGCTGTTGGCTGGAGACTCTTCTCAGCTCCTACAGGCTATCTGCAGTTTCTTGCCACATGAACCCCATAGGCAGTTTACAATATAGATATTTCTAGGTCAATCGGAGCATGTCTCTCTGACTTCCCCTCCTGTAATAGCTGGATAAAATTCTCTTCTTTTAAAGGACTCACTTTATTAAGTCAGACCTCCCCACAATAATCTCTCTTTTGTCATTTAATAATATAATCATTTGAGTGATGTGATGGTTAATTGTATGTCTCCACTTGGCTGAGCTAAGGGATACCCAGAGAGCTGGTAAAACATTATTTCTGGATATGTCTTTGAAGGTGTTTCCTGAAGAGATTAGCATTTGAATCAGAGACTGAGTAAAGAAGATCTACCCTCCCCAATGTGGGAAACCATCATTTAATCCATTCCAGGTCTGAATAAGACAAAAAGGCAAAGGAAAAGGGCAAATTCCCTCTCTTCTTCCTGACCTGGGACATCCATATTCTCCTGTCCTCAGACATTGGAGCTCCTGATTTGGGGGGCTTTTGGACTCCAGGGCTTACACTGCCAGCTGCCTACCCCACCCTACCCTCACGCCCCTGGTTCTCAGGCCTCTGGGCCTGGGCTAGAAGTTACACCAATGGCTCCCCTGGGCTTAGATTGAGACTGGATTACACCACTGGCTTTCCTTGTTCTCCAGCTTGCAGAGGGCATATTGTGGGACTTCTCAGCCCTCATAACTGCATGAGTCAATTCCCATAATAAATCTCCTCATATATCTATATCCTGTCTGTTCTGCTTCTCTGGAGAACACTGACTAATACAAGTTATGCCTCATTCGTATTCACAGATTCCACCCACACTCAAGGGAATTATACAGGACTTGGATAATAGGAGGTAAAAATCTTAGAAGCCACCTAGTATCCTACATACCACAACCCATGTTGTTGCATGTATGAGTAGTTCACCTTTTATATTGCTGAGTAGTATTTCATTATATAAATATAGTACAATATATCCAGTTTCCTCTTGAGGTGCATTTGGAGACAGAGTACAAATATTGGTTCTGTCATTTGGTTCTGCTATATGATTTTGGCTGAATTATTTAATATCTGTGTGCCTCAGTTTCCTCCTCTACAAAATGATAATAATTGTATACCTACTTGTAGGGTAGATGTGAGAAATAGATAATCCAATAATGTAGTTTCCTGGCACATAGGAAGATTTTTATAGGCATTAGCCATTATTATGAATATTATTATTACTAACTGGAAAATATTACAATTAATTGAATGAAAATAAATAAAAAGAAACACTCAACAAAACAGTGGCATAGGATATCTATTTTTAATTAACTTACCTTATAACAAAGTTTATTGTTGCAGAATTTAAGATTATTGTATTCTGGCCAGGTACAGTGGCTCATGCCTATAATCCCTGTGCTTTGGGAGGCCGAGAAGAAAGGATCTCTTGAGCCCAGGAGTTGGAAAACAGCATGGGCAACATAGTGAGAAACCGTCTTTACAAAAAATTAGCCAGGCTTGGTGGCAGCCACCTTTGGTCCCACCTACTTGGGAGCCTGAGACAGCAGAATCACCTGAGCCCAGGAGTTCGAGGCTGCAAACAGCTATAATCACTCCACTGCACTCATCCTGTGCAACAGACAGAGACCCTGCTCTAAAAACAAAAAAAGAAAAAAGAAGGAAGATTATTGCATTCTACAGAACAGCCTATGTATTGGCGACTAGGTAAGCATGTAGGAAATATAGACCAAAGAGAACTAGATTAAAAATAAAAAGGAGAGGTATAACACAATACTGTGCTAAATCAGAAAGATAAACTCTTGCACACAATTTATTTCATGCTCACAGTGGAAAATGCATGTAAGATCAGATGGGTATCTATAACCATGAACCCAATATGGAATTACAGCCCATATCAATAAAAAAATCTCTATTGTCTCAGGGCTCTTCTGACAATTTTTAAAACCCATGTCAAAACTTATTCACATTTGTTATCCTTTAAGAACTTTGTTTTATGCTAATAAATTAATCTGTTGTGTCATTGAAATCCTTAATTTATATTCAAAGCAATGAATATGAGTAACTTAGTTCTTTCTAGAGTCTTTGCAACCACTTCATAGGGTGATTAAAAGAAAATATATAGATAACATATATCAGATCAAAGCATATTCACAAGCAGTAATTCATTTTCACATTTCCAAGTGCTAATATTAAATTTTAATTACATGAATGACTAATGAGATTTAACAAGAGAAATAAAATAAATTCAAAGTAATAAAGAAAATCATTATCAAAAATGCATTAGAAATTATGAATTTTAAAAATGTGTATTTCTTATAATATATTTTATTTTTTGATAACAATATATTTCATAAATAAAATGAAGAAGTGGTAGATTCCATCTTTGAGATAATACCATCTCTGGGACAAGACACTACTAAAAGTTGACTTATGTTCAGAAATGTCTAAGACCATCAAAAAAGCATATATTGCTAAAATGTTTAAAATTAGCTTTAGTGTATTTTTCATGCCACAAATTATATTCTTACCATTGCACACCTTATTAGTCCAAAGTCAAGTTCTTCTCCCTGCTAAACTACAGCAGAAAATGTACTCCTTAAGCTCTTACAAGAAACTTTCTATGTGGAAAAAGTTCTATAAACATGATTCTACCCAGCTCTGACCTCTAGCCATGTAACTAGGAAAATCATTTGAAAATTGGATTAAATTGGTTTGCTTATACATTAAAAGCCATTTGAGCATGATATTATTCATGTATAAAATGCCAAGAAGCAACTATTAATTTGTCAATACAGCTTCTAAGGTGCATCAATGATGATGCAAGATGATCTCATCTTAACATTGTTGAGACACAGAGCCCATGGACAAATCATCACAAAAGCATCAAGAAAGATGGAGCTGTAATTTATAAGTATAGGACAAACTGGAAAGATCACTTCTTATATACTAAAAGGGAAAAGAAATGTAATTGGCTTGACTATTTCAACTCAGATATCTATTGAATATGCATTAATTTGTACTGTCCATGCTATCCAAGTTCATCCCAAGCAATAAATGTCTTTGAAGATTTGTTAATGGCTATACTATAAGAAGGTATTTTAAGTTTATATTAAATTTTCAAGAAAGTAATTAATGTTTTCAACTATTTGTAGGCTATTTGTTTCAAGTAAGTGTTCAAAGCACCCCTGTAAGTTTTCTTATAAAGTGCTATTTAGTTAAAAAGGTAAATGGTTGTAGGAACCGCATGATAAGAAGAAATTGCAACATTTTTAAATCCCTTGCCATGAGTCTGGAAAGTGTAAGAATATGGGGGAGGTGGAGGGGAATGTTTATATCCCTCAAAACATAGCTACAGCTGTTTTGCATCAAAGGAAAGGTTTTAAAAATGTGCTAAAAGCTGAGTTCAGAATACTTAAAAAGAGGTTCCCTACACATTGAAAGGGATATCCACCTTTATCAAAACATAGTTTTCTAAGCTATTATGTTAGTTGGCACTGTTTTAATGTGACTGTGATTTAATGTTTTAATTGCAAAAAGATAAGACTCTGCCTTTGAAAAATCCAAAATCCTACATCGCCTCAGCAGCTGTGTATGATTAAGAATGTAAATAGGCTCAAGAGACTGATTCCATCTCCAGGTCCTCTGCTCATGAATTACCTACCCGGAGACACAATTTTCATGGAAACAGAATTTCTTTCTAAAGCAACAAATAAATTAACTAACAGGAACACTACAGCACAGACTACATGTCTTTACTAGCTCTGTTGTACTGAACAATTGCAGGCCCCATTTTCTTTGCTTTAAGACATTTGTGACAATTGACATGTAGTCAGGAAATGAGAGTTTCTCTGTTTTTCATTTTCTGGGAAAAGAAAAATATTAAAGTTGCCTTTCCAGTAATAGCAACTTAAACATCTTGTTATGGCAGATGAATATTTTACTAAAGATATAATATATGACGGTGAAAGTGGAGCACATTATTTAAGGCTGTTCAAACCAAGATTGGGTTGACTAGCTCTGTTTACCCTAGACCAAGATTCATGTGCTTGATGTACAAATCAGGATGAAATCCTTTCTAATCTGGGGTTATAAAGAAATTACACTGTATTATTTGGCCAATTATTTAGCACAAGGGACCCTTTTCAAGTCAGAAAGTCATTATTCTTTCTAAGTGAAGGACAATGATATTAATAAGTGAATACAAACCTGAGTAAAAATAATAAGTTATCTGCAATCAGAGGCTCTAGCTGAAGTTAAAGGTAAATTAATTCAAGCTCACAGACATTACTATACTGCCCATTGTATATAAGCTATAGTGCCTGGCCATATGCCAAGTTTTGGTTTTTACCTCTCAGAGGGTGTGATGTGGAAAGAAAGTACATAGGTAGCATTAATATGTAAGTTGAGTTGGCATACTACATTCAAATCAGACTCTTAAAAAAAAATCTGTCACTATTAATTCTTAATATTAAGACCACAGGATATGAATCATAAAAAGGAAAGCAACCCAGAAAAATAAAACTCAGTGATTATGGTGGCCTTGAATAGTCATACATTAAATTGGAATATAATAAATGTTAAAATAACATGATTCATATGTACTAATTTATCTTTTTACCATAAGTCTTACTTTACACTATCTTTCTAAACACTAGATAGAAGCCATACAGAATACAATCACCATCTCTAGTATTCCTTTGACTTCATGTAGAACAGAAGCAGAGTGGCACATGTGAGGAAAGGCACTTAATGTAAATATTAACACGATTAAGTAACCACATTATCCTGAGTTATCCAGGTATATTTGTGAGTCTGTCAAGTGTTTTGATATAATGAACTGGATTATTTATTCAACTGGTCCTCTTGACCTCGGGTGCAGAAACCAAGCCTGGAAACAACCAAAGCAGAGTGGAATAACTGGGGGTATCCAGAATCTGAATACTTCACAAGTTTAACTTTTATGACTATAGTCATTTACCTGAAAATCAGTACCACTTCATTCCCTTATTGGAATTATTTATAAAATTTTCATTTCATGGCATTTATTCTTGTTTAAAGATATAGTTTCTTCTCTTTTTTCTTAAAGTCCCTGGTATGTTTTTGCTTCAACAGAAAAGGACATAGGATAGATTCTCCTCACAAAATTATAGAAATACCCTTATATTTTATTGATTTTTATAAATTCACTCTTAAAGCTAGAACTCATGCTCTAGTCAATCAGAAATGCAAGTCTAATTGTTCAATTAGCATTGTTCTACAATATTCTATAAAGGATTAATGAAACAAGAAAATTACTGCTAGTTTCTCATTAGTACTTTCTCTAGGAAGTCTTAGAAATGAGATTTAGATTTCTATTTCTAATTGGGAAGCAAGATGGGAAACCTTCAATAATTGTAAAAATTCAGATCAAAAATACCACTTAATTCCTTAAAAACTACTCAAAACTAAAAATAGAATTATTTTAATTGAAGAAAATTAAAATATAAGCTTTACAACACCCATTTATTGTAAGATTAAATTTCTTTGGGACAAATTAACCAATTACTTTTTCAAGTGGTTTTCATAAATGAAATTACTGAAAACTTACTCTTTATTTATAGAATCACTCAAGCAGACTAGAAAACCTAAAGAATGTCATAATAGTTTTCTATCCACTCCCAAACCACAGTTTTATGGAAACTTTAAAATGGAAAGTACAGCACTTAGAATCTGTTTGTTTTATAATTCAGGCTGAAAAAATAAAAATGGAGTTCAATGTCAGGCATTAAATGGAAGAAAGCAATATGAAAACTTCTCTCTCAATTTAGAAGAATGTTATATTTTGTACATAAAATACTTTAAGCCATACTTTCAACAACATTTTTAAAGAATCCACATATGTCCCAATACATAACTTATCATTTTTTGCATATAGCCAAGACTTTAGTATGAAACTCAAAAGAGATATAATTTGAAAATAAAACAAATACCAAAATCAGAGTAGGGAAATTTAACTCATTTTTACAAAATAGAAAAATATGATATGTCTCTAAAAAACAGAGAGCTATTGAAACATTTCATCAATGATTCTAAAAACTAGACAAAATAACACAGAATTCTTTTTTGCGGGGGGAAGGGGGTGTTGTTGTTGAGACAGGGTCTTGCTCTGTTGCCGAGGCTAGAGTGCAGTGGCATGATCATAGTTCACTGCAACTTCAAATACCAGGGATTAAGCAATGTTCCTGTTCTAGCCTCCCAAGTAAGTGGAACTACAGGCACACACCACCACGCCCAGCTAATTTTTGTATTTTTTGTAGAAACAAGGGCTCACTGTGTTGTTCAGGCTGATCTAGAATTCATGGCCTCAAGCTATCCTCCCACTTGAGCCTCTCAAAGTGCCCTAGCACATTATAGGCATGAACCACCATGCTGGGCTCATTTTATGAACATAAGTTTTTCTATATACATTTTGAACTTGAGTTTACTTTGTGATGAAAATACTGCCTAGATAATTAAGTTATTTCTATTATATTTAATATATACTAGAACTATCATTTAGCCATCAAACTTGGCTATTAAAAAAGGCCATAATATCAATTAATTACTAATGCAGCATTATAATCATACATCTGCAGCATTTTTCACTAAAGCTTTACTTCTTGACCTAGAAGCTAAATATCTATGGACTTGAATGGTTAAATATAAAAACAAACTCAAGGAGGCAGTTTACATTTATATGATAATGCAAAAGTACATATACATGGAATTGCATAAATTTTTAGGGAATTGATGTATTTTATGGATACAATTAGAAGGTAACTCAGTAATATTAAAAACATCCATCTAAATTTTTACTACAAAAAAAATGGTCATAATTATCACCTTGAAGTAATATAAGTCAAAGTACTTTAAAATGATATTTATTAACTTTTAATTAAGGAAAATTTTACATTCATGTTTTCAAACATTTAAGCATGACTAAAACTGGCCTCACCCTTTCCTTCTATTCGCATCACCTAATAACTCCCCGCACATATCTGTAAGAAAACCATACAGAGTTCTTTATGTTCCACAAATCCATCATACTAGTGCTCATTCCATTCTGCTACCTGGAAAATATGCTTTCCCTTTGCTGCCTAGAGAAATTCTCCTGTATCTTTCAATGCCCAAGCCCAACATCATCTTCTCTGTAAAGTCTTTTTTAGCTCCTCAGTATTATGGATTGACTCCTCTGTGATGTTAGAGATTTTTTCTTTGCCAATATATTAATAAATTATGGCTTAATGTCTGTATGTATCATGCCTAACTTACACTGAGTGTTCCTTTAGACTAGGATCTGTTTTAATCATCTTTTCAATCCTACCTGAGGTAGGAACTTAACAAATATATCCTTGAAAAAAGAAAGGGAAGGGGGGAAAGAGGAAGAAAAGAAAGAAAACAAAGAAGCTAGATGTTAGTTTTAATAACTTCACCTCTTCTTTTTCAGAAAATTATTGGAAGCACAAATCATCATACGGTTAGAAATATATTTATGAACTATCACTAGCATAATTCATATATTGAAAGACTTTCAAAATATTTCACATATCAATATAGTACTTTAATATCTGGAACCATAACAGTAAGAAGCTATATAGGGGTTGCACAAACATCTATTGCTGCTAACCTTTGGGAAAACAGTAGTTTAGAGTTATTATTCAACTGAAAATATTAATAAGATCTAGTTTGACTTTTAAAAACTTATATTATTAGGGTGTACAGCTTCCTAATTAAAGAATAGTTAAACAAAGCTGGACGTTTCTAGGGAAGGAAAAAAATCATGTTATTAAGGAAGGAGTTTCAAGTAAAACCTAACATTTATTTCAGGCAACTATCTCCCAGCAATGAATTGCTACACACAAATGGGGTCAAAGATACTAGACAGTTCTCTAGAGGCCCTTTTCTATTCAAAGGGGCTTTCAAAATAATGTGGGAGTGGAAGAGGAGGCTAGGGAACTGTTCCTTCGTGCACCAAATGCATTCTCAGAGTACTAACATCTGTTTCAGTTTACATACTTTAAGTATGACTTTACGAATGGAAATTAAACTTAGGCATCGTGCCTAAGAAGAAGTCTGTCTGCAAAAGAACTACGTGTACTAGCAACAGCTGGAAGTTGTATAGGTTCACATTCTACACAGCACAATGTCCTGTCAGCCCAGTGACCCCCATCCCCAAACCAAATGTCACAAAACATCATCCTAATGTTCATGAAACTTTTATAGCAGAGAGGGAAAAGAGTGAAGAAGAGGAATCTGATTGCAAAACAATATGGAAGAGTTCTAGAATTTAAAATGTAAAAGATACTTTTGTACATAAAGAAAATTAAAAATCTAAAGATCTTTTGAAATTTATTTATGTTAATTAATGCTCATTCTATTACATTCCGCTAAGCTTTCTTATTTATCACTTAGATATTTACAATATTTTCCAATTCAATAATAGGATAATTGTAATTCCTGGTAGCCTAAAGTATATTAACACAAACCTGCAAAAATAATGATGTGCCTTTGCTGCCACCATGTGGCACATCTGTATTTTTGTAGTTACAGTTTGAGTTTGGGGGAGGGGGGGTTCTTTTTTTTTTTTAGAGAGACAGGATCTGGCTCTGCTGCCCAGGCTGGAGTGCAGTGGTGCAATCATAGTTCACTGCAACCTCAAACTCCTGGGCTGAAGCAATCCTGCTTCCTTGGCCTCCCAAAATGCTGGGATTAAAGGTTATGAGCCACTACACCTGGCTCGAGTTTTTAAATAATAATTTCATACTTAGTTCTGAAACCATCATCATCAGCTCAGACCTCTGGTATAAAAATACTAGTAAAAACTTGAAGCCACAGCACAATTCACACTTGCACATTGGTAGTATACACCATGGAATACTACTCAGCCATAAAAAAGAATAAAATAATGTCTTTTGCAGCAAACTGGATGGAACTAGAGGCCATTTTCCTAAGTGAAATATCTCAGAACAGAAAAACAAATACCCATATATTCATTTAACAGTTGGAGCTAAACTATGGGTATAAAAGGTTATACAGATGGTATGATGGATTTTGGAGACTCAGAAGGAGGGAGGTTTGGAAGGGGTTAGGGATCAAAAATTACCTATCAGGTACAATGTACACTATTCAGGTGACAATGAAAGCCCTGACTTCACCACTATACAGTTCATCCATGTAACAAAAAAACACCTAAATCTATTGAAACAAAATGAAAAACAAAAACTTGAAGAATATGTATTCCCAGATCATTTATATACCAACAAATTACCAATCAATTAATAGTAAATAGGAACCAAGAATGTAGGAAGTATCATGACATCTAAAGGAAAGATACATTGTCTTGTGCTCAAAGACCATAACATCTGTTAACATCAAAACACAGGCAAATCAAGTATTAATGTGCAAGAGTTATTGTTCAATTGGATGGCAATGAGTGGTAGAGAAAATTTTTAGTGCTCTGAGAGGAAAGTAGGAAGGTGCATAAGAATCTACATAGAAGAGAATTGAGAAGTTTCATGGCTGTTGGAAAGGAGTGAGATATACAGAATGAAAGCAAGAGAGCATTTCAGGCAGAGGTAACGTTAAATAAAGGAGAGTGGGAAAACTGCGGCCTTCTGGATCCTTCAGTGCAGCCTTTTGACTGAACCAAATTTTACAGAGCAAATCCCTTTATTAAAAGGGAGTTTGGAAGTGTGGATTCAATTGAGAGGCCACACTGGTGATCTGGAGGGCCACATGTGGCCTTGAGGCTGCAAGTAAAACAGGACAATATATGACAAGCATTTACTGTCAGGCCCAGAAGCCTGAATTTTATTTAGCCTATAGGTCAGGGGAAGCCATTGATTCAACATACACATTTTTTTCCCATTGTAGATATAATTCCTCTGCCACATGAACATCTATGAATTCATATAAAAATAATTTCCCAAACTGAGAATAATCTGGCAGCTCACATCCTCTAATTCCTCACCCCAATTCAGTAATTTAAGGTTACAGAGCCCTGAAATCAAAGTCAACCACTTAAATCACTGCCAAATCTCCAAGAGAAAAAAATTAAATACATAAATATTTAAAAGGGTGATGACTGGGCCCAAAAAGATGTGAGAATTTCTTCCTAATATTTCACTGAGAGCTTCTGTTCTGAGAAAACAAGATGTGCATTGTAGGAGAGAAGAAGAATTTTAACAAAGAAGAAAGGAAGAGAAATTTAGGCTCATGGGATCCTTTCTCAGCAGAGTAAGATGTAATTTATGTTGGGGAAGGGCAGGGTTAGGTAAGGAATGAAGAGCTGGGACAGATGCAAGGTGAGTGAGACTCAGCTGTCCAAAGGTAAAAATCCCAGCATTGGGTCCATTCACTCAGAATGATTCATGAAAAATTCAAAAGAAAGAGAGCTTATTGTGGGTCATATTTTATTGGATGCTATCTTGATTTGTTTTTTAAAACAAATGGAGTAACAGCCCCATGAGAAACAAAGAATCTCCAGACTGAGGTTCAGATAACAGCTCCTCCATCTTCACATGTGACAAATCATGGAGGAAATTTACACACAGTCCTCTTGAGGAAATAGTAACTCTCAAAGAAATAGAGTGAAAATTCATACTGTAAATGTAAACATTTTCCTAACTGAAACATAATATGCACCGATGTTCCTACTCACTACAAAACAGCTCCCTACATTAATATTCAAAATAGCAATGTTTTTCCTTTATTCTCGTACAGCTTTCAAACTGCTTCCTGGGACTTTAAAGATGCCTAGGAATGTTTCTGTTCCAGAATTTTCTTCTCCTTAATGACCGTTCTATAGGCAAAGGACACAGTAACATTAGAGATTAAAGTCTTTTCTTTAATTCTTATATTTTGAGCATAAGTAAAATTCATAGGCAAGGCTTTCTCTACATGACAGAAAAGCAAATATTAGGATTAAATATTAGGAGGCAACAAAAACAAAGGAATGATATTGCAAATTTCCATTAATAAGCACTAGTGAACTAAACAGAAAGAACTCTGGACTGGGTTTATCTTATTACTCTCTTTCTAGCATCTTACATTAAAAACTCAATTAATTTTCAGTCTTCTTTGTGTTCTAATAAATGTCATTTAAAAATATGAATTTTCCTCTGAATATTGCTTTCTTTACAGTTTTGGTAAGTTAGTGCTCCCATCATTTATTTCTAATACTGCTGTGTTAGATTATGATTACACTTTAACTTATTTAGGGAAATTTTTTAAATTTTAAAATAGATAATTTAATTTTGTTTTCTTCATTATTCTTTAGGCAATTACTTATTTTTAACTTCTAACTTTGTTGAACTTCAGTATATGGCCTGCATGATGTATGCTTTTGGACTTTATGGTCTGTAATGGTCAATTTTTTTGGAAATTCCATGTGTGTTTGGGGGGAAAATAATGTTGTCTGTTCAATAGATAAGTAAATTAGAGCAATCTGGTTAATTGTGATATTGAAGCATTCCACATCCTGGGCTTGAACCCAGAATTTCGAGGTAGCAATGAGCTATGATCAGACCATTGCACTTCAGCCTGGGTGACAGCGTGAAACCCTGTCTCAAAAATAATAATAATAATGTCCAGAACACAATTATAAATTACTCAACACACACACATACACACACAAAATGCAAAATCAGGAAAACCTTAACAATTCTCAAGAGAAAGGCAATCAACAGATGCCAATCCCAAGATGATCCAAATGTTGGAATTATCAGAAAAATACTTCAAGTAAGTTATTAAAACAATATTCCAGAAAGTAACAGTAAACATTTTTTAAAAGAATGGAAAGATAGAAGTTGTCATTAAAGAAATACAGGCTGTAAAAAAAAGAACCAAATGGAAATTAATACAGAATAGATCATACACTTAAATATTAAGTGTAAAACATAAAACTCTTCAAATAAAACACAGAAGAAAATCTTCATAAACTTGAAATAGGTAGAGTTCTTAGATACAACAACAAAAGCATAATTCATAAAATTAAAAAGTTGATAAATTGTTCTTAATAAAAATTTAAAACTTCAGTTCCATGAAAGACACTATTAACAAAAAGACAAGCCATAGTCTGGGAGAAAATATGTGCGATTTGCATATCTAACAAAGGAATTATATCCAAATATATAAAGAATTCTCAAAACTCAACAATAAGCAAATAGCCAATAAAGCAATGGGTAAAATATTTAAAGACACTTCACCAAAGAAAATATACAGGTGAACAGTAAGCACATGAAAAGATGATCATTATTAGTCATTAGGGAAGTAAAAATTAAATGAAATACCACTACAAATTTATTATAATGACTAAAATTAAAAGTACTGACAACACTGTGTTGACAAGGATGTGAAGTAACTAAAACTTTGTATACATTGTTGTTGGGAATGCAAAAATTGTATGAAACTTTGAAAAAACAGTTTGGCAGTTTCTTAAAAAACATTAACATAAACTTACAGTCTGACCCAGCAATGCCATTTGTTGGTATTTATCCTACAGAAATAAAAGCTTATGTTCATACAAAAACCTAAATATGAATGTTTAGAGCAATAATGTTCATAATTTCCAAAATCTGGTAGAGGAAAAAACAAACATCCTTCAACAAATGAATTAACTGTGGAATAGCCATACAATGGAATACCACTCAGCAATAAAAAAGAAAGCACTGAAGCACAATGCAAAATGCATTATGCTAAGTGAAAGAAGCTAAAATCAAAAGGTTACATACTGTATGACACCATTTATATGACTTTCTGGAAAAGACAAAACTGTAGGGATGGAGAACAGATTAGTGGTTGCCAGAAGATGAGGCATGGGGGAGGAATTGACTGCAAAGGGTAAGGGAAGCACCAGGGAATTCTTTGGAATGTGGAATTTTTCTGTATCCTCTTTATGATGGTGAATACAAAAACTTATACATCATAGATAAGAACATCAAATAATAGATTTTATTGCATATAAATTTAAAAATAAATTATCATTTCACTTCCTGGCAAAAACACTCTACTTGCTCCCCATGCATAGTAAAAGCCAGAGCTGTTACAATGATCTACCAGGCTCTACAAACTGGTCTTCTATTACTTCTCTGGCCCCATCTTCTACTACTCCCCCTTGATTATTCTTCTCCAGGCACACTGGCCTCTTAACTTATCTTGAATAGGAAAAGGAATGCTCTTTCCTCTGGCTGACTCTTTCCTCAAATATTTCCATGCTTATTTACACCCTCAACTTCTCCAGGTCTTTATTTCAAATGCTACCTTCTCAGTGAAGCTTTCCCTGAAAACCCATTCTAAATGCTATCCCATCCTTATGTCCTCTCTTTCCTGCTTTGAGTTTCCCCTTAACACTTGGAACCATCTAAAATTTTTGCTTCTTTCTTGGTTCCCCCCCATGGTAAAGTAAGCTCCTTTAAGACAAGGATTCTTTTTACTATTCTGTCCACTACAATATTCCCAATATTCCTGGAAGAAAGTCTGGCATATACTAGGCACTTAGTGAATATTTCCTAAATGAAAGACGCAAAATAAATATTTGTGGAAAATCCTTTACTGTCCTTATATGGGCTATGCTCCTTCTTGCTTCTCCTTTCTTACTAAACGGAATGCAAACCGTGAGCATGAGGACAAAGGATAACATGGTAAGGATGAGAAAATGGAAAGAACAAGATAGAAAAAGCATAGGTCCCTGGTGGCATCAACGAACCTCTTCACTAGCCCTATTCTGCCTGCCTCAGCCTTCCTATATGATAAAAATGCCCACTGCTAATTAAGCAACTCTACGAGGCTTTGGTTCCTAAATGACTATGTAAAAAGAAACAAAAATACAAATGATTTACCTTCTGGACACTCTAGTAAACGAAACCCTGTGTAAAAGTAATCTTCCCCTAAGTTTATCAATCCAGCTAATTTTTGTCCACATCAGGATTTCTGATTCCTTTTTAAATAAAAATTACCAAATAGTAAAACAACTGGAGTCCAAATTGATTTGAGCAAAAGTTTGTTTATTTTGTTCCTAATAAGAATACATCAAATTTCAAAGTAACCAAGAAAGTCTTTATAAGATTTATTGGGTAGAACATCAAGAGACTGAGCAAAAATAAGTTAAGTCTACAGAATCAAAACAGATACATGACCAGGCGTGGTGTAATCCCAGCACTTTGAGAGGCCAAAGCTGGAGGATTGCTTGAGGCCCGGAGTTCAAGATCAGCCTGAACAACATAGCGAGACCTCTCTCTTCAAAAAATAGGAAAATTAGCTGGGCGTGGCACTGAGCACCTGTAGTCCCAACTACTTGGGAGGCTGAGGCAGGAGAATTGCTCGAGCCCGGGAGTTTGAGGTGCAGAGAGCTGTGATGATGCCATTGCACTGTAGTCTGGGAAACAGAACTAGACAGACCCTGTCTTACAACAAATAATAAAAACCTTACACCTTGTACTCCTTCCACTGTGACAAAGCATATTACAATCATGAAAAAGAAAGCTCTTTGTAGCTTGAGACACACCAAAACAATCAGTGTCTCCCTATCTAGTTCTGGCTCCTAATTAAGCTTTGAGCATTTCCCATAAGCTGGACTCTTCACTAAAAAGTAAATTTATCCCTGATTTTTGCAAAAATGATGTCTGAAGATACGTCTTGACCTTTGTGAATATTGTAATACTTATCCACAATGAATAAATTTATGTATGTAGCCATGTTGCTTAACAGTTGGGATACATTCTGAGAATTGCATCATTGGGCAATTTCATCATTGTGAGTTGTATGTGCTGTCCATCATTGACTGAAAGTCATTATGTGGCACATGAACTTGGTCGTTTTGCAATAAATTTCAACAAGTCAAGGAGTGAAACCAAGGCAGGTTATGCTAGCAGGGGCTCTTTATCCTTAAGGGTAGCTCAGCAACACCTAAGTGGACATATAGGAATAACATTTGTCCGGTGTTGGGTGGGTGGG
>VBSM01001562.1:32533977-32584668 GCA_008086735.1 Cheirogaleus medius
AAAAAGAAGAAAGAAAGGCATAACTCTATAAAAAAAAAAAAAGGAATTGGTAACAGAATAAACTAGCATAAAGTAAACATCCTCGGAGTTCAGGGCTTTCTAACCCACAGACCCCGTTGACTAACGGGAGAAGCTAAAACCAAAGCAGAACGCACAAAACAACCCTTAGCAGAGAACAGTGTCCGGCACTTGCCGGGAAGCTGAATGTCAGATCCGCCAGAGCAGCTGCACTAAAAGCTGGGAAGAAGGATGCACTAGAATCCCGTAACGGAAGCCAGATTTCCGAAGGAGAAAGCAAGGCCCTCGAAGCTGTGGAGATTCCGTAGGAACGTATGCGATGTTCAAAGAAACAGGACAAAGTGACAACTAATAAGAGAAGCAAAAAGCTGTGCAAGAAGGAGAACGCTACCTTTCCACCCAATAATGCAACCACGATACCCAGAAACCAGTTGGCGCGAAACGCTTCCGTCATCTCGCAGCGCCGGAATAACAGAAAGAAGATGATGCCATAACAGGGGCGGGGAGAGGGGCGCGCGCGACTGGAGGCCATGTGACACACTAGAAGCCACCTTTCCGTTCTACCAGAAAAAGCTATACAGTCAGAGTGACAAGACTGGAGAGAACTTTGTCTGTATTAAATAATGGTTTAGAGGTACATAATATAAATGCATTGTTTCTATGTCTTTTGCTTTTACCTTTTTAACAAATGTCTTAGTGTGATGTTGCCCAAAGGATGGCAGCAGAGGCGCTGTGACCTACAATAGAGTCTCAAGCCTAGAGAGCCCCCGTGTGGCGTCTGTCGCCTGGGAAACGCGCCGAATACCCGGCTCAGTAGCGGAAGTTCGGGGCGGGGCCAGCGATCGGGCGCTCCTGCGTCTGCGCGAAGATGGTGGAGGAAGAGAGTCTCCGCGTGGTTCGTTGCGGAGGCAGCGAGTTAAACTTTAGGAGAGCTGTGTTCTCTGCGGATTCTAAGTATGGGGGCGCCGCGCATTGTCAGCCGGGCTGAGGGGCGTGAGTGCCCGGAGGGAGGCCGGGGGAGAGAACTGTCAGGCGTATTCGGACTCGCCACTGGCAGATCTGGGCTTTGTGGCGTGGACGCGCGTGCGGGAGATCCCCTGGCACGCGAGAGGTGCCGTAGTTCTGCAGGCTGGGGTGCGCCTTGCCTTCCCTGCACAGTTTAACTGCAGGTGGATTGAGGGATCCAGGGGCACGTCCACGTGTGTAGAATTTGTTAGGACTTGAGGCAGCTGGAAAATGGTCTAGGCATGGATGTGTACGCCACTGCCATTGCAATACCACGAGGACTTCCTTACTCCTTCGTACAGAATCATGTTTTGGAATGACTAAACTTAAAAATACTCCACCTTATCCACCGCCCCCCCCCAACATCCAAAAAAGGCATATTGGCAAGCTCTTTGGAGCTTTGCGTGGAAACTGATGTTAGAGACAGAAACTTGCTAAACCTGGTCTCTTTCCTTGAGAATTCGGTGTAGCTGGAACCACACTACCGCTGGGTTCAAAACCTGGTTCTTACATTATGGGTCTTTGTAAATCTCTTAATCTCTGCCTCAGTTGTCTCATCTGTAAAATGGGGATAATATTTAGTAATCCATCTCATTTGGTTGTTGGGAGGATTAAATGCCTCAGTATGTAAAAAGCACATACAATGCCTGGCATTTAATGGCTCAATGTATATCAGCTGTCATCATTGCTATATTGGTGGCATCATCTAGGAAGTGACACATTATAGTAAGAAAAGGTTTTCAAGTCACTTATAGGTAGAGTGACACTTGATAACCTTTTCTGTCTTGGAAGAGTAGAGATAGCAGCATCTTATGAAAGTTTGTATCCCGCCACAATATCCTGCATATATGGGGGTATGGCAGGTTGAATGCATATATAACTGAAGGAGTTTTTATAAATTACCTTAGAGGCAACAACAACAAACAAATTGAATCCTTAGTCTTTATAAGTAAAGAAGGCTTTGTTGACATTCATCTTATGAATTGGGGGAAGAAACAGGCTTCAAGAGGTTGTAAAAGTCTGCCATTTCAGACTCATATCCATGTATCCAATTTCCTACGTGTACTGTTTCTACACCTTATCATAGTAAGCTCTGTTGTGTGTTTCATTTGCTAAGCCTGATGATTCTTTTTAAGTATTTGTCATCTGTGTTATGTACAACAAGCTGAGATGACAAAAGCTAAGATAATTCAAATATTGATCCTACCTTCAAGGAGTTTACAGTCTGTAAGACGGGAATACTTAGTAACAGATATTTCATACTGTGGCACTGTAGGAGGAGTTCATAAGAAGGAGAAATTGCTCCAAACTGAGAAGGATGGAGAATGTTGCTGAGGAAATCACATCCTGAGCAGTTCTTGGTTGTTTGGTCCAAAGAGAGTGTTTATTTTTTTTTAATTCTGTAAATAAGGGGGCAGAAGTTGTAACATGATTGTATTTCTTCAAGAATGTTAATCTGAAAACTGTGTAAAACTTTAATATGTGTTAAAAATGGAGAAATCAGATGTGAGTAGGCTGGTATACTCAAAGTATAACAATAGCATAGAAAAGGGAGTTACATAGTCAAAGTTTCCTTTCAGTAGTGGGTCTTTGCAACACTGCCAAGAATTTGCCTCACCAGTGATATTGGGGGAAGGCATGCTAGGCGAACGGAGCTGCTTGAAATTGGGGGGCATTGAAATTTGGGGGGTTGAGCCTTGTATGTAAAGTCAATATAATCACCACATAGGGTATAGGAAATGGTGGGAGAAGAGTTTGGAAGAGTAGAGACCAGAGGGTAGAAGATTAGTGCTGCCATCCAAGCAAGAAATCACTTTGGCCTAAACTAAGATAATACTGAAGATGGAGAAAACAGACAGGACTTTGGAATGATTTCACAATTAATACTAACTGGGAGAAGACTTTGAGTTGTTTGGGGCCTATTGAGGTCAACCAGGTAGACATAGGTAGTAGTAGTAGGTAGAAATTCAAGACTGAAGTTTGGTGAACTTGGTCAAGATTTAGAGATGGTAGAGATGGGAAGGGTCATCTATATAAAAGCTAATAAAGCCATTTTTCTAGCAAATGAACAGGATTATAATGAACTCATCAAGGATTTGAATGTTATCTAAAAGGTACCACAAGGAGTTGGCTACCTTATACAAAGCGGAATAAGGTAATTTTGTATTTTATCTCAAGGTGCTTATCAAAAAAGCTGAAATAATAAATAAAACAACAGAATTGTGGGATTTGGGCAGCTTACTTTTGGCCATTAGATCTTGGATCTAGGACTGCTGATCTGGTATGAGAAGATGAGGGAAGGCTTCCAGGGAAAGACTCCAAGCTGAATCTGGAAGGGGTTAGAGTCATGAAAAATAGGAAAGACTGAAAAACTGCCACAGATGGGAGGATTCTAAGCAGATACAACAACTAATGGGTATGCTGGATTGGATTCTGGAACATAAAAAGAACATTAGTGGGAAAACTGAAAAAATGCAAATAAAGTTTGTAGTTAATAGTCATGTACCAAATAGTTTTGACAGATTTGCTCATGTAAAGTGCTAATGTTAACAGAAGCAAGGTGAAGCATATATAGGAACTCTGTAACTCTTTTGTAAATCTAAAATTATTTGAAAATAAAAGTTAAAAAGCTTGCTTCTAGAAAATAAAAAGTAGTCAGAAAGAAAACATGTTCTATGTAGACAACAGGAAGTGCAAAACCATGGAGAGAGTTGCCATTGACAGCTGTGTTCAAGTAATTTAAAGTCATTGTTCTCTGCTAAGTAACAAGGAGGAAATTCCTTTCCTCTGGGGAAGCAAATCAGAATCAATTAGGGGGAGTTTTCTTGGCCAGCAGTACCCCTTACCCACCACAATCTCAAGAAAACACTGCCTAAAAGACCTCTTGATATTGATGGGGTATGTTGGGGTGATGGATGGTTGTTGGGTTGTGAACCACTTCACTAGAGAGAGCACAGTGTTCAGGTGAAAATGTAGTTGCAGTCAGACTGGGTCAAACTACCAAAAACTTCAGGAGTTTACATCATATCCTGAAGGCAGTCAGTAAACATTGTAGGATTTTAATTTAATTTTATCTTTATCTGAGGAAGTGATATGATCAAATTTGTAAAATTAGTCTGGTGGGTATGAGTATAAAGCTGAACTGAAGGACCACACTTGAAGAATACAGAAAGCCCAAGAGTGGTCCAGGCTGCATTGTTAAGGCCCTGAACTAAGGTACTCACAGGGATGGAGAGGAGGCTTCAGCCAAAGGGAAGGCCTTATATCTCAAATGCTTCATTGCTTGTACTTTCTTGATCGCAGTAGACAGTTTCATACAATCATGCCTCCAGGCTAACAGCACTTATAAGATTCCGTTGATTATAAGATGCATCCTGATTTCAAAGAGGTGATCATGTTTTTAAAAAATCAGCTATCTTACTATTGATAAAATAGTGTAATAGCAGTCCCAGTCAGCATCAGATTTACTCTTAAGATTTTGTGAAATAGCGGTGGCTCACGCCTGTAATCCTAGCACTCTGGGAGGCCGAGGCAGGTGGATAGCTCAAGGTCAGGAGTTCGAAACCAGCCTGACCAAGAGCGAGACCCCGTCTCTAAAAAAAAAAAAAAAAAAAAAAAAAAAGATTTTGTGAAATAATAGTCCTCCCTTGTCTGCAGGGGATACGTTCCAAGAACACAAGACCTCCAGTGAATGCCTGAAACCTCATGGTATTGAACGCTGCATGCGCTATATTTTCCCATACGTGCATACCTTTTTAAAGTTTAAGTTATGAATTAGGCACAGTAAAAGATTAACATCAATAACTAAAAATAAAATAGAACAATTATAACAATATGTCGGCATTACTACTCTTGCACTTTGGGGCCTCTATTAAGTAAAATAAGAGTTACTTGAACACAAGAACAGTTACCAGTCAGAGATGGCTTCTAAGTGCCCAGTGAGTGGCTTTGACAGTGGATACTTTCTACAAAGGGTTGATTCATGTCCCAGGTGAGACTCTGAGAGATTTCAACACATTACTCAGAATGGCACACAGTTTTAAACTTATCAATTGTTTATTTCTAGAATTTTCCATTTAATAGTTTCAAACTGCAATAGACCATGGGTAACTGAATCCAGGGAAAGTGAAACTATAGATAAGGGGGAAAGGGTTCTGTTGTGGGTATAATAGGCACAGAGCAAACGTTTTTTATTTAGAAGATACTAGAAGATTTGTATTTCTGAGCTTTGTTCTATGATAATATCTATTATGAAACTAGTCAAACAAATATTACCCCAACTTTACCACTTTTAGTAATTTAGTATCCTCTACTATATGGAAGAAATCCACAAATCCAGAAAGACAATAGCAAAACCAGCATTTCAGCAACAAGAAAAAAAAAACTGTCAAAAAGTCTTTATACTTTTCTAAACAAGAGAGGCGAGGCCCACACTTCACCAATTGGACCAGAGCTTTTGACTTAGCATTTGTAAGCTGGTATCCCCAGTGAACCCTGGAGAGATTAGGGACATGAGAAGACACTGCTGTTAGCAGAACCATTGAAGAGTAACAGTTGATAATGAATAGCACAGTGTCTGCATCCAGTTAGTGATCAGGCAACTTGGTTAAGTTGGCAGTTTTTGCAGGATGATTTCATTATAGCCTCTGCCCATAAATAGGCAAGAGATATGACATTGGCCTCATTAATCTCTTCTTAAGTTAATGAACCTAAGTCTTAGGTTCATCAGTCTTAGATGTCCCCTTAGGCTTAAAACAGCACAAAAATTTGAATATACAGTCCTTAAACTACTTTGAAAGAGACCTCTGTTGTGTGATGTTATTTTTGTCATGGACAATAAAAAGATTGTACTACCTAAGGAGTATATGAAACTTACTTTTCTTTCTTTTTTTTTTCCAGGTATATCTTTTGTGTCTCTGGAGATTTTGTTAAAGTTTATAGCACAGCCACAGAAGAATGTGTGCACGTACTGCATGGGCACAGAAATCTGGTGACTGGAATCCAGCTCAACCCCAACAATCATCTACAGGTGTCAAGCAGTTTATAATTGAATGTTTTAATATTGGCTTTTTTCTTGACAGAAAAGTTTGAGTTGAATTTGGCTGGGAAACTTTCCAGATTATGAAGCAGTGAAATATTTGTTGATTTTCTGATTCAGGGTATCTTTCACTTGTTTCTCATTATTAAAATAGGACCACGGCCTAGAACTACATTGCCCACAGTGTATTCTGTGAACATTTGTTCCACAGGATGCGGATAGGTATTACTTGAGAAGATTGTTTCTGAAATTCAGGGTTCGGCAAAGTTAAATGGATTTATTGATTATAGGTCTTTTCAGGGCCCCTTATATGCATTGTGAATATCCAAAAACAATATGTAATATTTGGTGTTTCTCAGCCTTATCTGACCTCTGAACCCTTTGGTTTCTGGAACACATTTCGAAAATGTAGGCCAAAAGACATTGATTTGGTAGATCTATTCCTTTAAAGGTTGAGTCTTTTGAGGGTTAATGCAGATGTTACCTCATCTTAAAGTGAGCATCTAGATGAGAAGAAGGGCTTCTTTAGTTAGTGGATCAACCAGTTAATTTCAAGACAAATTTGGGGATTTGATTTATTTCAGACCTCCCCACTTCCACACAAAGCAGACCTTGCTTCTCAGAATTCAAGAATAATGAAATGGTCATTTAAATTCTGTTCTCAAGTTTCAGCAAAGCTGCTAAAAATTTATCTCAACGATATTTTGCTCTTGCTCTGGTATTTAATCCTGAATTAGTCACAGCCAACTTGGAAGTTATTGGTGGATTTAACAATGTATTTGCATTACATTATCACAAAGGAAGTAGGGCATAAAGTAGTAACACTGATCTTTTCTTTCCAAAATTAAATGAGCTACTCCTAAAAGTCAAAGTTAAGTAACTTTTCTGTAGAGTCCAAGCACAGATTTTTATCTTTGCTATCCTCTGAGGGTTTGCCAAAAGTTTATTGCTATGTGTAGCATTTAAATATTTTTAATAACAAAAATATTCTTTTGTTAAAATTGTAATTTATGAAATCTATATTACTAAGTTTTATAGCAAAACAAAAAGTCGTATACACATTGCATAAAACATCTGTTTCAAGTGACTAAGTTAATAAGATTAGAGGGCTGTGATTCTGTGGGTATAGGATTCATAGTATTTGTGTATTAACCATTGTTTTGACAGTGATTATATGTTTGACTTGTTATGTTTTACTAATCCATGTTTATGATTCTTATATGCATTGACTGTGATGTATATTTTTTACTTAATATTATTCTTTGACTTGGATAGATAATATGGTCTTTTCTGAATGTTTCCCTATTTCCAGAAATCTTAAAATTGCCACTTTCTTTAAAAAAACTTAAAATTCTTTATGAACATTATAAGCAAAGTATTTTAACATAACAACAAAAAGAATCTAGTGTAACCTTAGTAAAATTAAGTCCACTGGGACAAAAATAAACCTATGTGTTACTAAGGGCTTGTGCTACCAAAGTGTGGTCCAGAGACCGGTGTCCTAAACTATTGGTTACAGTCTACAGTGAGATGAGCACAGAAATTGTCCCGAAACTTTATAGCACTTTGACATTTCCACAGCATCCTAGTGCATAATAATTTCTATTGTATTTTATGAAAGTGTTGGTCCTTGATGGATTGGAACTATTTTTTTTTTAAATAAGACATTGTCTAATCATTTGAGAAGCTCTCCTTTAATACCCGTGTAAAATGAAAGCAGTTCAGTTAATAAAAAGGGACTGTGCTCTAGGAGAAATAACAACAAGTTCATGAGGGCTTTTTATAACTCAGCACCTTACGATCTCACTCTTCAAAATAGAAGGTTGACATTTTTCCCCTCCACTTTAGTTAAAACTTGAAATCTATGGATCTACCACTTCCACAGGCTGTAATAAGAGTATCTATTTTGCAGAAGCAGTATAACTAAGTGACTCCACCTCTTTAAGGTTAACAGGGAATCAGGGAATTGATGAACAGAAAATGCCTTATCAGCATTTAGTTATTCATTTGATATCTTAATGTATTTCTGTTTTTTAATCAATTTTGTACTGTTTTTACCTTTTAGCTATATTCTTGTTCCTTTGATGGCACGATTAAACTCTGGGACTATATAGATGGCATTTTGATAAAGGTATATGGATTGTTCTTCAATTTTTCTCGTGTGAAAGGAAATGGCAATATAATTTATGGTAGACATAATGTTTCCTTCTATAAGGCCTCATCTTTAGACTTCCTAAACAAGTGAAATTCATATGCCATTAATAAAAAGATAAACTTGACTGTAAAAATTTTATACTTCTAATATAAAAAGACAAGTTAAAGAAACTGGGAGAAAATATTTACAAAAGATATTATCCCTAATATATAAAAATATTCCCAAAAACTAATAAGGAGAAACTAATAGCCTACTAGAAAACGTAGTGTAGAGTAGAAATATATAAATTCACAGAAAAAGAAACACAGTAGCCAATAAATATGAAGAGAGGCTTAACCTCATTAATAATTAAAGAAATATAAACTAAAGCAAATGAGATAGCATTTTTCCCTATCAGTTTAGCCAGATTTCAGATTGAAAAAATCTAGTGATAGGTAAAGTGTAGAGAAACACAGGCACTTTTATACACAATCAATGAGAATAAACTTGAAAATAAATAAAAACATTTTGCTCTAGCAATCTCACTTATAAGAATCTGTCACTGGGGCTGGGCGCAGTGGCTCATGCCTGTAATCCTAGCACTCTGAGAGGCCAAGACGGGAGGATCGTTTGAGCTCAGGAGTTCAAGACCAGCCTGAGCGAGACCCTGTCTCTACTAAAAATAGAAAGAGATTAGCTGGACAACTAAAAATATATAGAAAAAATTAGCCGGGCATGGCGGCCCATGCCTGTAGTCCCAGCTACTCAGGAGGCTGAAGCAGAAGGATCACTTGAGCCCAGGAGTTTGGGGTTGCTGTGAGCTAGATTAATACCACAGCAGTCTAGCCCAGGCAACAGAGTGAGACTCTGTCTCAAAAAAAAAAAAAACCATCTGTCACTGAAATAATGGGGTGTCTATGTAGTCCTTACAACGTTGTGTATATATAGTAGGGAGATAAGTAAACATAGCCTTGATGTCAGTTGAAGTTGTGATACGTTCGTTCAGTACAGTATTATACAACCACTAAAAAGAATCAGGGCTATATGTACCAAACTTGAAAGGCTGTCCAACAAATATTTATTGGTTGTCTTCTATAGGCCCGGTGTTCTCCTTATGTTGGGAATACAGCAATGAACAAAATAGATAAAAATCCCTGCTCTCATACATCTTATGTTCTGCTGGGGAGAACAGACAATAGACAATATGGTGCTTTTTACCTTTCAGACTTTCACAGTTGGATGTAAACTTCATGCCCTCTTTACTGTTAGCCGTCCTGAGGATTCTGTCTTTGTTATAATAAATAAAGAAAAACCAGGTATCGTATAATTGACTTATTTTGTTTTTATATGGTATAGAGTGCCTCTTTTCATTTTACAGTTTCTCAGAATTTAACATTTGGTTTTAATCTGAGGCTAACAGCTTTTGGAGTTGGCATTTAAATTGCTTTAGTTGTTACTGTGTTCATTTGTGGAACTTTGTATCAGTTCTGAAATGTGCAGTGAGAGGATAGGTTATTTTAAATATGATTGTAATACTAGACCACAGAGCTCAACTCTTAAAGCTGTTTTACAAAGGTGGGCTAGAATTTGTCTTCCTGCTAAACTTAAATCTATCATTCTTAAGCATCGTTATCATTTTACCCATCTTTGAACACTTCTATTTATTGATCTTGAGTCACTATAGGAAATGGTATCGAAAATAGGTTGATATTAAGAACCAAAAGTGTGACTAAATTATTGTCAATTACATTTTCACTATCTTTGAACCATTATTCCATCAAAACTGCCATGTATCAGCATTTCAGGAATTCTTGGAATATTGTCAGTAGTTACAAATAATTGTCCTTCATTGTAGAATTTGATAAAACAGAACACTAACATGAAGGATATATCCAAAGAAATTTTCTAATCCCAGAATTCAAGAATGCCACTGTACTTTGTGGTGTCCTCCATAAAATGTAGTTGTATTCAGAGTTAAAAATGCAAAGCAGCCTTATAGTGGTTAATGGACAGTGAGCTAAACTGTGCGTGGTTTATTAGTTAAGAGAGTCCTTTCCACCATGTTTGTTTGTTTTGTTTTTTCCTGAAACAAATTTGTCAGTTATTACATATCATAGACTTAAGTATAGTAACTTTTGAATAGTCAAAATTGAAAGCTAAATATGTTTTTTAGCTAAAAGTAATTTAGTGCCAAGTCTTGTAATGAGTGATACTGTATTTATCAAGAATGTGACATTAAGTTTAGTTTTCTTATGTGGCTCATAAGCCACTTCTAAAGGACATTTCAAAAAATGTTTTGGAAATGGCAACATTCAGTTAAGTTGTCTTCCCAGGTGACTACTTCAAAGATAGCACTCTTTCTAATATTTAAGGTCTATTTTGTATGTAAATATGTGGATCCTTGATATCAGTCCACATGCCTACTAAAAATTCAGATTCCTAATCTCCCCAACTGGCAATTGATTCACTAGGTCTGGGATGTAGTCTAGGAATCTACAGTTTTAATATCTTCCCAGGTGATTCTGCTCATCACCCATGTTTGGTAATCATCTCCTTTAATCACCCCATGATTCCTCAGTTGGAAGGGTAGTCACCAACAGCTGTAGCAAAACTTTTTATTCATGCTTGTAAGACCAGTGATTCTTAATACTGGCTGCACATAAGAATCACCCAAGGAATTTAAATAATAAGATTCTGTGTGGTGGGGCCTAATTGTTTACTTAAAAATTCCCCAGTTGAGTCTAATGGGCAAGGCAGGGTAGAAAACTGCTGATCTGAAGTACGGATCTTGGTCATTAGCCTTTTGGAGTTAACTGTGGAAACTTCAAATACTGTAATCTAAATTCCATTCATAACAGGATCTGGTGTTACTCTTTAGTGCTTGGCACATCATGGGTACCCCGCATATGAAAATACGGATATCTATCATAGAATAATGTCAGTGTGGCTTGAAAAGATGCCTTCTGCTAAGCTGGCTTGCTTACTACACCACTGGCCTCTCATACTCAAATATAAATATATACACACTTACTCTCTCTTTCTTCATCTGTGTTCAGCCCAGAACCAGAGTCTGTGATGGAAAATTTTATAAATCATGTTGAAATTACTTCTCTGGTTTAAAAACAAATTAATCTTTTATTTATACATTATTTTTGGTGGTATCATTTCTTAAGTATATGTCATATAGTTCATTCAGCAGCTTATTGAGCACCTACCATGGCTAGATACTATTTTGGATGCACAGAACAGACAGTAAGTCCCAACAGTAAGCTGACTAGGTCAGTTATGTGATGCCGTGAGATAAAAGGTGTTCTAGAGAAAAATAAAGTGGGGGGGGGAACATAGGCAACACTGGAGGAATACATATTAAATAAGTGGTCAGGAAAGAAGAATAAGCTGTACAGCTATACTGGAGAAGCATTTTCAAGCACTCCGGACATGTTCACACAGTAGCAGAGAGGCTGGTTGGAATGAACCAAGGGAGAATAGATTATATGTAGCCTTTTAGGCTGTTGGAAGGACTTTTGCTTTTACTCTAAGTAAAAAAAGCCTTAGGGGCCGGACACAGTGGCTCAGGCCTGTAATCCTAGCACTCTGGGAGGTGATATAGGAAGATCGCTTGAAGTCAGTAGTTCGAGACCAGCCTGAGCTACATCAAGACCCCTGTCTCTACAAAAAAATAGAAAAAATTAGCTGGGTGTGGCAATGCTTGCCTATAGTACCAGCTACTCGGGAGGCTGAGGCAGGAGGATTACTTGAGCCCAGGAGTTGGAGATTGCAGTAAGCTATGATGCACTCTACTCCACTGCACTCTAGCCCAGGCGACAGAGTGAGACTCTAGTCTCCAGAAAAGAAAAGAAAAAAAGCCTTAGGGAGAACTGTTTTTAAATGGATGCAAAGAGAAGAACATGTCAATATTATAGAAAAGTAGATTTAGCCTATGAATGTTGTGGCACGTCCATAGCAATTCTGAAAGCTCTCTACGATGGTTTGTTGCTTTTGGCTGCACAGTTCACCAGTATTCATATTCCATCTCCATATTAAAGCTCAGCTTAATACGTTGGAATAGTGTACCAGTAAGACACATTGATTTCACATGTACATATATGAGTTGTAGAGTTAGACTTCCATTTAAAACTTGTGTATTCAAAGCATTCAACTTTAAGGTACCTTTTGTTCAAGATAGACTAGAATTATCTTGGCATCAAATTAATTCTAGAGTACCAATTAACAATTTATATGAATAAGTGCACATGTTCACTTTCTCTAGAGAAGCTTTATATTAACGTAGCTTCCTTTGGCTAGATATATTTCAGCTGGTTTCAGTGAAATTGCCAAAATCATCAAGCCAAGAACTAGAAGCTAAGGAGCTATCCATTGTTTTGGATTATGTAAACCAATCACCCAAGTGCATTGCCTTTGGAAATGAGGTAAATTTTGTTTTGTTGGTTTTCTGTTTTGTACATAAAATCTCTTCACTGTAATCTTTCCT
The DNA here is from genome assembly GCA_008086735.1 of Cheirogaleus medius. Taxonomy (NCBI): domain Eukaryota; kingdom Metazoa; phylum Chordata; class Mammalia; order Primates; family Cheirogaleidae; genus Cheirogaleus; species Cheirogaleus medius. Next base: position 32,546,665 of record VBSM01001562.1, read on the forward strand.
TTAAGCATTATAGTGATGTGATATTGCCTTGAATTATTATATTTTTGTTAGTAACTAAGAAGTCTGTTTCATTGCTCTGCATGTATTTATGGTATATATATTTTTAGAGCTATTCTTATTTTGTATATCTGTACTATTGCTTTTGTAAACCCTCTAATTGTCCCTAAAATATCGATATTTTGGTATTATACTGTATTTCTTAGGCTGTCCCATGTAAAAGCCACTCAAATTATTTTATTTATTTAAGATACTTAAAATAACTTTTTCCAAACAATTAGGATCAGAAGGCATTTTATCCTTTTTGTCTTACTTAGCATTGCAACATGAGTACATACTAAAATGTTTTTTTTAAAATAATAACGGTGATGTTTATACCTAATAATTACTTCATTATTTAAAAATCAAATACCATCAAAAGCCCCTGGAATTCACTATAGTGGCATGTTTCTTTAGTTTTAATTTTTGTGGCATTATTTTGGTGTTGTTCTAAGAAGGGTTTAATATCTCAGAGTAAATTTTATTATTATTAAATCGCCATTGTTTGGCATCATTAGTTATGTCAATTAAATACAAATTAAAACCACAGCGAGATAGCACTTCACATCCACCAGAACTTGCCAGCTAATGTTGGCAAGACATAGAGCAAAGTTAAATAAATACCTTCACCCAGCAATTCTGCTCCTACATAGAGAAATGAAAACATGACCACAAAATATGTACGAGAACGATTACTCATAATGACTCTAGAATGTACCTCAAATGTTCATCAGCAATAGACTAAACAAATTGTGAAATGTATTCATTCAGCGGAGTGCTGCTCAGCATTAAAAAGGAACTAATGATACACATAAGAGCATGGATGAACCAAAAGAATGATGCTGAGCCAAAGAGGCCAAACACGAAAGAGTGTCTATTGCATCATTCCACTAACATGAAATTCTACAACAGACAGGGAAAAAAGCTGTGGTGATAGAAATGGATAGTTGTTGGTGGGCGTGGGGACATTGAAGAATGATTGTAAAGAGGAAGGAGGGAACATTTCTGAGGTGAAGGAAATGTGGATATGTTAAGTGTACAGGTATGTCAAACACTGCATTTTTGTATGTAAATTATTCCATATGGGAAGAAATTTAAATCATTATACTTAAAGCTAGAGAGTCTGGTTTTGGAATTTAGGAGCTAAGCTCATCTTTTAATTTTTTATCATCATCTTAAAAGTAGGATTATTCTTTCTACAACCAAAGTAGAGTATATCATTTTATATTAATATACTCTAAATCTGCCGAGCAGAATTATTGTTAGTGTTAATTTTTGTGATCTTCAAGAGTGTTGACTATTGTTGTGAATGCTACCATCTCTTTGAAATACCAGGGAGAATATGTTGCTGCAGTGCGGGACTTTTACTTGTCTGTTTATTTTTTCAAAAAGAAAACAACATCAAGGTAAGAATTCTTTCTTGTTAGCTTTATTTCCTCAAGAGTTTGTTATAATTTTATTTCATCCTGTGATCCAAAGCTGTTTCTAGTTTCATTTACAAGACCTTGTCAGACCACAAGGTATAGAGGTATAGTTTTTAACCAACAATGGATAAGGTTGTGGGAATGTTAGTCACAGAAACCTAGGGAGCTTCTTCCAGCCAGAAGCCCCTGTACACCTAAATTTTGGTCTGCATACTTGGAGTCAAAGCTGGATATAATTTGAAAAGCCTTCACCAAGTTGATTCTCATTGCTATTTTATGGCTATATGAATGAATGTAGGCTTTGGGATACCAGGGTTTAAAATGGATCAAAGTTAGTCTGTTTGAACCCCAATGCACCTCTATTTAACATATATTTAAAATGGAGATAAATCTACCTAGTAGAGTTTTGTTTGTTTCTTGTTTTTTGGGGGTTTTTGACAGGGACTCACTCAGTTGCCCAGGCTGGAGTACAATGGTGCCATCATAGCTCACTGCAACCTCAAACTCCTGGTGCACAAGCAATTCTCCTGCCTCAGCCTCCCAGGTTACTGGGACTATGGGTGCACACCACCGCACCTGGCTAATTTTTTATTTTTGGAGAAATCAGGTCTCGCTATTGCCCAGGCTGGTTTTGAACTCCTAGCCTCAACTGATCTTCCCATTTTGGCCTCCCAAAGTCCTGGAATTGCAGGCATGAGCTACTACTCGCCTTCAATTTATCCCTTTGGATTTGTTCCTTTAGATGCCTTACACAGTTGTCTCAGATATAATTTCTTAGGCTTGTTTATCCCTCATGCTAAAACTTAGATTCAATGAGAAATTTGAACAAGCTTTGTCTAGGCCAAAAAAATCATTAAAAGGATGTCTTTTCTTTACTTAAATGTCAGTGGCTTCCATAGACAAATTATTTTGAGAGAATATTAGTCACATGAACTTTATATTGTATATTAATATATGTTTACAAAACAGAATCCTTGATTCTTGATCAAATTTTTCTTTTAAAAAATATCCTACATTTATATTCATTGAATTCTGAAATCTCTCCAATTTTGGTTGATAAGGCTGGGAACTCCCTTTTACTTAACTACATTACCACTTAGCAGGAGACTTAAAGGAAATTTTTTTCTCCTAGGTTTACTTTGTCATCATCAAGAAATAAGAAACATTCTAAGAACAATTTTACATGTGTAGCATGTCACCCAAAGGAAGACTGCATTGCATCTGGTCACATGGATGGCAAAATTCGTCTTTGGTCAGTTAACTCATTAAGAGCATGGTGATCATGTATATGCTATTTATATTAGTCCTGCAGAATAGGACTATCTCTGAATCCAAGAAAACATCCTCCCTTTCTTTTCATTTCGTACTTACTGTTTTAGGATTACTAACCTTAAGCTTGTAGAGGGAGTGAAATTTTTTATGTTGCTTATAATCATTTTATTAAAGAGAACTATTTTGTCAGCCTTTATCCCAAAAGGAAAGAGTGACAATAGTGAATATCTGGGAGGGTACCATAAATGGTCTATTATCTGTAGAAGTGACTGGTTAGAAGTAGAAAATGTATTTTTGTACATTAAGACCAGTAAGCTTGATATTATGATTTGTTGTGTTTAGCATATGTTCATTACATTTGACATGCCATTATTTTCCTAACTTACACCTACTCAAATTAATTTAAGAATTTTGTTTTTCTCCAATAGGAGGAATTTTAATGATGACAAGAAATACACATACACATGTTTACATTGGCACCATGATATGGTTATGGATTTGGCTTTTTCAGTCACAGGTAAGTACTGTTTTAATTCTATGTATATATAGTTTGAAAGATTTAAAATTGCAAGGGCTAAATGAGCTGTAAACACTTGTATATCACCCCTGTGTTTTGAGCTTTGCTCAGCATAATACTATATAGTTAAAGTCTTTGTTATTAACATAAAGAACATATTTATATAATGTTACTTTTTTAAATGTATATCTGCATAGCTAAGTATGTAGCTACAGTTTATCGGGTACAAATAATTATGCAGGGGCTTTATATCCATTATCTGATTTAATCCTTGACCATATGAGATAGGTATCATTAGCATCATCTGACAGGTAAAGGAAGTGGAGTTTGGAGTAGATAAACTGATGGGCCTAACATCCTATGGCTAGTAAATGGGATTTGGACCTAGGTCCGATTTAAAAGCCGTTGTTTTTAACTGTTAGATTGCCTCATTCAACATTCACTGTTTTAAATTAATTCAGATCTTTGTTTCATTTAAGCTACATGAGAGTGTAGCTCTAGTGAGTAAAAATACGTCCTTGAAAAATAAGGTGGTCTACAACAGAAGTGCGAAGTACGTTTTGTCTTTGGTTACTTTTAGCACCCTCACACTCAGGTGGTGAAAGTTATTTATGTCATCGTATTGTGACTGGTCCCGTTGCTAGGTGCTAGAGGAGATTATGTGCCTGAAAAATGAGAAGTCAGGAAAAGTGAGTTTTCTTTCCATAGGTCTTCCTGGAAACTGACAGGACGAGTCTTAGATGGTACCATGTGCTGTGGGTCCCTAGAACGTTACTTGGGTTTACTCTCTGAGGCCACAAGAAATTCTTAAGCTTACTTATGCTTCGGGTTTGGGGAACGATGATTAGTTTAGCTGTGACACACTGGAATTGAGACTATAAAATGGGAATGAAGAGAAATTAACTGGACCCTACAGATTTAAAATGCAGGCTGCTCGTTTGTCTTCACCCTCTTTCCCACACCACACCCCAGAAATGCTAGTGAGTGGTGTGCATGTGTACACATGTATGTATGTGTTCCAAGCAATGTCTTTATTTTCTCCTAACCTAAGATCGTTTCTTTGCTCTTCCTCCTCAATTTCTCTTCCTCTGCTATGGCCCCTTTCCAAATCAGGGCAAAGACTGACTGGTGTTTATTGTCACTGTGACTTCTCTGTTTTGTTGCTCTTACCCACCTTGTCTACCTTCTCTCACAGTAGTTAGCAGTCACAGCTTTCTGTAGTGGCCTTCTGTACCCTTTAGCCCTGAGTCATTTGGGTTTGGCCCTTTCAGGTAGGGACTGGGAAAGAAAAAATAGACCAGTGGGCTCTCAAAGAAAGGAAAAAGAAGAATATAGAGCACTTCTACCCTGAGCCAGGGCTTTAGCATAGGAAGTAATGTGGGTAATCTTGCCTACTATAGAGTTGAATTCTTGATTTTATATTCCAAGTAGTGTGAATATTTGTGAATGAGAAGTAATGGTTCAATACAGCATGTAGTTGTCAGTGAAATGTCAGTATTGATGCTGTATAGGTATAAGAGTTAATAAAAGAAGAAAAAACCTAGTTGGCTAAGTAAAGGAAATACCAATTTTAGTTGTTTTTGAAAACTATTTTATAATTTGCAAATACGAACCATATACACAGTACTTTATACATATGTATGTATATATCAGATTAAACTTGTTTTATCTGTATACATCACAGTTTTACATACATTTAGTCTTCTGTTTAGCAAGATTTTATCAGTTTGCAACTTCACAAAATTTGAAGGAAACACCACTACAAACCAGTGATCTTAAAACTACAGTCTTTTTAGATTTATAAAAGAATTAAAAACGATTATTTGTTGGACTGCTTTTGGCAAAACAGTCTAAAACAGTGTCCTAAGAAATCTTTGTTTAATTGGTCATGAAGATACTCTTGTACAGGTTGGTTTGTTTTTTGTTAAATTTAAATGGCCACATGTGGCTGGTGGCTACCATATTGGACAGTGCAGCAGTAGATCAATTTGAGAATTGGTATTTTTATACTATTAAGTATTTTAATCTATAATTATAATAAATATCTCTCCATTTTGGGGATCTTTTTAAATTTATCTCCGTGATATTTTTCACTAGGTTTATCCCCAAGTATATGATGGTCTTATGATTCTGTTGTTAACATTATTTTTTATTTTATATTCTAATTGACTTGGTAATATTTAAAAATAAAATCAATATTTTTGTATATATCTCTTATATGCAGCTGCCTAGCAAATCTCACTTATTCCAAGAGTTTATCCCTAAACTTTTTTGGCTATGCCTTGATGTAGTCATGCTATTGGTGAACACTGAAGTAATTCTTTCTTTCAGATCTTTAAGCCTTTCTTATCTCACTTTGGTGCACTAGGACATCCAGTTAATGTTGAGTAAATATGGCAATGTCTTTCTTAATCACAGGAAAAGTTTTTTATATTTTGCCTTGTAGTATGTTTCCTTATAAGTTTTCTCTGAATAGCCTAGATGAGATTTAAAAGGTCCCATCGATTCTTGGGTTTCTGAGAGTTATTATCATGAAAGGGTGTAGAGTTCTGTCATTTACTTTTTCTGCATCTATTCAAACAATCATGACTTTTCCTTTTATTCTGTAAATGAAGTTAATTACATTGGTTTATTTTTCAGCTGTTAAAATAATCTCTCATTCCTGCAATAAACTCTGCAATGACATGTTATCCTTTTACTATATTGTTGGATTCAATTTGCTAATATTTTGCTTGGGAATTTTCATTTGTCATGAAGTTGGCTTATAATTTTTTTTCTTACAGTGTGCTAGTTTTGGTAGAGTAGCATGATGGTCTTGTGAAACAAGTTGGGAAGTGTTGTTTTTTGGTTACATGGAAGACTATAAAATTCTTTGTTTCTTAAATGTCTGGAAAAATTTATCATTGAAGTCATCTGAGCCTAGAAGATGTTGGTTTCATCCAGCTTTTCTAATTGTTGACAAAAGTGTTGGTCAGCAACAAACTTGTCAGGCATCACTGGAAAGGAAAATTCCTGAATCAGTGATCATTTGTCTCAAGAATATATTAAAAGATATGAAAAGACTGTTTTGTATATTTTTAAAAAGAGTTTATTTCTTTAATGTGGTAGGAAAAAATAAAATGCTAATTATATTTTTCTATTTTTTTTTCCCCAAAACACTGTCCTTTCAAATTCTTTGGGTGGATGTGAAGGTACCAGCCTGCTGAGTGGCGGTCGTGAATCTGTACTTGTAGAGTGGCGCGATGCAGCAGAGAAGAATAAGGAATTTCTCCCCCGTTTAGGAGCTACTATTGAACACATCTCAGTCTCACCTGCAGGCGATTTATTCTGTACTTCTCACTCTGATAATAGTAAGTCTAAATTTTTTGTTGTGAGGAAACATAATTTGTATAATGCTATACATCACTTAGCATCTGTAGGAAATAGGAAACAAAGAGACCTAAAACTAATTGAATAGGATAACACTTGACAAGCTTTGTTTTCTTCCATTTCTCCTCTTTTTTTCACCCCTCTTTACTTCCATATGCCACCAGAATCCAACAATTTCAAAATTGTTTTTATGAAAATGGAGGTCTCAGTGTATTTGGTTATTGTTATGCCACTAACATTTTCAAAGCCCTTTAGTATGGGATGATGTGGGGAAGTAAAAGGAGGGTTTGGAAGTGGGCATTCATGCTTCCACAAATATAGTGGCATTTTCAAAAGCACCGTGTGATACTCTTTTGATATAAGCATTGTCTTAGTGTGGGAGTCGTGTGGATTCTGATGGAAATAGAGGCAGTGTATTCCTGCCAAACTTTGCTCATGCTGTTACTACTCAGCCTGGACCAGGCTCTCTTTGTAAATCTGCTTCCATTTCCTTCAAAAAAGACCATAACTATGAGTAACACATTAGTGTGGCATGACTTATTTCAAAGTTAAACTTGTCTTTTTTTAGACATTCGTATTCATATTCTCTCTCTCTCTCTCTCTCTCCATATATATATATATATATATATAGTTTCTGAATTAACATTTAAAGTGTATTTGTAGGTACAACTAACTGATCAAACTTAAAGACTCCAACAGAAAAGCCCTCATTCCCAATGCCTAGCTTTTCAACTAAATTACAAAATACAGTCTTGATTTTTTAATAACACTCCAAGTTAATTAAACTTACTGGGTAGTTTTGTATTCTGTTATATTTCAAAATGATATAAATTCAGATGACTTCTTCACCTTGAGGTTCTGACCTATTTATGTTTAAATGTTTATTTTTTTACCTGCAGAGATAATAGTGATTCACCGAAACCTTGAGGCATCTGCAGTCATTCAAGGCCTAGTGAAAGGTATTGCAGAACACAGTGGATTTGGGATCCACGTACATTTAAAAAGTGAATATTTCTCTGATTTCAGCTATTGTTTGTCACTTCTTTTGCAGATAGGAGTATCTTCACCGGTTTGATGGTTGATCCAAGAACTAAAGCTTTGGTTTTGAATGGAAAACCTGGCCACCTGCAGTTTTATTCTCTCCAGAGTGATAAGCAGTTATACAATGTAAGACTTTATCCATTAACTAGCCTTAAAACCAGTGAAGTTCTTTACCACTGGGGTCAAGTAATTTATTTGATAGCTTCTAAAATAGGATCTTGTGCCTGTGTTTTCTTGATCACAGTCAACATTATCTATGGTTACTTAGTTCATTTGTTTTGAGCATAATTCTAATGAGGCCACAGTTACAGATTACAGATAAACTAGGCGCACGTATACTTGCTCTCTTTCTGTCTCATTTTGTTTCAGAATGCACTCCAATTAGCTGTCCCATACATTTGTGCCTTTTGAATCATGGGGATAAGGAAACAAGAATATGTGGATTGACAGTACAACTCTATGCCTGTGTTATGATGAAACAGTATCATATTCATATATTGAAGATAAAATCTTCAGTGTAGATTAAAGAGGAATGCTTCTTATAATCCTGATAAATGCAATCCAGTCCAGATGTCCCACTTTTTTCTTATGCCTCTAGGTTCCTATCATAGCAAATGTAACACCTTATCTCTTTTTCTCCATGGCCTTTTAAACCGTTCAAAGAAAGGAAGCTTATTAATCTTTAAACACTCACATCTTGTATAATTCCTGGAAATTGTAGGCACTTTATACCCTTAGTATTAGGCACTTTATTTACTTAGTAAATAGAGAAAGAAAAAGGATTTTAAAAAACAACCATAAATAAAATGCTGGCTTATTTATGTTTGTTATCTTTGTTTACTTCATGAAGATTGTAAGTTTGTCTCTGCTCTCCTTGTTTCTAGTGATGTGGAATTTAGCCTTGAGATTTTGTGTAAAGCTATTTGTTCTTAGAAACAAGAAAAAGCACTACTTAAATTAACAGTTCTGTTATATTGTAATGGTTGTTAGTCATCACTAATACTCAAGGTCACTGAAAAATAATTACCACCTAATTAGTACTATATAATGTATTCTCATTTTTAATGGCAATTTTGGGGTCCATAGTAACAATTAGGTAATTTTTACCTTTGTCTAAAAATCCATAGATACTAGAAGTTGTCTTGGATGTAGTTAATTATCATTCCTTGAATGCTTTAACATTGTATTTACATTAATAAACATTTTGGATTTTTTTTAACCCCTCAGTTAGATATTATACAGCAAGAATATATCAATGATTATGGTCTGATCCAAATTGAACTAACAAAGGCTGCATTTGGCTGCTTCGGTAACTGGCTCGCAACAGTGGAACAACGGCAAGAAAAGGAAACTGAGCTTGAATTGCAAATGAAACTGTGGCTATTTAGTAAGAAAACACAAGGGTAATACTACCTGTATAGTCACTTCTTAATTTCAAAGTATATAATACTTGACTTCCTATTTTATGGTTTCAGTTGTCAGTCTTTAAGATGTTTCATTTGATAAGTTTTAGATTCAGGGGTGGGGGAGGCATTATTCTCTAATAAAATTTTTATTTAATTAATCTTTCTGCTCTGGGAAGACATTGGTGTGCTCTAGGTCAGCGGTCCCCAATCTTCTTGGCACCAGGGACTGGTTTCATGGAAGACAATTTCCACAGACCAGGAGAGGGGATTGATTTTGGGATGATCCAAGCACATTACATTTACTGAACAGTTAGACCTCTCTGCTAATGATAATCTGTATTTGCAGCCGCTCCCCAGTGCCTCCCCAGCGCTAGCCTCACCGCCTCAGCTCCACCTCAGATCATCAGGCATTAGATTTCTCATAAGGAGCTGGGAACCTAGATCCCTTGCCTGCAAAGTTTATAGTAGGGTTCCCACTCCTATGAGAATCTAATGCCTTGCTAATCTGACAGGAGGCGGAGCTCATGCAGTGATGCCAGCAATGGGACTGGCTGTAAATACGTGAAGCTTGTGAAGCTTCTCTTGCTCGCCTGCCGCTCACCTCCTGCTGTGTGGCCTGGTTCATAACAGGCCTCGGACCCGATACCAGTCTGTGGCCTGGGGGTTGAGGACCACAGCTCTAGGTCACAGTGTCATCTCATTGCATAAATGAAGAAACATGGCATCCAGGATAAGAATCCAAACATTGACTTGCTCTTCCATTAATGTCATAGTAGCTTTGGAAAAGTCAGAGCATAGGTGGAGGTGTAATGTAGTATAGCAAGGGTATTATGATTAAATAAGGAACCCAGTTGTTTCTCCTACCATGGTTGTAATAACCATTTATAAAGTCTCTGCTGTGTGCCAAGAACTAGGCTTAGTGCTTTCATACCCATTTTCTTATTACTCTTCAAAAGAACCCTGTAAGATAAACCTGTTGTCCACATTTTACAGGTGAGGAAATAGGCCAAGAGAGATTAAGTGATTGTCCCTAGTCACCCCTCTTATAACCTATGCTTAGGGCACTATGCTATCCTAGTGTTCTTTTAACAGCACAATGCTAACAGAAGTTCTCTTTTATTCATGGCACTGCCCTTTTAAGCTGGAAACAAGCTTTGAGAAATAGTTTTGGTGACAGAATAGTAAATAATGACCTGGGCAGTTTGAATAAGTAGTCTTCTTTCTGTATTTTCTTGCCATAAGTGAGGCTTTTCACAGCCATTCCATTTTTTGTTTATTTTCAAAACTCATCTGAGTTCTGTAGTCACACAAGGACACAGGTCATGTATGAGAACTCTTTGCATCCTGTGACCATTAGAATTAGAGCACTCAGTTGTTTGTCATTCTAGGTGATAATCTATTAGTTGCCCGTTCTTCAAGATGATATTATAAACTGTACAATATGTAAGAAATTCTTATACTCATGTGACAGTATTTGTCCTGATATAAGAATAAATTTCTGGTTTTCTTCCTACTAGGTTTATTCTTAACACAAAGATTAACATGCCACATGAAGACCATATCACAGCTCTCTGTTTCTGTAATGCAGAGAAATCTGAACAGCCCACCTTGGTTACAGCTAGTAAAGACGGCCACTTCAAAGTGTGGATATTAACAGATGATTCTGATATATACAGTAAGTTAATTAAATATAGTGTGTTTAAAATACACAATTTTAAAAATTGGTAATATTTATCTCATGACTTGCATCCATTCTAGGAAGACATTTTCTACCCTGTTTAATTCTAATTAATTAATAGATTTAAGAGATTACATTTTCATGCCTTTTTTCCCAAATCTGTACTTTTTAAAGAGCATTCTTGGTTAATCATGTGCTGATAATTCTAGTTTCTGAGTACACAGTAAAAAGAGTTTTTGCCAATAGTCTTTCACTGCTCCACTAGAGGGAGGTCAAGGTCTCTAGGAAGGGGCATACATTTCAAACTATTTAATATTTTGTAGCAGTTCTAACTTAAAGAAGTTGTGGGGAGCAGGTTTTTTTGTGTTTTGTCTTTGTTTCTTAATCCTTAGTGCTTATACTGTATAGCAGTGTCCCCTCATCTGCAGAGGATACATTCCAAAAACCGAAAGAGATGCCTGAAACTGCAGATAGTACTAAGCCCTGTCTATACTATGATTTTTCCTATACACACATACCTGTGATAAAGTTTAATTTATAAATTAGGCATGGTAAGAGATTAACAACAATAATAATAAAATAGAATAACTACAACAGTCTACTGTAATTAAAGTTATGTGAATATGTGGGGGAATGTGTGTGTCTGTCTCTGTCTCAGAATATGTTACTGTACTCTACTCACCTATTTCCAGACTATGTTTGACCCCCTGATAACTGAAACTTCAAAAAGCAAAACCCCGTGGGTAAGGGGGGACTATTGTACTCTTATCCAACATTTATATCATTTCTAAAAGTTATGGTTTGTATTTCCACAGAAAAAGCTGTTGGCTGGACCTGTGACTTTGTGGGTAGTTATCACAAATATCAAGCCACTAACTGTTGTTTCTCTGAAGATGGCTCTTTACTAGCAGTTAGTTTTGAGGAAATAGTCACAATATGGGATTCTGCAACATGGGAACTTAGATGTACATTTTGTCAACGAGCTGGGAAAATAAGGTAGGTAAATCATTTGGGAAGTATTTAGTACTTTTTTTTATTTATTTAAACAAATCTTCAAACTTTAGTAATCATTTTTGTTTTCTCCAAAGGTAGCCTATAGGTCAGTGGGGCAAGCAGCTAATCAAAATGCTAGGAAGCTAAAAATTCTGAGTACACACACTTATGTGCTAACATTTCCGAAATCAGGATTAACATTTAATTCTTGGCCTATATATTTTTTCTTTGTAATAAATATTTTCATAGGTGTGCTACATAATAATAGAAGCTATACATAAGCCTCAGTGGATCCAAACCATTCCTATTTTCTGTGCATTCCCATAAAAACTAGATCATGCTCAGACCTCATTGTTTCTGAGAAGAGCAGGGGAAAATAACAGCAACGTCTTCAAGTGTTGCTTCAGGTGACTGAGTATGAGGACAGAATGGCAGGTGGCTGATGAAATTGTTTCTAATTCTCAAAATAATCTGGTTGTGAATTTACTTTGTAAAACTTTCTTTACGGCTCAGATCGCAAGTTTTTCTCTGCTAGGTAAAGAGCATAAAATAGGGTTTTTGTTAAATGATTTTGTAAATTGTACGTACATTTTCTCTGTTTTGTGTTAATTGGTAGACTGCACAACAGAACTGGTCATCGGACCTGTTTTCTGAAAGAAATAAAATAACTAAATAAACCTTTCCTTTTGTATATCTTAGTCCCTTTTTTCTTCAGGATAATTATGAACAAAACATGTGTCTGTTTTAAAATCTCCATTGCATAAAATGAATGCAGTGCCTGGAAGCCTGCAGTCCTGGGTAACTAGATGTGCTAGAAGTGACTGTTGCTAACTCCTTATGGTTTTAATCTAGGCACCTTTGCTTTGGGAGATTGACATGTTCAAAGTATCTACTTGGTGCTACTGAAAATGGCATTCTTTGCTGTTGGAATCTGCTCAGTTGTGCATGTAAGATATTTTTTTGCTCTAAAGTGATTTGGCAAAACACACAGGGATTTGACATTGAACTTTAGCATTATAGGACTTAGGGGTCATATCTTCAGTTCTGTGCCCAGAGAATATGTAATTTTTTCACATGACATAGCACTATATTTGGAGTACTAGGCATGTAATAGACATTAGTTATAAGTAAGTCGGTTCCCATTATCCTAGCCTTTTCCCAGTGCTTTCTGTGTGTATGACTTTCTGGTGCCCTCAGTAGTCTTCATCCTCATAACAGTTTGAGGAATGTTTCACTAATTTGCAATGCATATTAACCTGCAGTACCCCTGACAGCTTAAAATTTGAATGTAGTCTTCCATAGTCCTTCTAACAAGTGTGAGCTTAGTGGCATTTTACTTATTTGAGTGTGTGTTTGGAAGGCATGGTAGTTGCTTGGTAATGAATGTATGTGATGACTTGTTTTTATATTCTCTACAGTGACTCTGGTTAACAGTTTGTCCACGTTTAGCAGCAGAAGAAAAGCTCCAGACATAAATTTCAGTGAAATAATAAGCTTTTCATAATGTGTAGGAATATTGAAGTTCTGCTTTCTTTTTCTGCTTCCTGCCCCTCACTTAAGTGCAGCCTCCACAGATAATTTCAGTGTGTGTCCATGAGTTAGTTAGAAGCATAAAATCCCTCTTTCTAAGAATAATAGATTGATTGTCACAATCAAGATTAGGAATACCCACGGTAACTAACAAGTTTGAAAAAGCTTTTGGTAAATCTCTTCCTAGAAGTGAATCACCTTTTTTTCCCCCCAGTGGAGTGGAGTACAAAATTAAATGTTAGAGTTATGGAACCAGATCCTAATTCAGAGAACATTGCTGCTGTCTCTCAGTCCTCAGTGGGTTCAGACTGTAAGTACAAATCTTACCTAAATTTTCTTTTTAACATAATTCAAGTCAAGCTTGCCTTCAAGTCTGATGTTCATTTGAAGCCATTTTGCCTGAGGTGCTGCCCTTTCTTTCTTGCCCAAGGCCTCATTATTGTATACATTCATACTTAGTTCTGAGAGCTCCAAGACATTCTTTATTTTTCTACAGGCCAATTCCTACTAAGTCTTCAAAATCCAATAGAGATAGCACCTCTTGGAAGCATCCCCAACTCTCCCAAGAAGCTTTAATTGGTCATCCTCTATGCCCTTAATGCAATTTCTACATATTTATTTTCTAGTACTTAAGACAAAATACTGTAATAATATTTTGGTGTTTATCATCTGCAGTAGGCCCTGGTCTCTGGAGCAGGAATTCTTCTTTCTTTTTTTCATCTTCATAGTCCTCTTTCTTAACCTACTTGGCACATAGTAGGCACCCATTAGGTCCTTATTGAATCAGAGCTTCAAACAGTCATGACCTGGTCCATTTACTCAATGGGATGAGTCCCAGGATTAGTGTGGTCTGCCCGTCTGAGGCTAGAACTGACTTTTGTAGGCAAAATGTTATTGTCTCCTTGTTTTTTCCCCCTAGTGTTTATATTTAAACCTAGTGAGCCAAGGCCATTGTATATTCAAAAGAATATCTCTAGAGAGGAAGTCCAGTGGGGAGTGTTTGTTCCACGAGATGTCCCTGAATCATTCACCTCAGAAGCTTACCAGTGGCTGAACAGATCCCAGTTTTACTTCCTAACAAAATCACAGGTAACTGCCCTCCCCCCCCTAAGAAAGGCAGTCACTTTATACATGTAATTTTAGAGAATAATAGCCCATGACTATTGGTGTGAGTTTATTTCTGGGTGAAATAGTTTCATGAAAGGATTATTTCTCAAAAGAAATTGTCTAAGAGGCTCAATAGAGCAGTATTACTGGTGTGCCTATATTATTACCACTTTAGTTACCCCACACCTTTGAAGGTCTTTAAGTATTGCTTGCATTAAGTATGTGACAGCAAGAACGAAGACTATATTTTAAATTGTATTTATTAGCATGGTTCATTCATTTTAAATTTTAGTGTTTGATGTGAATTAAAAGAAAATTTTGACTTAAGTTTGATATGTCAGTTGTATTTTATTTCATTACGAGTTCTTAAATATCTTTCAGAATGTGATGTTGTAACAGTCATAGTAGTTCTTAAGTTTTAAATCATTTATTCCTTTTCTGTGGTCAGATATATATAACAAAATGAAAAATTGACCGACCTCTTGTTTAACACCTTGTAACACCTTATTTAGATCTGTATTCTACAATTTATCTTTTGTATCATTAATTGATTTCTCTTTTCAGAGTTTATTGACATTCAGTACAAAGTCTCCAGAAGAAAAACTCACTCCAACAAGCAAACAGGTAAGTGTTAGCTATTCACAGTACAGGCTGCATTGCTTCCCTAAAAAGATATGGTTATGTTTTAGAACTCATCTATGAGAAAAGTGTTTCACTTGGCCCTAAAACAGAATTTAAAACCATATGCTTATAAACTGATGTGCCTCTTTTGAAGTTATTAATATAATGCTCTTTAAAATTGTTGTGATTTACATTATCAGAAATATATGCTTGCGATTCAAAAAGTCAAATAGTTCTACAAGGCTCTCCAAGAAAAGCTTCTACAACACCACTACTACCATGCAGACAGTCACTCTCAACTCTTAGCTGAAGCTTTTAATTTAACTCTGTATCTCTAAGAAAATGTTTATATTTCTGATTCTGGGTTTTTCAGATCTAGGTATTATCTGTTAACTTTGATCTATAGAAGCTAAAATGTTACCTTTTTTTTTTTAACACTACCACTCCCTGCATGTATACAACACATACTTCCTCTACTTGTCCCCCAGTTTTCTCCATATAGATAAATCTTAAATTAGTTAGATCGGTATTCATTGTCATAGTCATGTAGCAATACACAGATTGTTTTTCCTTTCTGTGACCAACTTTTTGTTTTCTCTGAAGTTAATGATTGCCTTCTTTTTCCATTTGCTTAGGTTTCTATTTACTTCTTACCTAATTCAATCTCAGGCTCTACCCAAGTTGTGTAAGTCTTCTCAGTATTTTCAGGCACATTAGGTATCCTTTCAAGTTATGAAGAAAGATTTCCAAGAGCCTTGTGACTTCCTTCAATCTGAACTAGTTAGTTACTCTGTAAGGATGCACAGTAGTCATCTGAGGATCTACATTCACCATCATTCTGGAGATTTGTTTCACCTTGACTGTGTTGGATCCCATAGTTTTCTTCTTTTCTTTGGTCACTCCCTTGCTTTGGTGAAACACACTGTTATGCATCAGAGGTAAATTTAAGACCTTACATGTTTCAAACTGTTTTTATTCTCTCCCACTTGATTGTGTATTATAGAGGTGTAAGTTGAAAATTACTTTCTCTTAGAACTTTGAAGGTTCTCTTGCTTTATAGCTTCTGGTGTTACTAGAAGTCCACTACCACTCTTATTCTTAATCCTTTGTCTGTAATTTGACTTATTATCCTCTTAAAACTCATTGAATTCATTCAGTAACTTTTTTATTGATCATGTGCTATATGCCAGGGACTGTACTAGTCAGTTGGGATACATTAGTGAGCAAAATAGTCAGGTCTCTAAACTTGTAGTGTCTGCAGTCTACAGGAAGACATAGACAGTAAACAACAAACATTAAGTAAAATATGGAGTATTTTAGAAGGTAATAATTATGGTGGGGTTGGGGATAGAGGAAAAGGGGGTATAGGGTGCAGCTTACAATTTTAAATGGGGAAATCTAGGTAGGCCTTATGGAAAAGACTTTGACTTTCCGTCTGAGTGAAATGTAGGGCCCTTTGGAGGCTTTTGAGTAGAGGACTAAGGAGGAATTAATTCCTTTTACCCCTTATTTTCTCTGCTCTTTTTCTGCAACTCCTCTTATTTGGGGCTTGACTTTCTAGAATAATGCTCTAATTTTCTTTGGTTTTGGTTTTGTTTTGTTTTTTGCCTGTTTTCTTTCTCTTTTCCAGGAGATTTCCTCATCTTTATCATCTTTTTTTCTCTTACATGGTCTGTTTCTATCACATTTTTGTTCTCAATCTGTTTTGGTCACTGCATTTCCTTTTAGAGATTTTCATCAGAGTCTGATGATTCTTTGCTGTCTGTTCTGATTTAAAAGTAGGCAGAAAGGCATTTGGAAGTTCTCTGCCTGTGTGAAACTTGCCCTCTGGCCTTCACTATCTGAGCTGTTTTATTGAGAAAATCTCCAATGTCATTACAGTTGATCTTTGAAAAACGTGGGGGTTAGGGGCACTCACCCCCCTACACACACACAATTGAAATCTGCTTATAATTTTTGACTCCCCAAAACCTTAACTACTAATAACCTACTGTTGACCCGAAGCAGTTCCTCCTTTTTACTGAAATTCCCTTTATCTTAAATCCTTATAGCTGCTAGCAGAAGAAAGTCTTCCGACAACCCCATTTTATTTCATATTGGGAAAGCACAGGCAGCAGCAGGATGAAAAATTAAATGGAACTTCAGAGAATGAACTGGTACAACTACCCTTAACAGAAAACATACCTGCAATTAATGAGGTAAGCAATTATTAAAGTAAACCATGTGAAACAGGTTAAATGCATTTAAAGCACCTTAGGTTGGAGTTTTTATAAAATCTCTAACAGATAACATTTAACTAATCATTTGTATGATATAAAACTTTTCATGCCGAAACTAATAGTATAATTTATAATTTGGGATTGTTTTGGCTTGGACCTGGGGTGCCCGGGGAGGGGTGGTTGTTGGCAGAAATGCAGGAAGATAGAAATATGTTTTTCTTTGGTTTGGTTTTTTGGTGGGGAAAGCCTTTTCATGTTTGACTCTTGACATTTACAATAAAAGTTACCCAGTAAGAACCGTAAAGGAACAGATGGTGCCAAGGATAATCTTTTTATCCTTGCAATCTTGTTTTTCTGTTTTTACTCTAGCTTCTTCACACTCCAGCCCATGTACTGCCACCCGCTTCTTTCCTGTGCTCCATGTTTGTAAATTCATTGCTGCTGTCCAGAGAGACTGAGAGGTAAAGCAGTTCTTTAAATACATTTAGATGTTCTGTTTAGGGAAACACAGTAGTTTGTGTTATCCTTTATTAGAGTATTCTGTATTTCTCTTTATTTCATAAGCTTTAAAATGTAGTGAAAGGATATAGGATTATTAAGTCAAGTAAATACGTTGAAAATGAGTCTCAGAAAAGAGATCTTTTGTATGTGTGTGTTTTAAAAATTTGGTATATAATTTAAAATTACACCTTTATAAATTCACCTGCATTTTATAGTAACCCATAATTTTTAAAGTGTGCTCAATAATAAGCATCTTCATTTACTTTGTTCATTTGATTATATTTCTACATAGGAGTCTTAAGTTAGAAAGTTATTGTTTAGAAATGTTTTTTAATGGTATTTATATTTTATTCTGTTACTAAAGTGCTGAAGGAATTCCTGAAGATATAGATATGGAAGAAGAAAAAGAAAGTGATGACTCAGATGAAGAAAATGATTTTAGTGAAAACGTTCAAGATACAAATGACCCAGATTTAGGAGAAGACATTATACATCAGTTGTCAAAAGCTGAAGAAAAGGAACTGAGAAAATTCAGGAAAGTGGACTACAGCTGGATAGCTGCTCTTTAGGCCTTGGAGATAGGGGAGGGTTCTTGCACCTTATGTGTTTTATTGAATGTTCATACTCCAAAAACATCTATTTTAATGTTATTTCTGTTCTTAAAAAATATTGGCAGGCTTTACTTTTTTAAAAAACATAGTATGAAGCTATATCTGCATCATGCTTTACAGTTACTGGGTACATTCATATATCACATGATCTCATTTTTTATTTTGAATCACACGTCAGCCTTACAAAGTAGGTAAGTATTTTCTTCACGGTGATAGGAGATACAGCATAACTGGGAGTTGAATTTATACAGCTGATGTCCGCATGGCAGCAATTTGGAAATAGAAGCAGTTTTGAAAATCGAAAGGTTTGGTTGATGTTGTTAATTGTTTTGACACCAAAATTCATTTGGTGGCCAAATATGACCTGAATTAATAGGAAACCCTAACACATTCCTCTTAGTGTATTTATTTCTCTTAGAGAAATTTAGAGTTGATTTGATTATGGTGTTCCACAGACCCCACCAAGGACAATGATATTGGATGCCTAAAATCTGAAAAATTCTAAACTCGAGACATCTGGCCCAAAGTCCCATTGCTGGAAGAAAACAATCCAAGTCCCCTCTGTTTTATGTTGAAGTAGTGAAGTTGCTACATCTTAACCACTGAACATTTTTAGCTTTCCAGTTCCCTGATATATGTCTATAAAATTTATATTAAAATGTTAACATAAAAATAGGAAAGTGTGCAAATCATAAGAGCACACACATCTCCACCAATGTTCACAAAATTGCTGCAAATGGCTTTTTAGAATATGCTGTAGACTGAATGTTTATGTCCCCCCAAAATTCATATGTTGAAACTTAAACCCCTATGTGGTGGTATTTGGAGGTGGGGCCTCTGAGGGGTGCTTAGGCCATGAGGGTGGAGCCCTTGTGAATGGGATTATTGCACTTAGAGCTCTCTCACCCCTTCTGCCATGTGGGGACACAGCAAGAAGACAGTTATCTGTGAACAGGAAACAGGCCTTCACCAAACATCAAATCTGCTGACACCTTTTTGTTGGATTTCCCAGGCTCCAGAACTGAGACAAATTTCTGTTTATAAGCCACCCGGTGAAGTTGTATACTATCACCATAATCCATTTTAGAATACATAGATCACCACAAAATTGTCCATTTCTTTCAACCTCCCCTACTCTACCCCCTAGGCAACAACTAATCCTATTTGTAAATTTGCCTATTCTGGATATTTCATATAAATGGAATCACAATATGTGGTCTTTTGTAGCTAGCTTTCCTATAGCATCCATGCATATATCAGTACTTCATGCTTTTTTATTGTTCTCACTTCTGGATATGTACCTAGGAGTGGAATTACTGGGTCATTTGGTAACTCTTATGTTTAGCTTTTTATAGAACCACCCAGACTTACAAATCCACTGTACCGTTTTATATTATTTACATTATGATACGGTATAGTTTTAAACAGCACAAATCTAGAGACTTAATCAAACTAACTTAGAAATTTTAACTAAAACAAGAAAGACTGTGTCAACATTCATTTTGGTCTTGTCAGCCTCTGCCCATCCCCCAGGGTTGGGACATATTGACATAGTTACAAATAAATTTTATTATTTTGCCCTATTTATACACATGGTACTTCTATGTTCAAGAAATACTTATATTTCACAGTTATGCATGAAAGATTTTATACTTTCAAATCGAATTAAATTTGGGACATGTCTTTTTTAAATAGTGATTACTATATAACCTGAAAAATTATTTTTTTTTTTGAGACAGAGTCTTGCTCTGTCACCCTAGGCTAGAGTGCAGTGGCATCATGATAGCTCACAGCAACCTCACACTCCTGGGCTCAAGCGATCCTCGCCCCTTGGCCTCCCAGAGTGTTAGGATTACAGGCATGAGCCACTGCCTTTGGCCTGAAAATGCACCTTTTAAGTCTGGATTTAATTACTTTTTCTAAAGAGTTGATCACTCTTATACTAAATTGCTAGGGGGAATTATTCTAATTCCTCCATCAATACTAAAAAAAAAAAAAAATCTTTTTTTTCCAAAGAAAACTATAGATCATAAGGAAGTGGCCACTCAATTCCTTAAAACCTGAACTTCTGTCTAGCAGATTTGTAGTCTGTCCCTCGGTCCTCAGTTCCTTTCTCAAAGGAAACTGGTCCCATTATATTAAGTGAACCCATAAAGACGACTCACATTCTATTCTTCCTCATTGTTCATCGCATGTATCTAGCAAGGCATGAACCTGTTACACCTGGTGCTCACTGGTGTGTCCGTGATGAAAGTCACAGCCTGTGACTCAGGAAGTCTATAATCTCAGCCCCACGGGGGGGGGGGGGGGCCGCCTGTTAACTGCATACTATGTGCCATGCACTTTACACACATCACACTCTGTCTGCAGTTCCATATGTCAGGTATGACCCCAATGTGACAAATGAGGAAACTGGCTCCAGAGAGATTAAGGAAATCCTACAAGGCTATCAGAGGTGGGGCTAAAACCGGAGGACCCCGCTTATCAAATCCCAAATCCTGTGCCCTTCTAGAATAATACATTGTCTCCCAAACACTTAAAACAGCTAGTTAACATTACCAAGGCATCTATAATTGAGGAGGAATTGTGATAAGAAGCAAACAAAATAGCCCAGATTTAGGACTAATCCCAGCTGCAAACAAGAGCCAGCCAGCTCTGAACTGGCTAAAGTCCTTTAAACTGAGTTTAAGCCTTTAAACTGCCTCCGTAAAATGAAGTGCTCCTCGCCAGGCAGATGGTTTTGCTTGCCTGACTAGTATGATTATGTTGAAAATATAGGAAAAGTATAAAATTTGAATATTGTGCAAGATTAGGCACTTGAGAATATGCAAATTTTTGATGAAAAGTCTAGGCAATCGAATGTATTAATTAAAATAGGTTCCTTGAGAATGTGCTAGAACAATGTTCCTCTTTGCTTTTTTTTTTCCTTGTCATAGACTAGAACCCAGTATAGAAATTATAGACTATGTTGTAATGTTGTGGGTAATATATTTTAAATAATTTCAGGTCTTTGTACCATGACCATAATGGATCCCTTAACAAATGCTTATTAAGTTAAATCTAACCATCTGGTTAAAATGAACTAAATCTTGTAAATGACACTGATTTTTCTGTGAGGCTGCTTCACCTAACCCACTACTTCTAGAAATTGTGTTTCCTCTGTTAGCTGTGTTTCTTGATTGCCATGAAAATGACAAAAGTACCTTAAGACACCCAAGTCAAGACTGCATCACCACACAATCTTAACTGAAGACCCAGTCAGTATTTAAGACCCCAAGTAGATTATTTATCACTGATGAATACCTCTGAGATTAAAATGAAGTGGAATGAGTAGAATAGAATCAAGAAACAACCACAGAGATGCAATCAATGATTATATTGCTCAAATCACTCTTGTTTTTCAAAAACCACAAGCAAACCACTTAGCCTCTGAGTCACAGTTTCTTCATCTAATTGCAGAATTACACAGAATGACTCCTTCCAATGCTGAAACTCTGTGACCACAGAACTAAATTATGTTTTGTAATATAGCATAGGCCTCATTCCCATTCCATGCCCCAAAATGCCAAGAAACTGGTCTACCAAGTACTAAGTTTCTGGTACATATACATAAATATGTGAATATGTGTCTATCTTAGTTTCCCATCTTCAGACATGACATACCTCTGGTTTAGAAACTCCTTGGGAGATCAGAGCACTTGGTTCACAAAATGAAATAATCAGACATGAAAGTGCACCAGTTCCTCCCATTGTTTTGTTGAGTTTTGATAATCCTTGTTATTCTAACAGAAGGATGAATATAAGTGCTCTGAAAACAAGCACTTTAAATGCAAATATTGATATAATGCTCTAGTCACATAGGAAGGTAAATTTAGACTTCTTGTTCCTTCAGAAATGCCTGTTTGTAGTTGTGAAATCAAGTCCACTAGCCCACCTCTCTTATGTGAGCACTATCTCTTCTAGAAGGAGGATTGGTTTAGGAGTGAGAAGACTACCAGGTCCAGTTCTGCATCTGCCTCAGTTTGTGCTTGTATTAAATTATTTAAAGTCTTATTTTTTTTTATCTCTAAAATAAAGGGCTTCATAAGATGGTCCTCTGAACCTCTTCCTTGAGTCTCAAATCGTGATTCACCAAAGTGCCCAGAATTCTGCTGGCCTTATCCTAAAATATATGTGTGATTCTGCTACATAACTACAGCCTCCTCTGGTGCTGGAGAGAAGAGAAAACAAGCAGCTTCCAAGACCACATTTCTGAACAAGAGAGAAGATTCCGCACTTACTTTGGCTCAAGATGTCCTCGGACTGAATCTCTACAGAACAGGATGGAGCCAAAACTCCTCATTGGCAACATCTCCAGAAACCATGAGCAAAGCAAAACATGGGAAGAGGGGCCAGCTGTATAACACACAAGAGGCACTCGAATTTGTTGAATGAAGGCAACCACAGAGTGAAGACGGTAAGAGCAGATAGGGTGGCTCTCGTTACACTCAACAGTCAAGGTAAAAATGAAGGGCCAAAGCTTGCCCTGTATAAGCAAATCTTTTTCTCAGGCTCCATGTACTCCATAAACCACTGAGGAGTGACATACTCTGCAACGGGCAGCGCGGACCATGAATTTTAGTCAGGCAGTGAAAGGATCTATGGAACTCCCAGCACCTAATACGTCTGGCTCCTTCCCCCTCCATCCCTCCAGTGTATCCCACCTGAAGGACACTCTTCTCTCAACCCCCAATTCATAACCTTGGCTGAAAATATCCTATTGATTATATAAAACAACTGAAAGGAAACACTGAACACTACAAAACATATCACATATGTCCAGATCTCTCATATAAAGGGGCAGAGAGAGGTATAATTGGCTATTGGAAATGGAACAACCCAGAGAATACACCTTTATTGGTATGTCCTATAATCGGGAATATCTTGAACCAAGAACAAGAAATTGCTATTTTATATTTACCATCACCATGTTCCTGATTCATCCAACTTCCTCTTTTAGTGAGAAATTAGACAACTCTGAATATTTCTGCTTCTCTTTGGAGCATCTCTATGCCAAGAACATACCAGTCACATTTACTATTTGGGCTGTTAACCACTTCGGTACGGCACTCACCGGCCACAAAACCTTGCCCACAGCCGGCACTCACAGTCCCCACGATAGTTTGTGCTGTGCATTGACGATGGATCCATTTTGCTCTTGTGTGATGAGGAAAGCTTTAAAGCACTGAAAGTTTGTTTTACTTTACAGGCAGCTTTAGGAAAATAACTATAATAACTCCTACTAAGGACTTGTTAAAAGGTCACAGATTCGTAGTAACTTATTAGCTGAACGTACACACTGCAACTGCAGAGATAAAAGTTGTAAAAGTAAAAGCTTTTGGCCCTCGACTATAGTTGACGCTCGGCTGTGCGCCTTCATCTGTGGTTGTTGACTATAGTTGACGCTTGTACCGAAGTGGTTAAAGAATCTATGCCCAGGGAGCTCTCAGAGTGCAAAGAAAGTGAGCTCGACCTGCAGCTCAGTCACAGGGGATCTGCTGAGTTACTGGGAAAACCACTTAAATTTCCCTGGGCATCCGCTTCCTCCTCAGTAAAAGTGAGAGGAAGCTGAGTCATCTCAGTGAGCTTCCAGCTCTGAATGTCCTTGATTGCAAGTGTACTGTATAATATCTTTTGTAATTAAGATGGTAATTAATACTTTCATAGTAATAATTTATTGTAGAATATGCTAGTGCAGAATTATTAACACAATTTTAAAAAGAGGCATGGTTCAACACATCTTCTCCTGCCTTAGACACTGGAGTGACACCCCCAACAGTCCTGCCTTAGCACTACTCAAGTCTGGGGGGGGGGGTGTTGTGGACAGCAGTGCAGTTCAGGGAGGTGGGGGGCAGATCAGACATGAACAACTCATCACGGATATCATTGCAAGTTTCTTAAGGGCCCCAGAGATATAATTATAATATAACAATAATGAGACTAATACCCAGTGTTTTTGTAGGGCTCCTATGTGCCATTTAATCCATACCTTAGGATGCAGTTACATGTTACAATGCAGTTTTGCTATCTCTATTTTGCAGGGTAGGACACTGAGGCCCAGGAAGGTTGGGTGAATTGCTCAAGGTCACAGCGCTGGTAAATGGAGGACCCTAGACTCAATCTCTATTTGGCTCTAGGATCTGTTCCTTAGCCACTGTGGTCCCCAAATCAGCAAGCTTCCTCACCAACACTCCCAGGCCTCTTGCAAGTGCAGTGCCCCGAGTCTGGAGCTTCCCCTCTAACAAGGCTGGGTCAGATTGGGGTCTCTTCCCCTCCTCACCCACCATGCAATGGTCAATGATACCTGCCTCTGCCCCCATCCCCACCTCTGGAGGCCCTTTGGTCTCCTTTGCACCTCCTCTCAATGTTGATGTAGCCTCAGCTGCTCTGTAAATCCTGGCCATCTTCCTGAAGCTGCTGGGCTGAATGAATGAACACCTGGCCATGGCCCATGGAAGGTGACCACCTGCCTTGACAACAGCACTGTCATCATCCCAGCTAGTATGAGAAGAGCTAGGGATGCCCCACATGGTACAGAGCACAGCTCAGACACACTGCAGGCCTCACTGCTGGCGCTGGCCTAGGAGCTGCAGGCCACTCATACTCTGCATCCTCACCTTTCTTTAACCCTGCTGGGCCAGCTGGTCTGCCCCTCCAAAGCCAGGAGTGATACCTGTGTGGAGGACAAGGCGTCCATGGCCCATCTGGTGCTCATCTCCGGAATTATCTTCCTCATCCTGGAACTGGCCCTGATACCCACCTGCTGGACAGCCCACATCATCATCTGGGACTTGAACAAGCTCCTGGTAGCAGGGGCCACCCTCTACTTGGGCTGGGCTGCTTCTGCCTCCCACCTTTCACTGTATGGGGAGTGGATGAGGTGGAGGTTTGGAAAGCTGTAAGTGCCCATCTGGGGTTGTGGAGCTCCAGCCATTACGTTGCTGTCTTAGTCCCTTGGGGACGCTATAACAATATCATCAACTGAGTGGTTTATAAACAACCGAACTTCTGGAGACTGGGAAGTCCAAGATCAAGGCACCAGCAGATTTTGTGTCTGGTGAGGGCCCTCTTCCTCACAGAAAGCCATTGTTGGCTCCTTCAAAGAGATACAGGTGAGGGAGCTCTCTACCATGGAGCCTCTTTTATGAGGGCACTAATCCCATTCATTACAGCTCCACTCTCATGACCTAGTCACCTCCCAAAAGCTCCACCTCCTAACACCATTATATTAAGGTTAGGATTCCAACATACAAATTTGGGGGTGGACACAAGCATAGTGATGGCCCTTTACTCTGCCTCTGCCCTGCTCTGCTACCTCTTTGGGGACTTCTGTGTATTGCACTAAAGATTACATGAGAGGAGGATGGGGGAGTGGCGGCTCCCTTGGCAATGGAGACTTCTCCTCTTGAATGGAGTCATCAAAGAGATGGTCATACTTGACAGCTTTGGGTTGCATTTATTTTTTGTTTTTGCTTTTTGCTGTTTTTATTTTTTCCAGAGTTATTTTAATTCATTGAATGACAGAGCCAAGAAAATGACTCTGACTCCCTCCCTGGACTCTACTGCTGGTGTTCTCACCCTTGGATGATGGAACAAAAGAGACGATGCTTTGAAGCTTCTGGATCTTCCTCCACACCTCTTCCAAGACTTGGAAATTGAAGCTCTTGGACACATCCTCATCTTGGAGGCAAACCTGGAGCTGTGGACTCAGTGGGATGTGCTGTTTTCTGTCCCGGCTCTTCCTGACAATCTCCTCTGTCTCTGGGAGGAGCTCCTGCTGCTGGGGGAGGAGCCTCCCTGGACCTGTAGGGACCACACTCTACTTCCCCCGCAGTCTACCTCCTCCTGGGGGTGTAGTTTCTAGAACAGCAGTAGATAAGTTACCAAAGAACCCATACCTCTAAGTCTTCTTACCCCGGCTCCTCCATCATGTTTAATCTGTTATCGTGTTCCCTGTGGGAGTAGGGACTGCTGGTCCTCCCCAGGTCCTAGCTGGGCTGTAGTTACCAAACTCACCAGACTCACTTTTCAGCCACTGCTTGCTTCTGCCTATGCCTTGGCCCATACTTACAAGTTGTTGGGGGAAAAAAAGAGGCATATGGGGAAGACATCCATGGCTCAGGCTCTATCTTGTCCATCAATCCCCTTGGCTAGAAACTCAGGAAATAATTTTAAAATTGGTCAAAGACCACTGAGTTTTAATATTCATCTTTATTAATCTTATCCTGAATATGTACACAAAGTATTCTGGCTCAGAGGCAGATTTCTTGTTAATTACTTTACAGTATATAATAGGCATGCTGGCACCCCAGGGTGTCACAATGAGAGCCAGGTCAAATGTCTTACCCAGTAACTGGACACTCTGTAGTGAGTGATGAGAAAAAGTGATTTTTTCTTAGAAAAATTGTGAGTCTGATTGCTTGCTCCTTCCATAAACAAAATATCTCCAGGGGCCAGATAGCCTCCTGTGTCTCAGCTTTTATGACCTGGAAATGACGCCAAGGTCTGGGCTTCATACCAAGGGAGATAGGACTACCATCTTCCTGGCACCTCAGGGCTTAACCTAGGGACCTTGTCTGTGTTTTAACCATTTGGCTCTCTCCAGGATATAAGAGAAAATTTATCCTCATTTCAGAGCAGAACCATTAGACACGTGGGCACGAATCTAGTTCTCATGATATGTTAAGAGTGTCAGGAGATGAGGGCTTCTACCAGGAGCACTAAGAAAACTAGGAAAGCTTTGTTTCCCTCTACATAACTTTGATGTTCTGATAATACCAAGGATTTCCTAGATATTTCTTGTGTCCAAAAGTTCAACTTTATTCAACAAGTTTTTGAGTTAATACTTTGCACAAAGGTGAGTGAGACCCAGTCCTTGTCCCTAAGTTGCAATGACACATATGGTCAATTTGTTATAGGCTGGTAGGACCTGAAAATGTGCCTTGCCCAGTTTCAGAGAAGGCTCATCCTCATCACATAGAGGGAGGCTTAATGTTAAATAGCGAGAGAAGATTCTAACCAGATGTCCTGCCTTCAAACAACCCGATGAAAATTGCAGGCTCTGTCACTGCACTCAGCTGTCCTGGGGCATGTACTATTGATAGGAAGTTATCTATCCCAATCCCTCTGCAGTTTACAAAATGCAATGCCCACTGAGTATCTCATCAGTCTCAGTAACTATAAAGTGGGCAAAAGAGGGATATAGCCCAATTGTTAAGTGACCTGCCCAAAGTTAAATGATGAAAAAGTGACAGAACTCAAATACAGACCTTTTGACTACAAAACCAGAATCCTTTCCATGACCTTCGTTCCATGTAATTTTATGTAAACCCCTCAATAATATTAAAAATATAATGTTAATTATTATAATAGTTATTATTCTCATTTCTACTTTTTATGACAGTAAGATGTTATTAGGTTGGTGCAAAAATAATTGTGGTTTCTGACTGTGAATTTTAAATCATTATATAATAACTAGGCTCAAACACATCTTAATTAATCAAAATAGGAACCATTACAATCAACACATTTTTGCCAATGAGAAATAAGTTTGTTTATTCCTGTAGCATAAAAATCCATGCTTCAGGATTCAAGGAACTTTTGGAAAGCATTTTCTGCATCCTGCTGGTTGTGGAAGCGTTTTCTCTGCAAAAAGGTGTCGAGGTGCTTGAAGAAGTGGTAGTCTATTGGCAAGAGGTCAGGTGAATATGGCAGATGAGGCAGAACTTCATAGCCCAATTCATTCAACTTTTGAAGCATTGGTTGTGGGACATGCGGTCGGGCATCATCTGGAGAATTGGGCCCTTTCTGTTAACCAGTGCCAGCTGCAGGCATTGCAGTTTTCAGTGCATCTCATCAATTTGCTGAACAGACTTCTCAGATGTAATGGTTTCACAGGGATTCAGAAAGCTGGAGTGGATCAGACCGGCAGCAGACCACCAAACAGTGACCATGACCTTTATTTGGTGCAAGTTTGGCTTTGGGAAGTGCTTTGGAGCTTCTTCTCAGTCCAACCACTGAGCTGGCCATCACCAGTTGTCATATAAAATCCACTTTTCCTTGCACATCACAATCCAATAGAGAGATGGTTCGTTGTTGTTGCATACAAGAAGAGAAGACAACACTTCAAAACAATGATTTTTTTTTTATTTTCAGTCAGCTCATGAGGCATCTACTTACCTAGCTTTTTCACCTTTCCAATTTGCTTCAAATGCTGAATGACCATAGAATGGTCAACACTTGAGTTCTTCGGGAACTTCTTGTGTAGTTGTAAGAGGATCAGCTTCAATGATTACTCTCAGTTGGTCGTTGTCAACTTCTGATGGCCGTCCATCTGCTGGGCTCCTCATCTTCAAGGCTCTCCTCTCTTTTGCAAAACTTCTTGAACCACCACTGCACTGTACGTTTGTTAGCAGCTCCTGGGCCAAATGTGTTATTGATGTTGTCAGTTGTCTCTGCTGCTTTATGACCCATTTTGAACTCAAATAATAAAATCGCTCAAATTTGCTTTTTGTCTAATATCATTTCCATAGTCTAAAATAAATATAAAATAAACAGCAAGTAATAAGTCATTAGCAAAAAAAAAAAAAAGCGAGAAATGTGCATTAAAAGGATGTATGACATAACCATATTTAAGAATGTATTCCAATAATCAAAGGGCAAATTTCAACAATGCTAAAATCACAATTACTTTTGCACCAAACTAATACAACTTTTAAAACCAGTCCAGCTTAAGAAATTGTATAAGAATACATTGAATAGCATTAGATTTTAGCTTAAAAAAAAAAAAGAATGAATTAAAGCCCCACTTGTCATATGGCTTAACTCTAACACTAGGAAATGGGGTTAGTAAGTGGGCGAACCGGGTGTGTGACGATCTAAGATGATATTGCTCTTTTTTTCAACAAGAGTATTTTATAATATAAATGCTTTAATGCAAAATGCTTAACACTTAAAATTAGCAAAGTTTCGTTTAAATTAAAACTCCATTTAACTAAAGTTGGTTAACCTTAAGAATTGTAGAGTAGTTAAATTCTGCTATATAATGCCACTCCTGTGCAATACGATGAGAACAGCACCATAGCTGCTTATTTTCTCCATTGCGCTTCTGAACTCCAAGGAGTAGAGGAGCTGTACTCAGACAAACATAAAACAAAATGCAACTCAACTGCACAAAATGATTCCTAATAGTTATAAATACATTTTGACTTAGCCATCCAACCAAATAGCTGGGGGGTAACTGCAGGTATTATTCTAGAGTTGATAAAAGTTTTTGTTTCTAGAGCTTAGTAAAAGTTATGCACTAGATGAAAAGTCACAGTTTAAGGATGCATGTTCTTGGCTAGGCACAGTGGCTCACACCTGTAATTCTAGCACTCTAGAAGGCCACAGCGGGAAGATTAAGCTCAGGAGTGCAAGACCCGCCTGAGCAAAAGCAAGACCCCGTCTCTACCAAAAATAGAAAAATTAGCCATCCATGGCATGTACCTGTAGTCCCAGCTACTCAAGAAGCTGAGGCAGGAGAATCACTTGAGCCCAGGAGTTTGAGGTTGCTGTGAGCTAGGCTGACACCTCAACATTCTAGTCTTGGCAACAGAGTGAGACTTTGTCTCAAAAAAAAAACAAAAAAAAAAACGGATGCAATAGTTACTATGCATACACATTTAGTATCTATAATATAAACGCCAGAAATGTACATTAGAGTACCCTCACCAGTCAGGCACAGTTAAAAAAATAAAAGATGAAGTAACATGATTCTCATAGTTCAAAGGAATCCTGCCTGAAGAGTTTGAACATCTGCCAGTAAATAGCTTCCATTGTTCATGGGTTAAGGCATTTCTGAGACCCTTAGGGTTTAACAAAACTGGATTCACTGGCTTTTAGTATAGCGTCAGCATCTTTTACTGCATGGTAGATAAGGTACTTCGCTATGAGTCTGTGACAGGCAATGGAATTCTTCAGTAAGCCAAAAGAATTTAACATGTTCTAGAGCAACAAAATCTTTAGCCATTTTGATATAGCTATGTAAGCTACGAGCCTGATGTGGAGTGCCTGCTGGGATAAATACATCTGTGAGCAACCGTACAATAGTTCAGCCTTTAACTCCAAACTCTTGCTGAAGATGTTTTCCTTGTGATCTGACCAAACAAAGCAGTTTAGCAGTCCAGAGACCTAATTTAGTTGCCATCTCACCTTGTGTACTCAGTGTACTCAGACAGTGGAATGTTGACCATCAGATTATCAAACCTGGAAGGCATCATATCTCTCAAATCGTTTCCTGGTGGCTATTCCTTAAGTTTCAAAATCATTAATCCTTTTTCATTTTCAAGTAATTTGGAACAACTTCAAATCCACTCCAAAAGTCTCCTACTGTGGCTTCTGTGATTATTTCATTGATTCTTGAATTAACTAGATTGACTTCCATATCACCAAACTCATCGGTAAAGGAGTCAGGTTTCCAAAGTTCAGAGTTCAATTTACGATGCACTTCAGATACCCTCACCAACTGCCCTTGGGTCCAGCACTTCCCAGTTACATTCCAGTTGCTCCTGTTGTTGGGATCTTACAAGCACAGCACGCGATGATCACATAGCCAGTTGTGAGGACTGTCAGAATGCTGGGCTTGTCGTCAGTTCTTGAGGCTTCTCAGATAAATCAGAGGATATCTTACTTTCCACCAAAGAAGCAAAGATATCATCAA
Source organism: Cheirogaleus medius (assembly GCA_008086735.1). Taxonomy (NCBI): domain Eukaryota; kingdom Metazoa; phylum Chordata; class Mammalia; order Primates; family Cheirogaleidae; genus Cheirogaleus; species Cheirogaleus medius. Next base: position 32,577,729 of record VBSM01001562.1, read on the forward strand.
AAATTTGGGGGACCAGTCTTGAGTCCATTTTCTGCCTTTGTTTTCCTTGTTGACATTCCTGCTGGTTAGGCAGGCCAGCAAGTTTAAGCAGATGTGCTGGCTGGATAGGCAGGCTTTGTGCTGAGGGCTGGCTTGGAGATTGGACTCCCACCTGAGGCTGTTGGCTCCAATACTGATGGATTCTGTGGGAGCACAGTTCCAAGAATAGGCTTTTCTCCAACTAAGGAAGTCTGTTTTATGTCTTCTTTTGAGGCTGGCTTTGACCACAAACCTCAAATGAGCATTTAACACCAACCAACAATCTTATTTCTTCAACATGATGGCTTCTTCTCTCTCCAAAAACTTACTCATATCCTTCTCCCCCTTCACTTTCAGTTGTTCACCTTGCCTCATACATCATGGAGAAAATAGAAACTATTAGATAGGCATTCTCGCATCTTCCCACCAGTAAAGCTACATGCTCTCTGTATCTGCCTTCTTTCTTCTCTCTCTCCATGTGGTCTGGACTCCACTTCTTTATAATAGGAAATCAGCTGAAGGATAACTGTACACACTAACCCGGAACAATGTAGGCTTGAAGAAATAATGAACACATATAGGAATAACATTCATTAGGCATCAGGCAGATGGGAGGCGGGAGGAGGGGATAGGTATATACATACATAATGAGTGCAATGAGCACTATCTGGGGGATGGACATGCTTGAAGCTCTGACTCAGCGGGAAGGGGGGGACAAGGGCAATATACGTAACCTAAACATCTGTACTCACATAATATGCTGAAATAAAATAAATAAAGAAAAGAAATAATGAACACAAAATAAAACTGAAAATTGCTAAAACAGTACACAATATAAATAAAATTAATGGGAGAATCCATTCTCCTTGAAAAGATTAGCTTTGCAAAATCTGACACGGGAAAATTAGATTTGGTAGTAATAATGCACCCAAATAAGGGTCAAATACAAGGTGCCACCATCAATAAAAATCTTCATTGTAAGATTAACACAGCAAAGCTGTCTCTTGAAGAAAATATTTTCAGTAAAATAAAAATGAAAATGAAAGCTGGGCATAGTGGCTCACGCCTGTAATCCTAGCACTCTGGGAGGCCGAGGCGGGTGGATTGCTCAAGGTCAGGAGTTCAAGACCAGCCTGAGCAAGAGCGAGACCCCGTCTCTACTAAAAAAATAGAAAGAAATTAATTGGACAACTACAAATATATAGAAAAGAAAAAATTAGCTGGGCATGGTGGCACATGCCTGTAGTCCCAGCTACTCGGGAGGCTGAGGCAGGAGGATCGCTTAAGCCCAGGAGTTTGAGGTTGCTGTGAGCTAGGCTGACGCCACAGCACTCTAGCCCGGGCGACAGAGACTCTGTCTCAAAAAAAAAAAAAATGAAAATGAAAAGTTAGTAACATTTTAACCATGAATATCCATCAAGGCTATAAATAATCATTAAAGTGCTAATATTTATAAACAAAGTCAAACAATCTAGTATAAAAATATTGAGGACAAAATCGTCTCACAGAGAGGTCAAAATATGCTATACTAATTTGATATATTTCCTCCCAGACCTTCTCCTGTGTAGTCAGACAGACAGTGGAGTACACTCCCCATTGCTCCAGTGTAGGATCCTCAAGCATTTGTAGTTTGTCAGCCCCATCGCTCCCATACCACCACCACACCAATAGGTTTCCTCTGGCAAATAGGCTCCCTAAGGACATTGCAAGATGTCTAGAGTAGGCAGCCACGCTGTGGTAGAAAGCAAAGGCTTGTGGCATGCCTGGGCATTGTCACAATGGGCAATCAGCCGGAGAGTCTGTGGTGTAGAGCAAAGCTCCCTAGAGCACAGATTGAATGACCGGCAGGTGCTGTGGCTGGGCCTCATCAAATTCTCTGCCATAGCAAGTCTGTCTGGCCAAGTCTCTGATCCAGTGTGCTCTGGGCACCTCACAGCAGTCTTTCTGTAGACCCACTGGCCTTATGTCTTCTGGAGAGAGGTCCTCTCTTGGGTGACTTTTTCTGTTTGGGGACTCCTGGTATCCAGACTGTTTGTGTATTTTGCCTTCCTTTCTTTCCTACCCTCTGGCTTCTGTGACAAGGGTCTGCTCTCCCTTGCCCTATACACTTCTTAATTTCTCTAGTAATATCCTTTAATGCTCACTAGGAAAAAACTCAGTGTCTCATTAAAAACTGAATTCAAATCATTTGCAAAGATCATTCTTCCTCCAAATGAGTCTTTCCATTGCAAAAATGAAAAGAAAAAATTTTAAAAAGCAAAAGTAAAAAAACAGAGCTGAGAATTCATGTTTAAAAATATCTATTCATGGTATTTTATTACAAAAATTGATATTATATTATAAACTTTTTTATCTTAATATAAACATATTTCCATGTCAATAAAAATAGACTACATCATAATTTTTAACATCTACACAGCATTCCAATAGATGAATGCATATTTTATTTATACAATCTCCCATTTATGTTGTTTAAATTTCTCCCCATTTTAAAACAACGATACAATAAAAACTCTTGCACACAGATATTTCTGTACTTGGATGCTATATTTCCTTGGGTTATATTGCAGAAAATCATTTGCCAGAATTTTGAAAATAATAAATTATCGAGTTTAATAAAAAAACTCTGGCAGAGAAGAGGAAAAGAGAATGAGGGAAAATGTGGAAACAGAAAAAAATACCTCAGTTTCGGGAAATATATGACCATGTATTTTTCTTTTTTCTTCTCTTAAAATGTTTTATATTAGTTTTTTGAATAGGTAATATGTGCATGTGGTAAAAAGGTCCTTGGATTTTAAAAAGAACATGTGGAGAAAAATGTCTGCCTCAATGTCTTCCAGTTCCTCAGTTTGCCTCTCCTCTAGCTTTTTATTTATCCTTTTAGATCTTAGGGTGAACCATAGAAACAAAACCCCATTTCTGTAGATCAAACATAGTTTAAGGCTGCGGTCCCCGACCCCAGGCAGTGGACCAGCACCAGTCTGCAGCCCTCCAGGAACCAGGCCACACAGCAGGAGGCGAGCAGCCAGAGAGCCAGCCAAGCCCCACCTGCACCCACAACCGCTCCCCATGGCTCGCATCGCCACGAGAGCCTGCGCCCCGCCCCACGTCAGATCAGCCGGGGCATCAGACCCTCACAGGAGCTCAAACCCCACTGCAAACTGCGCTTGCGAGGGATCCAGGGTGCGGGCTCCCCATGAGAATCCAATGCCTGATGATGTGAGGTGGAGCTAGGTGGCGACCCCCTGCCCGCTCCCCTCCACCCCATCTGTGGAAAAACTGTCTTCCACGAAACCGGCCCCTGGTGTCAAAAACGTTGGGAACTGCTGATTTAAGGAAATATAATATGGTTACTTCTCCAAACATATGATCAAAATACAGTAAGTGATTCTGCCACATATATCAGGACATTTTGCTATAAATCTCTTTTCTTAGTGGGGATAAAATATTGGAAAGTCAGTTTTTTAAAAATTAAAACAGCCAAGGAATTTCAGATAAGTGGAGTAGGGGAGGTCTTGGGTGTGGTGTTATTCATTTCCCTAAAATGAATAACAGTTTCTTTTAACTTGAAGAGGGAGCAACACTTTTGAAGTCTATAAATTACATAAACAAATGGTAAGAAAACATACTGTATGAAGAAAATCTCCAACTAACAAAGCCCAACACTCTTTTACAGAATCTGAGGGCCCAGCCTCTGGCTATGCGTGCATGCAGGCTAGAGGGCGCTGTGGTGTTGGTTCCTGCAGCCAGGATTTAAGAATAAAATTGCCTAGCATAGTTTTTGCACCAATAAAAGGCTATGGGTAAATAGTTTGTTTATTGCAACCCCACCTCCTGAAGCAGCTTTTCTGCTAGAAAAGCAAGAGGAACTTGCTAAATCTTCATAGCTATATAAGTAGAATAATATCTTCTTTTTTTTCCCTTTTATTTCATCATATTATGAGGGTACAAATATTGTTAGGGTTACATATACTGCCCCTGCCACCCCTCCCCTCCCCCGACGTGCCAGAGCTTCAAGCATGTCCAATCCCCAGGTGGCGCGCACTGCACCCATTATGTAAGTATACACCTTTCTCCTCCTCCCGCCTCCCGCCTGCCCTCCACCCGATAAAAGACTTTTTTTTTTTTGACATTTTGGTTACATTGTATATCTTTGCCTCTCCCTAAGAAGGGTTAGAGGTATGCCCTTTCCCCCCACAATGCTCACCACATCCCTATGATGTGGGTCTTCCCCCCCTCAACTGAATCCCGGGTGAACATTACCACCATTTAAGCACCATAGTTTTAATCAGTCAGTACCAATTTGATGGCGAGTAGATGTGGAGCCCATTTTCCATATCTTGTGTCGCCTCACTTTGGATAACGGTCTTAAGCTTAATCCAGGGTAGCATAAACGGTGCTATCTCACTGTCGTTTTTTAGAATTGAGTAATATTCCATTGTGAGCATATACCATATTTTAATTGTCCACTCATGAATTGATGGGCACTTGGGTTGTTTCCATGACCGTGCAATAGTGAATTGTGCTGCCATAAACATTCGGGTGCAGGTGTCTTTATAATAGAATAATATCTTTTATAAGAAGATTCATATGGCTCTGGAAGAGATCTTAGAGATCTACTGGGTCCATAGTTATCCATATCATGGAATCATATCGACGTTGCCTGTGGCATTTTGGCTAATTGTCCAAACCACAATTAATAGAATCCAATCAGATGACAGATGAGAAAAATGAGTCCAAGTGCAGGAAAATGATTTCTTTTTTCCAAGTTTGAGCCCAGGCCTTGAACACTGCAGTATTGGAAAGTGACCCTTCCTTTACTAGTCTTCCAGCCTTGCCCAGTTACTGCTTGGTCACCTTCTCTCAAAATTTACTCAACTACATCATGGTCAACTCTGCAAACCCATAAACACATTTCCTCACCCCAAGCCTTCAAATAAATTTATCCCTATACAAAATGTAAATTCTGTCTATTCATGTATTGGTTTTTTGTGGTTTTTTGTTTTTCATCTCCCCTTGCCTCTCTGTTGTTCACATATGTTTTCCTCTTATTTTCTGACTTCAAAATATTAGGTTGAGTGTTAAACTGATTGTTTCAATGGGAAAAATATGTTGCTGTGTCAGATTAGAAAATAGTGATTGACAGCCAGGTGCTGTGGCTCACGCCTATAATCCTAGCACTTTCGGAGGCCAAGGCCAAGGTGGGAGGATTGCTTGAGGTCAGGAGTCTGAGACCAGCCTGAGCAACAGCGAGACCCTATCTCTATCAAAAATAGAAAAATTAGCAGGGCGTGGTGCTAGGTATCTGTGGTCCCAGCTACTCGGGAGGCTGAGGCAGGAGGATTGCCTAAGCCCAGGAGTTTGAGGTTGCTGTGAGCTAGGCTGATGCTGTGAGCTATGATGATGCCATGGCATGTTAGTTAGCCCAGGCAACAGAGCGAGACTCTGTCTCAAAAAAAAAAAAAAAAAAAAAAAGATAAGAAAATCGTGGTTGAGCTTCCAACCAAACCTAAAACAACTTAATCTAGAAGAAACTTTGAAGACTTCCTAAGTCTTGCACAGTATTCTCAAGGTAGATGTAAAACAGTGTGAGGAGAAATTTAAGATGGCGAAGATAACAAAAGTTATCTGGATGCCCTTGGTGAGGAGTGTGGCCAGTTCCTGCTGCCCAGTCAGGTGTGGTTGGTTCTGGTTCATTTGTAAATGATTATATAAGGCTTTCCTAAAAGCAACAATGAGGTATCTGCCATTTTAGTAGTTTACATCACCTCATAAACAGGAACATACCTGGACAAGATTAAAGACTGCAAGTGTAACTTACATTCCTAACCCTCTACCAATTGTCTCTAAGATTGCTTGTAAGGTCACCGGTAATGACGCAAAGAAGCGTGGCTGCATCTGTGAAAATCCACCATCATGAATAGGAAAACAAATCCCAGCCTCTGGTCGAGTGTAATGGGTCATTCACATCTTATTTATGAGGAAAAGGCAATAGAATTTATTGCGTGGACAATAGTTCATTAACCTTTTCCCAAGGCATTACTGTGTCTGCTATTAACCACTTCGGTACGGCGCTCACCGGCCGCGAAACCTTGCCCACAGCCGGCACTCACAGTCCGCACAACAGTTTGTGCTGTGCATTGATGACGAATCGTTTTGCTCTTGTGTGATGAGGAAAGCTTTAAAGCACTGAAAGCTTGTTTTACTTTACAGGCAGCTTTAGGAAAATAACTATAATAACTCCTACTAAGGACTGGTTAAAAGGTCACAGATTCGTAGTAACTTATTAGCTGAATGTACACACTGCAACTGCAGAGATAAAAGCTGTAAAAGTAAAAGCTTTTGGCTGTCGACTAAAGTCAACGCTCAGCTGTGCGCCTTCATCTGTGGCTGTTGACAATAGTCGACGCTCGTACCAAAGTGGTTAAGTGGGCATATTCATGCAAAAAGACCAATGTTCTCGGGGGCGGAGCAAGATGGCGGACGAGAAACACCGCCAGATAGAGCGTCTCTGCAGAAAAGACAGCTTCTAGAAGATATTAGAAGAAAGAAGCAAGTAAACGACCATACATTGGACAGGGGTCGGAAGGAGGAGTGCCGGAGACTACGGGAGACTCCACGAGAGGAGATTGCGGAGGAGAACTGGAAGGAGAAACCTCCGGAGCGAAAGGTCTGGAGACCAGCGGCAAGGGTAGGTGGAGCGGCAAACTTCCCCCTCCCTTGCATCCCAGACTGCTGGCGGGCTCCCCAGCGGTTGGAGAGCCCTGCGGACACCAGTCCAGAGACGGCCGCCGCGACTGAACGGTGAGCCTGTAGCAGACACAGCACCAGGCTCCCAACTCCCTCGGGGCCCTTCCCTGCGCACAGACCCGACCCGCGGCAGGTGCCATATTGCTGCACTCTCCCCTCCCCCGTCCCTACC
>VBSM01001562.1:32584768-32695006 GCA_008086735.1 Cheirogaleus medius
AAAAAAAAAAAAAAGACCAATGTTCTCACACTGAGGAGAAGTTAAATACTGCTGGCAGAGTTTTCACTCTGAGAGGAGCTTTGCCACATCAGTGGAATATGGAGACTAATGGGAAAATAGGGAGGACAGATTATGAAATAAGTAGCAAATGTTTCCTGGTGGCTAGTTTACATAAGATTAAACGCCATTGTCTGTTCATCTGACGCACTAAAAAGTTTCTCGGTCCAAAAGGCAAGGTCTACACATGGTATTTAAGGGAAGCCAAAGGGTCTTTCTGATTACTTACCTGCCAGAATATCCACAATTCCCATAAAGCGTTAGCACAGATCATGCGAGTGGATTAATCTATTATCAAATGTGGTCATTTAAGAGAGAAAATGTCCCTTGAAAATGTCAACTCTGTTGAGACCGAGATATGATAATGGAAGGTGAGTGCTATAGAAAGGGAAAGAGTATTAACATTATACAACTAAAGGATATTTTCTTAGTTGAATTCAGGACACATTGTATCATGAAATACAGCTAACAAATATACATTTATAGAAGTAACAAGTTTGAGTTCTTTGCTAGAAAAACGAAATGTGCAAAAGAGGCTAAGATCTTTGAAAGTAGTTTTTTCCGCATGGAAGCATTTCAGAATGCCCAATCTTAGATCCCACAGGCTGATTCTGAGAAAAAAAATGTTTTATACACTACTTAAATATTGCTGCACACTTCTGTATATCTCTCTGCCAGGGAAGACTTCAGATTACCATCAAAGAGAATCAATTACATTCTTCCTGCCCAGTATCCTATATAAAGCCACACACTATCCCCATCTCCACGGAGCTGTAACAGGAAACTTCCCATTCAACCATGTGATTTTACTCATAGTAAGAATCTATTTCTGGGGATCTAAAAATGGATCCAACAATGACAAGCTGTATCAATTGTAGAGTAAATAAGAAAAACAAATGGCTCAACTATGCTTGACCCAGTTTAAGATTTTTGTCTAATGTTTGACTATTTTGCAATCGGTAGGAAAATTACAAAAGCAATGAAACATTTATTTGAAAAATTTTGACTTTTAGCAACTCAACAGTAATCAAAAAAGATCTAATTTGACATTTTCACCATTTGGTACACACCAAGTGTATTGTGACTTTTTAAAATAATGACTTGTCACAATGTAAATTCTCTTTACAGTATCTGCCATCCAAACAATGAAATATATTTTTAAAAGTCTCATTAAAGGGCATGATTTCTCAAAACCACCAGCTGTAGGGTAATATGATTTTAGGCAAGAGTTAATTTAGAGGGAACTTACAGAAAACAGAAACGAATGATTTTTCTAGGATAATTCTGAATTAAAATCATCAGATCTATTTTCTTATAATTTCTCCCTACTGCAGCTATTCACAAAAACTTTCTGTAATTTAGACTATAAAAATTTTAGTAATACAACACTTGATCCCACATTGAGAATAGAGATGAACTTTCATCTCAATAGTTTCAAAGCACTTAAACTTTTACATGAGGCTATGCCAGTCATACATTAGATTCTTCACCAACATCTCAGTCCCCAGCATGATTTTAACAGGTTAAGTTTTTAATAATGCACTCCACTACAGTCAGATTATAAAACAGATGATTTTTTTTTCAGTGTAGCAAATCAAACCCATATAATTTGTTAAAGTCAATTTTCCTCTGATTATAAATGTTATAGATTTCATAGATGCCATTTCAGTACAAATGAATTAATCTATATTTTACATTTTATTACTCTATTTTCAAGCCATCTATCTGAGATCACATTGGGGTTTTTTTGTTTGTTTATTTGTTTTATTTTATTTTTTTATTTCAGCATATTATGGGGGTACAAATATTACAGTTATGTATATTGCCCATGCCCCCCTCCCCCCTCGAGGCAGAGCCTCAAGCATGACCATACCCCATACATTGTTTAATATGGTTGTTTAAGAAGTGTATTATTGTTTTTAAAAATTCATATGCAAAATACAAAGGCTTTTGCTTGATTCTTCTTTCATATTTAAGAAAGAATCTAAAATGTTTGAAGATTTTTTTTAAAAGAAATATCTAGTTGCCAGTAATTACCAGTTATTCCACCAGTAATTCCACCTTTTAAAATCTGTTTAACTGCATACTGTCATGAGGTGTTTGACAAGGAGTTTTGAAGCTCACAGGCCTGAAGTTCCCTGAACTGAGATATCTGGTAAACAAAATCTCTTTGATGTGCCTTCCTCCAATGATTCAGTCTGACTAATGTAAACTAGAAAATAAATGGCAATACAGAATTAGCTGCTGAGTTTTCTGTATCCTAAAATGTACTTTCCCCCTTAACTTTCTGAAATCAGAATGTCTTTATATCAATGTGCTGTATTTAAAATAGTGCCATGGCCTTTTCCAATGAGCTGGAGGGAGCATGTCTTTGTTTATTGCTCATTTGTTTTTATAAATCCCCTCCTCCTTCAGGAAGACCCTGGTAGGCCTGGCATTGCTAGAATTCTCAGGCCTACTGCCTCCTTACAGCTTCCTAAATGAGTGCCATAACACAAAAAAGGAAAGAAGGTGTTTTCAAATTTGTGGTGAATCTTGCAATCAATGATGTCTGCACAATTGTCTACATTTACCAAGTATATGGAACAAGCTCCTTTCACCCTCTGTCTTTCTTTACTGAGACCTCACAAATGTGTTGATTACATTAACATTACTGGCACTAAGACCATGACCTAAGTTTACAGGTGACCTTCAAATAAATATGTAGCCAAGAATTAGACTTTTACTACCATCATAAAGCCTGCCTTAAGGGGAAGACACTCTTGATAAAATCTAAATAGACCCAAATCAAAGAGACTCATTTTCCACACTGCAATTATTTTTCTTAGTTTCTCTGCAGCAACTAATTTTCTATTCAGGACTGATTAAACTTGAATTCTGAAATGGACAACCAAACAAAATGTTTTTTATGCAACTAAATGACCAGTGATAAATGACCAAACTCTACATGCAAACCTGAATTATTCATATATATTCTTCTTTTCTTTACACTTCATACTGGAAAATGTAAAGTATTACACATTTTACAATGCCTAATCAGCTAAAGTTTATCGATCCAATAATTGGTTCGTATTTTAGACTATTACCTGAAGTAATATAAATACGGCTTGACGATATAATGAAAAAATAATGATTGACATAACAGACATTAACCATCTTTCCAAAGATTTGAGGGTGTGCCCTATTGCTTTTTAAATCTGGTCAACAATTCCCTGAACTTTATCAATTAAAAGAAAGAAAGAAAGATATATGGTCATTTACAAAGATAACTATATAAATCATATGTCTCTCTCCCACTTTAGGAAAGACTGACACAGATGGAGGCTTCCTCAAAATTCAGAGACATATATACATATCTTGGTGTGACACATGCTAAATAAGGAGCTTTGATAAAAAGCTCTGTCATTCTTGGGGTATCATTAACCATAAAAGTTCAAATTCAGATTTGACCAAGTGAAGAGAAGGCATCAGCAATTATCTGGCCAAAGAAAGACAGAACTTGGGCCAGGTGCAGTGGCTCATGCCTGTAATCCTAACATTCTGGGAGGCTGAGGTGGGAGGATCGCTTAAGGTCAAGAGTTCAAAACCAGCCTGAGCAAGAGCAAGACCCTGTCTTTACTTAAAATAGAAAGAAATTAATTGGCCAAGTAAAAATACATAGAAAAAAAAAATTAGCCAGGCATGGTGGCACATGCCTGTAGTCCCAGCTACTCGGGAGGCCGAGGCAGAAGTATCGCTTGAGCCCAGGAGTTTGAGGTTGCTGTGAGCTAGGCTGATGCCACAGCACTCTAGCCTGGGCAACAGAGTAAGACTCTGTCTCAAAAAAAAAAAAAAAGAAAGAAAGAAAGACAGAACTTGGTGCTAGAAACTTGAGATGAAGGCCCTGCTTGGTCCCTCATTAGCTAAGAGACCTTGGACTAGTCACTTAATCCCTCTAAACCTCATTTTCCACATCTGTGTAAGAAAAATAGATTACTTCAGAAGGTGTTTGGGGATTCGAATGATATAATGAAAATGTATACACTTTGTAAATTAAAACATACTCTATGAATGTTACTTAACAACATTTAAATAATAAAATCTGCAACACCTTCCTGGCTCAGCAGGGCTTTCAGGAATTATCTAAATAATCAGAAAGGAAGAGCACCAGAAACTGAATCCGGTACAATTAAGTGTGACGCTATGACAGTCCATCTTCACTTCCAAGGCTGGGGCACCTACTCCAGGTTCTCTGAGCCCTCTGACTGGGAAAGACTCACTCCACGGAGACCTGTGGGCTGAGGAGAAAATGTTCAGGCTCTTGAACAATTAAGACCAATGTTTCTTCATTCATTCTCTGTACTGGGTTCTGGAGATACAGTGAGGACACTTAGCCAAGGCACCTCCTCTTCTGGAGCACAGCATCTAGTATAAGAGATACATTTGAGAAGTGTGTACTTCTCAAATAATCACTCAGCTACATTAAAAACTGTGAAAAAATCTTTAAAGGCAGCGTTCAGGGTGCTCTGAAGCATGTGAGAGTTGGACTTAATCTATATTTGGTGTTGTCAGGAAGCATTCCTGAGGAAGTAACATTTGGACTAAAACGTGAAGAATGATTAGGCAACAACTAGACAGAGTGGAGAGAAATATTCCAAGCAGAGGGAACTGCCTTAGCAAAGGCCTTGAGACAAAAAGACCCGAAAGGTGGATGTGCTGACGAAGCCCGAGCCTGGCAGCCTGGAGAGGCAAGCAGGAGCCAGTCTTTACTTGTAAGCAATGGGTCTTCCTTATAGAATTTAAGAAAGACAAGATTATTTTAAGTAACACTGTGGAGGATGAACAGTGGGTGGGGAGCAAGAGTGAACAACAGGAAGTTTGATTAGTCTGGTAAGTTTGATTCCGTGGAGAATTTGATAGTTTCAAAAGAGGTATGGGTGACAGTCCATTTCTGTGGACACAGATTACAAGAAAATGTTTGGGAATAAGTCTTGGGGGGCTCCAAATTTAAGGTCTCAGTAGAGGAAGATAAATCTGAAAGAAAGAGGTGGGAAAGTAAGAGGAATTTTAAGAGGGTTTGGAGTCACAGAAAAAAGTTCTACTGAGTAGTCAGATAAGATGAAGGCTGAAAAAAAATGCTCATCGTATTTAGTGGCACGGCGGTCATTAACAAGAACTATGTCAGAGGAAAGACGGGGACAAAAGCCACATAAAGACTGTCAGGGAATAAGGTAATGGGACCAACTTGTTTAAAAATTCTGTGAAAATTAGAAGTAAAAGATCATGGTACCTGAGGAGGAAGATTTGTAGGGAAATATTTGGGACATTTTATTTACCCCTCAAATCATAAGTCCCTTAGTGATCCAGGGGTCCCCAACCTTTCAGTACCAAGGACCAGTTTCATGAAAGACAGTTTTTCCACAGGGGTAAATATGCTGGCTCCCTCTCACCCACCACTCACCTCCTGCTGTGCACCCCCCACCTCCGTTTCCTAAGTTTCATGGAACACAATTTTTCCATGGGGTGGGGGCAGGGGTACAGAGGAGCTCTGCAGCCCAGTCAGTCCCTAATAGGCGACTGACCAGTACCAGTCCACGGCCCAGGGACTGGAGACAGAAACATTGGTCTAGAATTTCTTTCTCCCTTTAATTGGGATAGTATTGGTCCTATCCAGACCATAGCCTGACAGAGTATTCAAGGAGGAGATGGAAATTGTACTAATATATACAGAGACCTCAAAATGAAAAAAGAATGTGTTATCCATTCACTCACTACCCACTACCAACAAGCCCCATACCAGGGTTTATGGTTGCTAAAAGCTGCTCTCAATGGTATGGTTGTGGAAGGGGAAAAAAAAAAAAAGACACAATATTTCTCTTCGTAGGTCTGGGGCTGCCTTCTCATTCAAAGACTTCTTCCTTAAATGACGATGCAGAGCCATGTCCTGTTCCCGCCTAACACCTCTTGCGGGTCCATCTCACCCATCTCTGTCTTCACTGGCTTGGAAATTTCCTCCTCTGTTTGGGTCCTAGTCAGGTAAGGGCCCAAGGGTCACCTCTGCTTTCTCTCTCTCGGTCACCATGACTAAATCTTCCTCTCACGGAGGGGAACTTCCACCAGCCTCTTGCCCTTGGTGTTGTGCTGGTCTGTGCTGTGGTTGACTGAGACGAGATTCCAGCCATCTTGCCACTCTGCCAGGTCTCCACTGCCAGGCACTGATAAGAAACCACACGTCAGGGGTTGGCAACTGGTGCTTGTCTTGCAGGTCCTGCTGGGCGCAGCTTCCCAACATAGGTTCAACATTCTCTTATGGACCCACTGCCTCTTCTTGGACATTTTCTTCTAGCTGAACCTACTTGATAGGGAGTGTAGTGTATCCTACAACCCAGATATATTAAAATATGTAAATTTATTTTCCATTACTGACCTAATTTATTGGCTAGTTAATGAAAACAATTAGAATTCCTAAGGATCCCAAATACTTTATGAATTTTTTTTAGAAAAGTTAAAGAGTGTTCTGGAAGCCATTTTCCTGTTCCTTGGCTGCCGAGCTCTTAAGTAAATCTAGAGTACAAATATAAGGGTTGTATCTGTGGGAAAAGTGTTGGCTTCTGTCTACAAAGTGAAGCATGACAAAAACTTGTACATGCTACCAATATATTTTGCAATTTGAAAAAAATCCATAACCAAAGGGATAGAAAGTTGTGCATTTTAAAATACAAAGGACAAAAGACATGAATGACATTTTACTGAAGAGAATATGTGGATGGCAAATAAGCACATGAAAAGATATTGAACATCATTAGCCATCAGAAAAATGCAAATTAAAACGGCAATGAAATAACACTATGTACCTATCAGAATGGCTAAAAATACAAGTAGTGACAGCATCAAATGTTAGTTGAGGATGTTCAAAAACTAGATCACATATACTTTGCTGGTGGGAAGTAAAAAGGTATTTTTTTTTTTACTAAAAAATGGCTTGGTTGCTTCCTATACAACTTAATATGCAATTACTATTCAACTCAGCAATTGCACTCTTGGGCATTTATCCCAAGATAATTAAAACTTATGTTCACACCGCAATCTGTACATGAATGTTCATAGTAGCTTTATTTGTAACAGCCAAAAACTTGAAGCATCCCAGATGTCTTTCAACAGATGCATGTTAGATAATCTGTAGTGCATCTATACCATGGAATACTGCTCAGCCATTAAAAGAAACAAACTCTTGCTATGACTTGGATAGATCATCAGAGAATTATGCTGAATGAAAAACTTCAATTCCAAAGATCATGTAATATATAATTCCATTTACATAATATTTTTGAAATGACAAAATTTTAGAAATGCAAAACAGATTAAAATGAAGGACCCTAATTCCAGGGATTAGGGATGAGGATGAGAGGTGTGTATGGAGAGAGAAGTGAGTATGGTTATAAAAAGGCAATGGGAGAGATCCTTGTGGTGATGGAATTGCTCAGTATCTTGACTATGGTAGTAGGTACAGGATACCTATATGCGATAAAATTGCATAGAACTACACACACACAAACACACACACAAATGAGTACAAGAAAAACTGGGAACATCTGGATACGATTATCTCTTAAATTGTATGTGAATCTGTAACTATCTCAATAAAAAGTTTCAAGAAAACATAGGTTTTCTTACCACAGTCTTTACCATTTTTGCTTTGGTACTCCCCTAAACAAAATAGTAATGAGGAATGCTCACTAATAAACAAATATTTTACCACACCTGGGTTAAGACAGCTGTGTCAATAGGCTGCTATCCCACCCCATGAGCTGGAAAATGACAGTTTAAACAGTTTTTTATTCAGATAGTCAATGAATACTTTGTATTTCTTTTAAAATAATATGCCAATAGCCAATTTACTAGATGAAAACCACAGTCATTCATTTTTCTGAAATCTGATATTTTTTGGCAATCCACTTCCATGAAAATGTAAGTAGGAACTTCCATCTGGGCAGGAGTTCGGAAAAAAGCCGTTTTAACTTATATAACAGAACTCTGATTTTGCTTTCTATACAAATAGAAGCTATATAAGGAAGTCCCACCAATCTACAACACAGAATCCTGCAATTTCAGAAGCAGGTTTGAGTATGAATTCTCCTCTCTGCTTTTCTTCTGACAAGCTTATTTGAGACATCCGAATCATGCAAGGGGTGCTAATTCCCCCAGTTTCTCAGCAGTCTACTAAGATGGCAGTCAGATTACATGAAACACATCCCATAATTTATTCTAACACCGACACACTTTCACAAATTTGACTTAACATTTTACCTTTTGTTTTAGGAAGCATTGTTATAAGAAACAGCCATGCGAAAACTGTTTCTGAATTTCCTTAAACTATAAATAAAATGTATCTACCATATGATTAAATGTCTCATATGTAATGATTTTTATGATAAATTTATCTTTTTCTCTTAGAGTGTTTAGGGGGAAAATGCTCCTTTGGATACAAAGGTATAATTCCTTTTATATAATCAACAGGATTTATTTTCGCCTTAACTACCAAGAAACTCAGATCTATTTTGTTCTCATTTACTGCTTTTAGCCCAGCTACCGCTATTCTCTCCTCCCCCCATCCTATTTAGGATCATTAAAATTTGCCTTAAAGGTTGAATTTTTAAAAAAATTTTATTTATGCTTTTAGCCAACTTCATTTTAATTCTAACATTTAAATAAATAAGGTTATTTTCATAATACGGCTTTAAGTATTTTGATTATTTTTTACAAAAAGATAAACAACATACTCGAAGGAAGTAGACCTATTAAAAGGACACGTGCAGGATTGCTTAATGTGTTTGTGTTTCAGTTCACTTTAAAACTTAAGACTCAGGGATGTTTACTTCCCTATTTTAACAATTTCATGTATTTCTCTTAAGACAAATTGATTGCTTGGATCTGAATTTAAATCACCAAGCATAATTCATGTAGTAAACTTATAAAAATATAAGGGAAAAAACTGCCTCATCAGTGATTTCCCCCAAATGGTTTCTGGCCCTTAAAAAAAAAAAAAAGAAGTGGACTCCTGCGTAAATATACTTTCTGCTTTGGTGTAAGCAAAATCACATAGGAGGAAAACCTATGACCACTAAAAAGAAATGTATTAATAAAAAAAATGACTAGGATGCAAAAGTCCATCAGGTCACCACTGAAGGACTGTTATTTACGATTTGCCGGTTTTCAAGCCAAAAAGCAATGATAAAGGACATCACGCATTTCGTGGCTTTATGCAACCATTTTTTGTCTGACTCTCCACTAGGAATCCAAGGATAGGTTGTAATTCTGTAATAGGTGGTCAAAGCCCTGGCCAACAATCTGTTTCCAATTCCTCTCCACTTCTATTCCTTTGTCTTATATCAAAAGTGACTTTCACTGGAATTTCAGAGAAAGTTGGATACAGACCACTGAGCCATGTGGTCTTCCAAAATGATCCTTTATCTACCTTCCAGAGGCCATTTTCATTGTTAGGCTCTCAGCTGTTATTTTCATTGGTTTCTCTTGACAGTAGTTCCCAATGTCAACAGTTCCAGGTGGTGGATTTTGGTAACTTCTCTGCTTTATCATGGCTATTCTTGATGAGGGATCTTGTAGGTGGTAGTTCTAATCAATAGAACTATCCTTTTAACAGTGACCATCTTTTTAACAGTGTCCCTCACTTTTGTACATATCACTATGATCCTATGTCTCAAAGGAGGCCGACCTATTCATGCAGGTACAGCCCAGTAAAGAAGAACCCAAGCTCCTTGGCTCATTGCAAAAATTCCAGACCTAGACCCTTTTGCTCACAAGCTTTTTGCTCCTCTTCATCTTGTTCCTGGATTTCTGCTTGACTTTTGGACCCATAACTGATTAGTTTTTTTTCTGATTTTGACATCTAGCACTCTTTCCTCTGACTCCTAAAGTTAAATAATAACTACCTTGTGCAGCACCCCATAGGTCTGTCCCACTCTGTCTTCAACCCCATTAAGGGGCTCTATAGCTCTTTCAAGGATCAGAGTCAAAGCCTCCAATGAATGCTAATTTCCAGGCCTTTAGGGAGGCCACCCCAGGCAGGTCAGGGAGGGAGATCTTCAGAGCTGCCTCTTTCTCCTGCTTTCTCCTGCTCATTCCTGAGCCAGGGCCTAAGCCTACTCTTGTCTCAAGTGAACCCTCAGAATATGTGAGAATGTCTGCCCAGGGCATGCTGTGTAGAGTCGATCATTCCCCACATCCAATTTGGATACGAAGGCAACTTGACCAAATACTCAATTCTTGCTCACACAAGGCATTCATCCAAATTAGATCACAGAAACACCTTTAGCTATTTCTTATTTCCCTAAGCTGGATAAATTAGCTGAACTCTGATGGTCAAACGGAACGCCACTTATAATGATGATTTTAAATATTTTGCTGAGATGGTTCCCTCCACAATGGCCTCCTTTCAATTCCTCATGTACACCGAATACATGGCAACAGGCTTATGAGCATTACATAACCTGGCTTCTGCTCACTTCTCCATCCTCATGTTTTGATACTTCCCTTCTCACTCCAGAGACACTGAATTACTTTTAGTTCCTCAAATCCTCTCATTGGCATCCAGGAGTTCACAGTTGTTTTGCTTTTGATTAACATCATTACTTAGCCCTGGCTGTGATTCATCTTCAGGTCTGAGCTCCCTTAACACCACCTCCTCAGCCCATGTTTGCATTGTCTGGTCCATCTGTGTGTGTAAATGGCAGGGAGCTACAGGGCATCATGATTTAATGGGAAATAAAATAACATCTGTTTGGCATTTTCAAAATCTTATCCTGGGTACACCTGGTACTTGATCTCTGCCTTTAGACTGCAAGCTTTGTGAGGTCAGAGGCTGCATGAGCACAGCAAATGGTCAATACGTATTTGTTAAATGAATGAATAATCAAACTATAATTTTCCAATAAATCCCTCTAATGAAGTGCCTTACTTCTACTTAGTTTGGTTATACTGCAGGTCTCTTTATGTTCTGCTGTGAGGATGAAAAGCTTACCCTGCTGGCCTTGCCTGACCTCATAGCCCTATATTAGTCGTACAGTGGGGCTCTACCTGTTTTGACAGTGAGAAGTAAAACAGGGTTTTACTTGGTTTTGAAGTAAAATCATCTCCTGAAATAAGAAAAACAACTCAGAACAGCAAATACACCACCATGTTCACAGACTAAGCCTGCCGGTTTCAACTGAAAGGTACTTCAAAAGCCATTTCATTCTTTATGTTTCATGTATAAAAATGTTGATTTTGACAGTTTGTAGTCCAAAATACAGAAACCTCAAAGTTAACAGAGAATGTTATCTAGAAGGCAATGTCTGACCGACTACTGAATTATTATCTCATTCTCAGGAAATATCCTCCCTATCAGGCACTTTTGTTATGATTCTACCATAAGTTTGAAATTGAGAGCATTTTCATAAACAGTCTCATTTTTCTTCTTAAGGCAGCTTTAGAAGCAATGTTTTCTAGAGTCAGTGGAAATGGCAATTATTAGAAGATTTGAAGTGTTCTTCTCTGGCCAAAGCCATCCCCGTTTTTGCTGAATCACCAACCATCCTATGCAATGCTTTTTTCCCCCCATTGAAATGTGTTTATGTGTCTTACCAAAATAGAAACTGTCCCTGTAATCAGTTCCTTCGGAAATGATGGAAACATTGGCTCTTCCTTCAGAAGAGGATGTTGGTTCATGGGAACGAGTACCAGCAGTAAGCCCTGACCGAAATACAGGGAGCACTGATTATTTTTTAATAAGATTTTTGTATTAGAACAGGTTTCAACTACTACATAAGTTTCAACACCTGTCGAGAAGTAAAACACTCAAGTCTTCTCTTGAGTTCATCACATCTAAAATAGATTCAGTTAATCAAACTTTTGAAGATGCACCACTTCATCCCTAAATCTTTTAACAATGAAAGAAATAATAATTTTAACCTCTAACTCCAAAAATTCAGAATACCTTTCAAATAGTTTTATTATTAATGCGGGCAACTTCCCAAGAAAATATGTTCATCTTATTCAGCATCTTCAAACTGTCAAAGATTGTCCTGAGACCTGAGATCAGAACATTCAAACCACAGATCCTAAAATTCTCAGATCAGTTCTAAGATGCTGGAGCATGTCTAACTCAAAAGCCAGTATAGTGAAATGAGTGGATTGGAAAGGATGGTTTGGTGAATAGAAAGACCAACCCAATGGGAAAAAATATAGAAAGAAGTTTTAATGGTGAGGAGGAAGAAAATATAGCAGATTCTAGTCTTGAGTTGAGCCTGAGACTATCCTAGGACACTGACCCAAGGACAGATGTCTGGGACAGGTACCTCATTAGCATTCCTGAGTTGTTAAAGCAACTTGGCCCAAGGACAGCAAGCCCCAGGCATAGAATGTTCTGCTTATTGCTCACAGCAAAATGATCTCCTTTCTTACCTATTGTACATGTCTATAATATGTAGTATGTAGTTATATAGCCATCTATTTAAGCTTCGTGAGACAAACATCTGTGTCTTATAATAATCCACATCACCATGTAGCAGTGCCTGGCACAGAGTAATATGCAAAAAAAGATTTATTAAATGAACAAAAATGAATTTTTATAATACTTGAGTTATACTTGAGGTTCAGTGGAATAAATAACAGAGAAAAGTATATCTTTGACATAGTTCAATCTGTATTATTTAGATTATAGACAATATACAATTTGTTACTTGATTAATGTTTTTAAATTCACAAATTTAAGGAAAACACTTAGTCATTAACAGAAAATGGAAGACAATGTCTTCTTATTTAAAATGCACTTGTGTTTAAGTGGAACAAGACTCAGCATTTTAAATCACTCAGTTAGGAGCCAGTTCTGCTTTCTCATCTTTGCTAATTTTCACGTTTGTCACAGGCACAGTCACACTCTGCACTTCTTCTGCAGCACGGGTCACCTTTAAGCAAAAGGTGGTGCTTCTGCTCTTTGGCAATCTTCTATTCCAGCTTCTGCCACACCCAGCTGCCTTTTAGCTTCACTGTTCAACAAAACGTTCATTAGCAATAAAAACCAATATTCATTGGCCTTTATTATCCCTGGAACATGACAAGAAATGTTAGATTATTTAACCCTACAGCAACATTTGACAGATTTAAAAAAAAGCTAAAAGTTTAGAAAACTTAATAAATTGCTCATGGTCACATGGCTGTCAAAGCTGCTGTCACTAATATACAAATGGACCTTAAAAGAAGGGTCAGTGTGGGAGAAATAGATTTGGTTGGTAGTTGATGGCACATTGGTAATTGCTGACACTATGGCAATGCCGGAAATAACTAACCTGGGGAGAGAGCATTAAGTAGGAGTAATGGATGTCAAGTATCTTGGGTGGACAAAAACATTTAAGGGTCAGGATGAAGAATCAGAAAGAGTTGAGAGAAACTGAAAAGGAGCAGTAAAAAAGGTGGGAGAGAATTAAGAAAAGGTGACATTGTAGAAACCAGAAAAATAAAAATTGATCAATAGTGTTGATGTTCCAAAGAGGTCAAGAAAGGTGAGGTCTGAAAAGAAGGTTCTGGATTTGTCAACTACAAAGTTACCAGTAATCCTAACAAGGTCATTTTCTAAGGAGTGGTGGAGATTGCCATCAATTTGCAAAAAATATCAGGAAATTAAGAGAGTAAATATAGACAAATCTTACACAAAATTTTGGTGGCCAAAGGAAGAAGAGAGATAAAGCAGTGATTTGAGGTAAAGGCAGGATCAAGGGGAGAGTCTTTTAGTCTTTTGGTGAGGGGGCTTGTTTTTAAGAGAGAGGAGACAAAATGTAGAATATAAAGCCACGGATAAATGATTGAACCAAGTCCTAAAGAGGGAGGGGAAGGGTTCCCTCAGGGACACAGGGTGGGAAGAGGCGGTGGTGGGTGACATTATAAATGCTGGAAGGATAGGAAAGGGAAACAAATGGGCTTATTTTATTCATGACTTAAGAGAAAAAGTCCTACACTTAGAATGAGAAAATGGATGGGATAAGGAATTACAGGAAAATTGAAAACACGTGGGCCCATCCTAGTGGGGGGGGGGAAAAGAAAGGCATCTAAAAACAAATAAAGGACTGACTGAAAGAACTACGTGCCAGACAGAGAATGTTCTCATTTTAAGACAAAGTTCTCAATTGTCTTGACAAAACTCAGGGTCAGCAAGGTCCCTGCCCACCATGGCTCTCTGTAGCAGGAGAATGTTGAAGATGGGAAGCCATATTGGCCAGGTTGGGAGCTTCCACTCTACCAAATGACACAAGTAAGAGTTTAAAGACACAGTAAAAGTTTAAAAGCCAGATGCAGTGCTTACATTGGGGGAGACAAAGTAAACCCTCAACTTTATCTTCACTCTCTCCGCCCTCCAACCCCTAGTCCTTCTTCCAAGAGGGTGGACATCCTGTACTTCCCTTTTCTTTCTCCTCACCTATTTTTCTCGAACCCTACCCAAGTTGTGCCTTTTATAAAAATCACAGCTGAAAAATGCGTATGTGTTGTTTTCGACTCCATCACATGATTGGAGAATACTTTATTTTTCTTTCATGTTGTCTTAGGTCAATGTGCCAGGTAATTAAGCCAGTCACAAGTCTGAGTAATCATTCCTGAGACCCGACAAGCAACGAATCCTGTCGAAGAAATGCTGACAATGTGGAAATACTTTGTGTTTTGACTGGGTTGCTAATCAGAATTTGCAACTTAGAAATTTTTCTTTTGGAATTGTAATTCCACATGTAGTACTCTCATGTCTACAATATGAATTAAAAATCATTTTAAATTAACTTGCATTTATGAAATGGAAAACTGTATTTTTAAGTATTCTCACACATACTTATTCTACTTTTAAAAATATCAATTTCTCATTAATTCAATCTTTTCTATAGTTAAAAACTTGAGGTAATTCAGATATGGGCCAAATTTAAATTTAGCTTTAATATTTTATTAATTCATGTAGTTCACTAATTCTAACCAACCTTGTTCATACTTACTTTCTTCATGTTTTATTATAATTTTATGTTTATTTTACTTTTATCTTTTAAAGCATACGTTAATTTTATTCCTATGAATTTCCTGAAAATAAAAACTTATTTCACCAGGGTCCGTCTATAATGCTTTCTCTTGCTTCAGATCAAAGGGCATGTTTCAAAAGGAATAATTTTTCAAAAGCCACTAAATTTCCTGCCACATAGCTGAGTTAAAGAAAAACCTCCACCAAGATATTCTGTCTACTTAAAAGTAAGAAACCACATCTGCTATGAAAAGACAACAAAAATTTTACTCTTTACATTTTGTATTAATTCTGACTGGTATCTTAAATTATTTATTCTTATTAATATTTATATTAATATTTATTAAATTATCTATTTTGACATATATAATTGTTTAATGAAATTTTATTTTAAGATAAATAATCTTAACTTCCCCTTCTCTCTATTTCAGAGTACTTGCCTAACAATGACCTCTCTAAATTTGCAATTTCTGGAATCTGCACAAATTCTGTTAATCTTTTATAGAATGTCTTGATGCTTATAATTCTCTCAATCATGCTACAAACTTATATGTGAGGACTCACTCGTTATATCCAGCCAGGCACTGTGCGAGATGCTCCAATCCTGAAATGCACGCTGCCTTTGCATGGAAATCCTCTCTCCTCCTTCAGAGACTCCAGCTCCACGTGTGAGGGATTATCAAAGTCATTTCTTTTAGGACTCAGCTCAAGCATCACCTGTCCATAAAGCAGCCCTGTGCACTGTCCCCACCAAGCTATAATAGGTAGCCCCCTCACCAGCATGTACTTTGTATTCTTCTTATGAAGTCATCTTGCTTCAAGGAGAATCTATTTTCCCCACTGGATCCTTTCCCCAAATGTAAGCTCCACCACGACAGAGTGCATTCCTGGACAGTCAAGATAGCTGGATTTTCAGGTGCAAAGGATAACTATAAAGTCATTCTCCCTGACTTTATAGTTATCTGAAGATTGGATTTTAATCCTAAAGTACACATTGCTACCACATTGAGGAAATTTTATACCTAAGAGTTCCATTGATGTCGCAGCACCTCTGCTTTTGGATACAAGATGGGAAATTTTCTCTTAGTAGTTATTTAACTCTGGGAAAGGATATGTTCAAAGGACAAAACTTTAAATTGTGGATCCCTTTTGAGGCAGAAAGTCATAAATAGCAGAAGCAGAGAGTCAGTAATGCATGTGGGCTGAGCAGGGAGCAGGGGGCTTCAGGACTGTGATAGTTCTTGTAGCGTTCCAGGCTGCAGTGATCTGGGAGAAGGGCCCCAGAGATGTGTCCTAGTGATGAAAGGAAAGTCTGAGGAGGGGCTGTCTCCTTTCTGATTATTTTACTTTTAAACCAACATAAAAAAATAGAAGGCAGATTTCCCAGACACCTCATGAGAACATCTTGAACTGCCTGAAGAAAATCTCACATCTGCAAATCAGCATGGACTAGCCCTCAAACACTTTGCATGAATAATAAATTAAAAGAGCAGCCCAGGCAGGGCATGGCAGGTGAGAAAAAACAAAAACAAAAACCCAGAAGCCTGACCAGAAGATAAGTACCTGATAAAATCATTCTTTTCAAAGAATGCCAAGCACCCAGATTTGAAGGTTGACCTTGTCAACTTAAGTCTCTGCTTCCTCTTAAGAAAAAAATGTGATAAATAAATAAGAGTAATATATAATTGGCATTTCAGTAGTTGTTTATAAAGTACTTCAAGGTGCTTAAAAGCAGTTCTTTTAAGCCTCTTAAATGTTTGAGTATGCTATTAATTTATGTTATAAGGAAGATGACTTACTTAGCAATTGTATACATCATTCCAGCCAATTATGACAAACTTCAAAATAGTGGAGTCCAAACCAACAGACTTTATTGGTGTATGTTTGTCCACACTACTAATTTAGCATTTGAAGCTAAATTTAAAAGCAAAAACCTATTACCCTTAATATGAGGCTTCATCAGTTATTCATTAAGTATGTATGCATTCTTACACATTAAATACATATATGCAATGCATTTTAAGACAAAAAGAAAACTTTAAATAGGCCATACAGCATGACGAACCTCCCTAGCCAATTAGCAAGGCACTCTCTGTTCAAAAACACTCAAGCAGAGGAGAGTCAGTCACCTGTTAGGAAGTAGCCAAGGCTCTAACTGCTTGGGAGGCAGAACCCCTTTCTAGATCTGGGAATCCCAACTCTGGCTAGAAGCCAAATCAGGATTACTGTGAAGCCCTTGAAATCTACAGATATGAAATATGCCTCCGAGACATTCTAATTAAAATTCCGGGCAGAGTTCTAGAGACAGCAAATTCAAAACATGGGTGAGGCTCCAACTAAGCCTGATGAGGGAGCAGATAGTATACTTGGCTGATGATTTCAAAACCTAAGCTAAAGCACTGCACACAAATTAAGAATTGATAAAAGCCTACACTTACAAAAATTATTGTTGATCTCTGCTTTCTAAGTAAGTACTTTGACTCTTTGAGTTATTAAAGGCAGTATTAAGTGGGATAGTATCTTTGTCTAAATGTTAATGTGTTCACCCTTTACAAAGAAAAGCACAAAGCCAGAGGTAAGGAATTTTCTAGAATGTAGTTACTACTGTCATTCTCATTTTACATATGAGGAAATGAAGCATGGAGTGGCTATATAGCCTCTTCTCCAAGGTCACACACAACCAACAAATATGGAGGCAGGGATGAAATTCAGTCAGCCTATCTCCACAGTCCATGGTCTTAACCACTGTACCCTCAACTTTTATTTTTCTACCAACTTCCCTATTGTAACAGTTTGTATTTTGTCTATCAGATACCATTAAAACCCTAGTTGTAGAATAAGTCCTCCTCTAGACGCAAAGGCAAAACGAAACCACTAGGGTGGCGTTTTGGTCTAACAATCTGTAACCAGCATCTGCCCCGAGGAGACACCTCCCACTACCCATGATTCCTGTCGTCACTTATGGCCTCTTGGTTCAGGGCCTCAGTGCTCTGAGACTTCCAACTCCACCAGCATTCACATTAATTGTACTCAGGCATTGTCTCCATGTACACAGTTGTTTGTTTTATAGAAACATAAAAACACATTTCAACCACCCATCTGTTACTTCAATCCCTTCTCCAACATTCTTGCCAAATGGTCTGGAAATTTGAAACTTCCTGTGGTAGCTTATTCCACCTTTGGAGGCTTTAAGTGTGAGAAATTTCATCCTCATATTGAGATTAAAATCTGTAGCTTCCTTTTAAAATTTTCCCTAGTTATAACTTTTAGGTCTAATCTGGTTTTTTTATTATTATTATTTTGAACATTTAATTAAAATGACAGGCTCTATCTCCAGAAAAAATGTAGAAATGCACAAAAGGGTTTGCAAAAAATAATTCTAGGAATTGCAGACCCCCTAAGGCCTATAAATGGTCTGTGGACCTTAGGCTTAGAAACTCTCTTCCAATAACAGCCCTTCAAACGCTGTAAGACAAGTCCTTTTCCCCTCTATACTGTACTGTGTTCAAGTATATGGGCTTGTGTTCTCCCCACTGGATTGTATCTGCTTAGATTTGGGCACTCATTTGAGCTCATGGAGACCTTTCTGAATGCCAATTCTATGATCCAATTTATTCACTTTCCCTCCTTCAAGTTGCAGTAAGTTTTCATCAGTATGCTCTAGTATTTCTAGTCACTGGCAAAGGTATAGGCCAGGAAATAGCTGGAAATAAAACACTGCAATTAGCAGCTAGCAACCTGCCTCCCAAAGGATAGCACTCAGGGTAGAGGGGATGTGCCCACTACATTTTTTTGCAAAGATCACATACTGGGACTAAAGTCCATAAATTTACAAGGAAGTGTGCCCATTTAACAAACAATATAATCATATCCAGTTAACTTTATTCCCCAAAGAGAACTGCTTTTGTTTGGATTTCTTCTATGTTGGGTTAGTTCAGGAATTAGACTAATCAACTCAGGGACTATGAAAACACATGAGAGCCACATGATTTAGGGTCTAAGTACTGATTGCAAAATTTTCTTTTACAGTTTAACATGTGACCTTAGGAAACCCACATATTTACCGAGGTCTAAAGACCCCCAAAATTCTAGCCCTCCTACGTAAATAGAGTGGCTACCCAATGGTTCTGTGTGGCTTGAAGGATTCTCATGGCCACAATTTAAATGCCATGCTTGGCATAAGCGTTTTTTTTTAATGGTTTAATTTTATGTGTTTTAAGATAAATATGTTCATACTTTGAGGGTAGCTGTTACTTCTAGTGTTCTAGAGTTTTGTGAACAAGTTCACATTGACCCTGTCTTTGTACTTTGTAGATTTTTTTAAGTTAAATCGCTTCTCTTTTAGTGTTTGTCATTTCAGAACTAAGAGTTTTAATGAAGCCAGCATTATGGAATAGAAAGAAAACTGAAAAGATCTATCAGAGGACCTTCCCTGTTAACTATCCAACTGACCATGAACAATTAAATTATTCTTTCTGGGCCTCTTATTTATCATATGTCAAAAAAATAGGGGGGGAGCTGGATTACTTCTCTAAGGTCTTCTACAGTTTTCAAAATTCTGTGATTCTAAATTTTTAAATTTGAAAAGTGTATTAAACTATCAGAACTAAGACAAGCAGCAGCACTGCATTCCTTTCTGGGCCTTAAACTTCAAGATTTAAAGTATTACTTTAATACACAAGGGCTATCACACAACATAATTTCACTGTATTAGTGGTACATAGTAGATCACAGGATACAATCCCTTTAACCCTGCGATTCCCAAACCCTGGTCCCTGGCCTGTTAGGAACCAGGCTGCACAGCAGGAGGTGAGCAGCAGGTTGAGTGAGTGAAGCTTCTTCTGCATTTACAGCAGCTCCCCATCGCCCGCATCACTGCCTGAGCTCCACCTACCCCTCCCTGCAAACCCATCCCTGGTGCCAAAAAGGTTGGGGACCACTGCTTCTAATCCAGTGGTTCCTAAAGTTGGCTGCATGTTGAAAACACCTAGGGAATTTTAAAACTGCTTTTTCCCAGATCTTGCCCCCAAATCTTCTGATTCAATTGGTAAGGGGTAAGGCCAGATGGACCAGCAGGAGTATAAAAACTTCTCCAGGTGTGAACAACTAGTCAAATTCTTAGTTCTCAAGTCTGACTGCATACAAGAATCACCTGGTGATTCTTCAAGTCTTTCAATGCCTAGGCCCATCTGCAGATCCTTATTTAATTGGTCTGTGGGGCCAATGTTTTAAAACAGGGGTCCTCAAACTTTTTAAACAGGGGGCCAGTTTTCTGTCCTTCAGACCGTTGGAGGGCCAGACTATA
Organism: Cheirogaleus medius; assembly: GCA_008086735.1. Classification (NCBI taxonomy): domain Eukaryota; kingdom Metazoa; phylum Chordata; class Mammalia; order Primates; family Cheirogaleidae; genus Cheirogaleus; species Cheirogaleus medius. Next base: position 32,605,156 of record VBSM01001562.1, read on the forward strand.
GTTTTAAAAAAACTATGAACAAATTCCTATGCACACTGCACATATCTTATTTTGAAGTTAAAAACAACGGGCAAAAACACCCGCTTGTGGCCCGCGGGCCGTAGTTTGAGGACGCCTGTTAAAACTTTCCATGATTGCGATGTGCAGTGAGGACTGAAAACCACTCCTCTAATCCCTACCTCACAAGTTCTATCTAGTCAATCATCCTGGTCTCCTACTCCATCCTACAGTGGCCACTCATCAAATGAAAAAACCTTGGACCTTACTACAAGGTACAGCCAACTTCCTGCTTTTGCTCTGGGACCATAACCCTCTTATCTTGTCAATTAACCGATGCTCCCGTGACCTTACTTGCCTTTTCCTCTCTCAGATGCTCTTTTCAGATTGCAGCCTTCTTCCTTCCTATCACCTTCTGTCTGCTTCATTCATCCACTGTCCCCGGTAGCTTGAAAGCCTTTGCCTGCTATTCCAAACTTCCTTTGCAGCATGAATCATCCTGACCAAATTTCTCCTATGATTCCAACCAACTACTATTAAAGAAAAATCTGAGATATCAAACTGAAAAAATATCTGCTCGTTACTGCTAAGAAATAACCATATGCTATGCAAATATAGCAAGAGAATTAAAAGCACACATACACAAACACAAAGGCTAGAATGATTTATGAAACTATGACACTTTCTCCCATGCCACTTTGGCTATAGTTTAAGCCATGTACCTTAAGAATCACAAAGGCCAATGCAGAAAAAGCACAAAGATGAGAACTGTATATTACCAAGGGAATTACGGAGTTACCAAAAGAAAATGAAAGCAAAGTTTAGAACTTTACTATGGAAAAATGAAGGCTGAGGGTGCGTCATTTTTAAATGGTGACTAAAATTATATTGTCTCAAATATGGAATACAGAAAGCGAAAGAAGAATGTTCTAGGAAAAATGTAAGGCAATCTTACATAGTAATTATTTTTAAAAATCCTAAGGGGCTTATGCAAGGTAAAAATAAATAGACTCATTGAAGGCTGAGATAAATTTGATTATTGATTGTGATATAATGGGTTTTGCAGAATGTAAGAAAAAAATACATTTGGGGAGACTTTATAGTTCTTAAAGCATTTTCATCTCCATGTTCTTATTGAAGTTTTGTAAAAAATCAGAAATTAGCAGTGTTCTGAGTACGTTGTGAATGTTTTGAGGCTGGCATTGTGACAGTATCCATCATCTTCTTCCACAAAAGTTCCTTCGAGATGCATCTGAAATGTAGTACTGTGTCTGCCAGACTTTTATGCTAGTGACATTTATGTCCTTATGACTACTGGAAGATTTACCACAAAGCAGATGAAGCTGTACACTTTAATCTCCTTTCTTGCAAGAGATTATTCCAAAGCCCTAAGAGGAGCCCTGGCAATGGATACCCACAGTCATAAGTTTTTGTCAAATAGTAAATGACTGTAATTTGTTGTAATGTCTTTTCTCATTCTAAATATTTACTTTTGTACATGTTCTGTGTCAGCACTTTTGCATTATTTTTTTAAAAGATAGAATATAGATACACTCCTGCTTATGACCCATTATTACTAAGTCACAGGGTCCTGCCAACCACGGCAAGACCATCATTATCCCTCCTTCTTGTCTTTAACCCTCCTTTAACCCTCCTTCTCCCTCAACACTCAGCCTTGGAGTTTTAGCTGTTCCTTGCTCTCTCTTCAGGCAACTTCCTGGTTTCTGGTGGGTGGCTGTCTCCTCACAGAGAATGTCTTTCCAGGGAGGACATAGAGCATCAGGCAAAGCTTTCCAATTATTTCCTTATTTTCTAGATGGTCTTCCCCTGTACCATTTCTCCTCCTTTTCCTCGAACATGAAGGAGTTGAACAACTCAACTGCTCCACTGGGACTCGAACCTGTCCTCCTCGAGGACCAGCTGTGCCCTCCCAGTCCGATCACCCTCCCTTCTGCTGCGGGGGAACCTTCCTGCTTCCTTTGAGCGCACTCAGCACTTCAGCTCTTACGGTCTCATTTAGTGGTTTTCTCTCTTCAAAATTTCCATGTCTTTAACCAAAAGGAAAAGTACAGCAAATACTGAAAAAGCCTTTTATCCTGAGCTGTGTTGGCACAAGTGCCCCAGAAGGAAGGGAGGGAGGGAGGAAGATTTGTGGCAGTCGGTCCCCGGGGCCAAACTTGGGAATGTCCAGTGCTTTCTCCTGCTACATAGGAGAGGTTGCCAAAATAGACAACAGGAAATGTAAAAAGGAGAAGGAAAAAAAAACCCAATATGATAGTTTATTTTACCTTCCATAAAGTGTAGTTTCGGCGCACCTAGCTCTAAAGTCAGTCTGAGCGAGGCAGAAAGGGCAGTCTGGGCCTAAAGGCTCGTCCTCCGAGGAGGGCTCCATGGACACACTCGGGCGCACGATGGAACCTGGGGCAGAAATGCTACTCAGGGCTCATAGCAAGAGTTCACTCCACACTATCGCCCCAATATAAGGAAGCCGAAATTTTTATTTTACAAAGATTTCAATAACACGGGCTTACGCACAAAGGACTGTAGTACTTAGAGGTTTATCTAGACACTATCTAATCACCGAATATTTTAGTTATCATGATTTTTCTGGATTCATTAATACCACCAGGTGATTCTGGAAATGTTTAACATATGTTATAATGTTATGGCCTCTTAATTTTCCTCCCAGAAGAAAGCTTCTAACAGTTTAAATCAGATTTAAATAAAGATTTTTAATCAAGAAGCATTTAAATGAGAGTCCTGGGCAAGATCAGCTTTGCAGTTCAGTAGAAACACAGTCTGCCAAAAAAAAAAAAAAAATGATGAAGGGATTTGAACTTCGCCTTAGATTTCAGTCTAGGAATTTGCAGTAATTTAATGCAACATATTTTGTTCCGCTTACAAAAACTCATGATGTTTATGGAAGTTCAAGAGAGTCAACTTTTTCTTGGTAAGTATTCTTAGTACAATAAAACATTAATGCTGTGCTAAAGTTACATGTTTTCACTTCTTCAGGAACAAACTGTGCTGATTTCCTGGATGCAAGAGATTTAGTAATTATAATAAATGAAAAATAATTATTGCATAATTGAAAAAATTATTTTTCATTTATTATAATTACTAGGTATTTTTTCACTGTGTCATTTGCTAGTTTCTCAGTACTAATTTGAGTACTACTGTGCTGAGAATTAAACAAACAACAGCATACAAATATTATAATAGCCAAAGCCTGTGAATTCCTGACACTTTCAACATTTTTTTAATATAGAAGCATTTTTTTGTTAAATATAAGTATCTTGATTTCCTTCCACCCTGGTCACTTATTAATACTTTTGATATTATAAGGCACACACTCACTGAAAATGCTTAATCACAATGCTATGAAATGTTTATGCATTCTCTTGCTTAGGATTACCTAATGAAGAAAGCTCAATGACGGTTAGGTAAATAATGAACAATATGGAATTTAGTTCATCACTAATACTGCCTATCTTCTACTCCCTTCACATAACAGAAAAAGTTAGACAGACCCACCTCCAAAATAGCAGTGGCTACAGTAATGATTTTTCAAATCTCAGAGAGATATCCCAGCACACTGGTACTCAATTAGTAAATATTTGTTGCAAAGGATTAAAAACAGTTTCATACATCCTTGTGTCACTTTTTTGCCCACTGTACCTTGCTATTCTTTTACTTCTATTATTCCCATGCTTGGCACATAGTTGAATTTTATGTATGAATAAACAAATAATAGAAAGAAATGTGAATAATTTGGAATAGAATGTGGCTTGATTTAATTCTTTAAAATAAGAATTTTTAAGGGTGCTTGAATTGGGAGAATTGCCCAGAGAAGGAGCCCTAAAGGGTGACCTATTTTTAGTGCACCAAAAACAAGGTGTCATTAATTGATTCATTAATTTATTCAACAAATATGTATTAATATTGACTATCTCTTGTACACAAAGCTTTATGCTAGGTTCCTGTGACTAGTGATCAAGAGGATTGCTATGGTTTGAATATCCCCTCTGAAACTTATGTTGAAATTTAATTGCCATTGTGATGATATTAAGAGGAGAGAGCTTTAAGAGGTGATTAGATCATGAGGGCTCTGCCCATATGGATGGATTAATGCCTTTATCATGGGAGTGAGTTAGTTATTGTGGGAGTGGATTCCTGATAAAAGAATTAAATTTGGCCCCCATCCTCTCTTTGTCTTGAAAGCTCACTTGCCCTTCCATCTTCCACCCTAGAATGATGCAGCAGGAAGGCCCTTGCCATATGCTGTTACCATGCTCTTGGCTTCTCAGCTTCCACAAATAATAAATAAACATTAATAATAAAATTATCTCTAAAGATCATAAGTTTCTGTTTAATATAAATTACTCAGTCTCAGGTATTCTATTATAGCAACAGAAAACAGATTAAAACAAGGACAGATCTAGACACTGATCTCATGGAATTTATATTCTAATGGGGAAGATAGTTAGAAAAAGGGAAAAAAAGCACACAAATAATGATATGATTATGTTGTGATTAGCACTAAAATGGAAAGAATTTAGAGAAATGGAAAGGTGAGCACCAGATCATTCAGGGCCTTGTAAGCCATATCAAGGATATTATGTTTTATCCTAAAAGAAACAGAAAACACTTTAAGATTTAAATCAGAAATATAACATAATCAAAATTTTATTTTTAAAAGACCAGTGATCTGTTAAATAGAAAGGATCAGAGGAGATGAGCAAAGGAAGATGATGGCAGGGGTAGGTGAGAGTACAGGTCCAGTTGGAAGCTACTGCTATAGCTGGTACAAGAGATAGAGGCAGTTGAGCTGGATGGCTAGCAGTGGATATATGGACAGGTAGGCAGATTCAAGGAGATCTACAAGGGGATGCTTGAAAGTTCTTTTAAAAAGAGACAAGAGTCAAGGGTAATAACATTTCTGTAATGAGCAATTGGGAGGATAGGGGACGGGAAGATTGAGAATACTAGATAAAGAATAGATTTGAGGGACAAGAAAATGAGTTCAGATTCAGACATGTAAAAATTGAGATGAAAGTCATCCAAGAAGGAATACTAAGTAAATGTTTTAGGTATACCTTTGGGACACAGAGAGATCTATGTTGAAGAGACCAATCTCTAAGTTATTAGTGTGTATATATAATATTTTTAATAAGCTGTGGGAGTGGATGAGACTTTACAGGAGAAGAATGTGGGAGGAAGAGCTGAGCACAGTGGCTCTTGCCTGTAATCCCAGTACTTTGGGAGGACAAGACAGGAAGATTGCTTGAGGCCAGGAGTTTAAGACAAGCCTGGGCAACATAGTCAGACCCTGTCTCTACAAAAAAATTTAAAAATTAACCAAGTATGGCAGCACATAGCTGTAGTCCTAGCTATTCAGGAGGCTGAGGTGGGAGGCTCCTTGAGCCCAGGAGTTTGAGGTTATAGTGAGCTATGATCGCACCACTGTACTCCAGTCTGGGTGACAGAGCATGACCCTGTCTCTAAAAAAAAAGAAAAAAGAAAGAAAGAATGTGGAATGAGAAAGAAAAAAGGGTCCAAGACTTATCTTTGAAGAGCTCCAATTACTAAGCAGGACAGGTAGGACTCCCAAAGTGGAATGAGAAGGATTGGCCAGATGAGGTAGCAAGAATACTGGATTTATAAAACACTGTGCTTTATCATATAATAAGTTGTGCATTACAGAAGCCAAGGAAAGAAAAGAATATCAAATGCAGAGAATAATCACTCAGGGAAATCAAGTAAGGGGTCAATGGAGGGTATATATTAGATTTTGCAATGTGGCCACCACTGAGATCTTAGCAATCTAGAACAATTTGTGTGGCATGGTGGATTGAAGAGGGCTTAGCTATGAAAGGGAAAATGGGCACTAATAACTCTTTCTAGAAGCCTGATCATGGGCAGGATCTTGAGGTTTTATCCTGGGTTATGTGGCCTGCATTTCCCCATTCGTGAAATGAGGATGTGAATATAACCACACTTAGAAAATAAATTGAGAAATACAAGAGTAAAGCCCTGTTCTTGGCATCATTTCATTCAATTAAGTTCAAATAAGATTTATTGTGCACATGCTAGATCCTGTGACAAAAAGATAGCTGGGACAAGGTGCGTTCTTGCCAAGAGCTTATGATTTAATGAGGGAGACAGAATAAAACATAAAATTTAAGAAAATTTGGTAAATTTAAAAATGAAAATACACATGATGTGCTATGGGAGCAAGAAGGAGGGCATTTACCCCAACCACAGAGTTTGAAAAATCTTCTAGAGGAAAAGACACATGAATTAAGTTGTGAAAGAACAAATAGGAATTATCCAGGTGGTGAGAGGAAATAAAGACACACTGCAGAGGAAACGTGTGGACATACGCAAACGCCCAGACACATGAAACCCAATTAAAATCCTATGTACACCCTGCCCATGATTTGCTCAGGGAATTGACAAACACATCGATTACTAGAATGTGTAGTTGTAGTATAAGAGTTGAATCTGGAGAGGTAGGAAGGCCAAGCTCATAGAGAATTAGTGTGCCTTGTTAGAAGGATTTGATATTGTACTCATGTAACTAGCTGTGTTCAAATATAAGATCAACCACCTGTTAGCTCTGTCACTTTGAGGGAGTTATTACACTTAAACTTCCTGAGCTTCAGGTTCCTCAATGAGAGTATTTATTTTCAATTTCCTTAAATGAAAACTTAAATATGAATAATACCTACATCCTAACATGAAGATTTCATTAACTCTCTACTAGACTGAAAAATTGTTATCGGAGCAGGAAGCAGCCTTAGACAATCTCATCCAATCTACTCATTCTGCATACCAGGAAACTGAGTCCCAAGGAGACTGATAATTTACCCAAGCTCATTCCTTGAAGAAGCAGTAGCATCTAGAGCAAATCTAAGTTCTATTAATATTATCTGATGGTATAACACTATTGGAAAATTCCTTTCTTCCTTTAAGAGAAGGCTAAAGCAAACCAAAAGTGAAAAGCAGGCAGAGAACAGGTTGTCCAATGTCAAAGGGCTAATAGAAATGACATTTTCTGATGATGAACCACAAGCTGAAGGTTGAGAATTAAGGCAGATTCAAGAGGTAAGACATGGTAGATATCACTTTTCTCCTGGTACAAATTACCATGAGCTCATAGTTTGGTATGTATATTGCAAAAGGGATGATTTTGACAGAAACCAGTCCAGGTTCATATCCCTGTCCTGCCATTTACTAGTTGTGTAACTTTAGTCAACTATTTTCTGTAACAGTAAAATCTGAAAATAATGCTTACTGACTTCTAAAGAAGCTCAAATGAGTTAGCATATAGGAACATATGAACATGATTAACATGTTACCCAACACACAGGAGGCACCTAAATTTTTTTTAATCCTTTCTAGAATACAGAGCAGACCACCACAGACACAAGTTGGGTATACTTAATGACATATACCCAGACAATTTATTCTCAAGATACTCCAGAGAAGGAAGTGAACAGTAGACTATTTTATAGGCCTGTCTCTATCTTCTGGATTCCAGACTGATATGCTAAGTCCTGGAAGGCTGATGTCAGACTCGTCAATAGCTCAGAGACCAAAGATCAGAGTCTGAATTGGACTTGGTGGTGCCTTTAGCTAACAAGAACGGGACATGTGATGGGTTTATGAGGCAGGTGTGGCATTTGTCATAGAAATACATGCAACTGAAGGTAAGAAAATTAAAATTTGGTGAAGTAGGGAAAGAAGCTGTCCACCAATGCATCATCATTTCAAACATGAAAATGCTGTGGCTAGGCAGACATAAAATGCTTTCTCTGTAATTATTAACAGCTGTCACCTGAAAATTATTTTGAGCTTATTCCAATATGAAAAGACAGAAAGAGTAAGCACTTTTCTCTAACTGCATGACCTTTAAGGAAGAAAGCATAAAGATGTGCTTGAAGTAGCCGTGGAACTGGTTCTGTAATCTTCACATGACTTGGTATACTCCAGCTCCCTGATGCAGAAAGCAGGGGTCTTGACAGAACAAACCATCAGCAGAGTGTACATGAGGATTTTGAACTATGTTTCATTGCTGCTTCTTTCCTTCCTCGAAATCTGCTAACTTCTCTGTCATGGGCATTTGCTAACATGCATACTTTCTGTTGAAACAGTAAAGCAAAAACAGGCAGACTAAGCTCCTCTCTCTTCACCTTTCCCATTCTACAATTGTCTAAACTCTCATATCACAGTCTATATGAGAGCCAAAATGGAATCTCTCTTTCACTCCCTCTCCCTTTTTCTGTTTAAGAGAATTATCTAAGAAGAAATTAAGAAATACAGGTGAGTTTCACTCACTTTCCAACCATTTCTTGAACACCTACGATGGGTCAGGTGCTTTGCTAGGTATATGAGACACAAAGATAATAAGATATAGATTTTGCCCTCGGGGTTCTCTGAGGCTAGCAAGGAGACAGACATGAAGACTAGTCATTGCACTGCAATGTGACAAGTGCGATAAAACAGGTAAGCATAGGTTAAAAGGGATTCATTCTCCCTAGAGGCAGACCAAGGAATCCTTTATGAATGAGAGCTATTTTGAGTTGAGTCAATATAGAGAAACAGGATTTTGCTAGGTAACCACAGAGGAAAGGGCATAAAGGCAGATGTAACAACAGGGCAAACACAGGGAGGTAGGAAAGGAGGTGGCAAATTTGGTATCTGCTAATCGCTTTCTATTGATGGAATGAGGGTGCAATAGAATGGAGAAAGATTGGGGAGATGAGGCCAGAGAAGAGGTCAGAGGCTAAATTATGTGGTATTTTATATGCTGTGATAAAGGATTTTAACTTTATGCTGAAGACAATAGATATCCACTGAAAGGTGTTAATACATAAAGTAATAACTAGACTTATACTTTTTAAAGGTCATCCTCCAATTGCTAAGATGTGGAATCAGGCCAGGCACTGTGGCTCACGCCTGTAATCCTAGCAGTCTGGGAGGCCAAGGCAGGAGGATTGCTTGAGGTCAGGAGATAGAGACCAGCCTGACCAAGAGTAAGACCCCGTCTCTACTAAAAAAATAGAAAAAATTAGCCTGGCGTGGTGGTGTGTGCCTGTAATACCAGCTACTCAGTAGGCCTACACAGAAGAATCACTTGAGCCTAGGACTTTGAAGTTGCTGTAAGCTAGGCTGACAGCACTCTAGCCCAGGTGACAGAATGAGACTGTCTCAAAAAAAAAAAAAAAAAAAAGATGTGGAATCAACCCAAGTGCCCATCCATTCATGAGTGGATTAACAAAATGTGGTATGTGTATACTATGGAATACTCCTCAGCCATGAAGAAGGATGAATTAAGGCCTTTTGCAACAATTTGCATGGAACTAGAGACCATTATCCTAAGTGAAGTATCTAAAGAATAGAAAAACAAACACCACATGTACTCACTATTAAACTGGAACTAACTGATGAGTACACATATGCACAGAGGGAAAAACTCAGTGGAAATCAAGTAGGTGGGAGGGGGGGAAGGAAGGGATGGGTGAAAACCTACCTAATGGGTACAATGAACATTACTGGATGATTCTTCTAACCCTGACTCAAACATAACGAAAGTGATCCATGTAACCAAAAACATTTGCATCCCAGTAATATTTTGAAATAATAAATAAATAAATAGTCATCCTCAACTGTGTGGAGAGGGGAGTAGAGGGGGAGAGTCAAGGCAGGGTTTCTAGTGAGGAGGTCTCTGCATTAGTTCATGTGGGTGAAGGTTGCAGTGGGCATTGGGGAGAGGAGGCATATTTGAGAAATATTTAATATTGGACAACTAATTGAGTATTTAGTGTGAGGGCAAGGAAGAAGTAGTGGAAGATAAATACCAACTTGGGGCTTTAGCTCCTGGGTAGGTGGTGGTGAAATGAGCTAAAGCAGAAACACGGAAGCACATAAGGGGGGAGATTAGTTTTACTTCCTATGGGACGCAAGTTGGTGCTGTCCAGTAAGTACATAGACATACATAGGGGTCTTGGGCTGAAAGAGAGAAATAACTGAGCAAAATCAATAGAAACCACAGTGCTAAGAAGGCAACCAAAAAATTGTGCATAGCATTCTCTGTCTTTAGAAGTCAGATTTGCTTAGGACATCAAGTAGGAACTGTGGTGGTTAAGAAAGCATATTTCTGTTTTATCAGAAGAGGAACAGAAAAAGAACTGGAAATAAAATGAAGAAGACAGTCTGATTAACCTGAGGAATGAGAGAGATTTCCTAAGACAAAAGATTGAGATCTTAGTGGACAGCTGGGAAGATTAAAATGTGACCTTAAAGGCCAGCAGATACTGATATGAAAGGGAAAAGTCAGCCCCATGTCCGCCTGCTCTTTCTGGTGGTTTCAGAAAAGAGAAAGGTGGGTCAGTTGCTACCAAACAAGAAATTGTGACCTCTTGTAGCAGAGGAGAAGAAGAAACATGTCTGAGAGGGCAGACAACTATTGAGAAACATTTTTTAAAAAGCCAGAAATAGAGCTCAAATCAATTGGGTAATTTTAAATATTGAGAGAGATATACAAAGTGTTTGCAGAATATCTGGACGCATGTGATAGGGGAAGATGAGGAAGATCAGCCTGAAGTGCTCAGAGCATATTGAGTAACTAGACAGAAACAATGACTAAGCAGAAACTCTTGGCAAGCATGACATACAGAAAAGATATTTAGGGTAAAGGGTAACATAGTTGTTCGGTGGTGAGAAGAGCAGCACAAGCAAAGACAGAAAGGAGCTGAGTCACCATTAAAGTAGAGAATTGAGTCTCAACCTTCTGACACTGAAAGAGCTGTGAAATAATCCAGTTCCCAAAGTATGTTTCATCCCCTGTGAGGCCCACACAGAGGGTTACTCCTGTGTTTCCATGAAATCTCTATTGCCTTATTTCTACAAGTATCTTTGCAATAAATCCTTCAGTACTCGAGAGAGTCTGACGCAAATTCTTATCTCTTTTTCTGGCAGCCAAAATTGCCTAACACATGAAGAAGTGAACCATATCCTTCGTGTAGTTTAGTGGCCAGAAATGGATGAAATCCTATAGGCATATGCTGCCTGATGAGGAGTAGAAAGAGATTATCACCCCTCTCCACTGTGGACATTTCCCCGTTCTATTGGCAGCCTTATCACACTGCTGCTTATGTTGACCATTGTGTCAGCTAAAGTTCAACGTCTTTTATTTATTCAACATCTATTTGTTGGGTTCCTCGTATGTTCCAGGCACCATTCAAGGCACTGGAGATGCAAAAGTGAGCAAAAGCAGACACAGTTCCTGCCCTCATGGAGCTTAGTGTCTAGTGGGGGTAACAGTCATTGAGTAAACAATCACACTCATGGAAGTTTGATTCATCACATGTGAGTGAGAAGATGGCCCCTGAACCACCCATGCTTGTCATGAGACAGCTTCCCTCTTCCTCTACCCCTCCACTGGCAGGAGAAAAGAGGGGGCTCCAAGCTCCCTCCCAAGAAAGACTCACACTCTCTCTACCACTGTCTACACTTATCCCTGTTTACTTCAGTCAGCAAAAATCTCAGGCCTCTCAGGAGCTCCCAGACACCCAAACCCCAATCTCCGTAAGGCCATGACTTCAGCTCCTACTCCGTCTCCAACTCCTCCAACCCTTATGCTGTCCCGTGGAGAATGCTGAGTGCATCATCACTGACATACCCAATGTTCTCAAAATGTCCATGAATATCGCTGTCACCTTGGAGCTCCATCTGGAAGCTGCCTCTTCCCTGAGGACTGTGTCCCCTCCAGCTCTCTCAGGTGTTGGGGTTTCTAGCTCTCTCGTCCTAGAGGTAGGAAATGTGTCCTCCTTGCTCCTTTTCTAAGTCTTTTTCCCTCTCTCCTCCTAACCCCTACACACACACACCAGCTTTGAATCTCACGTCATCAGACTACACTATCCATTAGCATCCTTATAGGAATCACCCTGCTCATCTGCTCCCTTCCTCTCCCAACACCGTCACCTCACCCCTCACCTACCGCCCCTGGGTAATGACAGTTACCCTTTTCAGTGAGAAAATGGGAGCAATTAGAAGAGAACTGAAACAAGCTTTTCACATATACTTGCCTAATTACATCTGAGCCACACACTCTGTATTTTTGTCACTATTGATGAACAACCATCTGTGCTCTTCCCGACAGCTACTTAAGTGTCTGCTCAGGTGCTTTGTGTTAGCAATTCTTTCATTTCTATCCTACAGCATTTATTCTGGGGCTATTTCCTAATGGCTTATAAAGGTTATATTTTTTACCGTCTTAAAACCCTCTTGACCCTACTTCCCGCTCTAGATACTTCCTTATTTCTCCACCCTCCTGTATGCAATACACACTCTGCTCCAATTGTTCCCTTTTTTGAACCTATTCCGATCAAGGCTTTTTACCCACCATTTTCTGGTAACAGTCCTTTTCAGGATTTAGCAATGATCTTCGCATTGCTAAATCCAATGGTCAGTTTAGTTCTCATTCCATTTTACCTATCATCAGTGTTTGGCACGGTTGGTCACTACCTCCTACTCGAAACATTTTATTCATTTCATTTCCAGGATGTCGCACTGTCCTAGTTCTCCTCTTACTTCACTGGGCTCTCTTACTCTCTTCCACTGATTCTTTCTTAGCTTCCTCACCTCTTAATGCTTGAGTCATCTTGAACCAATTTTCTAATTTCTGTAATTCACTCACGCTGGGTGATCTCATCTGATATTTTGGCTTTATGGTATTTATGTGCCAAAGACTCACGAGTTCATATCTATAGCCCAGACCTATCATGACCAACTCATCCCACTTTGCCTGGGACTTTCTCGGTTTTAGCATGTCCTAGGAACGTCCTCAGTCTCAGGCAAATCAGGATGGTTGGTCACCCTACCCCAACTTCTCCTCTAAACTCCACATAAATAAATCCAACTGTCTACTCTCTAACTGCACTTGGTATATGGCCCCTAGACTGACCCCTCATGTTTCCTCCCAAATATGCTTTGCTCATGGACTTGCCCATTTCAGTAAATGGAGACTCCATTCTTCTAATTACTCAAGTCATGAATCTTGATATAATCCTTGACTTTTTTTCTTGCTATTGTAACTCATACACCATCTGTCAGCATATTCTGTTGTCATTCCTTTAAAAACATCCAGAATCTGACCCTTTCTTCCCACTTGCGCAGTTACCACACTGATCCAGCCACCTTCAGGTCTTCTCTAGATTTATGCGGACAAGTTCCTAATTGATATTCCTGCTTCCACCCTCCCACGTTCACACACAGAGTTTATTCCCCACACAGCAGCTGGTATAATTCTTTAAAAACCTTAAGTCAGGTCACATCCTTTGCTTTAATTGCACAATTATTTCCCACTCTCTTGAACTAAAAGCCAAAGCTCCTACATTGCTCTTCCAGACCCTGCCTGGCCTCGGCCCTCTTTCTGTCCTCATCTCCTGCTATTTTCCTTCCCATTTTCTCTACTCCAACCACACTGGCCTTCTAGTTGCTCTTTAAACATGGAGAACATACTTCCACCTCAGAGCTCTTGCCCTTATGCTTCCCTGGAGCGGTCTTCCCTCAGGGATCTGAATGTTCACCTTCTCATCTAGTTCAAATGTTACCTTATCAGTTTCTCCCGGTCTATTTAAAATAGCATATGCTTGTGCACACACATAGGCACTTCCTAACCTCTTTTCCTGATGCATGTTTCTCTGTAGCGCTTATCAGCAACAGACACACGATATATTTTATTTTTTTATTTGATTATTGTCTATCTCCATCACTGATCCTTAGAAGGGAAATTTTATTGTTTTATTCACCACTATATCCCTAGCACTTAGGAGAGAGACTGGGACATAATCAATATTCAACGAATATTTGTTACATAAACCAATGAATGACTTATAAATTGAGATAGCTCCAAAAGGAAGGAACAGTTTTCTATTATATAAGAACATGTAACTCAGTCTGGATAGTTAGGAAAGGCTTTTCTCTGGAAATGATATTTTAATAAGATCTGAAGGATGAGTAGGCATTAACCAGATAGAGAGGTGGAAAGAATATTTCAGACAGAAGGAACAAGATATACAAAGGCTTTGTGGTGAGAGGCTCCACAGTGTGTTCATGAAACTGAAAGAAAGCCCACCTGACTGGAGTAGGGAGACTAAGGAGGAGATTGCTAAGAGGCAAGGCTGGGGAGGGACACAGAGGCATGATTTTGATCTATATGTGAGAGGAATAGAAAGACATTAGAAGGAATGTAATCTGGGGCTGAATGTGTGTATAAATTAACTATCTTTGTGTTTTGAGAATATAACTCATTCAGGTGTGTTAGTTGGGTTGAAGAGAGCCAGAGTAGAAATATTGAGACCAGTTAGACCACAGCAACAGTACAGGTAACAAATGACAGTTCCATGGGCTGATAAGGTAGTGGTGGAGATTAAGAGTGGCTAATTCTAAGAATTTTGGAGTTAAATTGGGGTCTGGAGAGGAGTTAAAGATGGTGGTAGTGAGACAGGGGAGAAAGAGGTATCAGCAATGATGCCTAAATTTACTAACACAACAGATAGTAGTAATATTCCCTGATTAGGGGAAATTGGAAGAGGACCAGGCTTGGAAGGGACAGTTTAAGAGTTCAGTGTTGGGCATGCTGAGTCTGAGGAGCCTTGCAGACATCCAACTCCAAGAAGAGGAGTTGGTTGAGCTGTTGGTCATATAGGACTGAAGCCATGACTAGGGGCCTGGACTGGAGACATGCATGTGGGAGCTACGATTGGAAAGATGATATGAAACCTTGAGACTGGTGAGGTGGCCATATTTTTGTATGAGTTCCTGCTAAGCCACATCTTTACAATTCTGTACTCACACAGATAACTTTTCAGATAAAAACACATGATTATAATTTTATCCTTATTTAATTTCATCTTGTTAGAGAGTCAGATAACTACTGTCATCTGTTATGATTTAAGATGTTTATTATCATTTATTTCCTTCTCCTCTTTCTTGCTTTGTATCTTCTGGGAAAAAAAATGATCAACATAGCATCAACATCTCTAAAAAAACCATTAAGAACAACATGGAAACAAACAAGATGGAGATTGGTCCCTTTAGCACCCCACTTGGGACCTCTCTCCAGGGTGGCACTGATAGAGGCAAGACCACTTCAGACCAGTTATAGCAACAGTTAAAAGCATGTCCAGTTGCATGTCCAGTTTTACTATTCGACAGTCCATGTTGTCTCCTAAGAACAGCGTGGGGGAACTTGTAAAATTCTTTCTGTCAGGCAACTTCAGAGACATGGCAAGTATAGACTTAAACCTAGTATCCAAATCCCAGTTCTATTACTTCCTAGTTTTGTAACCTGGGGCAAGTTGCTTAAACTCTCTGGGTCATAGTTTCCATTTGCAAAATATTGATCATAATATCTGCCTCATATATATATATACATATATATATATAAATGATTAAATTAAATGATACATGAAAAGCATCTGGAACATAATACCTCTGCAAAGCAAGAGCTAATTTATTTTTGTTTTTCCAAAATCTATGTGCAGCAAACTTGTTACTTGTCTCTTTTGACAAATAGTGGGCACAAAGGAGGACTATTGCCTCATTCCAGCAGATAACAGCAACAAAAGTAATAGTATGTATACTAAAATTGATCATAAGATGAACCAAAAGAGTTGTTCAGGGATAAACTTTGAGGAATATTTTGAAGTACAGCATAAGGTGATGAGAACAGTATTATTGGTTGAGAGTGAAAATAATATTATAAAACTTTACAAGGTTTTTGTTGTTCAAGCATAAGGAAACTAATAAATATGTACCTTTATTATCAATTTGATGCTGAAATATTTACCATGCTAGCTAAATATCTTAGACACCTTGAAAAACAGGGTACTTATGGACATTTATTATATCATAGTAAGTATTGACAGGAAACTTCTAATAGAATTTTAGTAAAATTTGGTCTTTTCCTAAGAATGTATGCATTAGGAAAACCAAAGGAATGGGAAGAAAGTGACAGCTTTTGGAATCAGATAGACCTAGGTTGGAAATCTAGCTTTCTCCTTAAAAATTAGGTTGCCTTTAGCAAGCTTGTCATGTGTCTAATTTTCCGTTTCCTCATCTCTTCAATGTGAAAATTAATGCCAATTTCATAAGGTTGTTAAGCAGGTTAAGTGACTTACCACATGCAAAGTACTTTATACAAAATAAGCATTCAGCAAATGTTAGCTTCACTGTTCTAAATACTGCTGGCTAAGCACAGGTAAACAAGGGAGAAATAAAAGCATTATTTTGTTCAGGTAAACTGCATCAAGATGTTCTGATAACACACTCTACAAACTTTTTGCTATCTTGCATTTTCAGCATTTGCCTTCACAAACTTATTATTTTGACTCCATTCACTACAGTCAAGAGAAAACACTGAAATGGTATCTATTTTTAAACACTTAGTAAAAGATGCAGAAAGGAAAATCCATTTCTAATGATTTTGTGCCTAATCTATGACACTTGGTAGATGAAAAATGGGTCTCATTCTTTGATTGTAACTGTTCTTAGAAGTCACTTAATTTAAAAATATATATCAATCAATATAATACATGCACATGGTAACAAAGCAAATAGCACTTATGATGAAAATCAAAAATGGCTCTCCTGTCCTTGTCTTCTTGCCCTCAATCCCACATCCTAGAGGCAAACTCTTTTAATTGTTTCTGTTTTTAGTTTTGGCAGTTACCTCCCTAATTCTAAATACTATGATTTTATCTCTGTTTTGATTTACCCACTTTAGACAGCACCATTTGAAAACTTAAGATTGGAGATTTTGGCTATTTGCCAATATCCTCAAAAGTATAAGACTTGTAATTTTTCTAAAGCATTTATTTGAAGCTGATACCAATTTGGAGGCTGATGTTAAGAGAGTAATGAATAAGTGAGTAAGATAGAATTATTCTGAGCATCTCTGTTTCAACTTGAGTTTATTGTTCTCGCCTCTCTATTGTAGCTCTCCAGAAATGCTCCAGTAGTATTCTTACATTTAAGGACTTTCGTGTCTCAAGACTATCCTTTAAATATTTCAATGTCTACTATAATTCAGAGATACAGTAAAGTAACAGTGTTCACTGAGGAAAAAAATGGCAAACTGGGACCATTTTTCTGGTCTCCAAAATTCATGCTCTTCCTTTATCTACTGAACTTCCTTTAGTGCTGGGGACAGAACTGCAGCAATAACCATTGTCCTCAACAAATCTGAGGCCCCATAAGGAAGGGTGCACTTCTCCTAGCAGCAGACGATGCTTCAGGACGTTGGAGGAGTCCTCCAAGGCCAGCCTGGTAACAATGAGCTAACTTCCTCCTGACAGCCAACAGGATGAGACGAGTAAACACAAAGCACTCAATTGAATCAGCCAATTATTCAATTTAAAAACAGGTAGAGATGTGTGGCCTGAAGAGAATATAAATTAATTATGAAAAGTTGACAAAGAAACCAAAATTGAGTTAAGAAACAATGGTCTAAGTTCTGTCAAACTCAGATCGAGTCCGTGACTCAGGCAGCCCATGGTTTACCAGCTTCATAATAAGGTGGAGACGCTTTATACAACTCTATTGTTCTAGTTCATAATAAGATGAAACTTGAACCATTCCAGTTGTTTTCAGCAACCAGTAAATCAGTGCCTTTGTGTACGGGCAATGTTTAGTCAAAGACTGAATCTGCTTCTCTTTCCAAAATATCTCATCAACATGTTTCCTTCAAACCAATTAACTCTGTTTTAGTAAGAGGAGGTTTGTTCATAATTTCTTTAATGAGATTAATAAGATCAATCCTTTCATGAAATCATCAGTGTATAAAAAAATAAGCAAATTCCCACCCTTTGACTAAGACTCCAACAGATATTTATGAGTTTTTCCTACTGTGTGTCATAAATATATTTGATATGGATGTGGACTCAGTTTGTTACTTTTTTCCAACAAAAAAGTTCAAAACAATTTTTTTAAAACTGCATCTGGGTCCTGTGCAGCTTAGTTAGCTAAGATGCCCCCAGATAAGAATTATAATCATTTAGAAGGCACATAGGCCAGGTAATCAATGAGATTATTAGTGTTTTCTCCTAAAGAAAATAGTACACAGAAAAGGTAACACCTAATTCAAATTTAAAATAATACCTCATGACATTTATATGACACAAAAGAGTTACAGAGACCTTCACATCCATTACTTCATTTCATCCTTGGAAGATTCTTGTGAGATAGATGTTATTTTCTTATTTAACAGGTTGAGTATCTCACCTAGGTGACACAGCTGCTACATGACTGAAGCCAACTCCATTTATGTATTATTCCTTCATTGAGGACAAACTTGGTACACATACTAAATGAGGTGCTGGGATTACAACAACGAATAAGAC
Source organism: Cheirogaleus medius (assembly GCA_008086735.1). Taxonomy (NCBI): domain Eukaryota; kingdom Metazoa; phylum Chordata; class Mammalia; order Primates; family Cheirogaleidae; genus Cheirogaleus; species Cheirogaleus medius. Next base: position 32,623,563 of record VBSM01001562.1, read on the forward strand.
AGTGTCTTTCTTTTTTTTTTTTGAGACAGAGTCTCACTCTGTTGCCCCAGCTAGAGTGCCATGGCATCAGCCTAGCTCACAGCAACCTCAAACTCCTAGGCTCAAGTGATCCTCCTGCCTCAGCCTCCCGAGTAGCTGGGACTACAGGCATGTGCCACCATGCCTGGCTAATTTTTTCTATATATTTTTAGTTTGCCAATTAATTTCTTTCTATTTATAGTAGAGATGGGGTCTTGCTCTTGCTCAGGCTGGTTTTGAACTCCTGACCTTGAGCGATCCTCCGGCCTCAGCCTCCCAGAGTGCTAGGATTACAGGCCCGGCTGACAGTGTCTTTCTTTATCTTGTGTTTACAGTGTGTGTACACATGTTCTCAGTAAAATGTCTAATACTTGTTGAAATGAGCTAGAAAGCAGTTTTTTTGCCAGCAGACAAGAAAACTCTAGCCAGGCATGATTCCAGTTCAGCCTACCTGACCTGCTTTGGCTTTGACCTGGGCAGATAATAAATCATGGTGAAAAGATTGCTCGGTCATTGTGCCAATTTCCTCTTTGCCAGACTGGTACAAGTTGCCAACAAACTGATTTATCAGATTGCTGTTATGAGGACAGCTAATGTCAATTCATTGTGCCAAGTTGCATCCATACCCAATCTCTTCCCTGGAAAAAAGCAGAGGCCATTCTCAAAGTTGCAGTAACCAAGAGAAAACCATGACCTGAAAGAGATCAGTTACATGTGAATGAAAAATTATTCTGCTGATATATGAAATGGAGCATAATGACATGAACCAGTATTTACTCTGATGTCCCCTAAATTCCACTGAAATATTGTCAGAAAACCACTCTGTAAATCTTTCAAACTGTTGGCCAAAGGCAAATTTCAGCGGTCTGATTAGTGGAGAGTTACCATGGCAGGCATGTAAACTGCTATAAATGACTTCAACCTGTGTCAGCTTCATCCCTCCACCTTCTTCACCTGTCCATCTCTCTGTACTGAGACACATCTGTCTGGCACCTGTGGAAACAGGCTTTGTCCCCATATCTTTCCTAAACTCTATACCCAAAGAATTGCTCCTCCCAACTCTTTGAACTCGGACATTGGCATGGCTCACTTTGCAGCTGGGAATCATCTAGAACTTGCAGTCAGATTTCTTTTCGATGGACACAGCCCCTCCTTCACATGGGACCAGCAGACAGGACAACCTGTTCTTTTTTCTGCTCAACCCATTTGTTTCCCACAGCTTCTCCCCACAAAGTGGTTATGGATGTATCAGTCTTTGCCAAATTGCCGAGATAACTAAAGGAACTGGGCAGACAAAGGAGTAGATTAGTTCAAGAGAAATAGTCCAGGAGCAAAGCACCCACCAAGTTGAAGCCCTTGTAGCAGTTCCTACATGGACCCTCCCCAACTCCTAACCCTGTTGCCCTGTCTGTACCCTTTCTGGTGTAATCTCTGCACTTTACATAATCTCTGATATGCAAATCTCCACCTTTGGGAACCTTCGCCCTTAACCATGGTGGTTGCCCTTTCCTTACTGTTTACCATCCCCAAGTCGTTCCATCTGGAATAAATCCATGAGGTGCTCCGGCTGGACAGTGCAGAGTGATTTGTAGAATTCTCCATCACACAAAGCCAACCCAGGTAACCACAGACACATCATGTCCATGTCCTCTCTAGAATTTTCCATCAGTGTGAGCTACAAACATTCTTATTTCTTCAGAGATCCAGTGAGTAACCATTGGCTCAGATATATCTCTAAAAGATAAACATTCACTCTCAGAGATGGTATAGCCAGAGTTTAACCAGAAATCACAAAATGGTGGCCACAGACATGTTGTATTTGGGTCTGTACTTAAAAAAAAAAAAAAAAAAAGACTCAATTTCTGGGGTAAATAGAATAATGGCCTCTCAAAACATTCATGTTATAATCCCTAGAACCTGTGAATATGTTAATTTCCAAAGCAACTGTTGGGACTTTGCAGATGTGATTAAGTTAAGGATCTTGAGATGGGAGAGTATCCTGGATTACTCAGGTGGGCCCCATGGTGTCATAGGGTCTTTATAAGGGAAAGAAGGTGGCAGGAGAGTTGGAGTGGGAGATGTGACCAAAGAAGCAACAGATCAGAGTCAGGGAGATTTGAAGACGCCATGCTGCTGCTGGCTTTGAAGGTGGCCAAGGAATGTAGGCAGCATCTAAAAACTAGGACCGGTAAGGAAATAGATTCTCCTCTAGAGCTCCCAAAGAACACATAGCCCTACCAACGCCCTGACTTCAGCACAGCAGATATCCATTAACATCTGACCTCCAGAACTGTATGATTATAAATTTGAGCCACTATCTGGGGTAATTTGTTACAGCAGCAATAGGAAGCTCATACAGCTCCCAACATTTAAAAGTCAAAAGGTTTGACTTTTTAAGAAAAATCTATCTTTCTAACCTCTCTTGGATTGTTAGGAAATCTGTCCACACCTGGTCCACATTCCAGGGCAGAAATTGGCTGAGTAACAGCTGCGTCTTTTACAAAGAGAATGGGATTTACAGTTCTCCTCGAGCCCTGCGTTCCCTGTGTTCCCAAATGCTGCGGGCTAAGAGCCGGGTGTGAATTATTATCAATTTGGCTTTTGCGATTGTGGCTGGCCTGCTTCACGCTATAGGTTGTTACTACATGTGAACATACCATTCTTCCTCTACCTTCTACCTAGACAAGCAATCGCCTAAATGGCCGGCCATTTGAAGTTTAAAAACCTGCCAATGGAAGGCTTCTGCTTTTATCTTCAACTCTGAAAAGCCCTGGACAGTAAATTGGAACCACAAAGAAGAGGTGAGTGTATCCACGGGCAAAGAAGGAATAGAGGCATGTAGGTAAGTATCACCAGTGAGGCTCCATGTGCTCTCGGGTTCAGTTTCCTCTGACAGCGTTATTTCATAGATTATTTGTAGTAATCACCTACACAAGTGAGGATTCTGTAGGTTACGATTACTTGAAATCCTGGCCTTTTTGTTTTTGTTTTTAATTTGAAGGAAGAGGAGCCTAAACTAGATTTTAGAAGTATTTGGTCAGTGATGAATTTATATTATGTCTTATAAAATCATATTTTAAATCAAGTGGATGTTAAGCAGAATCTGGGTTGTTTTGTCTGGAGGAAAAAAAAAAAAGCTTTGGCCACAGAACAACCTTCTAAAGGTCTTCAAAATAGAAATACATAATACTGAATGTACTTAAAGGATGCCCAAAGTGAAGTATTTCTGCCATGGAAGCCACCCACTCACCAATTTGACCACTGAAAAAATGTTTCCACAGTATAGACAGAATCTTTTGCCAAGCCAGGGACACCCATGGTGAGCTATAAACATCTGCAGTTATACAAAAGGCCACTTTATAAAATGGCAGTTGGTATTTTTTTCCCAATAACTCTGAATATCAAAAGACAGCACCAACAGCACATTTCCCAGAATCATAATCACTTCCTCAATTAAAAACACCTACTCAGAGCCTTCACTTGTCAACAGGCAACTAACTTCACCTGACTTTATTTTTACAAGACTTCTGATGTTCAACTCTGTAACTGGCCAATCATTGTGGGCAGGCCAGTTCTATTATTAGATTGGTTTAGAAGAGTAAGCAGTCCAAGATAATGGCAGAGATTTATGCTCCAAAATTGGCTGTTCCCTCTCAATGGAAGCTCTAGTTAAAGAACTGCTCTCTCTGGGAAATGAAGTGGATTTGGAAAATGGGTAGTTCTAAACTGCTTATGCAAATACGATTTTTTCAAAGAGTGAACTGAGTCACTCTGTTCTGTCTGTGGCACATGAGATTTCAACGTGAACCATCTGAGGAAACACATCGTTGACCTACTTGGCCTGTATTAGTTTGATAGGGCTGTCATAACAAAGTCCCACAAACTGGGTAGCTTAAAAACAAATCTATTGTCTCTCAGTTCTGGAGGCTAGAGGTCCACTATCAAGGTGTGGGCAGGTTGGTCCCTTCTGAGGTCTCTGAAAGTGAATCAGTCCCATGCCTCTCTCCTAGGTCCCAATAGTTTGTTGGCAACCTTGGGCATTCTCTGGCTTTGGCTGCATCACCCCAGTCTTCTCTTTCCAGCCACTACATGTCCACTGTCCTCCATATCATACTCTAATCCTGTCCTCTTTTCCTGCTCTATCCCTTGTGACTGAATTTACTCCTTGGCTCCAATGATCACCTTTAGGCAACTGATTCTATGTTGCTATTCCTAGCCTTGACTTCTCTACCTAGCTACAAACTCATGTTGCTATTTGTTGGTACCTGAACTGCAATACAATTAAAACTGAAAGCATGTCATCCTCCCTGAGTCATCTTCTCTTCTCTATTACATTGTTTCTGTTAACTTATTCATATATTCAACCAGGCTTGGAATCTTGTGGCCCTAGCACATGTCCTTTCCTTTGTTCTCTTTTAGCCAGTCTCCATAGAAATCCTGTTGTCTCTACTTCTAATGTGTAAATTGTCTTTTTCTGACTTTTCCTAATCCAAAGCCCTCATTACTTCTCACCTGGGTGGCTTAAAGTGCTCCCTGTTATCTCAGCCTCCATCTGCTCCTTTCTAAACTATACCCTTCTTCATCTACTTTAACCTTCCAGAAGTCCAGCTGAAAAACGTAATTGGTTCCCCATTTTCTATCATGTGGGAGATCATGAATCTCTTTATAATTCAGACATCTGAAGGAGAACTCTGGATCAAAAAGTGCTTTAAGGTAAATTCTGTGAGGGTAGAGGAGTATATTGATGTTTATTTCATCCCTGGCTAAGCACAGATTGACTAAGACCAGCTATTCATGACTCAACATTTGAGGGAGAAGGTTCTGCTTAACGTTAGCTTGGGCAGAACACAGAATTTGAAATTAAACCCTAGAATGGTATTCTAAAGCCATGGTTCTGAAGTTGAGGAGTGATGAACTGAAAATGAAATCAAATGGAAAATGAAGGAAAACTTCACAAATTTGCCTAGGTCCAACTTTGTCCAAAACACCCACAAACACATATCCATCTATTAATATATCCAAATGCCATGGTTCATACATACATATCACAAACATACTGGACTTTGGCTTTTTCTAGGTGAGTCAGTAGGCTCATGACATGCTAACCATGCGTATTATTAATAGTCACCACAAGTTTCCTTGGACTAGTTCAGGCAACAGCTGCATAAATATTTCTTACATTGGCTGCCTGCCCCACACTACTTCTTTGCAGAAAAGACCACATTTTTTTTTCCAGTTTAGTTCACTGCTCGTATCTCACGTGGCTTGACTGAAGAACGTTATTTCTAAAACTAGATCTGTTCCAAGCATAACTATGACTTCTGGCAGGTAGAGACACGATTTTTCTCCTCTGTCTGGCTTATTCCTGTACATCTTTCAAGACTTAGCTCAGAATATTCAGTAGCGAGAAAAGGGGACCTATGAATAAAACTATAAACTTTTTTTGTTCCTTTTGACCCTATGTACATCTCAGCCATAAAAATTCCTACATTACAATATAAGGAAATTTATTAATATCTTTTGCCCTACCTTGCTAACTCTGGGTGAATATCTCTGTATCCTATTTGTTTTGTTTTTCCCGTGCTGAGCTTAGTGATGGACAGGTAGCAGGCACCCAATGACTCATACTATTTGGAAACTCAAACTAACGTCCTCTAAAATGATATATTGTAAGGGCAAGTAGGCATGAGATTTTTTTGATAAGAGTAAGATCTTTATAAGATTAGTATGTGGGTTTTTTTCCACAATGATTTTCATAAGATGAATTGTGGAGAAATGCAAAGCAGTGACCTCTTTTTATGCCTCTGTTTACCTTCAAGCAAGATACAAGGTTTCAATAAATTAACATCCCTCAGAATCCTTCTTGGGAGTACTGCTGATTACGTCTTGTCTTGACAACGACACAGACTTGTTATTACGAATATATCTATTTTTCTGGGACTCTCACTTCCTGCATCTGCAAATTAGAAATGAGAACAATTCATCCAGCAACAGGAGTGAACCTCCCATGACTGTGGTGAGGAAGAATACCTAAGAGTGCTTGCTCAAGGGCTCTACTTTAGGTATGCTTCATTTCAGCTCCAAATTTTCCAGTGAACTCTGTATTTTGACATTGAGAAACAATGTTTTGGCACTGAACTATACGCAGAACATTTCACAATAAGTTCTTATCAATTCACCATGTGATGTTTTCCTTTTAGCTAGATCACAAATTATTCTGGGGTTAGTGCTTTTAAACTATAGTAACAGATATGAATTGTGGATAGAAATGGTCTCTTAACTAGTTAGTAGTACTAATAGTGTGAACTTGTAAACATATTTTCATATGTTCATAAACATATTTTAGGGGATGGTGTTGGTTTTGTGGTGTCAATGGTTCTAATGCTGCTTTAAAAAAAAAAACTCAGACAGGAGTTTTTAACAGGAGTTTAACAGAATGGTGTTAAATGAAAAGTTACAGCTTTAACCCTCATTATACTAACTAAAGATAATCACTTGGCATTATTTCCATTCTTAGATCTTCAGGTAGTTACTTCATCATTAGTTTGTTTCCCTGTGTTTAGGTGGGTGTGATTTTCACACACTCCTCCAGCCAATAAAAACACCAGGTTTTAATGAGCTGTGTCTCTTGCTTGACAAATGTTGACACTGACAGATCAGTTTGTGTCTAAGTGTTCAGTTAATGTTTTGGAAATTAAGCTTAGAATTTCTACAATGTTTTACAATAAACATGTGTCACCATTTTGAACTTAACATATTGCATAAAACTGTTTATAAGACCTGTACGCATTGCTAAGCATTTATTTGCTTAAAATCAAAGGTCTCTAAAAGTTTTAAGAAATGTAAAAATACTGTAGAAAAGAGAAAAAGATGACTAGAATTGAAGAGTGAAAAAGAAATTAGATGCAAATAACCTATAAGCTATAGTCAATATATTTGCACATGATAATAATTTATAATACATTATGACATATTTATGTTGTATTTCAATTAACTTAGATATAGTTCTAAGACCATACAGTCTTTTCCTTCCTCTTTACACAAATATACTTTTCACTTTCAAAAGAAGGAAATTTGTTACATACCTAGTCAATGACCATTAACACATCACAATAATAGACTTGAAAAAGTCTGCTCATACCTGCCTAAACCTGTATTTCCAAACGAACAGCATAAATTGTTCTCTCAATAATTCAATCTTTGGGCACATTAAAAATTGCATTTGAGAAGACTAAGCTTATTAATAAACATATTGATAAAAGACTTAGGTAGGGATTAAGATCTACTAGAATGGCTACATCTAATTCTCAATACTACTAATATATCTCTCTTGATTTAGCAACCTAAAATAATCTCTCTCAATGACCCACTATGACAGATAAGTAATTCATCTCACATTATGTCTGTTTTCTCTTCAACCCTTCTCCCAGGTTTTGCTGGTTACTGTTTTTTATTAGTCATCTTTCATAATTTCAAAAAATATGCTTAAATTCTTTTTTTGCCATTAATTTTAGACAGTATCTCAATTTCTGCTCCATAAAATGAGGAAATAAGAACTCTACACTATCCTTCAATTCTCTGCCCCTAACTCCCAGATTTTGCCAACTATACCATTACTCTTAAATTATCAATATTTATAACATTTATAGTACATTCTATAAAAAATCCAAGAATTCATAAAATAAGGATAAAGTCTTGTGTTGTATAAAGCCTTTTAAAATAAACTCTTGTTTTTATTTCTTTTAAGTTTTTTTTCCTTTTTTTAAGATTTATTTCAGAATATTCCAGAGGGTACAGACACTTTGGTTACATAGATTGTCATTGCACCACCCAGAGCTACAAGCGTGCCCATCCCCCAGCCTTGTTTTTAACCACTTCCGTGCGGCACTCTCCTGCCTCGAAACCTTGCCCACAGCCGGCACTCACAGTCCGCACGATAGTTTGTGCTGTGCATTGACGACGAATCCGTTTTGCTCTTGTGTGATGAGGAAAGCTTTAAACCACTGGAAGCTTGCTTTACTTTACAGGCAGCTTTAGGAAAATAACTATAATAACTCCTACTAAGGATTTGTTAAAAGGTCACAGATTCGTAGTAACTTATTAGCTGAACGTACACACTGCAACTGCAGAGAGAAAAGCTGTAAAAGTAAAAGCTTTTGGCTGTCGACTTGATACTGGGCTGTGCGCCTTCATATCATGGCTGTCGGCTAAAGTTGACGCTCGTACCGAAGTGGTTAAATAAAGCCATTTTAATAGTCTATTTTTTGTGAAGTCTTGATTGTTTTTTTAATAGTTTTATTTTATAAAGTCTTGTTCTTGGTTTTTTGTTTTTGTTTTTGTTTTGTTTTGTTTTTGAGACAAAGTCTCACTCTGTTGCCCCGGCTAGAGTGCCGTGGCATCAGCCTAGCTCACAGCAACCTCAAACTCCTGAGTTCAAGCAATCCTTCTGCCTCAGCCTCCCGAGTAGCTGGGACTACAGGCATGCGCCACCATGCCCGGCTAATCTTTTCTATATATTTTTAGTTGGCCAATTAATTTCTTTCTATTTTTAGTAGAGACAGGGTCTTGCTCTTGCTCAGGCTGAACTCCTGACCTTGAGCGATCCTCCCACCTAGGCCTCCCAGAGTGCTAGGATTACAGGTGTAAGCCACCGCGCTGGCTTGTTCTTGTTTTATTAAGTCTTCTAAGCTTTGTTTAGAGGTTAATTCTAAAAATTGGAAACAAACAGCATATATACTACTATGTTGATATTATTCATTGCAAAATTAAGTATTACGACTGTAGCTCAGGAGGAAGAAATGTAATCTTTGCCACTCAGAGGAAATGATTTAAGAATCAAAGTAAACTTAATTATCTTTTCTTTTACTCCAATAATTCCTCAGCATCATGTCCCAGTTTATTTGGTTTCCTACATGGAACGTGACTTTCTTGTGCAAGTTTTACTTTTTTTCCTGAAGTTTCTTCTTGCCTCTTTTTTCTCATTAAGCAAAAAGCATACGAACCCTTCACCATATCATTAATGTAGTCCACCTTCTCTTCCTATGCCTCCCACACCTAATTCAGGTCCTCTGTTTTTCTGCTACCTCTTATTAATACTTGATTTCTCAATAGAAAGATGTTTGACATCCCAGATTAATCTCTAAAGTCTTCTTTTTCTCTCATAGTTTCCTTTGTCTTTTTGCTCTGCTTTTAAGTCCAGCCTTTTATTGAATTTGGAAAGGAGAGGCAATCATATTTTTAATTTCTAATAATCTCCTCCTTGTCTGTTTTTGCAGAAAACCTTGTACTTTATAGATACCATTCCTTCATCAGTCTCTGAAGATATTAACTAGAATTTTAAAAATTTGCTTGTTTTCCCTAAGTTACCTGTTTCTTCGGTGCATTATTTTCTTTATTTATCTTAGTACTATCTGGCGCTGTTGGTTTTCCCCAGATATATGACCATCACCGGCTATCAGTCACACTTGTGAAAGAAAGACTAGGTTGATGAATTCAAGTAGCTCATTTGGATTTCCTCTGCTGTTAAGTAGGTTGTTTTTAGCAGATACCACTGTAACTGGGAGAATTTCTATGTAAGTGGGCAAGTCATGTCAATGGGTTGTCTTCTTAAGACATGTGGGCAGAGAGCACAAAAATAATCAAGGTTCCACTCCCAATATCAGAACAAGAGGGCTTTGCTTTAGGAGGGGGTACATACTTTTCACTGGGAGTATGAGCCCCTCCAGACTAAACTGTTCACTTTGTTTGGCCATCCATCTGCAAATGCCACCATGGCAGTTTCACTGCACACATGCTCTGTGTGGGTGGACAGGCACAGCTTTTTTATATTTATTTTATTTATTTTTTTTTATTATTTTTTTTTTTTTCTGAGACCACCTCACTCAGTTGCCCCAGGTAGACTGCAGTGGCGTTATCATAGCTCACTGCAGCCCAAAACTCCTGGGGCTCAAACACCACCATACCTGGATAATTTTTCTATTTTTTTGTAGAGAAAATACAAGAGGCTGGTCTTGAACTCCAGAGCTTAAGTGATCCTCCCGGCTTGGCCTCCCAGAGTAGTAGGATTACAGGTGTGAGCCACTGCACCCGGCTTTGGAACAGCTGTCTTATATATAATCCTTCTGCTCACTTCCCTCACTGGTTCTCTGTACCTGTCAATCCAAGCTACTCCTGGAAAGGCGGCTTGCATCTGTGCTGCAGCCTTTTGTGCTACAGCTTATGAGAGCAGACGCTTTCATCTGCTTTTTTTCATGCCAGAGATTTGTCTTTGATCTCCTGATGATTCCACTTTAGGAATCATTTGCCATAAATAAATATATGCCTTAGAATATTAAGGATTTTCTGGCATTTCTCATTAGAAGAAGCTCATGCTAGAGTTGTGTGGTATGAAGGAAAGAAGACAGCCTTTGGAGAAAGACAGAAATGGTTTTAGATTCTGTTCTGCCACTCACTAGCTGTGTAATTACATGACATTTATTCAAAGGCTATTTCCTCATCTATAAAGCACAGATAATATCTTTTTCATGGAGTTATGGTGAGAACTAAATGAATAAAGTGCTGACAAATAATATATGTTCAAATGTTAGTTCCTCTCCACTGTAATGTCTTTTACCTAAATATCTTAGATTTAATAGGTAAGAAGATATGTATTAATATCTATCTGGTCAATATATAGTTCTAAGTAAAAAATTAAATCTATTATTGAATGATTCTTTCTTGATTATATATACATTAAGCTCAAATATTATCTTAGGTATGAGTTAATAATATGTGACCATGTCCTGCTTATTAAAGATCATTTGTTGTAAGGTCTTAAAAAATTAGTTCTTCAAAACACGGGTTTCTCTTGAAGTGTTTTAGTTACTATAAAATGTATCTATTTGCCTACCTTTTGTATTATCACTATAGCTGTATACATTAGTTAAGGACAACAACCATCTAAAACGATTTTGAACATATTTCAAAATTGTTCACTTCAGGAACTTTGCAGTGCATTTTTCTCCCAGTAAAAATGCAATAAGGAAAACATTCAAATAAATATGTACTAAGTCACATAGAGGCCAGGGTGAAGAATGTGGAAAAAAGCACTTACTTGTACTTTGATCTCCCATTTGTCCATTCTTTAGATAAAATACTTGCTCCCTTTTGCACTTGGAAAATGTAAACAAGTCTCCATATATGGAAAAATGTTGTTTAATTTTTAAAGTATGACTAAACATATCCAGTTCAGCCTTGGGCTAAGTGTGATGTGTTGTCACAAGGTGGTTCTAATATTTCAACTCTATTTTTGAATTGCTGTCTTGTAAAACAGAAATGTTCTGATAGCAAAGATTATTCTGAAAGGTAGATCAAGAGGAAGAAGGAAGACATTAAAAAGGAGCAATGTTTAACTGAAGTTATAGAGTCTAAAGTGAGTATCATTTGGAGAATTAAGGTAAAACTCAGTGATCTTTTGTCTTGGCTGAAAGGAATCTTGGACTAAACTTATTTATCACAATAAATATACTAGACTAGATAATTTGTACATACACTTCCTTTTGTTCTATATCTTTAAAGTTTTTAATTACTCTTATAGGTCTTAATACAAACATGACTTTTATTTTAACCTTCCTTAGAATTTTGTAAAAAAAATACATATAGTTAACTGATAGATAATCTTGGTGAATAAACCAAATGATATAAAAAGTTTTTTTAACTTTATTAAAAAGAAATTATAAGAATAAACCCTAAAATGTACTTCTGAGTATTCAAGGACAGTACGGTGGGAAGAGGGGACATTTACTCTTTAAAATTCTGTGGCTTTTTCTTTTTTTTGAAACAGGAGTGTACTGTCTTTAAATTCAGGCAAACTTTAAAAGTTTTTTCTTTTTTAATTATCATTATCCTATAACCCAACAGTGCAAACAACACATAGAATAAAGGAACTATGTGGCAGAATTCTAATTCACATCAACATGGTGGTAAGACATGCATAGATTATTTGACCTTAAGTGATCACCAATAAAGGATACCTCATAGCTTAATATTAACATTTTTTGCCACAAACGTTTGCCCAGCTCTTTCTTCTTCTCCTTACATTGCAGTTCTTGTACATGTTTCCTCTCTTCCTACACTTACTAGCTCTATTTAAATACCAATCTCTTGCTCACAAACCATCCCCTTAGAGAAAAGCTTAAAATATGGCAGCCCATGGATGACTAATAGGTAGCCCACAGATGTATTTTGTTTGGCTAGCAAAACATTTTTAGCATTTTCAAATGAGTTTCCAGTATTCAAGAATTTGGAGATTCACACAAAATTCCAGATGCCCAACTTCTCTTGAAAGATCAGAAGATCTGACAACACAGGGCCCACAGTCTGCAGGGCAACTGGGATTGCTCACTGCTGAGCATGCTCTCCAGCTCTCCGGAGCCCTGATCACACCTTATTACCTCCTCATGCACCATGTAGCATGCCTCTTGCTCTGTTTTTTGTCTTACAGGAAACAGGAAAGTTAACTTGTCTGGTTATACTCATATTTTATACTCTTATTTTTTTTAAAGGGATGGGAGACAATGAAAAAAATATCAAACAAGCCAGGTATTTCCAAAAAAAGGGGGAGTAGCATATTTCTTTGTGTAAATGAAGATGACTTTGTTGTGCTTACTATGCAAAGGGTGTTTATGCTGAAAGAACCAACTTAATAACCTCAATAAGAGCCTGTGTGCAATAGAGAAAAGCATGAAAAAAATGTAATGAATTTGTTCTCAAGATGGAACAAAATAAGTGGAACTTTCATAAAATGCAATTACATATTAAATGAAAAAATATTTTCTTTTTTCTAATCCACTTCACTCATTTGTATAACCCAAGTGACCCTGTAGGTATTTGAGTTTGACCCCCATTTAGAAACACACCCAGACACTGCCAGACACATCACATCTACCCCTGTCCTACTTCTAAGCCCTGGGACAGTAAACAGCAAAGGCTGTCCAGACCAGCAATGATTCTCCTCCACTTCCTGCTCTGAGCAGTGGTACACAAAGGACAGCAGCTGTAAAAATTCCTATTAACTCTCCAACTCCATGCTCCTGCCTCCTCCTACGGCCTCTCTCTCTGGGGCCCCACGCTGGCAAAATGCCCATATTAAGACCTGAAGCCTTCCCTTGCTAATGTGGTTCTATTCATTTTACAAGGTCATAGGCCTTCAGTTACAGCTGCAAACGCTCAGGGCAAATCTCCAAGCCCAGCTCAATCCCCCGGGGGAGGGAGCAGAGAGCCTGTTCAAGATAGCAGCCAAACCTCCAGTCTGCACAAATGTCATGAGCAGATCAGTAGCTACAGGGTGATACCAAAAGTTCTCAGGCTCCCAATTTTAGGGAAAAGGAAAGGAGACTGATCAACTGTGTCTCAATAAACTCTGCATGCCCAGGACTGATCACAGTCTTGGGGCATAGATCAAGTCTTCGATAAATGTTTGCTTACTACAGAATGTGGCTCTACTCTCTCTGGAGTATCAGCAGACCTCTATCCTTGACTCCCCCTCATTACTTAGGTCCGCCCTCCAATAGTAATACTACCTCATCTTATAGTCCACAAAGTGCTTCCACATGGCTTCTCTTATTTGATTCAATCGGGAAAGCTGCAAGGGAGGTAGGATTGGTTTAGTAGTATTTTCAGTTTATCAAAGGGAAAACAGAACTTGAGAGTTTACTGTGACATATTCAAGGTCAAAGAATGAGTGCTGGGCTTCATGTTTACCATGCTTTTATCCAGGCCATAATAAACCAGAAATATTAATAGGGAGATAACACTAAAAAATATCAATCATGAAACTGTAGCCCTTTATAGAGAAAAACACATTATCCAAAACAGATGTTCTATAACAAAAGCAATCTTACATAATTAGGAAACACAATTCAGAAAAAAATTAAGATTTTAAAAATATTTTTATATAGAAATATTTTACAAAGATTTTACAACATAGCAAATCATTGTCATACTGTAGAAAGATGAAGAACAAGATTAAACCGCAAGAATAAAGAAAGTGCTCATAGCAACGTATAGCAACGTATTGCAGTCTCCATGAAAGTGCATCAACGGTTAAGGCAAAGTACCATGTTGGTACTGACAGGCTGCCAACTGACTTGTAAAACAGTTTTTAAAAATATATACCATTTTTCCTTCTACTCAAAGACATTTGAAAAGGATACTTTTATGAACGTTCTTGCTCTAGAACAATGTAGAAATAACTCCTGGGTATAAAACAGTAAAAGTCAAAATGTTTTTACCTGAGTGTGTTAAAAGTAAATCAAATGATTTCTAAAACAAAACCTTTACAAGTGTGGGCTTCCTTTCTACATGTAACTTAGCAGGCTGAAGGCTTACTCCCTCATATTCTACGACAGAGCTCGCTCGTTAATGACAGTAGCATGAGTTAAATTAGGTCTTCGTCCTTCCACGTGGCTTTTGGCTTATAGTTTCTATGGCCGAACTACTGACACATTCCAAGTCCTTATGCATTCGCTGTGTTACAAATCTACTTTACAGTTTTGCTTCTACCTGTAGCTTACATGATAGCCATTTTATGCAGTGCTACATATGCTGAATACAATATGTTGCCCTATCTGATAATAAAAATACAAAGGTGCTCCTTAAAGTTAAACCATGAACCTTATATAGAGAATTCTAGTTAAGTTTTTGTTTTTCCACAAACATGTAAGTCCCTTAAGATCAAAAGGATCAATAAGGATAATACTGGTTATCAAACTTTAATCTTCACACTTGGAGAAGAATTTGTTTTTATAATATAACTGATAATAAGGTACAAAAAAAGTAAAATAGCCAGACTTGAACAGACATGAGTTTTAAGGAAAACTGACATATCTGAATTCTAGTACAGATAAGTATCTGCCAAAGAACAACTTAATGCACATGACTACCCACTCTTTTATGCAAATTTTACCTACTCATGAGAAACGGGGGGTGGTCAGTGTTATCAAAATCTTCGTAACTGAGTTTTTCTTTTCCTATTTTTTTCCATGTCTAAACATAAGGGAAATTAACCATCTCATTTCTGCTGACTTAGGTTTCCTAAATAGCTTTTAGGCCTCAAGGCACAGCTGTGGTAAAAACAGAGAGAAAAACCCAGCCACTTATTGGAATTCTGCAGTATGAAATAAGCACATGTGCTCTCTATAATCTAGTAACAGGGATAATAGCAACAGTTAAAACTGTCTTAAACATCAGATGTATTAGCTTGATTTTCATTCCTAACTTCTTTTGTATCAGGACAACAGACAAAGACTTGGTTCCCCAGAGTTTTTTGGGCGAATCGGAAATACATAATGTGGCCCATTGCCACAAAGGAGACTGAAATCAATACAAGCAAGCCAAAAGCTTCAGGATTCGGAGCGAGGATAACCATGATGAAGTGCAGAAGATCAAGAAGATAGTTCATGGAATTTTGTACACCATTTATAATGCCTCTTTCAGATTCAATTACATTTTCTTGCAGCAACTGTGTCACAGTTAAATCAAAGGACCAAAGACCTATAAATAAAAGATTTTTGAAAAGATCAGATTTTATAGCCATATATTTCAGATTTATAGATAAAAGTTTATTGACGTATGCAAAATACCCCTTTAGCCCCACTATCTTTAAGTGTAGGTTAATATGTATTTATCATAGACTTACCTTAGTGAATTATTTTTCATTAATAAGTATTGGGTTATTAGCAGATTCAAGAAATAACTTTTATAGTCACTAGACAAAAATAAGTCTAATCTACAAACTTATTAGGTCTGTTTTTCTGTGATTATTCACACTACAAAAGCAAAACTTTCAAATCAGAGACATCATAATCCTATTATAGTATAAGTACTAGTATTTTTAAAGTTTATGACCCAATATATGGTTATGGCTAAAGTATAAGGAAACTTTAAACCATTGTTATATTTACTGCTTGAGTTTTAAAGCCCTACAATAAAGCTGTCTTGCTTGAATATTAATGTCTTCAATAAATTAATGAGCTGCTTTGTAGCACAAGATAAATATGGTTTCATTTCAAGAATGAATTCGGTCAGAGATAATTCATCGGTACTCTATTAATGATTACTTAAATTTTGCTTTGTAAGAAGTCTTTAAATTATGTTTCCTTCCAAAGCTATAAAATCCATTTGTGTGGCAAAGTATGTAATAAATACATATCAGCTAGAGAGGACTTTTGAAGGATTTCTTTTTCAAACTGCCATGTCTTTAAAAAAAAAAAAAAAACTACCTTTTTTTTTTATGTTGTCCTATGGAAATATTCTCTAAATTATAGTTCTTTTGGTTAGAGTTATTATAAAGATTCTAAATGCCTTGATGGCAGTATAATTACTATAGCTAATATCTTTTAAAAATTGAGAGTAACACTTAAAATACTTCAAAAAAATTTTCAAGCCTAAAATATATTTTAAGTATTGGTACATACATATACACAAATATATTTTTAAGTTATAAAATAAAAATTTCATAATTAAAGACCAGATTATATATATAAAAATAAGTCACGTTTGCGTAAATTAGCATTCAGGGAATATTTCAGACCATTTATTGATGGATTCTTTGTACTCACATTCCAAAAAGATACTTTAGTTCATTAATATACAAAAAGAGATTTCTTACCAACTCTAGCAGCAATGACGCCTGCAAACAGCAGACTGACGGAGATTATGGGCACAGGCTTAGGACTGGTCTCTGGAATGCTATTAGCAGGATCAGACCCGTTTGACATGTATATTTCAGTTATAATGGCGGTTTCAGGTATTTTGGTAGGTGTAATTGACTCTGCTTGAATGAACCTTGAACGGATATCTTCAAAAGGAGAAACAGACAAGTCCAAGGGGCTTCCAGGCATGAACACGGAGATCACACACAAGGTCAAACAGGAAAGCTGTGCCAATCCTGAGATCAGACCAGTCCGAACCAGACCACATTTTCGACGTAGCCAGGTAAAAGCCACAGTTCCCATTATTCCAGTTACAGCTGATGCTCCCATCAAAATGCTGAGGACGGAACCACTCAGCCCCTGAGTGTAGGCGTACCCTGTAGTGATGCAGTCAAAGCCAAGGACAGTCATATAAAGGAAAGCAAGACCCATGCCAGCCAGGAACACTGGCTGGTTGTAGTAGGAGATCCATCCATCTCGGAAGGTGCGGAAGGGCTCAGCCATCTGAGAGGCACAAGTGGGCTCTTGCTCATGTTCAAGCTCAAGGACATTAGGCTCTTTCTCACCCATTAGATGAGTTCCCTCAAGAGGATTTGGCTCAGTATCTGTTAATAAAAGATAGCATTATTTGGGGGAGAGGGCATAGGGGATAAAAGCTGATTATCTTAGTACTTTTTCTTTTCCTATTTCCCTTCCCCATGGTTACTACTTTACTCCTTGGTTACTACTTTATACGTATTTTCTTTTAGTAATAATCTAAGAATTCCAGCCAAGGAATAATCTCCAAGTACCATTTTTATTAAATAAAATACACTTATAACTTTGACTCAAGCAGTACAAAAGCAATCCATGTAACCAAAACATTTGTACCCCCATAATATTCTGAAATTAAAAAAATAATATTATCTCTTTTTTTTTTCTTTCTCTTAGAAATTATACTCTCACCAAAATAAATAGCAGGAAAACTCAGATAAAATATAAAAACTGTCTGGGAAAACATAGCATCTTATTTCTGGGGCCCTGGTAAGATTCCATTTACCCAGAAGCCCAACTTCGTCTGCTCCTAAGACACGCCCATCTTCACTTCCTCACTCCCCTCCACTGTCCTACAAATGTCCATGCAATTTGCTCATTATCTACTCCAAGGAATTCTCTTGTTCTCTGTTTTCCCACTGTTCTTCCCACTCCTGTGACTCAGCTTTACCCAGCCATTTCTCATCTAATTGTCCCTCTGTGCCTACTGTTCACATCAAGGAAAAGGGCCAGGGGCCCTGTTCCAACCCCATTAGGTGCAACCCAGAGTTGTTCCCCGGACCCTCAAAAGCCTGGTTTTGCCTCATCTACCAAAGTGATATATTTAATCTCATCCAGGCCTTCACTGGTAATAAAACCTGATATTAATTCAAAATAGTTTGATCACCAACATTTAAGTTCTGAACATCAGAATAAAAGGACTGATAATTGTGTTACGTTTACCTTTGTGTACATTCAGCTGTTTCAATTCAGTTTCCTCTACTTTAAGAGCAGCTTTCACAGCTAGAGCAGGAGTTTTCTGGTAAACCTTCCAGAGAAGAAAGTACTCCACACACATGGATACCAAATTCCATCCCGAAATGAAACCACAGCCAATAACTGGGGAGCCAAACGTCATAATCTGGCCGACAACCATGGGGGCCAAGATGTTGGTTAACTGGTCAATCCTTCGAACTGTAGCATTCATGTCTACAGAGATGGGTGGAAAAGGTAGATAAGTGTGCAAACCTATCACAGAGAGACCAGCCATTTATATAATACAAAGTCATAAACCAAGAGTGTAGATTCCTAAAATATGAATTTCTGAAAGCACTACGTGAGCAAACTATTTTGTTAGAAAAACAATTGTTTGGATCAAGTCACACTAAATTTGCCTCAAAAATCATAATTCCCATGGTATTATATAAATTAGTCTAACATCAGCTTTTAAAATGAGTATAAGAGTGACTCTATATTCATTTTTTAACAAATATTTGTTAAATGCCTATTGTAAGCTAGACACCATTCTTAACAGTTTAAAGAAGACAAGTAACATCCTTCCCTGTCTTCATGGATTTACATTCTCACAGGAAAGAAAAAGACAATAAATCAACAAGTGTGTGTGTGTGTGTCTGTGTGGGTATGTAGCATTTGTCAGACTGTAGCATTTGTTCATTAAATACTATTGTGAAAAATAATGCAGAAAAAGAGCACTGAGAATGCTCAGGAGAAAGTTCTAAATTAGATGAAGTCAGGGAAGGACTCACTGAGAAAAAAGAGCATCACAGCAAAGACCTACAGTGGAAGAAGGCAAAGAGTGGGCCATGTGGATGCCAGTGAAAAGAGAATTCCAGACCCAGGGAAATGCACATGTCCTAGGGCAGGAGGAGCAGGCCCAGGGTGTTAAGAGGAACAGCAAAGAGATCAGTAGGGCTGGAGCAGAGCAAGGAGGGAAAGGATGGAAGAGACAAGATCAGAGAGTGAGGGGAATCTGGCCCAATCTGATAAGGTCTTATGAACATTATATGGACGTTGACTTTTACACTGAGTCAGGAAGCCTTGGGAAAGTTTTGAACACGAGGTGGCATACTCTGACATATTTTTAAAGAATCTTTTTGGCTGCTATGTTGAGAAAAGACTACAGAGTGAGGGTAAGGGGGTTCATAGACAAAAACAGAGGCAAGGAGACAACTGAGAGATGATGGTGGGCAGTAACCAGGAGAGTAATAGTGACAGGAAGTAATAGAATCAGTAGGACTTGCTAACAGATTAGATTGGGATGCAAGAGAAAGGGAGGAATCACGTAGGACTCTAAAGTGTGTTTGTTTTTGTTTTTTGCTCAGCAACTGCTGGAAAAATAGAGTTACCGTTTACTGAAAAGCAGACGATTTCAGAAGAATCAGGTTTAGCACAAAAGAACAAGTGTTTGGTTTCGAAGATGCTGATTTTGATAGGCTTACTGAAACTTAAGAGGCCACATCAGGCAGGCAGTTAAATACATTAGACTGGAGTTTGGGGAAGAAATGTGAGCCAGATTTGGGAGTTATCAGCTGGTTGGTTTTTAAAGCAATGAGACTAGATAAGATCACCACAGGAATGTGTGTACATTGAGAATAGACAAGGTCTGAGAACTGAGCGCTGGGAACACCAATGTTTAGAGGTCAGAAAGGTGAGAAGAAACTAGCAAAAGAGGAGAAAAGCCAGGGGAGTGTGGTATCCTCAAAGCCAAGAGGTGACAATGTTTCAAAGAGGTGAGGGTAATCAACTATGTCAAAGTGCTGCTGATAAGTCAAGAAAGATGTACTGAGAAAAAACCCCAGATTAGTCACATGAAAGATGCTGGGGACCTTGAAAAGAGAAAGGCAGTAACGGCAGTGCCTGATTAAAGTTGGTTTAAGAGACTTCAAGGGACACCATTTATATTTTGAGTCACTCCACCTAGAGCACAATGTGAATGTTGTCCCATGGCCTTATGGAAGCAAGGTCCTGACCAAAGAAAAGAATTGGAAAAAGACAACTCTTTTTGATACATTTTGCTGAACAGAAGAACAAAGAAATGGGGTGGTAGAGAGGGAAGTGTGGTAAAGACGGGGATTTTTAAGAAGAGCAAAATTAGGGCATGTATATGCTGTCTAGAATGATACAGTAGATGAGGTGGGTGGAATCTGAATCTACTGCACACATGGAAGAATTGCTCTTAAACAGGAACAAACAATGCATCAGTAGTAACGAGTGGAGACCACATATATGGCTTCAGGTACAGGTAGGAACAGAGATATGATGATGGGATCACATGGAAACTCTCTTTTCATTTCTTCCACTTTCTCAGTAAAATACAAAGCAAGATCATTGGTGAAAGTCAGGATCAGGGAGGAGGATCTGAATGTGTAAGGGAGAGGAAAAAAAGGAAGGAATCAGAAAAAACAGCATGATCATCTGATAGTATGAAAGGGCCACGTGAACCCAGGGGTCCTGGACCTTAAGCAACAACACTGAGCAAGGTCATGTGTTTTTCTCCAGCTATGTTCTACTGCAGAGAGTTGGATTTAACCACGGTTTTACCACACAAAAGTGACGAAAGGAGAGCGGGGCAAGTGAGCTGAGGGTATACGCTAGGAAGTGATCATATAATCATGACTGACCTTGGAATTTAAGCTGAGTGAAAAAGAGACAACAGAGGGGTCAGGGACAGTGGAATTAATGACTTGTAGTTACCAACCAGGTTGGAGGATTGTTGAGGCTGTGGTAGTGAGGGAGTGGCTGGAATGATAGAAGGTGGTTGTTTAAGATAAGCACTCCCCTTATGGAAGGGGAGGGTTTAGTGATGATGACAAGGTCTAGAGTTTGACATGTAAATATACCTGAGTCAGAGTAGAGGAAAAGAGGAACAAAGAAGAGGAAGTTAAGAAAACACCCAATACAAAGAAATGATAAATCTTTGAAATGATGATATGCTAATTACCCTGATCTGCTATATACTGTATGTATTGCGACATCACTATGTACCCCATAAATATGTACAATTATTATGTGTCAATAAAAAACCCCAAAAACTTAATAAGAAAAAAAGAAAATGATCTATTTCTCATTCCCCATCTCACACAGCACAGTGAAAATTAATGAGACAAGTCTTTAACAATCATTTTGGTCACCTCAAGGGAAAAGCAATACGTGACTAATAAGTAAATTAACAGAAAATTGCCTTTATTCCTTCTCTAATTCTTCCCCATCCTCAATTACTTTCCAATTAGTCCTATGGGTGTATAATGCTTATATGATAACAGAAGAACTTTGATATGTCACCTTTCCCTTGGGAGGCAAAGGCAGCTTTCATCGAGCTTGTATTCGACCGTCTTTGCAGAAGCTTCACTAACTTCCATCTGTCCCTCACTAATAAGTTTCCAGCTAATACGCCAACAGAGAAGTGTGGAACCAATCCAAATAACTCAATAATTTGAATCCAAAAACCAAGTAACTAAAGGAAATATATACTTGGATCTGAAAGCCCCAGAACAACAACAAAAAAATCATTTTAGTTAAAATGATTACTCTTTCAGTTTTCAAGTGTTCATGGAGTTTCCCAATGTCACCAATTTCTATCTTTTATATTATACTTAGGAAGTTAATAATATTTAGGCGTCAGTACAAATGCAGTGTCAGAAAACAGCTTTCATTTTTCTGAAGCAGAACGAATTAAATAATTTTTTAAAGACCTAATCATTTTGCTGGTAACAGGCTGGAAAATAGTCTTCGGAATATGCAAACACATGCTCTTTACAAATTTATATTTATTCTAATATAAACTTATGTGTGTTTGATTCCAATTTAATTTTTCAGCTACAGCTGAGGCACAGAACATGACATTAAATAACTCATTACATATCATAGAAGTACAATTTTAAAAAAAGATTTGCTTATTAGCAAATAGCAGCTAGAAGGTTTGTCTACCACAAATAAGAAATAAATTTTTAATTAATAGAGCTTAAACATGAAAATTTATCTGCCATACTTGATCAAGCTAACCAGTACTGATTTTATTTTTCCAGAATGATGGGCAAGAAAAAAATCTCAGCAGATATTAATAAAGAATGATCTTCAAAGGAAATAAGGAAGGAAATAAAGTAATAGAGGAAAAGGTCTGGAAGATGGAACTGAGTTTCAAATAGGTTAGATAGGCTAAAGATCATGGCACAAGGGAATGTTTTAGTAAAAGACTGTACTAAGTTAATTACCTGGAAAGTACCTAAATTAGTTCATAAATTAGTAGTATTTGTGCAAAAAACAATACCTTTTCTGGAGCTTTCTAGACTGGATATGGTTAATGGCTATATTTCGGCCTGTTACCACTGAATTCTAAAACTTTTTGACCTTGCTAAGGAAAATTTCTGCTGTTCTTTACCCTTAGTGACAGAGCTTCTAATTTTAAAACTGTCTCTAAAAATAGGGACACTGAGATGAGGAAATGGGTGCAATGAACATCCAGCTCCCAGCCTTTACTTTTCACATGCACACTCCTCCCCTGCACCTTTTATACACATACACGTAATGCACATGCAATGCACACAATGAAGCCTTCTCAGCCCAGTCCCCTACCTGGGTTTCTAACAGTCTTTGCCAGCAATCTCAAAAATCAGCCTGCATAAACATATATTATTCCTGACTGGAGTAGGAGTGTCTGTGTGTACAGAGATTCACACAGGAACCCAATGCAACAGCTGGAATCCCCTCTGGGTATATTTTTTCCCTCCCTTCTATTTTTCTTTTATCCTCTTCCTTTTTCTCCATTCTCCTTTAACTCTGCTATGGCAGATATGGCAGCAAAAATCCATGGTTAGACGCTTGCTGACCTTTAGAACTAGAGAAGTTTATGTGTCCTGTTTTGAAACATGCAGTAGGTTTTCCTAGTCTACTAACCCACACTGCTGGCTGGATGTGAAAAGAGCAGCACTTACTAAAAGCTAACTTAGAGTAGATGAGAATTCCATAGACAGCTTACTTCCTTTCTTAAACTTGACAAACTCCAGAAGGTTAAAAAGCAGACTGGGTAGCCTAGATTCTTCCACTCTGCAATAATTCATAATACAATGAGGAACAGCCGAGAAATGGCCAGTCATATTTTTGTTGTTGTTCTTGGACATTACTTCACAGTCAGAAAGATCCCGTATGAATCAGCATTTTTCTTGGGGAAAAAAATTTTAAAAAAAGAAAGATCCCACAAAGTTATTTGAGATCTTTTTATTTATTATATATATATACATATATGTATATATATATATCGACAAGTTAAAGATTCTGAATAACTTTCTCTTTTATATTTCACAGACTTTACAGGGTCAAAATGAGTTCAGTTAAGAAAATTAATAAGTAAAAGAAAATAATTTTACATGCCAACTTTCTTCCTCAAATATATTCTAACAAATATATATGTGATCTATTTTCAAAATATATCTTTTTTTACTCTTTGGATTTTAAAACATGGACATTTTTCATGCTTAAATGTTAAAAAGAAAGTAAACAACAAAGGACAAAAAGCCTTATCTCCTAGTTCAATATGACAAAAAGAGATATGAAATTACTCTTTATGATAAGTGATTATAAGAAGAAAGTCCATGAGAACCACTACTTTAGCTCCACAGAGAATGTCCTGCAGTACAGACTCACATGTGCTAAATTCATCCTACACACACACAATTCTCTAAAATCACTGTAGCATATCTATCTCAATTAAAATACTGCTACCACAAAATGATGCTTCAGGCAAATTCTTCTTCTTCTTCTAGACCTTCCACAGACTTTGCTCTCTTTCCATTACCACCTCCTTTCTAACTTTGTTTTTTTTAATCACATGGTCCGGTGAAACAAAACTGCTTGCTAACCCCAGCACATAATCTCGCCTTCTCTGTCCTAGGATAAGCCATTTAAATCAAGAATGGCTTTCTTGTCTGTCAGGATGGTTGAGCAATGTGTTTGTGATACCCATTATCTCAATAAGTAGCAGAGGTGATTCAGCTGATCTGACAGGTAGGTAGGTGAACCTTTCCTCCTTCACTCTGTGTAATTATCAATCCAATTTGTGTCTGTGTGTCATGTGGGGGGAAGGTAGAGAATACTGAGTGACAGGGTTATTCTGAGCCTGAGCAATACTGATGGTACAGGACATGAAGCTTTGTACAAATTCCTTACATTTTCTTTGGCCACTTGTTTATATTTCCAATGAACAACAAAGACTTAAGCTTCTTAAAAACTGTATTCTGTCCTCTATTTCTATTTCTTCAGTATTTGTAACAGATTATATTACATCATACATAATGTAATAAAAGTTATAGATTGTAACTTTAAAGTAGAATGAATTAATTTCTAGAATATCTCCTACAATTGAGTTGTTTCCATTTGCTTTGGAGAAAAATAATATCCATAATATGATTGTTAAGTACCAGTAATAACATCCACAGGTATAGCTGTATGACCAGTAAAATCTCATGTCAGGTTTTCACTATCCTAAATATTAAGTAAACATTTAGAAACAGTTAACAGAATTTTCTTAAAAAGGAAAACAAAAAATTTGAAACAGATGTTCTTCCATTTGCCAAGTTTGCATAGAATAAAGGAGAAGTCAACTATCTTATAAAATAACTTCATAACAGTGAGATAAATCTTAGCACTAAAACTGACAATAAGGCAAGAAAAAAAAAAAAGCTATAATTTCAATTTATTGTTCTTAAAAATACTCCAAACAAAAAATTGACTTACAGTCTCATTTATTACCACTGATTTAAAGTGAATCCTAACATACCCATTTAAGTGAAAAAAAAAAACCAAATTACCTGCTAGTTTGCTTCTGTCCTCTCCTGCAACAACAACAATCCAATCCCTTTGGATTGTGATTGCAGTAGCAGTACTGGCCAAATTTGCAATATTTGCGATAGTGATGATCAGGATATAGCAGGAAGTCTAAAGAATTACAACAAAAAATTGAGTTAAAATGTGTTTACACCACTGTACCTACTATTCCTCACTATAGAAGGCAGTTTAAAATGGTCTTTAGTGGCATTGATTTTAATTTCATTTATAAGAAATTATTTTATTATGTATACATAAAATAATAAATACCAGTGGTCAAGTTAAGGGGCATAATGTTGTCCTAATGTATATCACCTGTAGTACACATAATATAAAAATTATAATAATCATGTGAATATAGTTACCATAAAATGTTAACATAGTAGTGTTTTTTAACATTTCTCCCACAAATATCTCCTCTGAAAAGAATGCTGAAGGAGAACTGAGAAGACCTATATTTAAGTCAGAGTTCTGACACTTTCTAGGTGCATGACAATGGGCAATCAACTAACCTCAGTTGGTCTTAATTTTTTCATCAACAAAATGAAGGAAATAGACTAAAGACTGCTACTGTCATACTTGGCTTTGAAGCTCTATATCAATCCAAATATACAGAAGAAGGTTCAATATGGATAACATTTCTTATATATGGTGAACAAATTATAGATTACTAAAATGCTGAAAACTAACAATTGAATTATATAATAAACTCTTAGAGATGCCATTAAAAACCAATAGGACAAAATTTAAATTCACACAATACTTAATGAGTGCCTGTTATGGGAAAACAGCAATAGCAACAAAACAAACTATAGAGGATATTATAGAAGACAGATCAATAGTAAAAGGTCATGTTTGCAAAAATGACACTCCCTAGCTTCAAAGCATTTTCATCCTTTACCGATACCAGATGTTCAATTTTCTGCCATCAAGAATCTTGTTGAGAACTTACAAGAACCCATCCATGGTACATGGTCAGAAGCTCATTTTTATGTAAGAAAACCATCATCAGGATGATTCCACACAGGATGACTGAAACGTTCTGTACCACCAGCGATGTCTGGGCCACTGTACAGAGGAAGAAACAAAGTATTCACTAAACCAAAATGTCTTAGTGGGGCTGTTTTTGTCCACACATCAATGTTCTACACTAATGCATATGCATAATTACTACAAGATAAAAGAAAACCTTCCTGAAGTAAATCCTGCCTCACCTATTTGCAGTATGACCCAGTGGGTTATACCAGACTAGAAAAATTTGCAAACAAAATGATGAAAGACCCACAATTTTTTCTGTTAGTTGAAGTGTTCATAATGACCATATTTCCATTTATTCTCTTGAAAGTTTGCTGTCATAAACAGAACTATAGCATTACATAGATATGATCTATCTTTCAGCTCTTTGTTGCTTAAGCTAAAACAAGAACATGTAGGAGGTTATGAAGGAGGTTAAAGGAGGGAGTTATGGAATCCATAACCTCCTACATGGCAGGCTGAATCTGATAAGATGGTATGGATAAATAGGAAAGACATAAAAATTTGCCAAGAATAAAGAAGTAGTGTGTTTCTTTTGGCATACTAATGCTATTTGCCTTTCCTACAAAATTGTAAGCTACACTCTCTAACACAGAAAACAGAAACTCTCTTAGAGTGAGGCAGCCATGTAGATAAAGCACTGGAGTGAAGACAGGTAAGAATACCTGGTAGTTTTTCTCTGCCACTCAATAGGTAGATGATCCAGGGCAGGATACCTAATGTCTCTTACACTTGTGTCTATAAGGTGAGGGTGGTAATACTTGTCTTCCATATTTTATGGGGTCATAATGATGCTTAAATAAAACACTTATGAAAGCACTTTGGAAAATATAGAGAGTTGTATATGTTAGGGATAATTAGAGCTCTTGTCTTCAAGCATAGCAAAGCTCATCCTGGCTTGGAAGGCCATATCAAAGACTCAAGACAAAACAAACTGCTTTCTGAAAGCAGTCTGAAATAAAGTCCCAATATATAACTCATTCACTCATTCATGCATGCATGCATTCATTCACTGTATAAGGATTAAATATCAAACTGAATGAGGTTCTTAGCTTTCAGGACCCCACAGATCTGAAGGAGGAATGATATGTGAACAGACAATTATATCAGTATAAGTACAATAGCAGTGGTATTAACAAAGCCTCATGAGAGCACAGAGGAAGAAATGGTAAATCCAGCCTAGAAACAACATAAAAGATTTTTTCTGGAGAAAGAGTCTTGCTCTGTCACCCAGGCTGGAGTACAGTGGCACAGTCATAGCTCATTGCAGCCTTCAGAACCTGGGCTCAAGTGATCCTCCTGCCTCAGCCCCCCGAGGACCCAAGACTACAGGCAAAGGATGCCACCAAACCTGGCTAATTTTTTTTTTTTTAATTTTTTGTAGAGATAGGGTCTTGCTATGTTGCCCACACTGGTTTCAAACTCCTGGGCTCAAGCAATACTCCCACCTCAGCCAATCAAAGTGCTGGCATTACAGGCATGAGCCCCACCTGGCCATGGAAGATTTTTCATGTATTTTCATAAACATATAAATTGATTATATGGGATAAGATTGCTATCCTAACATACTCTATTACATCCAACTCATCATTCTTTCCTAACTGATGACTGCAGTGCTCAACAATCATAAGGTTAAATGTTTCTATACATAATATTCCTATGTTCCTATGCATAATGATGTAAATAACTAGAATTTTTTTCCTAGGTTACAGAACTTTTTTCTGTATGTGTCTAGTCTCCAGTAGTTTACTAGTAGTTTCAAGTCCTAGAAGTTGATAATCCTGTTGTTCCATATCCAGGAGCAACTCAGAGAAACTAATGCTATCTCAATCTTTCCTCAACATCTAAGACTACATGGTCAGGTCTTGACATTATCAACTGAGCAACTCAAGAAAGTTTTACCCTGATTATCCACATTGCCTTCATATTCTGAATAACTGAATTGCTCAATCACTTTCTCTCTTTCCTGTATAAAATGAAATGATTTCAGTATTAATGCTTAGAATAAATGTCAATATATTATTATTTCTTCTTTTTCCCTAAAACATTTATAATTCAGCTTGCTGTGATCCAGGGTTAGTTATTCTCCCTTGAATATGTATTTAGTTTTCAATTCCTTATAGATACCCTTGTATGAAACACCATAACCAGAGGACAGATGTAAAAATTGTCCTAGGAACATTACACTGCTAAAGAGACTCCAGTGCAAGTCATGGTAAGAAAGGAAGCCAGAGTTAAGCAAACTTTTTTGTTTGTTTGTTTATTTATTTATTTATATATTTTGGAGATAAGGTCTCCAAAATACTCTGTCATAAAGCTAAAGTGCAGTGGCACAATCATAGCTCACTTCAGCCTCAAACTCTTGGGCTCACACCATCCTCCCACCTCAGCCACCTGAGTAGCTAGGACTACAGGTGCACCCCACCATGTCTGGCTAATTTTTTTTTTTTTAGATATGGGGTCTCACTATGTTGTCCAAGCTAGTCTTGAACTCTTGACCTCAAGCAATCCTCCTGGCTTGGCCTCCTAAAGTGCTGGAATTACAGGTGTGAGCTACCGTGGGGCCCAGAGTTAAGCAAACTTTTAATGTTTAACATAGTTCTTAGCAAAGTGCTGCACGGTTAATCATTAACATCTGAAATTTATAAACAGCCAAAGACACAAAAAAAAAATCTATTAAGCCAATGTCCTGGAATCCCAATCTTGTGCAGAAGCCCCAAGACCTTCAATGCAGAGGTGCTGCCACCAATGCCCCCATCCCTCAGGTGTGGCATGTAGACACTCCCTGGGTCAGTCATAGTGGTTTCTCTGTTAGTTTGTTGTTCCCTCTGTTACTGAGGTAGCTCAGGAACCAGTCTCATGAATACAATGGCTCAATTATATAACAACACTCACCTTTAAGCCTGGCATTTTTATCTACCCAATCACCAATGATGGCTCCCAGGACCAGAACAGACCCTGCCACCACCAGCCCGTAGACTGCAGTCAAGAGGAGGTTGTTTCCATAGAGCTCTACCAGAAATACAGACACTGCAAAGTGCCACATCCGATCTCCCTTGAATAAGAAAAGAGGAGAAAATGCTTTGATGAAATATTTTTAGTTACTATTTAATTGTACTCAGGAAGTTGTTTCCTTATCAAAAGGGCACTTTCTGGCTACATCATGAGACTTTCAAAGTCAATAATTACTCTATGGATTGAATACTGGTCAGATGTTAAAACTGTTCATCCCAGCACAATGGAAAATATTCTTACCCAATTATTAAAAGAACTCGAAAAAGCATGATATTAATGAAACACACATATTCCTTATCATTTTAGGAAAAAATGCGTTTTCCAGACCCAAGATGGCTTTTTGAGACAAAACCTGTTCTCTTGTTTGCCTCTTTTCTCCTCAGGCCTGGAATTTGCCTATGCTGACTGGAGAGGAATAAAGCAGTCTGCTACTGAACCAGAGCTAAATGACAGTGCAACACAATGACAAATATTAGTATACCTTGAACATCAAGAAAAAGCCAGGTTTCCAATTTGTATAATGATAGGAATGGACAGTTCATTCTATGATCTCTAAAGTCTCTTTTACCTCTAACATTAGAAAATATATGCTTTATTTCATAAAGCAAATAAATTTCAGTCATAAAACAGCAGAGCAATCAGAAAGATGAAATCAGTAAGGGCAAATTCTGGTACCACATAAATGAAGATGTCAGAAATAAACGCCTAAGTAGTTATTTTAACATTTTTAGTACAGATGGATTTTGAAAAGGGAATGAAAACTACTTTTCTTCATAGAGATTCTAGAGCATATAGGGAATTTTAGAATTCATTACTGTGAAATGTGCTATAAGTTTAACAGAAACTTTTCAGAGTTGGGTAATTTAAAGTATAAAAAAATCTGTAATGAACTTTATTATGAGATTTTAGACTCCATCCCTGAATTCTGAGGTTAACAGTAAGGACAACAATATTCTGTCATAATTATCTCTGGGAATCATGATAGGAAACCAAGCTTCCAGGCTGGGTTCCTCATGGATTTGAGTCTACGTGGAAGTACTTACACTCCTGGTTCTTCCCAGAGTCTGTTAACATCCTCATAATAAATTTCATGTATTGGAAGCAAAGTACTATCCTGGTATGTCAAATGATTTAAAAAAATTAATAGAGGTAAGATAACAATTTTATGCATTCAAAACTTAAATTGATGCAGACTAGCAATCATTTACAATAAACTTTGTGTAGAACAGTAGTTCTCAACTGGGGATGGTGTTATCCCCCCACATCCCCTCCCTTAATCATTTGGCAATGTCTTGGAGTTTTTTTGGGTTGTCACAACTGCAGAGGGACTGTAGACTGAGCTGTCTCTCAATCTTTAACAGGAAAAGCGAATTTAGATTTGCTTAGAATAAAATGGGATAGGGAGATGGAAGGTACTTTATCCTAATCTCTATTCCTCTGAATAGCTCCCAGGGAAGATAAAAACACATAAATGCCCAATGATAGGCTCCCTCTGTGAGTGAATCTTCTCTTTCTTAACATACAGGATAAGAAATACTATTCTAATACTGTTGCTTCTTTCTTTTTTTCTTACTCCTATGTTTTTCCTCCCAAAATTTGTTTTAGACTCCTCTAAAGCACACCATCAAAACAAGTACTATTAAATGAAAGTTTTTTCTCTTGCTTATACCTACATGGCATGCCACCTCCTTGATGAAGAATAAAATTGCTCTAGTTACTCCAATTTTCAATGAGTTTAGGCTTTAAAAAGCAACAGATTCTATGCCCACAAAAAGCCCATAAATTGGGTAAAGTCTATGTAAACATGGACCAAGTGCCCACCCATTCCTTCCTTACTTCCATTTCCTGCCCTCCCACCTACTCTCAGTGTGATGACTTGTTTACGTGTCTGTGTACCCTGACTGCACTAGAAGCTGAAGGCCAAGTGAATGTATGAATTCACACCTGTGAATACATGATCATAGTCATTAATCCACTTAATAAATACTTATTGAGCTTGAGCCGCTACTATGTACCCAACACTATTACAAGCACTAGAGCTTCGGAGGTGCACAAAAATCACAGTCCATGCTTTCATGTAGCTCACATTCCAGTGAGCAGAGACCAAACACAAATCTAGCACAGGCCAGGTGGTGGTAAGGGTACTATCAGGAAAAATAAAGCAGGATGGGGCTGGAAGATGGCCTTTTGTAGAAGTGGTAACAAAGACCTCTATAAGCAGAGTGAGGCCTGCAGGAAGTGAGGGATAGAGAAACACAGACGCACTGAGGTATAAATGGAGACAGTCCATAGGATAAAGATATAAGATATAAGCAACCAGTCCTTCTTTTTCACTGCCTTACACTTTAGTTATCTTTTTGTGATTAGAAACATTTTTTCAAACCCATAGTAAATTACAATCTCCTTGACAACAGGATCCACTTCTTATATTAGTTTGTATTCTGATAGTACAGAGTAAAATGTATTGCTCCATTGGCACGTAGAAATGAAATCTTAAATAAAAAGCATTCAACCCCACACAAAGCTAACCTGAGATAACCCACCCTAATGCCCTTCTATGTTCAATGTGGAGGAAATCATGATTTGGCAGGGCTGGCAGGGAAATGGAGAAATAAATACGCATACGTATATACATAGGTATATACATATATACAAAAACATACATGTTTTGTTGTAAGAAAATCAGAGTGCCATATAAGAGACAAAACACAAAAAGTAGAATTACCTAGTGTTAGCATCCCTCTTTAGTACTCCTTTGCAGTGAGAAGTAAAAAATCCACTAAACCTTAAATGGTTGTAGTGTCAGTTGTCTTTTTAATCCAACTTCCTCACAAGAACCTTCTTTGCTCAATTTACTGTAAAGTTGGGATATGCAGCTGTCACCTTTCTTATGGGACTTTTAATTAACATGACAAAAAGTCCTCCTGGAACAACCACAGTTCCACTTTTTTTTTTTTTTTGGCAAATATGACCTCCCAACCTATTAACCAAAGGTCACATAAACTTTAATCAGTATTTGGAAGTGAGGTACTTTTTTCCTCAAAGCTAGGTCCAGACCATTCTCCAAGCTGAGAATTTCAGATACTATTTCCATCACCTGTTATTAATACTTAATATTTACTGAATTAAATTGGAAGAACAAACTATTGGTTTAGGTTTATTAAAGGCTGTTTCTCTAGGTTTCTAGTTGGAATCATTGGCTATTGGAATTAAAACAAACTCATACCAATTCTACTTTGTTTACACATGCATTTGCAAAGTCATCCCTGTGTAAGCATCTGGGAAGATAGGAGCTCACTTTTCTAAAAAGTCATCTATGAATTGCCATTTCTTAGAGATTCAATAACATAGCTTAATAATTTCCTAAGGGTATAAAGTATAGCTTTTCTCATACAGTGGTTTCCATTCATGTTTTGACAATGATCCAATAGAAGCTTTCAACTTAAAAAGAAAATAACATTCAAACACTTTACTCTCCAAATTCTTTCTCTTAATTTATGGTTCTTTTTAATTAAGTATCACTTATGTGACATGAACAGAATGTAGACAGATTTATTGGAATAATAAAAACAATTGTTTAATTTTAAAGATTCTAATCATCTTTAATTAAACACACATCCAGTACCCTTCTGGGATTATTATTTTATGGGGGAGTTAATGAAGGAACCCAGACCCACAGAAACACAAGGACTCTTCTGATATTCTGAGACCACATAGAAAGTCAGAGGGAAAATTGTGAATTAGTTGTTGATTTTCAGTGAGTGATGAATTTTAAGACAGCCTGCGACGCCCCACAATCATCAAACTACAGACAACATCTTTAAAGACCAGAATTTTTGTCACTCAGATATTTGTTCTTGGGGTCATTTATATTTAAATTAACCTTAGATGCTATTAGTAGTCTAAGTCAGTCACTCTACCATTCTACTTTATTTTCATAGTGCTGCACGCTGGAACTAAATTTTAACAAAAGAATAAAATAGAGAAATATCCTAAAATGCAAAAGAATAGAAGATATATGAGACATCCATCTATTCTTAGTAGCAGATATGACCATTTATTAAGCCTACTAATGCATTATACAATTTATAAACAAAGCAAATATTCCTTGCTTGTTAATCCTGTCTTTGGATAGTTGTCAATCTATATAACATACCATAACCTGATAATTAAATAGCATTAACTAACACTCACAGGAAAATATCTTTTGTGAGAAATAACTTTTTTGTTAAAGCCTGTGTATTTGGATGATTTATTTCCTTTAAGTGCATGACAAGTTGGCTTAATACGATTGGCACAAATGAAAGGAAACAAAATATTGTGTAACTATGTTGTAAGAATACACATTCTCACTTACCCAGGTAGAGAGAGAATGACCAAGGTAAAGAAGGAATTTTGCAGATGTCAGGTATTTTGCTAAGGATCCTGCAAAGACATGGGTGGGGAGAAGGAGGGAGCAAGGGTGGGGGGATAAAAAGTGAATGTAGTCACTTGAATGAGCTGAGATTAGAATGCTTATCCATTTGTTTTCATTAAAGCATGATTATTAAAAACTACTTTGGGTGACAAACCATGTACATTTATCAAGTCACCTAATGAACGGATGCATTTGGTTTACTTAATACATTTCACTTAAATTCAGCATGATCTATTGGTCAATAACTGCCTAACTTCCCATAAAGTGAAGAAACGCTTGTTTCAACATTTTTCTTTTCTGGTTGTTTTTTTTTGTACACAAGGCAATCTAAACTGCCCAGCCTACTCCATCAGTGCCTGTGTGCAAGCCCTTTTCCCACACCTTGAATTTCCTTTCTTCCTTAACCTCCACCAAATATGACTGAAAAGATCTTTTACAAAGCAGTACGGTTAACAGTGGAGCCACATTCCTCCAAAACCTGCGCAGAGTTGCTTGCCTCCAAAGCCCAACCTGTTTCCAACCACATGCATTCGGTCAACGCAACTCACCACAGCATCCTCCCTGGCGGTTTTGATCTCTTGCCCTGGACATGACACCAGGCGACCCCGCTTGCTCTTCTGCTGCTACTGTTGCTGCTGCTGCTCTTTCCGAGGTGCTTGTTAACAGGTGTGCAAAGAACTGGATATAGCACCGCTAAAAACACAACAGCCTTGTGCAAGAAGACTGCAACGACTACGATGGCAAAGAACAAAAGAAAAACGGCCCGGGGGTCTTCCTTTTGTCTTCTTTCCAAACTTAGCTAACACTGTAGCTGAAGTTGGAAAGGAAAGCCTTATGGAAGCGGGTTGGGAGGCTCCACAGGCCGTCCGAGCCGTACCGGACGCCCCAGCTCTCGCCGCCGCCGCCGCCGCCGCGGTGGGCCGGGCCCAGCACTTATACCGAGCCGGGGGCGGAGCTCCCTCCCCTTCAGGGCCGCCCGGGCGTCCCCGCGGCGCGAGCCGGGGCTCCCGCCAACCCTGCGCGCTGAGCCGCCCTCCACGCCCTTCCCTGGAGGAGTCGCCGCCCGGGGCGCAAGCGCGCAGCTGGCCACAAACAACTTGCGCGGCCTGCGGGGACGTTCGCCTCCAGTAATCCCCCTCGTCGAGTTTCCTGCCCTCTGGGAAGCAGCGTGCGGGGCCCGGGCCGGCCGGGGACGGGGCCGGGGCCGGGGAGGAAGGTGCTCGGAGACGGCGGGAGCGGCGTGGAGAGGTTTTGCGCAAAATGAAGCGGCAGGTGCCGGAGGGAGCACTTCGCACCGGCTACCTGGCGGTTGAGGGGAAAGGGCAGCCGCTGAACAGCCTCTGTGCGAAAAGCCCTAGCCCGAGCTTGGAGAGTGGGGATTTTTTTTTAACGAAAATAATTTTTAATATAGGCATCTAAATAAATGTAATCCATGTCACAGAGGCTGCTTTCCTGGCTTTCCCATATCGGCCCTCCTGCGTCAGAGAATGTTTTTCCTTCCCAGGACTGCATAGCAGGGCTTCCCTCAAAGAACCAGAATCAAAGGGCAGGAAGGGGGCGCAAAGATCAGAGTGCAGCCTGTGAGGAGGAGTAAACGGGGGCTTGGTAAGGTGGAGTCCCGCAGCGAGTTAGAGACCCACACCCAGCCCAAAACTGGGGTCTCCAAATCCATCCTGGAGATACAAGGAGGACGCGACAACCCAAGCAAACCCTTCACCGTCATTCCTTCTCCCTCCGTGCCCTCACCCCGCCCCCACGCGCGTCCCTCCCCCACCTATCCTCCAAATGCCCAGCGTGTGACAGGCAGTTACCAGGAATACCGGTTATCCCAGTTGTGTCCCTGGGTCTGTCCCTGTACAGATAAACCATTCAGTGGCTCTTGGAGGGGGAGGTGAATGGCTCTAAAGAACACCAGACTTTAAGCCTTGGGTGACTTGGCCACTTTTCTCCCCGTGTCCCGAAACCCCTGGGGCATACCGGCCCCTTTTGCCAGCCGGTGGTTACCTTACCCTTCTCAATCTCGCCAAAACCCCGAGAGTGGATCCTACACATTGAAACTCCAACCAGACTCCACAACTTGAGCACAGGCCGGACTGACACCCAGTCGTGAAGGGAGCCACGCATGAATATATGGCCTGTATCTGGACTCGCAATCAGGAGCCCCAAAGGTCTACGGGTGGGTGCAGCTGGATCGGTTGGGATGTGGTCTGGAGGGTAGAGATAGGGGATTTACAGTTTAACTACTGCTCTTAACTGCGTTTTCTTTTTCAAGCCCTCTTTTTTCCTTTCTTTCACACACTTTCAAGTTCTTTCTCTTCATTCATGGAGGTTTTGTGTTTGTCTGTTAAAGTTGGAGAATAGGCACATGTATCCTTGAGAAGGAAACCAAAGTACACTAAGATGAGGGACCTGGGAAGGAGGAAACTGGTAAACTAAGCCACTCCACATTATGGAGATCGCTTATTAGAGAAGAATTTTGTTGATAGGTTCTCAAGCAAGGCACAAAGGATAATGACAGTTTGCACGTTTGCCACAGCGTTGTCTCAGCTACAAGGATCACCAAGTGCTTTTCATTACTTATGCCATAGGATTGTGTTATGTTGTCCCCAACTTCCAGGTGGCTTAAAAAAGTTTCAGTTGGTTAAAAACAATTTACTTCCCATTGACACTGCCTGAGACATATTTGTGGAAATAGTGGCTAAGTCAAGGTATACCTCAAAATGTGATATGGAGTCTCTGTTCTCCATTATCACCAAGGAGTCCCCAGAAGCCAAACAGAGAATGTTATAAAGAACAGATGGGAGACCACAATGAAGCAAGTAGGAAAGCAAGATCCATACATCAAAATCAGTGAGTGTTTGAGCTTGGGCAGGGGAATCCTGACTTCTAATTATGGGAATAGTCAAGATATACTAGTTGGGGGTTCATGAAATAGAAAGTTATTGAAAATGAAAATAGAATAAAAATCCTTAAAGTATGTACGAAATGCAAAATAACAGAATTCTTCTGGCCTTGACATTCTAGATTACAAAGCACCACTTAAGTCACAAGACCCTACCGGTTCTTCCTCCTCCCAAGAAAACATCTGACCAGTTGAAAATTAAGATTTCTTCCAAAAGTCATATGTATTTTTTCCAGAACACAGAATATACAACTTTCCTGTCAGTGTCATCATAACTAAGAAAGCCATGCAAGTTTTAAGTCAGTTTATTAAAAAAATACATGCCCTAAAGACCATTTTCCAATTCATTTTCAACATTTTTAAAAGTTTGACTAGGTTAACCAACTTTTTAACAATTTCAGCCAAAATAAAAGGTACATTGTAATTTAAAATTGATAAAAAGTGTTTATGGTTGGGAAATAAAAAAGATTTTATTACTTTATTTTTAGGTTGCTCTTTCACTTACCCGCCAGGCATCCTCAGTTTCCTCTGCAGTATCTGATGTGCTCACCAGGACAAAGGCAGAATAAAGAATGGTCACTATTCCACTGCTCCGAAGAAAAAAGTAATAGGGTTATCACCAACTATTACAGGAAGAGCTCATATCCAAGACAGAGCTTCTGTTGGGTGTGAAACTTTTTACTCTAACTTAGGAGCTATAAAGCCACATTTCCATTCAAAAGCCTTTCTCAATGTTACAGGCAAATTTCAAAAACTGCTCGACATTTCTATAACCTCTGACAGACTGAACCCTTGAGAAATTTAATTTCAGACACCACCTTTAAGTTATAGACACCTTATTGGAATATGTGTCCTCCCAGGTCTTCATTTTGTTTGAATATTTCAAATAGCTTTGACCTTGCAAAGTTTCTCATGAATGCTGACTCTCATTGTGAGCACTCCCTCACTTGCTTTCTCTCTCTCTCTCTCACACACACACATGCAGTAGTCTGCAATTTCTAGTTGAAAAATTAAATGCAGAATTCAGAAGATTCCAAAAGAAATATACTCCTAAGGCAAATCCATAGAAGATAGAAAGCATTATTAGTTGTTTTCAGGGACTGGGTGGAGAGGAGAATCGGTAGTGACTGCTTAATGGGTATGGGGTTTCCTTTTGGGGTGATGAAAATGTTCTGAAACTACATAGTGGCATGGATGTGCAACATTGTGAATGGACCAAAAGTCACTGAATTGTATACTTTAAAATGACTCAAATGGTAAATTTTTATGTTATGTGAATTTTACCTCCATTAAAAAATAAAGAAATACGTTCTTAAAAGGAAAGTTTGCCATTTTTCAGTAATAGTGTTGATTGCAATAATTGTAGGCCAAATATGGTCTCAGGAGATCTTAATCAAATAGAAAGAGCATGTGTAAAGAAGAAAAGAGAAATCTTGTCCATCACATTGACTGGAAACTAAAACATAAATCAAGTTAACTGGCCAGAAAATACATACAAATTCCATTTAATAAATGTTTCAGCCTTTCAACTTTTTGCCACAGGTCATTTCTTTTGCTATCAAACCTAACTCTCTCATATTATAATACAACATGAAGTCTATTCTTGTGTGTTCCGAATTCAGTAAAGCACAAGAGAGACACTTGGTATCTCCACAACAATATCCCCTTACATTCTCAATTGCTCAGCTTTGCCTTCCTCAGTCTATATGAATAGGGATAGATTTCTCAAATGTTCAGGCATTTTAATTGGTTTTCTTGGCACCCTTTTCAATTGCTGTTTGCTTGCAAGCCCCTCACAGAAAATAGCACAGAGGACCTCGTTCATCTAAACAGAGGTCCCATTATATGTTCTCATATCCTCAAACTTCTGTCTCAGATAATCCACACTGTATACCTGTTTCTTTTTTGTTTTGTTTTGTTTTCTTTTCTTTGCTCTTTTCCTTTCTTTTTGTAAGATGAGGTCTTGCTATGTTGCCCAGGCTGGTCTCAAACTCCTGGCCTCAAGCAGTGCTTCTGCCTCAGCCCCCTGAGTAGCTGGGATTACAGGTGCATGCCACTGTTCCCAGCTTGCATACCTGTTTCTGAGCAGCACCTTGAAGCTGAACCCTGCTAAGTTGGCCATACACTTACATTGATGAGGTTTACATTTTGCACTATTGGCAAAAATGTCAGAGTTCCTTAATGTTTCATTTAGGACATAGTCCATGTGTCCAGTGCAAGAGTCCCTGTTTTCCAGCTCCTTCCCAACCCCAACCTCTTAGTGGTATGATCATTATGCCTGCTCTTCTGTTTTGTTTTGGGTTTTTTTATTATTATTATTTCAGTAAATACTACTTCTATACTGCTGATTTTTTCCCTTACCTAGTCTCATAAAATGCCCAGTTATCATAACCTGTCGATTATGAATGCAGCATCGTAAAAGATAATGGTGTCTCAAAGCCATAAAATCCTTAGACAATATCCCTCGCCTTGGTTCCTTGAATTTGTGCTCACACAAACCGATCGTGTAATAAGGAAAACCCTAGTAATATAAAGAAGACCTTTATCATGTGACCTGGACAAAGACATCTTCTCCAATGCAATGAGAAAATACTAATTAGATTATTTCAACATTAAAGAAAAGTTACAAATACAGTAAAAAGGCCCTTCCTAAGGATGCCTGTCAGAAATGTTTCACCACAGTGTTATCTGCATTGAGCCACGTATATAACAAAAGACATCATATATTTGGAGGACTATAGCAGTGCAAGATGTGAAACAAGGTGCTTATC
The DNA here is from genome assembly GCA_008086735.1 of Cheirogaleus medius. Classification (NCBI taxonomy): domain Eukaryota; kingdom Metazoa; phylum Chordata; class Mammalia; order Primates; family Cheirogaleidae; genus Cheirogaleus; species Cheirogaleus medius. The sequence goes on from VBSM01001562.1 coordinate 32,662,764, forward strand.
AGATATTATCTCATTTTATCTTCACAATACCCCTATTAAGCAATATTGTTGTTATCCCCATTGTACTCATAAAGAAACTGAGACTCAGAAAGGTTAAATAACTCACTCAAGGTCACTCAGAGAGGGGCAGAGCTAGGGTTCAAGCCTAAACTTGTCTGATTGCAAGGGCTTTGGTCTTTTTGCTTTGTTATCTTGCCTCTCAGCAATCTAATAACCTTGGGACAACATAAGTGAAGCCAATAAGCCAATAAATATGGCTTTTTCTCCCCGTCGGCTCCTTTAAAGATGAGAGGGACTCAGGCACCAATAGGGTCTTGGAAGTAACTTAGAGTTGATGATAGAGGCTGGCATAATACTGGGAGGCACAGTGACACCACTACCCCTTTGGTGGGGTTGGAACCACTGAGTACCAGGAGCTGTTGAAGAATTTCAGCCCACTGGCCAAGTCCAAGGGATAGTCCAGCCTTCTTTCAGAGTACTGTATTTCTATGAAATGGATAAAATAATACAAAATAGGTTTGTGAAAAGCTCGATTTTATATGTTCAGATATAAAAAGGAGAGACTAAGTCAAAAGGAAATATTTTGGAGGTTTTCCATTTTTATTTTTAGACTGCTTACTACTGGATTTTGTAATCAGTATTAAAAATGTGGGAGTTGGGGCTTTATAAAAAGGTTTTGTTATCTCAAAAATAGTCAAAAGGAATTTCTTGGCACTGTAGAGGGAAATAAGTGATAGAATTTTTAAAGGGGACATGATCAGTGTAGACTTTACAATGTTAAAGAGGTTATTTTTTGAGACAGAGTCTTGCTCTGTCACCTGGGCTAGAGTACAGTGTTGTCATCATAGCTCACTGCAACCTCAAACTCCTGGGCTCAAGCAAATTCTCTTGTCTTAGCTTCCCAAATAGCTGGAACTACAGGCACGCACCACCACGCCTTGCTAAATTTTCTATTTTTTGTAGAGAGAGGGTCTCACTGTAGCTCAGGCTGGTCTCAAACTCCTGGCTTCCCAGAGTGCTAGGATTACAGGCATGAGCCACCACACCTGGCCCAAGAGGTTATTTTTAAGCTATTTATAAAACAGCATTAGATTCAGATTTATTATTAGGAATAGGAGACAGAGTTTTCTATGGTACCAGAAGAAATGTATTTTTGAGAAAATTTTTATATTTAGAAAATGTTCTACTGAGAAGACTAATACTTGCACAGGTCTTTCCAGTTTTCAATGTGCTTTCATGTTTTCTCACTCAATCCTCTAGTAACGGTACAAGGTCTTTGATCATAGACATTGTACCTCGAATCAACCCGAGGTTCATTGCCTATGAGTTCACAGACACCCACAAACACATACACATGGGCTGTGTGTGTATGTCCCATTGGAGATAGGAAATATTTTTAGTGACTGGGGTTAGTAATGAGGGGTATTATGGGTTTGGAAAGAGAACTGATAAGGAACACTTAAGAGGCTAAAGATAAAGCAAACAAAAGAGCAGGGTTTGGAATGGGCAGCACTGTGCATCAGAAACAAGCTTCAAATTAGAAATCAAAAGACAGAGTTCCATCTTTGCTAATAAGCAGCTTTGTGTCTTTGGGCAATTTATTTTACCTCTATCTAAAGTCTGTTTCATCATTTGTAAATGAAGGCATTAGTTGATCTCTGAGATCAGATTCATTTAAATTGTGATTCAATAACAATAGTTATAGTTATTATTTTCTTCTTAATGCTTTTCTATATAATAAGCATGTATTATTTTTATGATGAGTATTTATTATATATACAGAAACGAAAAGATTAATGTAAACTTTCTGAGGTTTTAATCCTTCAAACACAAAAAGGCTTTCTTATATCAGTTTATGCCACTTCAACCTTTGAACGGGGTTAACTGCAAATTTTCTTCAAGGAAACAAATACTAGTTAAATTAAGCTTTTAAAAATCTGAATTGCAGTAATCATTTTGAAAGCAATCTCAATATGTCTTCCTATCACGTATGATATTATTTCATTTAAGAGAAAAATGAATGATGGTTTTCTATTCCTAAGTGTACACTTGAATTGATTTCATTATTAGACCTCTGGGGAATTTTAAGGTTACTCATTAAGGAAACATATGATCCTTATTTATTTTCAGAGTGCTTTATCTGTCTACTGGATCCAAATATTCATAACCTGAAAATAATATCACCAGGTAAGGGACCTTGGTTTGGTAACTATTTTGGTGCTTCTGCACTTAAATTAATTACTTTTTGAATTGTTTGGTCCATCTGTTACCTGAAATGTAATAAAGGATATTTGAAGCTTTGCTTCCTGAAGAACACCGCATTTACGTATGAAGATTGATTTTCAATATATACCTAGAGAGTCGCTAAAAATATACAAAACAGGCTGCTAGAATTGATTGGCAAAAATATTTTTGAGGTTATCAATCCCAAAGAATGTATCCTTGAACTTTTAGGTTTCATTTGATTTTGGAAGTCCAGCTGAGGCTGGCTTCAACTTCTTCAAGGATTGTTTTCTTAGGTTTACCTGATCCTCCATCAGCACTGACTGTGAGTTTCCCCTTTTCCATCCCCACCCTTCCCTTTTGATATGCAGCAATGGCCAATTAGTATGCTGTGGCAAGCTCAGCACCCCATTTCTTGTGGTCACAAGGTGTGTGCTTTCTGTATAATCTACTTTGCATTCTCCTTAGCATTAACATGGATCTATCCTTTGCGGAAAAAAAACAATAATGAAGACACATTAGAAAACATTAATGTTTTGACTAATTTAAAACTGCAAATGAAAAACACCTAGACTATAATTTTCAGTTTATGAGGATGTAGGGTATCATTACATGAGTTTAGTCTCTTCTTAGTGCCAATTACTTTAGACATTTCTAATTTGTTTTTCCTTTTTATGTGCACTCTATTGCCTTTAGTGTAAATGTGGACTGAAGTAGAATGATGATTGTAGGTCAGCCCTTCATAGGCTGGACCATCTAAACTAAAGTTGAACTCTAAGGGTAAAATAATTAAGAAAAAGTTTGTATTGGTGTCACAGGAGCTTCTTCTGTAATACTTTTTTTAAAAGTCCCATTTCAAAAGCAGTTGACGGGTTCAAACAAGATCACAGCAAATCAAATGTATTCATCTACCTATTGTGAGCTTATAATGAGCTGGTGATTAGATATTTAGAAAATAATCCCTCACTAAAATCTCCCAAACTCCATTAAATTCATATCTATCTTCATTTGATTGTGCTATTTGGCCCCAGGGAAAATGTGGCATATTTTCTCTTTTCAAACTGTTCATGTTTTTTAAAGTACAAATATATGACAACTCGTCTGCTTTCTCTTGTTCACATATTCAGAGACTGCATGGCTCATCAGTGCCATTTGCCTCAGATTGCTTTGCAAACCACAACAGTATAGAAAAGCACCATGGTACAAATGTCTCAGATGTGCCCTGACTGTGCCTTTTGGCCAAATTAACTAATTATTATCTTCATATAGAAGATTAAAATAACTAACACTTCCATTTCTCTGCCAAACATATCTGTGCAAAGACAGTTTGGCTACACAACTAAACTTAAGAGTCCAGCCATAGATATAAACTGACAGTTTAACACACAGAGGAATAGGTAACCATTTCTGAGGTAAGTTTATAAAGATTACTGGTCAAAATATCTCTCTGATAAATTTCCCTACATATGTATGTCCAGGTTACCCTGAGTGTAAATATTGTTTATATTGTGCCTGCAAAACTCTGTCACCCCCTCAAGGGAAAGGAAACTTCTCCACTGGAATCCATTGGTTTTGAAATTAAAAGGAGGAAGAAGAGCCTTCTGGTATTTAATCTAGATTTTTTTATTGATACACAATGGTTGTACATATTTCTGGGGTACCTGTGTTATTTTGATACATGCATATAACGTGTAAAGATCAAATCAGGGTGACTGGGATATCTCAAACATTTGTCATTTCTTTATGTTGGGAATATTGCAAATCTCTCTTCTAGCTATTTTGAAATATATAATAAATTAACTATAGTCCCCCTCCTGTGCTATAGAACACTAGAACTTTTTCTTTCTATTTAACTGTATCTTTGTACCCCTTAACCAACTTCTCTTCATCCCCACCCCCCACCCTTCCCAGCCTCTGGCAACCACCATTCTACTCTCTATCTCCATAAGATCAACTTTTTTCAGCTTCCACATACGAGTGAGAGCATGTGATATTTGTCTTTCTGTGCCTGGCTTATTTCACTTAACAAAATGTCCTCCGGTTCCATCTGTGTTGCTGCAAATGACAGGATTTTATTCTTTTTATGGCTGAATAATATCCCATTGTGGATATATGCCACATTTTCTTTATTTTTGTTTTACATTTTTTTAAATTAATAGACTTAATTTTTTAGAGTGATTTTAGGTTTGCAGAAACACTGAGCAGAAAGTAGGAATCTATTTTTTGAGCAGAAATTCTTGAGAGCTCAAGAAATTCCAGGGCCGGTTGTAATAGCTGGATTCCTGTTCTGACAAGCTTGTGTATACACCAATAGTTTATAACCAAGTGTAAATTAGTACCCATCAAATCCATGAGTGATACATTTTGCTTTAAATCACAAAGCAAATTACAGGATGCGAAGCCCATGGATGTGGAGGGCCTACTGTACCTACCTCTTTGACATTTCCATACCATAGTTGCCATTAGTGTCCCCCAAAATGTCCATATTACTTTCGGAATTTTAAAAATACAATCTAGGAACTTCCCAGCACAGAGCTCGCCACCATTTCTTCTAACTACAGTAGGTCCTGTGAATCAACATTAGACAACTGGTGCCATTCAAAATCATCCGGATTGACAACCCTTAGGATTTCACTGATAAGCAACTCATTGGCTTGACAGTCATCCCCAGGGCCTGACTAGAGGATTTTATCCTTTTTGAATTCACAAGCAGAATTTCTTTTAAGTGTCCTTAAAATTGTTTGTGAGAAATTTTCAGTTTGTTGCTTTCAGGAAGGTTTCTGAAGTAGACTTCAGTATATACATTCCCACTTAAAATGTATAAGAGTTCCCTTTTCTCCACATCCTCACCAGTGTTTGCTATTTCTCATCTTTTTGGTCAAAAAGATAATAGCCATTCAAGCTGGGGTGACATGATATCTCATTGTGGTTTTGATTTGCATTTCCCTTATGATTAGTGATGTTCAGCATTTTTTCATATACCTGTTGGCCATTTGTATGTTTTCTTTTGAAAAATATCTATTCAGATCATTTGTCCATTTTAAAATTTGGATTATTTGTGGGGTTTTTGCAGTTGTTTGAGTTCTTTGTATATTTTGGTTATTAATCCTTTGTCAGATGGATAGTTTGCAAATATTTTCTCCAATTCTGTAAGTTGTCTCTTCAATCTGTTGACCGTTTTCTTTATGTGGAAAAGCTTTTTAGCTTGATGTAATTCCACTTGTTTATTTTTGCTTTTGTTGCCTGTGATTTTGAGGTCTTACCCAAAATAAATCTTTACTCAGACCAATATTCTGAGGCATGTCCCAGTGTTTTCTTTTGGTGGTTTCATAGTTTCAGGTCTTACAATTAAGTCTTTAATCTATTTTGAGTTGATTTTTATATATGGTAAGAGATAGAGATCTAGTTTAATTCTTCTGTATATGGACATCCAGTTTTCCCAGAACCATTTATTAAAGAGACTGTCCTTTCTCCAATGTATAATCTTAGCACCTTTGTTGAAAATGAGTTGGCTGTAAATATGTGGATTTATTTCTGGGTCCTCTGTTCTGTTCCATTGGTCTGTGTGTCTATGTTTATGCCAGTATGATGCTGTTTGGTTTACTAGAGCCTTGTAGTGTATTTTGAAGTCAGGTAGTGTGATGCCTCCAACTTCGTTCTTTTTGCTCAGGATGGCTTTGGCTATTAGGAGTCTTGTGGGTCTCCATATGAATTTTGAGATTGTTTTTTATGTCTGTGAAGAATGTCCATTGGTATTTTGATAGGAATTGCATTGAATCTGTAGATCACATTGGATAATATGAACATTTTAACAATATTAATTCTTCCAATCCATGAGCATGGGCTATCTCTCCACTTTGTATGTGTCCTCTTCAATTTCTTTTATCAGAAGTTTATAGTTTTCCTTATATAGATCTTTCACCTCTTTGGTTAAATTTATTCCTAGGTATGTTATTTTTTTTGGTAGTTATTGTAAATGGAATTACTTTCTTGATTTCTTTTTCAGTTTGCTCACTGTTGGAGTATAGAAATACTGCTGATTTTTGTATGTTGATTTTGTATCCTGCAACTTTATTGAATTCATTTATCAGTTCTAACAATTTTTTTGGTGGAGTCTTTAGGTTTTTCTAAATATGAGATTATGTAGTCTGTGAACAAGGATAATTTGACTTTTTCCTTGCCAATTTGGAGGCCTTTTACTTCTTTCTCTTTGAATGTAATTTTATTTGCTGACTCTGCTGTTAAGAAATGAAACACTGTTTTATAAACTATTCCCATGAACAAATTCCATACAGAGTTAACCTAGCAGTCTATTGACCCAAAATTCAGACTCTGACTTTGGGACAAAAGGATAATTTATAGAAGATCATAGTGTTTTTCCTCCTGTTTTCAACAAGGTGGTATGGCATAGTAGAAGGACATGCTGTTTGACACTAGTTGACCAAGACTCTCCTTATGAATTATGTGATTAGGTTACATAACTCTCTGAACTTCAGCTTCCTTTTCTGTAAAATGCAGATAGTAACATGTCTTTGCATAGTTAATGTAGGCCCAATTGAGATACCACAAAGGTAGTGCCTGGTAATTGGTAAGTTTTCAAATGTTAATTTACTTCTCATCAGAAATTTAGGGACAAACAACTTAGAAAACTGTTGAAGAGCTATCTTTTCACTTATCTCTACATTTCCTGAATCTGTGTTTTGCTTTTGATAATCTGGAACCATTTTCACACCCCATCTGAAAAAATATTCCATTTGTTTACATTCAGTATTTTATTTGCCTTAAAAATTCATTTTTGAAACTTTCAGAAAACAGCCCTCTTTAGAGTGCCCAAAAGTTATGTTCATGCTCACTCATTCTCCATCTTTTATAATTTTATTGACTTCAATCATTCCTCTTTCATGTTTACTAGTTAGGGATCAGCAATGTTTGAAAAATTAAGGGCCAATCTTCCTGATCAATTAAAGAGGTAGGTAGTAGTGACAGGCCAAATCTCCTCCATAATTTCACAAACAAGTAGCAGGTAGCAAATGCACGCAGACCACCTGCCCTAAGGTGAGAAGGGGAAGGGGGGATATAAATTAGCCACTAAATAACTGAATAACTGGGGCCAGTTCAATCAAACTGTAGGAAGATGTGTCTGTCTTGCTTAACATTATGTCTCTGGTGCCTAGCACAGTGCCTGTTTACATAGCAGTTGCTTAAGAAATGTTTGATGACTGACTGAGCAAATGGATTCCATTGAAAATCAACTCATGTATAATCACTGATAATGTGCTGTAGGTTACAGAGGCCTTGTTATACCTGTTAGGAACACTTTCAGTTTTATGTTAGAATACTCACCCAGTAGTTGCTTAACAAATGAGTTTTCCACCCCCATACAGTTTGGAAGAAGGCATTTGCAGGTGTTTTGACTGAGTGGCTCTATGATTTCTCAGAGTTGCAAGATTGTTGCAGGACTCTCATGCATCATGTCCTTCTATAGCATGTTCAAAGACAGAAGTAGCTGGGTGAAGGGCAGAGACCTTCCTTTATAACCCCCTTCTTTTATGATGAAGGAAAATAATCCCCAGGAGACCCCTAGGGGATTTCCCCTTCACTTCATTGAACAAACTAGGTCACATGCTTGCTCGTAGGCCAGCAACTAGGACCACTTTCCTTGAGGGCATAGGATCTCCAACCAACACCTAAATAAGGGTGCTGTTAGCAAGGAGGAATTGTTGGAGGATGGCTTTTGCCATTCCCAAATTTATTGTGACATCAGAATCTCCTGGAGGTCTTGTTAAAACTCAATGTTCTTTTGATATTCCTTGGCTACAACTAGACATAGAATTGGTGCTTTTAGTTACCACTGCTAGAGTGAATGCAGAACTAAAGAAATGTTATTTAGTTAAAATGCCATGTATAATTCAAGGAAAAAGACTAATAATGCTTCTGAATTTTGATCAGTACCTGTGATTTTGCCAGCATTTCTTATATTTGCTTATATTTAAATGGGTTTTTGCCCTTCATAAAAGGAATAAAAATCTATTCCAACAAATAAAAATAAATTAACATCTTGACTCATTTTGGAGATTTGTTTCTTTTATTGTGAGCATAACAATATCTTGAGTTTGTGTTTGTCCTACTAATCTATGTCCACAAGAACAAAAAAATAAATCAAAAAGTGAAAAATTCAAATAGCTTTCTAATATTGTAGTATCATAGAAGACCTAGATACTACATCTAGTATCTAGTATCATATAAGCCCTCAAAATAAGTGTAATCCAACCTTACAACTTAATTTAGTTAAACTACTTGTTTATGAAAACACAAACTTGGTCTCAAGTTACTGTTTTCAGTTTAAACAAAGTATACAGTTTTAGAAAATAGTAATCCATAGAGTAATTATGACTTAATGTGTTTTTTTGCTTTGCAAGATTCTCCAAACTGTTATTTTTAGTAAAAACAGTGTTGTATAGTTTTTAGATATGTTGCCTTGGGTGATAGGCTTCGAACATCAAAAATACTAAAAATTGCCTGTGTCATGTAAGGGGTCTCAGATGAAGATTCCTCCAAAAGAAAGCACCTGTTTCCAGTAATTTCTGTATAAATGTTTAAGATTTTAATTTGGATAAGAAGGTTTTAAAGACATAATTTTCAATTCCCCATTGTAACTGCACCTCCAAATATATCTATATTTACACTTTATTAAAAACATATGTTAGAGTAAATATAACTATCAGACCAAAACACTCATCTCATTTCTCCTTTAAAAATGGCCAATACATTAAAATGAAAGGCTATTTACTTTTAAATGTTATATGTTGTATTATAAAAGATAACCACTAAAAATATCTTAAGTTATTCATAAGTGGGTCTTCCACAAGTTTGTGCCAAGTAATGTAACAAGCCATCATCATCAAATAACTTGTTTGACCACTGTAGTAAATATTAAGCATTTATTCAGATATGAAAGTGAAGTTTACAGGATGTAAGATTTTCCTGATAAGACTGGAACAATTCCACAGAATGCAGGATGGGTGTCACCCTTACAGTTTCCTAGTTAGTAGATTATATAAAATCTGAATAGTTTCAGATGTGGGTTTTTTCTTCTTTTACCTGTTTTCTCTCTCTCTCTTTTAGAACTTATTTTCCACACCACAATTGATTGGGTATTACATACGTGGAATCTATATAAGAGAATATTATTTCTGAATCTATGCTTATGAAATGAAGCCTATCTCCATCAACTTGTCAATTGAGTGTTAGAATCCCTGGCAATGGGTTTTTTAATTGATTAATGGGTTCATTTGTTTGTTTTTGTTTTTATTTTTTTGCCATCAGTATTAGTGATTTTTTTTTTTATATTTTTAAAAATAAGACACAAAGTCAAGGGACAGTTACCATTGCTCATTGAGCATTTAAAGTGGGATCTGAGGATCATAATTGTTATGGGTTGAATACTATTCACCCCCCCCACACACACCAAAAAATTCATATGTTAAAGTTCTAACACCCAGTACCTCAGAATGTGACCATATTTGGAAATAGGATCAATACAGATATAATTAATTAAGAATAGGTCATACTGGAATAAGGTGGACTCCCAATCCAATGTGATGGGTGTCTTTATAAAAAGGGAAAATTTGGACACAGACACACACACAGGAATAATACTTAATAACCTAGATAGCATCACAGATCACGTGATGCTAGATGGAGGGAGTATTAGAAAGCCTTCTTTTCCCTGGAAAGCAGTATGCCTCTCTGCAAAGTAAAGCAGCAGTATAAATCAGTATCCTTTGAGTTTAGCAAATATGATCTAGTCATAATAACAAAGATAATAGATAACACAGAACACTGGCTATGTGCCTGCCACTTCTCTAAGTACTTTACATTTATTCTCACAATAAACCCCATGAAGTAAGGATAACTATTATGACCCTTTTATAGGCAAGGAAACTGAAATTTAGAACCTTGGAGAAGTTCTTCACTAAGATTTTAAACCCGAGGCCTAAGAATCTAAACCTTTGACCAGTAATAATCCCCTAATGTGCTCTACCTTCTTATACCTGGCTTGAAATAGACAGCCTCACCAATCATATCTTCTCGGAGCAACTATGGGTGGGTAGCTCTCCAAGTTGTCATCTACCCAGCATCCACAAAGAGTAGAGATAATGTGAAATAGCACAAATATTTAGGGTGTGCAGATTATGTGCAATTTCGAGTTCACACTATTACATTACTGTTTTAGAAGTTGTATTCCTAAGATATCAGTTTCGTCAGCATGAAGTTCTTTCACAAGTAAGCATTAGATATTCAGACTGCAAGTATAGTCACTCATTGCTTAACAACAGAGGCACACTCTGAGAAATGCGTGGTTAGGTGATTTCATTGTTGTATGAACATCATAGACTGTACTTACACAAACCTAGATGGTATAGCCTACTACACATGGTATAGCCTATTGCTCCTAGGCTACAAACCTGTACAGCATATTACTATACTGAATACTGTGGGCAATTTTAACACAATGGTAAATATTTGTGTATCTAAACATAGAAAAGATAATATGTTGTGTTACAGTAATACAATAGCTCCTACAACATCACTAGATGACAGAAATTTTTCAGCTCCATTATAGTCTTACAGGACCACATCATATATGTGGTCTGTCATTGACCAAAAAGTTATTATGTGGCACATGACTGTAATTAAACTTTATCCATAGTGCAAGAAAGAGCCTTCACATATTCTTTGGAACCACGGTAACATTTCAAAATGTATGACTAAAAGTTAAATTTGAGGTGACTACCTTTCATCTATAATTATCCATATCTTTAATAGGTGAACTGAAAATAAACGCCAACAAAGTGTAAGCACAGAGCAGTTCCTTACATGTAATTTTTATCTTTGACCAACAAGATCTTTTTAAATTTTGTTACTCTGGTCAGAATAAGATTTTTTAAAGATCTAAGACTATAGATTTGGGCCTCAAGTATTCTGTTGTATTATCAAAGTTAAACAAATAAAGATCAATAAATCAAAATAGAGAGCAAAGCAATGTGGTGAAGTGAATGACAATCATAGAAATACTTAGAATCTTCAAATGGAACAGTTTTGGCACATATTTACTGAATGTCTTCAGTAAATATTTTTAGAATGAATGATTAATCATTTTTAAAGCTGTCAAAAATCACCTTTATTATTAAATACTTATTGTATAACATGAATTTATCTGACACTATATAAAATTGTTTCCCTTATTTTCCCTCTTAAATAGAAGAATAGTGCCTGGATAAAGAAAATGCTTAGAGTATTTAAGGTAGGATGCAAGGCTATATTAGGTAAGCACTCCAGCTTTCTACATCCATGAGAATTCTTTATAAACAAACAAAAAACATGAAGTCACAAGTCACTTACTTAGCCCTTCACCTAAGTAAGTATTATATTATCACGGCATAGATTTCAGGGGTGGCTGGAGAACTCAAGAGATAAGCAAACATTGTTCTCCTTTCTATGCTCAAAATATACACACTACAAAAAGCAAAGTAAAGGAGAAGAACTTAGTTTGCCTTGTGAAAACAAAAGAAACTGTCCATTGAATTTACCTTCTAATGGGATAAGTGAGCCATGTCTAGAAAGGTAGAGTGTAGAGAAAGCATTGTTGATTGGCTAGATAATTTCGTTGGAAGAATTTAATATTGAGGAAAAGAAATCTAGTTGCATAATTCTCAAATTGTCACTCAAGAAGAATATCCATGTGTAGTATAAATTTCTGATTAAAGAATATGCAATATAAATTACATAAATGTTAGCTGTTTCTATTATTGATAGCTGTATAATTTTTTTCTTTCCACATCTTTATGATAGTATCTTCCTACTTAATTGCCTCCTCAATAGTCTACTTACACCTAGCAAAACCTGAAGGAAACTTTTTAATCTATGTACAGCAAAAATTTTAATTACTTTCCCAACAAACATGGAAGGAAAAATCTAAGAGCAAGTCAACTAGGTGGGGGTGAAGAAAATCATTGCTGCTTAGGCTGATGTTTCTTTAGACAAGGTAAAGATTCTGGTCACCCCCAACATGAGGTAGAGAACAAGGAGGAGATAAGCAAAGGCCCATGACCTGGAAAATGGGAAGCCTCTGTATTTTATGAGCCTAAGCTTCACAGTAAAGCTTCATTATTCCATCTGAATTAGTACTTTAAATTCCCAGCATGATACACCCACATTCAAATGTAAGTCCAAAATACATTCCAGAGACATGTGTAACTATATAATCACCTCCTAATTATCCATGCTAATAGACAACAGTGGTAAAAACAACCCAAAATTACTTTTAAAAAATCATTTTAATTGGGCTACAGATATAGTATAGTAACAACATATGATATGAAAAATTGATGAGCAAGAAGAAGTACTACCTCACTATTGCTGTGATAGCTGTCACACTCATTCTTTTGAGAATTTTATGTCCAGCGTTGATGGAAACAGAAGAGATATAATGCATCCCTAAGAATAAGTTAAGGTCTGAGAGAATATGAAAAGTTGATAAGTATCCATTTCTAAGTCTCTTGCAGTCTAAAATTTAGAAATCTGTGTCTGGAAGACAAGGAAGTTAATGAGAGATCACCAGATTACCTATCTCAGAGAAAATGGAAAAGGAGTTTCATAAGAACTTTTGATCTTCAAAGTCAGAAATAAACAGAAGGGTTTCTTTTCTCCAGAATATATTGTTGTCTGCTTTGTCAAAGATCAGTTGGCTGTATATGGATGATTTTATATCTGGGTTCTCTGTTCTGTTCCATTGGTCTATGTCTCTGTTTTTGTGCCAATACTATGCTGTTTTGGTTACTATCACCTTTTAGTATAAAGTGTGGTAATGTGATGCCTCCAGATTTGTTCTCTTTGCTTAGGATTGCTTTGGCTATTCGGGCTCTTTTCTGGTTCCAAACGAAGTGTAGAATTATTTTTCTAGATTTGTGAAATATGCTGCTGGTATTTTGATGGGGATTGCAGTGAATCTCTAAATCACTTTGGGCAAAAGACATGAACAGAAGCTTTTCAAAAGAAGATAGACAAACGGCCAATGAACATGAAAAAATGCTCAATGTCACTAATCATCAGGGAAATGCAAATTAAAACCACAATGAGATATTGCCTTACCCCTGTTAGAATGGCTTTTATTAAAAAGTCCAAAAACAATAGATGTTGGTGTGGATGCAGAGAGAAAGGAATGCTTATACACTGTTGGTGGGACTGCAAATTAGTATGACTTCTATGTAAAAGAGTATGGAGATTTCTCAAAGAACTAAAAGTAGACCTACCGTTATCCAGCAATCCCACAATACCCAAAGGATCCAGCAATACCCAAAGGAAAAGAAGTCATTTTATCAAAAAGACACCTGCACTCAAATGTTTATTGTAGCACAATTCACAATTGCAAAGATGTGGAATCAACCTGAATGCCCATCAATTTATGACTATATTAACAAAAATGTGGTATATGTATACCATGGAGTACTTCTCAGCCATAAAAAGGATGAATTAATGCCTTTTGCAACAATTTGAATGGAACTGGAGAATGTCAAGTATCTAAAAAATGGAAAAACAAATACCACATGTACTCACTATTAAATTGGAACTAACCAATGAGCACACAAGTGCACAGAGGGAGGTAAAACTCAGTGGAAATCAAGCAGGGGAGGGGAAAGGAAGGGATGCGTGAAAACCTACCTAATGGGTACAATGAACACTATTTGGGTGATGGGCACACTTATAGCCATGACTCAAGCATTATAAAAGCAATCCATGCAACCAAAAACATTTGTACCCCCTTAATATTTTGAAATAAAAAATAATAAAAAGAAATAAACATGAAATAAATTTAGGAGTGGAATCTAAACCAGGGAGCATAGCAAGGGGCAAGAACCAACTGGCTTAGAACCAACTGGCTCAAGAGTAGAGGAACATTTATTATTTTAATTAAAAGAAGAAAAGTTATTTCAAAAGAAAGATGATAGCACAATTTATTTGTTAAGAGTTTAATATGTAAAAACTTTCAAAAGAGCATTTCTACTCATTCATATCAAAATAACTATAATCCCACCCCAATATCCACACACTTACAGTCTTTTTTTTCCTGTCTCTTCTCTAAAATTATACACATTTGTATTCTTAATGTGCGATACACAAGTAGCCTAAGCAAGTCTAGGCCTAAAACATATTTATCAGGTATACTTCATGACAAATTCCCAGGATGGAGCCAAGGTAAAACCCAAAAGGCTTCCCCTTCCAGAATGTGGGCAGCTGCAGGATGATTAAGTGAATGTGGAATGGCTATGAGTTTTTTGAAGGCAAAAACTAGGTTTTATTCATCTTATTGAGTAGTGACATATTACAGTTCTTGGTACATAGTAACTACTCAGTAAGTGTTGATTAGTTAATAAAGGTACACGTTACAGGTGTATAACCATAGGTAGCTACCTGGGGTGAGAATAAGTCACAGATCAAATTCAAATTATGTTGGCAACTTGCTCTGTGAAATTTTATGAGTCAGTTCCTGTCCATTTGATGATTTGGAAAGAGGCTGCCTGTTGGGATGTTTAATGTATCTAATGTATTGAAGTCCTCATATAAAAGTGCCAAATTACTATTATTAACTGAAGAACTGGTACTATATATTTACCAAGGTGTCTTTCATCCACACACTTGAAAGCACTTCCAATTATGGCAGATTACTGGTAACACTTTTCTAAAACCTTAACACATTTTAGGGATTAAAACTGTATTTCTAGTTCTCTTTTATAAATATTATTTTTCCTTGTCCCAGATGGCTTCACTGTAATTTCAACTTTTTAAGCTTTTCCCTAGCCTCTTACCTTATTTTAGTATTAATGAAATATTTACATAGAAAGTGTTATTAGGTAAAAAGAAATAATAGTGCAGGCCTTTAGACTCACTGTTAAATTCAAGGGCAATATGAATTTAACTGTTCATTGTACCTAGAGTCAGATAAATCTGAAAAAATCCTTTGCCATCATCCAAGACTTGCTACGTCTGGACCATCACTAGCCTTGGGAACATGGGTCAGATCTAGGGCTTAGGTAGCCCAGAACCACCATGGAACATCAATACTCAATGAAATAAACCTGTATCCTCAGGAATCCTTGAAACTCTTTTGGTTATTCTAGCAACTGAGAAGCTATCGAGACTGCCAACAGGACACACTCAAGGGCCACCTCTAACTTCTGCCACTTACATGCAGGCCAGCCTTGGGTACTCCAGGTGTTTCCAGGCATCCCTCTGAGGGTCACTTTTTTCTGTAGCACACAAAGGTCCAGTTCACAATTGGTGCAAATCTACCTGTCTTCACTGCTGAAAAGAAGAAAAATGCCAAGGTAAACCAAAGAAGGCGGGAGCCAGTAATAGATTCAAAAAACAGTTCTATCTGACAAGGCCCTTTACATTGGGGTATATTAGTAAAGCTTTCCCAAGTCTGTATTTAACATAAAACAATAATCATTTTGAAACTGAAACACATTTAAGCATTTAACATGAAGACTTTGGTGGGAAAAGAAAAAGTTGAAAGAGACTCTTTTGGAAATTTGGAAAGAACTAAATATATATCATTTCATAACAGTTGTTAAAAAACAGAAAACTGCATGATTGATGAAAATAAAAATCAATCTCCCCCTACCTTTCTGTTGCTGTTTCTTTCTGTTTCCCCAAAAGTATAAATAATTCTAACAGACCATTTGTAAATTTTTATTTTGAAATTAGTCTCCCAAATACATGTTTCATTATGTTTAAAGTCTTTTTTAATAAATATAGTTCTTATACTACTGTAGTTTACTTCAATAAGTAATAGTGGAGTGACTTCTATAAGTAGGAGATATACCAGCAATGCAGTATTACAGAGGGGACTAAAACACAGATTATAATCCATGACAATTATTCTTGGTTCCCAACCCCCTTCTCCTTTAAAATACAGGCAGGAAAAGCTAAAAATACACTTTCCCAAAGACCCTCACAGCTAGAGGTGGCCATGTGACACAATTTTGGCAGTGAGATATGTAAAGAGTCTGAGGGAGGTGTCTGAAACTTTTTTTCTTTTGTGATATAAGGAACAGATATGGCTAGTCCCAGTCCTTTCCCCTTTGTCCTGCCCTGAATGCTGATGTACGTGCAGCCTGGAGCTGCGGCAGTCATCTTGCAATCAAATGGGGACAAACAAGAGAGTGGCAGCAATGCTGGTCCTGACAACACTGAGCTGCTGATGTAATGTCATCAGCAACCTCCTCTCAGCTTTTGCATCATGTGAGAAAAATAAAATGCTTAAGCCACCATCTGAGTCTCTGTTGCTTAAAACTGAAAAGCATTTGTAACTGATAAAGAATTAATAAAGTATGTTTAAGTACACAAATAACCAATGGAGGTTCAAAGAAGGAAACTACATGAAGTAGGAGGAATTTAGGAAAGGCCTGAGAAAGAGCTGGGGTTTGTGATAAGTATGGAAGGCTAGGTTACAGAAGCAGGATAAATCTCATGTAAAGATTATTCTGTGAGCAAAACCTCTGGATACAATTTTAAATTATTATTATTTTTATTATGCCCTCTGTCCACAAAGTCATTTTCCTGCAGTTTTATTTAAGGCTAAGATTTGATTAATACATTTAATGCTATCAAATATTAATACATTCCCCATAATTTCTATAATATCACAAAAATAACTGATTTAATTTGCTATTTTGAGTCAAAACATCTCCCAAAAGTATAAATAATGAAGTATTTTGCAATTTTCAACTCTACATGAAATTATATTTTAAGTGCTGCTTGAGTAACTTATAAAGTTTATTTGTTTTATTTTTCTTTACTGTATTTTTAACCATAAAAACAAAAACATCCTAAGCCCATTTAGCCATGATAAATTATTGTTTATTTAAAAATAAAACTATCAGTAGCCAATGAGTCATTGTGCCCTTCACAAACCTGATTATTATATGCATATATTCTAAAAATAAATATAATAATGAGCTCCTTGCTTCTGTATAGATATGACATCAAAATTATAGGATTTTACAGGCTTCAAGTCAAAGCAGTAAGTCAGAACTCTGATTCTAGCCATCCAGGACAATGCTGTTGATAAAAAACAAAACTAAATAATAACAAAAATCCTATCCCAGTGCAGGGGAATGTACTGTGACTAACTGTTCATTTGGTTCAAATATATTTGCTCAGCATAAACAAGTCCATTAAAAGATGCTAATGAAAAAAGCCAGATTATCTTTTAAAAATGAGATTTCTCCAAATTTAATCCAAGGGTGAGAAAGATCAATTTAGTTATTTAGAGTGTGAGAACACACAAATTGAAAAACCGGTGTTAGAGGGAAGGATAGATTTGCATTCTCTGAAACATCTCTAAATAGAAAAGTTTAGAATTTCCCCAATTTGTACATTGTCAGATTTCTGAAAGCATGCTTAATTCTGCAATAGTAATAATTATGGATACTTTGTGCCAAAGTATCAAGACTAAAAACTCTGTTGTCTCAGTTTTCTCAAGCAAATTAGTCTTAAGTTATTTTAGTATAAACATTAAGATAGGTTACAAAAGAAAAATAAGTGGATGCATTATAGACTTTGAATTTTTAATATCCTGAATAGTCCAAAACAGATATGACAGATTAAACCTATTAACAGAAATTCTGTGTTGACTATAGCTATAAAATATGTTAAATTATTTTTAATAAATAAAATTATGTTTCTAAAAAGGTATTTGCTGAAAAGATGTCAAATTTCACTATAATAGCTAATGGTAATCTAAAAAAATAAGAAAATTGCTATACATTTGATTTTATTTAATTAGTATTTACTTTAAATACTTAATCCATAGAATTTATGTATGTATGTATGTGTGCATATGTATTGTTTCTATTGTCCCTTCACGGTTTGAGGAAGCTGATTTATTTATGGCTAAAACACATTAATCTTGGGATATGCAAGTATTCATGACACTAAAGTATCTTATAGTCAAAAACTAATTTTTACTTTTAAAACATCTGAACATTATCTGTATTTGCCTGTGTCTCTTACATATAGGATACAATTCAGCAAATATTACACAACCTGAGGGCAAGGGACTGTCCCTTACATGCACATCATTCTCAGTCTCCTCCACTTCCAAACTAATTACCACCATACACACACTATTTTTAACAAAACCAAGGAATCATAGCTTGTTTCTTTCAAAATTTCTTTGCAAACAAAAACTAATAGCTCATGTTTTGGAGTGAAGCTGGCAAATCTCTCAACAAGGTAGGTAGTGGCAAAGAAAATCTTCTGCTCCCATGATAGAAATAGTTAGTCTCCTGTCCACCCCTAGCAGACAGGTATGAACAAAGCCAGGCAGAGCCCATCAAGGGTAGGATCCCAAATGTGTGTGGATATCTATGCATGCGCATACACCTCTCTCTCTTTCACTTTTCTAGGAGGCCATCTGGCTTTAGTAATTTTGTCCACGAAATAAAATTGATTTCAGTATAAATGAAGGAGAAACTATTATTAATGAATCCAACTTTTATACCCCAAAGAGTTTAGCCAAACCTAAGTTTTTCCTAGTCAATTGCAATCATTACTTTTCTGTTTAATCTCTCTCAACTCAATCTGAAGCTGATCTTCCATACACTGTCACTGTTTAACCCCCATAACAATGCAAGTTATTTTTTTATTACAGAAAGAACATTTTATAAATATATATTTTAAAGACTAATTCTTAAAATCAAGTTCTTTCAACTCTTGGTATGTTTACAAGAGCTCACGTTGGTGTTGCCAATAATCTGTTTTCTAACGCCTCGACTTTTTCGACTGAATTAACTTGCAGACTCAGGTTTGGTTGGGAGTTTGTTTTGGTTTTGGTTAATTTTGTTTATATTTGGTTTTAGGCAACTCAATAAAATTAACCAAATGGAAATAATATGTTACTAAATTAACCATTTGTTTGATTGAACTGACCATTCAATCATGAGTGTAATCAAGTACAGTATAAAGTGCTCAGATTGAAATTTAAATTTGCTTAGAAATATGGAAATTCAAGAATATGTAACTACATTTATTCATTGTTTATAGATAGCAAAATATGCATATCATTGGTAATATACCCTCATTAGACAAGAAGATAGTACCATAGGGCATGTTTAAGTAACCTGAAAATACAGTGTGCTTTTAAAAGTTTTGAATACATGGAACTGTACAGAATAATATTTATGCTACTAAACAATGTGTAGCCAGGTGTGGCTCTTGAGTGCCACATCATAATTGTTATTTAGGTTTTTGAGCTTGCTCTCAACATCGCTTTATCTACCATCTCTTAAAAGTATTGGGAGAGAAGCCAGGCTGAGACCGTGGCAGGCTACTGCCTGGAAGGGCAGATTGTTAAGTGGACTGAGTTTGTCTTCAGAGCTCCCCTTCCCTTTGCTGGGCCTTTCCTAGATGTATCCCCCACAGATGTTTTCCAGTATGCACCCGTACACTTCCTCTACCACCAAACCAGTCTTCCACCCCTCAGCAAAACCTGGATGCAGGAAATGATGGGATAGACTCACTTTCATGTATAAATAGCTAACAAAGCTTCATTTGTTGTCATTCCTGAGTTATCTAAATTTTAGTTAAGCAACAAGAAAACAAAGAATAAAATATTTAATTTTCTAATTTCAGGATCCTGGCAAATGAAGAAAGTATTTTTGTAGGATGGTAGGGGGAGGGGGCACTATTTTCAGCAAAAAGGGTAAGGTAAGCTCAGTAACCTCAAATTATTTTCAGAACTGCCATAGATATTCATAAA
Source organism: Cheirogaleus medius (assembly GCA_008086735.1). Taxonomy (NCBI): domain Eukaryota; kingdom Metazoa; phylum Chordata; class Mammalia; order Primates; family Cheirogaleidae; genus Cheirogaleus; species Cheirogaleus medius. Next base: position 32,682,814 of record VBSM01001562.1, read on the forward strand.
AACTTAGGTCAGGTGAAACATTTCTACAGAAAATATGAATGCTGGTATTTGCTTATATCAAGTACCTGAATATGAGTCTAACATATAGCTTGATAATTTAAACCATAATTACTTATAACACTCATTTTATCCTGAGTCACCTCCAAATTACTATAATCTATAGAAAACTGTTGTCCACTGCACGTGGATGTTGATCTGTCATCTTTCACTCTGTCCCTGTTGCCGATTTTACCCCTGGCAGCCCTGACACAGGTTATGCCTTGGCTCATATACAAAAGAGAGAAATTCCAACTTTCTCATTTTAGTATTAAGAGAATGAAAATAGTAACTTTGTAATAGGCTAAGCAAGGAACATGAGGCGAAAGAAAGGGCAGGAAAATATGGAGAATTGGGACAATGATTGCTATGAGATAAGTTGAGACTATTTGTTAAATCTTTCCAATACTTCATGAACCACATAAAGGAGGAGTAACTTCCAAAGCAGCATTAGCCGATATTCCAATCCCTGTCTCTTGTCTCTGACAACGGACACAGAAAGCAGTGTGAGATGCAGCAGCTTGTGCAGCTAAGGAGAGATGTCCATAACTCAGGCTGCTCAAGCTCCATGCTTTTAATCATGAGCACAGAGGGCCACTGGCATTTTAGATTCCACTGTTGTAATATGGCTTTGCCTCTTTCTCTTTCTTTCTTTTCCTTCTTTCCTTATTTCCCTCTTTCTTTTCTTTTCTATTTTAAAAAATATTTTCTATTTTGTTGGCTTGCTATCCTCTCAATCCAGTGGCCCTTCAGTGATCCCTACTGTGATCTGTTTCCAGGAGATGCCACAAAAACAGGCAAGGGTTTCTAGAGGCTTTCCCAGGGTTTAAAGGGACAGGGAGAATTGCCCTGACAGGGCAGGCAGTTTTTAAGTGAGCTATGTTTGGGGGACTCTAAAGAGTTCTTCCTAACCTCATGCCAGTCCAGTTTCACAATGGAGGTTATCACAGGTCACAAGTTAGGAATTCGGATGAATTACATCTTTAGTGAGCAATTGGCATTCAAGGGAAAAGCTATGATATGCTGAAAAGAACACTGGTCTAAGAACCAAGAGACCTGAATTCTAGACCTGCTCCTGCTGCAAATAAAGTAATTTAAAGCATTGTTTATTTGCCCTGGGCCTCATTTTTCTCATTTATAAAAGCTAGATTACCTCCAAGATTCTCTCCAGTGTTAAAATTTTTTAAAATCCACAAATTCTACCAATCTGTAAGGTTCTATAAAAGCGTAGCTTGTGAGTTAAATTATTGACTGGAAGAGTGTCCAATTAATCGTAACACGTTCAGAAAGGAAGGAAAATAACCAATGACAATAGTAAGAGCAAAGATGATTCACCCCATTCTTCTGAAAGTATTCACATTGTCTTTCCATTAACAGGTCAGACTATTGTAGTGCTAACACTTGTCTTCCAGGCTAATTGTATGTTATCACCTGAACAATAAGCATCTGAGCCAAAGGAACAGGAAGTAGTTTCAGTTATCTATATCAAATTCTTATAGCTGCTTATACTACAGTAGTTCCCAGTTTGGAACTCTGGCAGTATAGAGGAAATCCTTTTATATAAACCACATAAATAATCTTTTAAGACTTAAAACAGGTTTACCAGTTTGGAGGACAATGAACCCGTTGGTTGATGTAGAGATGACTTTCTAAGAAGCTTTAAGAATCTTCTAATTTTCTGGTAATAATATGTTGTCTGTACACATAGCACTTTAATATGATTCCTCATGCCATGTTATTTTTGTCTTTCTTTTCATAAAATTGTACTATGTAAGATCATTTGTAGTCTATATTGAAACATTGCAGGATATTCTAATTAAAGTAATAATAGAAAGTTAACTAAAATTATTTAACAGGAAGAAAATTCATCATTTTCTGATTATTTTTATTGGTTTCAAGTATCCATGTAAACTAAAGAAATGTTCTTTTAAAGGAATTAAGTTTAAATTTACTTATGCTAATTCACTTGAAGTAGAATAGTTATAAAAATAATAAAGGGTAGGTTCCTCAAAGATAAAACTATCAATGGCCTTCTACTTGAAAATGGTTTAACATAAATAATAGACATTATAAAAATGTGCAGGAGAAACTGACATAAAAAGACTGACAAACTGGTAGGCAATACAAAAACAATGCTTATTGGAAAAACAGAACAAACTTGATTTAAATAAAGCTGGAAAACGATTCTAAAATAATAAATAAAAAGCCCACAATTTTACTTTACCATCTTTGAATATTTCATGATTGTGCCATTGGAGTTTCTGATTCATTCCCATGACTGCCTTCCTCTGCTTTTGCCCTTATTTTGTAAGGCTCAAAATGTGTATAGACCACCCCGTTAGGAGATTGGAAGACCACATTCCCCCTGCAAGTTGCTTCAGCCTGGTTATTCACCTATAAAACAAGAAAATTAAACAAAGATTTCTGCTTTTTATTTTTATTTTATTTTTTCACTTTTTAGAAGTTGAATCTTTTCTTTAAGAAAAATCTTACATACAAAACACAATAGGGTAAACAGATACAAGAGTAACTGTGTGTGTCAGTGTGTGCAGGGATGTGGGATGAAAGTAGAGCAAAGCCCAATCCACTGGACCCCTCCTCCTCTCCTTGATGACCACTGAGCCATCACAGAGCTTGAGGATGACTGTATCTCTCAGTTGTTTCTCCATGCAAGCTCTAATACTTGATGCATGTTTGCACTCTCTTTGGTATTACAATTATTAAGTTGCAACAAAGCCAACTATATAGCAACATTTTTCTAGGCCTGGGATTCTATAGAGGTGCCTCTGGACTCTTGGGGGTAAGGATATTCAAAAAAGAAGCCCAGACATTTGGTTTCTGTAACTTTCCCATCCCTAACTTCCACCATTTCAACCAGAGCATTTATGTTTTTACCTATTTTTTTTTACCTATTTTTTATATTTTAGGGTCATTTAAAATTTATTTTGAGAAAAAGACTATGTGACTTAAAAAGTTCAAAATCTGCTTGTCCTGGAGCTGTGCTCGTAAGCATTCTTTCACCTTGAAGCACAAGAAAAATGGCATTGACACACACCTCACAGTTTCCTGGACATACCCAGTGATGTAGGCAGCGTCTCTACCCCTTTTCCTCCCACTTAAGGGCCCAAAAAGTTTTCAAGAGGGTGACCTTGATGTTACTACAAGCTTGTTTTGAATATACGTATTTGTTTCTCCATTGCTGGCTACGATGATTGCTGTTCCGACCACTGTAAGGAAGAAATGAATAGGATACATTAATATCACTTAAGTGAATACTATTTTATTTACAGAATTATTCTATGCAGATGCAGGAAATTGAGGAACCATAAAAAACTAAGTTTGATAGTTAAAAGTAACTAAAATATATCACTAAGTACCTTCTTAGCTACTTCATAATTTATAATTCATCTTCAAGGCTGCATTGGCAAGTCAGTAGGCCTAAGGAGGCCTGACTGTAGGTAGGTTTTCTTTCAGTTCCTTCTAAATGATGGAGTTTAAAAGAGATGAGGATCACCAATACTTGGAGGTGAAGAGACAGTATGGAGGGTTTAAAGAGACGATTTGATATGTCTTTGTTTTTAAAGCCTGGTATGTTAAAATGGGTATGTAAATATAAATGCAAAACATTAACTGATGTTAATTATTAGTTAATTATTACCTACAAAAAGTAATAATTGAGTTTTTTTCAAATGAAGTTGTTCGTATAACCACAATATCCACAAACAACAAACATAAACATGAATCCGAGCAAAATCGACCATCACTAAGTTTGAAGCAATGCAGCTTTTCCTTCTCCTCCCCAGTCTCCCTCCATACACTGCACTCCACACGGTACCTACCACCCCAAACCCTGAGAGTGAGTCTGTTGGCTCTGAGAAGCTACACAGCTTGTAGCTAGAGGGAAACATTTGTGGTGTGATACTTTCCTGAGCCATCTGAAGTGTGAGGTAAGACCTAGTGTCCCCCTGAATTCTCCCTAATAAATAAAACATGAAAAGGTCCATCGAGTGTGTCTGTAGGGTGACTCAGGGTTACAGTCTGGGTCTTTTATTTCATATTCTTTCTTAAACTTCAAACTTTCACATATTATCAATTCCAAGAAAATTATTATCCACATCCCCTAAAACGAAAAACAACCTAGCCTGACTTATTTGATGAAGGGAATCTTACAGAAATCTTATTTAAAATCAGCTCATCATAAATATATTAGAAATTAAGTCAGTTATCTTTACATCAGATAAGGTTTTCTGCTACTGAAATATATATACATATTATAATAACATCTATACTTCCTGTCCTTCTCCCCCCGAAAAAATTTTTTTTCAGAAGACTTAGAAATTCACAGACAGAAAAATATCTTCTACAGTGGGAACGCAATAAAATTAATTTTATTGCTGTGTGCCAAACTTTCCATGTAAAATTAGAAATCAAATAATACTGGCTAAATTTAAATTTTAATAATTCATTATTAAATTTACATACCTACATAAAGACAATTTAATTGTAAGGTGGGTAGTTTTTTAATACTAAAAAGATGCTTTCAGAATAAAACAGACTAAATTTAAAAGAACTATGGAGATCATTTTGTATTTCTGAATATATATATCTGTATCTCCTACAACTCCCATCTTGACACTTGTCAATCAAGCCCAAATCCAGTGAAATTATGGTATAAAAATAGTGAGTAAAATTCGTCTGTTAACAGCATTAACAGAATTAAGACCCACATTTTTGTAATTGGTATTTAATTTGGGGATGTTTCCACTTTAAAGCTGCAAGGAAGAACATTGAGACAGTCTTTATACAGATCTTATGATCTGATTTGATTGCTGTGAGCATTTTGGGTAGAGTAATGGAGGATTGAGGCCTAGGGACTTGGAGAAAAGAAGGCCAGGAAAAATGTGTCAAATCTACGGGGTAGCTGAACCCAGCAGCAGACTGGCAGCTGGGACCCAAGGAGAAAGCGAACCAACTGGACACACCTCCTGCTAGAGTATGAGGAGGGAACTTAGGGCAGTCTAGTATCTACTGTCTTAGCGCTGCCTTAGGACATGAAAGAGGGGCTCTGGCTTCATATGGGAGCTGTGAAAACGAAGAAGGATGACACGGAGTATGATGATCATATGGCCAGTAACAACCAAGAACTGAAAAGGTAGTTTAATAAAAAGTGACAAAAGACAACAAAACAGGAAGACCCCTAGGAACTCTCAAAAATACCCATAATGGAACTGAATTTCTTGTGGGTAATCAAATGAGAGTTTGCACAATTTTTATTTGGATGTTAATGGAAAGGACAACCCCAGAAGGCTGGAAAATATAAAGTACTCCAGTTACAATTGTATTACCTAAAACATTCTATTACTACTTGGAATTATGAAATTTCTTCTCAATGAAGCTAAAGTTACATCATAACCAAGTATAGCTTTATAGAAGCCTTACATATGGCAACAACTTATTAAAACCAGTCTGCTTCCTTTACTTGAGGAAGGAAAGCTAACTACTCTCTCTGTAATTGGAATCTTTATATCTGTTTTGTGATTCTATACATCCCCAGAGAATGAGGGAAAGGAGCTCAGAGAGGGAGGAGAATGTTTTATATAATATTAATAGATATTGTCTTCACTTAATCCATAGCAACTTTCTGAGAGAGTTATTATAAATCCCATTTTATGGTATGGAACAAGAAAGTAGGGCTCAAGGTTAACTCACTTGCCCAAGGTCACACAGTGTTTCTCATGCTTGGGTAAAGAATAGATTCCTTGTATAAGTATCACCAAGAATATGTCAAGTCCCTGGTTTAAAACACATTGAGTTAGGTTATAATTCATGAAAACATCTTTAATTGTGAATTAACACCGTTAAAAAAAACTTTCATTCATGTAAGGGTACACTCTAATTTTAAACATCATTGAACTGAAAACACACACACATGCACACACACAAACAAAACAAAATTGCAAGTACAAGGATCTGAGAATAATGTTTTTGGACCTTTAGGTGGCAACAGACTCTTGAGAAACATTACATTTTTATCACACTCCCATCATTTCAGGCATCAATAAGAGGATTGAACTGTGCTGTAAAATAGTAAGTAGAATGTAACATTGTTGAAACATTTTTTAAGTTTATAATCTGCAACCAGACATGAAAATCCATATTCCTAATTTCCAATTAGCATACAAACTTCCACATTGTATAGCCAAGTTGTTGCAAAGCTTTGCCAAAATGGGTCAGTCTCAGAAGATCAAAGTTATGATACCCTTACACTGTGTAAGGCCATTATTTTTGGACCTGGTTTCATCCAGGGTGCTTCCTGCTTCCATAAGCATGTTCAACTGGTCTGAACAGTCTTAGTCCCTTGCCGGCAGGTTGATCTGGCCCTTCTGCTTATCCACCTCACAGATCTGCCTTGCACTAGGCTCAATTTAAACAAACTGTTTACCACTGGCTCTATGTACATCCTAACCTTCAAGCGCAATTTCATATACAGTTGTCCCTCCCTATCTTGGGGGGATTGGTTCCACGACCCTCCTTTGTATTCCCACATATCAAAATTCACAGACGCTCAAGTCCCTTATATAAAATGGTGTAGTATCTACACACAGCCTATGCACATCCTTCTGCATACTTTAAACCAGCTCTAGATTACTTATAATACCCAATACCTAATGCTATGTAAATAGTTGTTATACTTTATTGTTTAATTTTTTTTTTACTGTTGTATCGTTATTTTTTTTATCTTTTTAATTGGCAGTTAGTTGAATCCACAGAACCCCTGGGTACCAAGGGCTACCCACACAAACTCCAGGGTTCAACTCACATGATACAAACTTAAGTCTAAGAACAAATGGGCCCCTTCAAATAGAAATTTCCTTTATCCTGGAGACTGCACCGACCACTTTACCAAAGATGTGATTTGGCAGTCTTCCAGGACTCCATATGATCCCTGTTTGCACTGCGAGATACAGAATGAACATATATGATAAAAATGCACATGATAACCAAAAAAACAGAGATAGAGGAAAGCCTAAATTGCATTTTTCCAATAGGAAGGAGCTAGCTATGAAACTGCAGAGACGTGAGTTTTTGGGGTTTTTTTACAGCAAAATGGGGACTGTGGTTCACAATTCCTGAAAAGTATGTTTTCAATTGCTTTCTCTGCATTACTGAAGGACTGACTTTCTGACTTAAGGGGCCTTTGCCATCTAAAATGTCTAAATATACCAATTTAAATACATAGTATCAGCAAAAAAATGAAAACCAAACTGTTTAATTTTTTCCTCTCACTAGTAAGAGCTGAGCCAGCTGTTCTCACTTACCCACTTTGGCAGGAAAACTGGAAGCAAGTATGTGGGAGGGAAGAAGAGATACCAAGGCGCATACATGCCTGCAGATGCCATAGTTGGCTTTCAAGCTGCATGATTCACATGTTAATACTGGAACACTCACCAACTGATTTCAACTGGAAAAAGAGCTTGGGTTATACATGACTCTTTGATTTCTACATGGGGAAGAGAATGCATATTAAATCAGATCATATATGAGATTTCATCCCTTGTAAACTCTAGAAGAGCAATTTGCCAAAAAAAAAAGGTATAGCTAATAGGTTTCTTTCTTCTTCCTCCTTCTTTCCTTCCTTCCTTCAGTCTTTTCTTTTTTCCTTCCTTTCCTCCTTCCTTCCTTCCTAATAGAGACCTGAACAATAAAGTTTATTGTCCAAATATTCATGTACTGATTATTAAGTTAGTTTAGAAAGATTAACCTAACAAAACACTGTTTTCCTTAATACTAAATTCCAGCCAGTGCCTGAGTTGTTTTCAGCTCGGGACGTTTTTGTTTTTGACCAGTATGAGTCTGTAGTCCTTAAAGAGACTGAAGCTGATATCTGAGACATGTCACTGGATGTGTCAGACAGTGAGAGCCTTTAGCTGTGGAAGGCTGAAGCATGCAAGGCCATATCTTCTCTTTGCCTTCTACTAGCCTGAGCTCCACTTCCTGCAATTCTTTTCTAATGTGCTTCTTTGCTGTTTTCCAAATGTTGACCAAAAATACCAAGATTGTTTGCTATCTCAAATCCCAAAATATCTGTGACCTTGAACAGAACATACATGATTTCTAAAAGAGAAGCAGTGGAACTAATGGCAAACTTTTTGATACAGTCTTTTTTTCCCAGGGATAGATATCTTGAATAAAAGAACTCAATTAAAAATGCTATGCTTTATTGGGGAGTCAGATAATTCTAATTTGAATAAGACTCAGTTAAATCAACCAACTGACAAATATCAAGTTCACACTTCTAGGTTAACTTAGAAACCAGATCCCTCCCTCACTGCCCCTCTTCTGCCTTTTCTCAAATGCGAGCTAACTATAAAATAAGAAAATTACAAATGATTATTTCCAATCCAATAATCTAGGGAAAGAGGGCGGTCTCTTCCAAAAGCTCTCAATGAATAGAGAGGAACTTTTCTTTCTCAGAAACCCTAGTAATCTGGGAGGCCGAAGCAAGAGGATTGCTTGAGTTCACGAGTTTGAGACCAGCCTGAGCAAGAGCTAGACCCCATCTCTACTAAAAAAATAGAAAGAAATTATCTGGACAACTAAAAATATATAGAAAAAAATAGCCGGGCGTGGTGGCACATGCCTGTAGTCTCAGCTACTCGGGAGGCTGAGGCAGAAGGATTGCTTGAGCCCAGGAGTTTGAGGTTGCTGTGAGCTAGGCTGACGCCACAGCACTCTTGCCGGGACAACAGAGCAAGACTCTGTCTCAAAAAAAAAAAAAAAAAAAAAAAACCCTAGTAAATGTCTTCTCACATCTTCTTGGTTCTGACTGGGTTACAGGCCATCCTGAAAGCATCACTGTGGCCAGAGTAATGGAATATGATGATTACCACAAGCCAACTGAGGCCACCCTTGAAGCTGGAAATAGGATCCATCCCACCTAAAACACATGCTTAAATGCGGGGGAGGGGTGGAACTCCAGAGGAAAATTGGATCACTATTTTACCAAAAGAAGGGTGAATAGATGTTGGCTACAAACAGCAGATGCCTTTATTGGGATATGACATTTAAGCTGAAATTGAAGAAGCCAGCTTGTGATGAGCCAGTGAAGCAGGGTTTCATGTGCCAGGAATAGCAAATGAAAAGGTCCAAGGCAGGAAGAGCTTGGCATGTTCAAGGGACAGGAAAGTATAGGTATTTACAAAATATATCATTACTAACCTTTGATAATTTAACCAAGAACTCTCTTTTTTATTGATACTTAATATCTGTACATATTTATGGGCTATATATGCTATTTTGCTACATGCATGAATATATAGTAATCATTGCATACTACTATTATACAATGGGTATCTAGAGTATCCATCACCTTGAGTATTTATCATTTCTATGTGTTGGGAACATTTCAAGTCCTCTCTTTTAGCTATTTTGAGATATACAATATTTGTTATTAACTATAGTCACCTATTGCACTATATTCTGCTATTGAACATTAGAACTTTTCCTTCTATCTAACTGTATAATTCTACCCATTGACCAACCTCTTCATTCGCCCCCTCCACACATACATACACACCCTTCCCAGACTCTGGTATCTACCATTCTACTCTCTACCCTATGAGATCAACATTTTTAGCTCTCACATGTGAGTGGAACATGCAATATTTGTGTTTCTGTGCCTGGCTTATTTCACTTAATATAATGACCCCTAGTTCCACACATGTTGCTGAAAATGACTATTTCATTTTTTATGGCCATGTAGTGGCCAATTTTATACACACATACACACACAAACACACATACACACACAACCACACACCACATTGTCTGTATCCATTGGGTGAACACTTAGGTTGATTTTATGTATGCTTGAAATTTTTCATACTAAAAATTAAAATAATAAAAGATAATACATGCCTCTTGATGAGTCATTGTTTGAATTTGGGAATAGTATTGAACCTAAAGAACAGCTGCATTAATATATACTCATTACATAGATTTGCACTCTCTTAACCATTTGTCCCTTGGACTCTTGCTCATTTACACTTTGTTTCCCTCTATACCCAGATAGATAGAGAAATAGATACTATTTTGAAATATTTAAGGGTGGGTTGCATATAGCTCTTTACCCCCAAACCCCTGAATACTACAGTTTTGGTATTATTTTTAAAAAGAAGATACACCACAGTACACACGAACTACAATAAATTTAACATTGATACAAAATTTTATCTATTATCTCTATTAAAATCTTGGCAATTTACACAGTAAAGTCCATGAAGGTTTTCTATTTTGTTGTTTTTTGTTTTTGTGTTTTGTTTTGGTTTTTAGTTTTAGTTTTTTTTTTCTTTTGCCATTCAGAACATGATCCAGTAGTATAAAATAATTATATTTCGTTTACATGTCTCTGGATATCAGTACAAAATTGTTAGATTCAAGAATCAGACACTGTGTCCAGGTCATCCCCATTCCAGGAGCCCCAGGGAGCCTGTATCCCAATCAGGCCCTGCCAGCATGAGCTAAAGAGGTCAGTTTCCTCAGGCCATCCTCTCCACTGTCCCAGGCCTTGTCTTTAGAGTTATTCAGCAAGAAAGTCTTCCACCTCCTCTGAGGAGGGAAATTTCCATTAAAGAAATGTTTCTGTACAATTAGACAAAATTAATTTGCCACATGCTACCAGATCCTCTGAAGAAGATGGCCTCTGCTCTCTGTTCTTGTAAGCAAGGGTATTTATTCTTTCCAAATATATTTATTCATTCTTCTAATAACCAAGTGCTATCTTCCATCTCTACTGTATTTGGAGTATTTGTTTAGGGAGTTGTGAAGTTTGAACTTAGAGAAAGGAAGGAGTCATCTTCAGCTCTTCCTGAGTGCCTGCGTTAGCTTCTCAGAGGTGACCAGAGGTTGAGAGGGAGGCTGACAGTGGCTTTGCACACCTGGCTAGCTCAGTGGTATGTAGCCAAGGGAGTAGGCAGCAGGGGTTTGCTGGGTCTTGTTCACCAGCCTGGATCAAAAGAAAAGTGCCTCTTTCCCAATATCCCTATTAGCAGGTTACAGACCTTCCCTTCCTCTCTCACCCACAGAAGGTAAAAAGAATTCAGTGTGAGAAGTACAGGTATATGAGTCTCTATGTAGTAACTTTGGCTAACTGATTATAGGATTCTGTGTAATCAGGGTAGAACAAAAGTGGTAAAGAAATACCTGTTGTTTTCTTTTCCTCTTTATGTCAGAAGGAAGCCAAAGGAGAATAAGACCAGGAGAGAAAAGAAGACAAAGACAAGCAATATTTATATATACTTTCATGTAATATTCAGGTCATTTTCCACTACTGGAATATGACCTGGATTTTAAGCTTGATACATAAAATTGACTCCTGACCTGGGTTGGTTCTCGCCACCCCTCTCCATGCTCCCACCCTCACTCCAAGAAAGCCTCACTCTATAGTGGGTCAGGGACAGAAACATTTTCCTGCAAACAGTGAGAAGGGACAGGAAAATCCAAAGTAGTCAAAGATACCAAGTGGGTCCTTTTCTTTCCCCACGTTTGACCATCTGTTTGTCCCTTTGACTCCTTTGCTCTATGTAATCTGACTTAAAGCCACAGACTTCCAAGGGGAGTATGTGCAGGCAAAAAAGATATCGAAAGGATATGGCTGCAAAGAAGGAGGCAAAGGTGCTCTGTGGGGACCAATGAAAAGTAAAGTGAGAGCAGCCCCTTGAGCCAGCTGATGCACCACTACTAAACTTCAGGCCTGGCATGAGTAGTTCAGGCCATGTGGTCCATTCTGTCTCCACTCCAGTCTCATCATTCTACCCAAGCTCCCAATTCATGGGTCTAGAATGGCGACCTTTATCTTTTACAGAGAAGCCAAGTCTTATAAAGCTACAGACTGGCAAGATTAATTTTATCTCTTAATAATAGCAAATAATACTGAACATCCATCATTTTATTTGAGCCTCACAACTTAAAGTTCAGAGAGGCTGAGTTACCTAGTAAGTGAAAGATCCAGTACTGTATAACTCAAGGGATGTGATTGCCCATCTGGAGATCTTTGCCATGAATAGACCAAGGATACCTAACCAAGGACTGAATGACTGCTTTAGGGACATACTCAAAATCATCCCTGTGAGCTGGTCACCACTAGGAAAAAAAAAAA